>CM066241.1:8998266-10198266 GCA_033675125.1 Athetis lepigone
GTGTGATCGTGAGTGTCGAATCGCCATGCCAGAGTTGGTTGGCCGCCTAAACCTTTTGGAGTGACGCCACAGCTTTACGACTAGACTGACGCGAAAAATGACTGTCAATGGCCACCTTAAGGGTTCGCTTGTCACAGAACATTGAGCATTCGCTGTTGTCCCGGTTGTCATTCGATACGTTATTGGTATTCTGCTAAATCCAATTAGGCTGGAAGTCATCGCCGTGCCAGAATTGGTTGGCCACCTAAACCATTTGAAGTGACACAGTTTTACGACTAAACTGACGCGAAAAATGACCATCAATGCCCAGCTTAACAAATAGAATTGCAGAAAAGGTCGGGAGATAATGATATTACTTTTAAAATCGCCAATCCACCTTTACCAAGAGTGGTAACTGTGATTATCAATGCTTGAGCATTATCTGTATGATAAAATGTCTTTGTCCTGCAGTAGAATAATAATAATACCAGCCTGTAACTGTCCCACTGCAGGGCAAAGGCATCTCATACAGAGAAGGCACGATCATTGATCACCACGCTTGCTCAAGGCGGATTGGCGATTCCGAACTTGTATTCGCTACTAGTCCAGGTTTCATCACGATGTTTTCCTTCACTTGATTACAGAGTCCAAGATACACTTTAGAAAGTACATAAGAATTGAAAAATTCACATTGGTACTTGCCCGGATTCGAACCCACAACTTCAAATCCGGGCAAGAAGGCTGGCGCTGTGGCCATCACGACATTAGAATGGCTCACGGCATCGGCAGTAGAATATAATTAGTCTTTTGGCCGAATACTCAAACGCGACTTAACTTTGAGACGCTCTCAAATCAGTTGCTGTCTTTGTCACTCTAAAGGAATAAAGCAAGGACAGCAATAGATTTGAGAGCGTCTCAAAGTTAAGTTGCGTTTGAGTATTTGGCCATTTGTCTTGCAGTAAAAAATAATTATTTTAACACACTAACTCGTAAAGTAATCTACAATCTCTTGAATGAAAGACGGACACCATAACTACTGAGCCATCACAACGTATACTATACTATGTAGTTGTCCCCGCGGCTTAACAGGCATCTTTGGTTACTAAGTTTATCTTTGGTCTCATAAATCGTATTGTTGTAATCTTCCTCAATAAACGAACTATACCAGACAAAATGTAGTTAGAAACAGCACTTTCTGATATTAGCGCATTCAACAAAACAAACTTTTTCTTTAGCTTTATAATATTAGTACTCATGGATACATTTTCAGGTTTAACCGTGATTAAACCTGGAAATGTACCCAAGAGTACAATTCTCATCGATATGATAATTCTATCGCTAAATAGACAGATCCAGGAACAACTCACACATGGCCATCTGACCCAGGCAAGCCCTGCCCAGTTTAGCAGGGCCTGCCCCCGTACCATGACGTTTAAAGTAAGATTGTTTTACTCCTGTTCAGGAGTGTGCAAGTGATAGCGATAGACACGTTGTCTAGCGCCGTCTCTTTCCCACTGAAAGTAATATCAAAGTAATACTGCTAATAAGGGCTGGTGGTACGCCCCATGGACTGTTGGTAGCCAGACAACTGATAAGATGCTGATGATGATGACTAACATCATACACAATTATTGTAGCTAAATTACACCCAGACACAGAACAATCATGCTCCTCAAACAAATTTTGCATTAGGTGAGAATCGTACCCACGACCTCCGGCTTAGCAGTCAGGGTCACTAACCTAGTGGTTAGTGACCCTGACTGCTAAGCCGGAGGTCGTGGGTACGATGGGAAACTGGCCTGTTGGTCTAGTGACCAACAGGCCAGTTTCCCATACTCTTATTGCAACAGAACACATATATAATATTAAACAAGAATGCCATCATAACAAAACCATCTTAGATTTATGAGATGGATACAAACATACATACAGAAATACTAGTTGTCTGTACGTCTATACTACACATTACTCGGGAACTAGTCGCCGATATTTCATTATACATCATTTGGGGACCGAGTGTATTGTACAGGGTGTTGTTTTTGTTGGTTTTTATTGAAGTGATAGAATTGAAATATTAGTAGGTAGGTACATTTATTTATTTAGTTTTTTTATGAGAATAAATGATTTATAATAATAATACCGGCCTATTACTGTCCCACTGCAGGGCAAAGGCTTCTTCTCTTACAGAGAAGACACGAGCATTGATCACCACGCTTGCTCAAGGCGGACTGGTGATTTCGGACTTATATTCACTACAAGTTCAGGTTTCCTCACAATGTTTTACTTCACCGATGTCTGTGATGTCCAAGACAAACTTTACAAAGTACATAAAATGAATTTAAAAAGTCACATTCGTATCCATACTAATATTATAAATGGGAAAGTGTGTCTGTCTGTCTGTCTGTTTGTCTTTCTTTCACGGCAAAACGGAGCGACGGATTGACGTGATTTTTTAAGTGGAGATAGTTGAAGGGATGGAGAGTAACATAGGCTTCTTTTTGTCTCTTTCTAACGCAAGCGAAGCCGCGGGCAGAAGCTAGTTTCTTATAAGATTTGTACAAACACATTTTTGTAAAGAAAAGGCACGAACGTTGATTAGCGCGCTTGTTTAAGGCGGATTAATTAGATATTTAGACAGTAATTAGATATTATTTTATTTATTTATGTTAAGTAGGACATCTTTCTGTAAATGTTTTCATGCACATACCACAGATTAATAAATAGTTACTACGTAACAGATACTTCACTCCAATACAAAAACGCAAATACCTACGCTATAATAGCCTACAAAATCATAATAATAATACCAGCTGTTTGCAGCGAGGACAAATGTACCATAAATACGCACAAAAAGAGTTGAGATTCTTTTGCCCACCGCGCGACTAACGTGTGTGCGTGTCGTTCAGCAAATGTGCTAAGGTTATATGTATGATGATAATGTTAATAAAACGAATGTTTTAGAAAACAATTATTTTTTTAATTGTTCATCAAATATTTTTTAGTATAATAAAATGACCGATGCATATTTTTCGTTCCTTGAATTCCCGATTATTATATTTTAGTGTCGAAAATATCCAAAACCACGTGAATCATTATAATAAATAATTAAAAGGGTAACAGGAGAATTGGGAAACAGGGGAATTGCACAATAATCACGCAATAATTACGTGATTTCGGCATTTTGATAGTCAGCGCTGTACCCGTGACGCGCGAGCACTCAGCCGGGCGCGCGACCGCCCGGTGTTCGTTGTACCGTCGACGATACGCGAAGCGGTAGGCATAAAACGCGTGGCCTTGAGCGAGTGACGGACGCCTGCACATACACACATGGCCATAAACAGAAGTACATATTAATTTAAGAAATTGGCAGACTCATCCCACATTTAATTTGTTATTTTTGTCTATCCATTATTTTTATTCCACTCTCTCTATCTACTGTTTATATTTAGTATGTATGTATATATGTATTTATTTTTATAATTCATTTTTATATAAATTTAATATCTCTGCACCTATTATGTTTTCTCTGCATCGCCCTAAGGTAGACAGGCAGAAAATGTCTAAGGCCGCCGTTGTGTAATGTTTTTATTTGTATATATATTTTTTAATATTAAACGTTTATAAGACCTTTACTACTCATGTTTTACTGAATAAAAATATCTTTATCTTTTAAATGAACAAATAAATCTAGAAAAATATGATTAAAAACATACAAAACGCACCCACAACTCGCCCCGGGGTTGCGGAATGTTTATTATAGTTACCGTGACCCTGAAACATAAAGGGCAATCGAAGGAACATGAGTGGGTTTTAGTCAGTAAGAGTCTGACACGCCCTCCCGCCGCACCCAGGACGGGAGCAGTCATTGGATGATTTCCCACTCACAAAAAAAAAAAAATACCACTCGCAACACCCTGTATCCCAGGTTACTATAGAAAACCATTAATAATGATTGGGTGCGATCCATCAAGAGCAAGGTTCACGGTCTGACCCGGCGACAAGCGAGCACCGAGCGCGTCACAGCATTGTTTTACTAAATTGTAGTATTACAGCTAGGCTTTAAATCATTGCTAGGTACACTAAAAATACCTCTAGTGGTTAGTGACGGAGGTTGACCATAATAAAAATCGTATGAGAGACAGAGAACAGAACTAAACAAATAGGTATAAACAGAAACAGGCAATAAGACAAATCATAGCTAAAAGAAATTGGCCTAGCACCACGGAATAAAAATAATATTGAGAATGGATCCTAAAATTTTAAAGGAAATCGTTAGTCCTGGTAAGGGTATGGAAGACATGAAGGGAAGAAATTAAACGCAAGTGACTGGATATAAAGTCAAAATTTTACAACTCGTACGACTATCTGTGCACCTTGCTGGAATGATCGCCCTCCCCCGCTTCCCCGCTCGCGCGCCGTGTTCGCCGCGTTCGTTTAGTAGCGATAGCATTCACACAGCGTTACGTCACAAGCGAGGTGCACAGTTCAGTCGTACGGATATTATAGGAGAAGGCTAAAACAAAGATAAAATGTATGAAGAATGATATTTCTCCTTTATAAGTGTGTATCGAAGTGTGTGATTGTGATCCATGAAGAGCAAGGTTCACGGTCTGACCCGGCGACAAGTGAGCACCGACGCGCGTCACAGCATTGTTTTACTAAATTGTAGTATTACAGCTAGGCTTTAAATCATTGCTAGGTACACTAAAAAATACCTCTAATGGTAAGTGACGGAGGTTGACCATAAAAAAATCATATGAGAGCCAGAGAACAGAACTAAACAAATAGGAATAAACAGAAACAGGCAATAAGACAAATCATAGCTAAAATAAATTTACCTAGCACCACGGAATAAAAATAATATTGAGAATGGATCCTAAAATTTTAAAGGAAATCGTTAGTCATGGAAAGGGCATGTGAAAAAAGAAATTAAATGCAAGTGGCTGGATATAAAGTTGAAATTGTACAACTCGTACGACTATCTGTGCACCTCGCTGGAATGCGACCCGTCTCCCGCTTCCCCGCTCGCGCACCGTGTTCGCCGCGTTCGTTTAGTAGCGATAGCATTCCCACAGCGTTACGTCACAAGCGAGGTGTACAGTGAACTCATACAACTGTAGTATGCACCTCGCTACAATGCTCGCCCTCTCCCGCTTCCCCGCTCGCGCACCGTGTTCGCCTCGTTCGTTTAGTAGCGATAGCATTCCCACAGCGTTACGTCACAATCGAGGTGCACAGTTCAGTCGTACGGGTATTATAGGAGAAGGCTAAAACAAAGATAAAATGTATGAATAATGATATAAAGGAGAAAGAAGTGTGTGATTGTGATCCATGAAGAGCAAAGTTCACGGTCTGACCCGGCGACAAGCGAGCACCGAGCGCGTCACAGCATTGTTTTACTAAATTGTAGCATTACAGCTAGGCTTTAAATCATTGCTAGGTACACAAGTAGGACATTTGAGTGGCCTAGGCTTAAAATTAAGAAAATGATTGAGGATTGTAGACCCTGGATGCTAAGCCGGAGGTCGTCTTTGGAGGTATGAGGAACAGAGTGTAATCTCCTCATCCTCCATTAAAAAGGTAGGATCCTCCGACCAGACGGGTGTTGTGCCTGATGGGCTACTGTCCAACTGTTCAAGTCGGGATTTTGTGTACTTACGATGTCGCGTAAAACTCTTATATCGTGATGTAGGATGGTCTGTTTAAGTAGTATTTAATATAGCTTATACATCTACTACGTAACCTACGGGAGCAGAGCAGTAACCAAAAACCTAGTATAACGCTGATGAATCTGTGAGGGACAGGTAGTTTAATAGAAATCGAACTGGCTATCCACGGAACAGCAGTCATCCACATAACATTTTAACTAACAGACGAAGGTTGTTAAACCGATCAGAAAATCTTACATGACATAAATCTTCTTAGTTCTAAGACAAAAAATATCAATGCCATAGTACAAAATATCCTATATAATACAGCTTTTGTTTTTTTCTTCGTTGTACTGGTTCATTAACCTTCGTTTTGAAGACGGCGCAATTAATAACAGTGTACAATAAAAATCTATTAATAGGTGCAAAAAATTGGTAATTCTACATGTATATAGAGTGGTAAGCTGACTGCTAGACATACTAGGCGATATATAAACGCATAGCCTAACCCGCTGGTCTTAGAGACATGGAACTTAGAGGGTATAAAATAATTAGGTAAGTATTTTACATCATTAACCAGAAAGTCTGACCTGTCTAACCAAGAGGTATCGTGTCGCCCAGTGACTAGGTTGTGGAGGTCTGATAGGCAGTCGCTTCATGTAAAACACTGGTATCCAGTTGAATCTGGCTAGGCTGGAAGCCGACCCCAACATAGTTGGGAAAAGGCTAGGGAGATGATGATGATGAATCAATAAATGGAAGACGTAGTCTCTATGAAATCTCTTCTAATTTAAAAAAAATCTGGTTCATTTTCAATTTACTGTAAAATTAGTGTTTTGTAGTCAATAAATAATTATACGATTAGGCTGCTTTCTTGGCGACATTGCCATACAAAATCTATGGGGAAATCGAGTTTTGACAGCTCATATAACTTACGTTTATTGATGATGGTGTAAAATACCGTATTATTTTAAGTGAACAGTAAGTATAAGTACACTTAATAAGGGTTTTTGGAAATTCCAACCCTTAAGTAAAATCGGGAATGAAAGTTGTTGGTGACAACCAGTTATACATCCATACTATCCATACTCCATACTTCCTTACTCCATACTCATATTATAAATGCGAAAGTAAATCTGTCTGTCTGTCGGTCTCTTCTTTACGCCTAAACCACTGAACCGATTTGAATGAAATTTTGTACAGATATAGTCTGGGACCCGAGAAAGGACATAGGATAGTTTTTATCCCGGAAATCCTCCGGGAACGGGAACTAATCCACGCGGACGAAGTCGCGGGCAAAAGCTAGTACTTAATATATAAAATTATAAACTTTTCTTGAATCACTGTATCTATTTAAAAAAAACTTATCAAAACCATTGCGTCTAGATTTCTAACTAAACTATTTTCTGGTTTCATACGAATACGAACCGATGTTGGTAACAAGCATACCATGTTTATGGGTTCACGGGAACAGTACGACGGGTGAAGTCGGGTGTCACGACCTGTGCAGCGCCGTGCTGTCGCCAAAAGATGTTGACCTCGGAGTACCGTCCGACTGGACGACAACATGGGGACTTATTTGTATAATATATTATGTATATTGAAGGATCAATGCAGTCTAACTTGAATATAATACCGATTAAGTAGAAAACTTGAATAATCCCTACAGTTTGATCCAACATAAAACCCGGTTACGAAACATATCAAATCCGGGCAAGTAATGATGAGACTTTTACAAGGCAAGACAATACTGCCCTCGTAATTGAAATCACAGTAACTTCAATTACTGTGTTTAGACTTGTTTTAGTTCTTTAAAACCACGAGACCGAGCGCTATTTGGGAAAATTTTCGGTTTGTATGTAGCTAGTATAGTTATCGAGATACGGTAGATAAAAACACAGTATTTTGCTAAAAATCAAAACATTTTTAATAAAAAACACAGTAAGTAAGAATGATTAGGTTTGAACACAGCAATTTACTTGTTTACTGTGGTAAAATATGTGTTTATGTATTTTTTGAAATATGTTTTGCTTGGCTATAACACGGCATCTTCAAATACTGTGGTTTTGAGTAAAACTTTCGTAAAAGTTAATTCATGTTATACATAAATTAATCACAGTATCTCAATTACTGGGTTTAAGGTGCCTGCAGTTTCAATATTTATTTCGAAAATACTAAGCTTGACCACAGTAACTGTTGATTTACTGGTTTTAAGCTAACCTTTTGCTCGGAACGGGGGGTAAGCACCATACCAATTTGTCTTTTCATGCTGCTTTGAGATCAGCTTGTGGTAACGATATCATCCGCATAGGCAGCGAGTTGACTTGTGTTGTAATCAACAAGCTCTTATAATCCTACGTTTTGGATAGCTGCTTCCAGCGTGAGATTGAAGACCGCTGTAGGTAGGACTTCTTCTTGCCTTACTCCTGAGCGTATTTCGAACGGATCTGATATTTCAATCTGTACAGCAACTACCTACGTGGAGTTCGACATGGTAGCCTCAACCAAGCGCACTAGCTTACTTAGTATTCCAAGTAACTTTATGGTATCCAGAATTTTCTGTCTGTTCACGCTATCCAAGGTCTGCTTGAAATCTATGAACATAATGATGTAGATCTATGTCATACTCATCTGGTTTTTTAAGAGCCTGGCGCATCAGGTGGATTTGATCACCGATTTGTCTAAAACCACCCTGATACTCTCCCAGTATTTCTTCGGCATACCTTCTTAGTTACCAGCCCTGAGAACATCCTGTAAGCCGCAGACAGCACTGTGATTCCACGATAGTTACTGACTGTCTTGTCCCCCTTCTTTTGTATCGGAATTACTAAACCTAAACACAAGTCTTGCGCGAGGGTTTCTTATTCCCAGATTTGCGTAATCAGGTGTATTCATCAGGTTGTGTATTCGCCTTAGCAGTTCATCTTTATCTTTTATAATCTCAGCAGCAACTGTGTCTAGGCCCGTCGCTTTGTTGTTTTTGGAGGTGCTTAATACACATCATAGTTCTTGATGCGGTTTCAAACTTCACTTCTTACATTTAGCAGATTATCGAAATATGGCGAAGCACTCCCTTATTAATTTTTGTCATTTTTCAAGGGAAACAGAGCACTTTTTTTTGCTAAAAAGTTTTATCTAAGTTACTTCTAAGTCGATTTGAAACCTTTTATTGCTTGACTTCGCATCAAAAATGCTAAATGGGATTTAAATCTGGGTTGTTTAGTTGCCATTCTAAGACAGTAACTGATTGATACGTAAGAAATTATTTAACAGTGCGTGCAGTGTGCTCTGGACTGTTGTTGTATTGGAATATCCAAATAATCGGATGGACGTCTTAGGCGTGTAGTAAGAATGTTTTTAGTTGTTTTTTATTTTTTATTTTAGATGTTGTGTATTTTTAGTTTAGAAAAAAATATTATTGATTTATTACTGATCTACAGAGCGATACTTGTATGAATAAAATAAGTATCTAATTATTTTTGATCTCCTTCGTCTTGTCATTTTTATCCAGATCAATTATAAATAATTGTTATGTAGAACTAAAAAAGAAATTGATCTTAATTTTAGCAATTAAACTTATAAGTATTAAATATGTGATTTTACTATAAGAAGATTTAACTGTAAGTTACAAATGATAAAAAATAAAATAAGTATAAACACATTCCATTGTTTAATTTTATCTTATGTGATCAAAATAGGGTGATTATTTTTTTAATGAATTATACGAAGGCTAACCTAAAACAAAGTATATTTAGATACTATAATTGCACCTTAGAGTAAACCTTGTTACAAATTAGTCTTAAACACAGCATTTTCACTTACTAGGTATTGATCTAGGTAGTCGACTCTTACTATTATTAACTTTCAACCCAGTATGTGTAAAGTTACTGTGTTGTGATGTCACTAGTGTTAGTATCTTTACATGGTTAATACACAGTAATAAGTAAAACTAACCTAGACCACAGTAACCAGACAGTTACTGGTTTTTAGCTTAAAAAAATATAATTTAATAAATTATATTCCTATTTTATAACACATTATCTAATTTTATTAATTATACAACAGTAATATTATATATGTATATATACAGAATTAAAGCTTTAACTATTTTCTATCATTAAAAAATGATTTTTTCAACCTAACTTATATAGTTTGTTCATAACAAAACGATTTAACAATTAAACTTTAACCGCGTTTTTTACAAAACGTGATTTTCGAAGTTACTGTGTTTTCAATTACGAGGGCAGAATAGGCGAGACGACGAAAAAAAAGTAATTAGTCCGTCATTGAGATTATTAAAAAAATTCTGGACACGTATTCTTTCTTTATTCTCGTAAACGAAAAATGACGACGATACAGTGCGTTGAAATTGTGCGTGACGTCACGATCAGATACAATTTTTGCATTACGGTGGCGTCAAAAGCCCCCACTCCGAAACTTTGTTGCTGTTTATCTTTGTATTTTTTTATTATTTTGAAGAAGCAAAAGTCCCGTATTTTTGGCCGATCTACATGACGGACTAAACAGAATGCCATTTTTTTTATGTTGTCGTCATCCCTATTCAATGTACTTTCAAGTTTATCTTGGACATCATAATCCCGTGCCTCGGAAAGCACGTAAAGCCGTTAGATCCAGTAGTCTTTCGTAGAACTTTGACAGTCATTACGGGTAATTAGAAGCCAAAAAGCCTGATCAGTCGCCCAATAAGTGGATTGCGGAGGTCTGACAGGCTTTGGCTTTTCAGGCTACCAGATTTAACTGTATCAGGCCAACCCCAATCAAGTAAGGAAAAGCACAGGAGATTCTGATATTTATTTATGTTACCAATCATTTTTTAAATTTATTTTCTTAATCTTGTTGCATAAGATTATGCAATATTTCTTTCGGAGAGAGGACACTGGCTCCTGTAATACGGGAGTCAGGGACTTCAAACTATAGTCTCTTTTTTTAACAAACGAGTACCAAAAATTTTGTCTGCGTTTCTATTGGTCCACATAATCAGCATAAGTGTTATTATTGGTGTTAAAAGCGTTGGCTCCGCCTCGACTTATTTCCCATCTCTCTCTGTCAAATACCGGACATGTGAAAGAGATATACTCAGTACTCGTTTGTTAAAAAAAATAGACTATAACTACTTTCTTGTGTAATAAAGACTATTTATTTATTTATATTCCCCCTCCTCAGATCCGGTACTGAATAAAGGTACAGTTTCGTTCAAGAATCGAAATAAACAAACTCCCGCTAACAGTTAACGAGACGATTATATATTAATACCGTAAAACAATTATACTTGTTAATTGTTCTTGATGAACTGAGCCAAGTGTTCGTAATTGTGCCAGGTTCGATATCCGGATCGGTGAATTATTGATTGTTCACGCTTTTTTTAAGGATTTAGGTAAGAGCGGATTTTTTTTTAAGATTTTGTGAAATAAGCGTTGCGAGTGAATTTCATATTTGATTTTAATTTAAGATATTTTTTTTAATACACGACAACCGTTTTCCAATATTTTATAGGGTCAGTTTTTAAAGTTCCGTAAATGGTATCAAATTCTATTTTCGTCATGTTCGTTCATCCGTCCGTCCCGTCTACCGTCCGAACGGCTAGTCCTGGAAAGATAAAACTTAGCTATAATGCAAGAGAGAAGTTTTATGTATAATAATCTATATTAAAGAAAATCCGTTTTTTTTTTTTAATTATTAAGGGCTTGCTCTTGGTCCCAGACTAGCCCGAGGGCATAGACGGGGCCTACGATGGAGCGAGCTTACCCGATAGATGCCTATGCACTCGTTTTTTAAATACTTCCGGGTTATATGAATTTGGAAACACAGACGCCGGCAGGGAATTCCATTCCTTCGCGGTGCGCATTAATAAACGATTTTGAGAAGCGCTGCGTGCGGATATGAGGAATATCAACCAAGAAAGGGTGGTATCCCGCCGTACGTCTGGATGTCCGGTGGTAAAAAGGAGATGAGGGAATAAGCTCGTGTAGCTCATGAACACACTCACCGAAGTGCAATCTGTAAAATACCGCCAGGCAGGCAACTTTTCGCCGATGTGCTAGTGGTGGTTTTGTTTTCAAATGTTGTCGCTAGTTAATTTATAAATCCATGTATGCTCACAATTTATTTCGTCGATGTCCGTAATGTCTAAAATGAAGTTTAGTAAGTTTTTTTTGCATTGAAATAGTCATACTAAATAAGCTATTCGGGTTCGAACCGTCAACTCACGGAGTAAGTCAACGTCAACCCTAAATTGAAAGTTAGGGCGCCTAACCGGCCATCTCGTCACATTCCCTTAGTTTCGCTATTTTTTATTGATATTAGCCCCAATTAATAGTGGTAAGTTAACAGTCGATTAAGTTAACGAGTGATAAAGGATTTACTGCAGCTAATCAAAGTTTAGTATCATTGTATTTGCGTGACCGGATCACGCTTGGCCCTTTGTACTGGTGCGGAGAAAAGTGTTATGGTATTTAGACAACTGCTAAACATACGTTTACAATTTATAAATACTTATTATTTTAATAACATCCAGACCAAAATAATCGATCGAATCGATGACGAGCCTGTTGGTCTAGTGGTTAGTGACCCTGACTGCTAAGCCAGAGGTCGTGGGTTCGATTCCCACCCAGGACAAACTTTGTGTGATGAGCATAATTGTTTGTTCTGTGTCTGGATGTTATTTATCTATAATATGTATGTATTTAAAAATTATATAAGTATGTATATCAGTTGTCTGGTCACCATAACACAAGCTCTGCTTAGCTTGGGATCAGATGGCCGTGTGTAAGATGTCCCAGGATATTTATTCATTTATTAAAAATCACGCTCAGCACACAAAATTTTGTTTTAGTTGGAAATCAAACCCACTACTTCCGGCTTAGCAGTCAGGCTCACTAACTCTATACCAAGATACCAGTATAACGATTCCCACAATGATAATTGTAATTATTATTATAATTAAAACGCACGCATACAATTAGACGTCAAAGTAGGATGATATGATTTAAGAACTCAACTTCAACTTCAACTCTTAATTAATGGCATTTGTGGAAAACACACAACAATTCTGCCACGACCATGTTTATTTTACAATCACAAACGAAGAAAGATTTATAACAAAAATATAGGTACCTATGCAATATGACTGCGAAGGTCTCCTCTTTGTGAAGAGACCTGGTCCGTCAGATCCTCGTCAGTGAATCAGCAGGGTGTACCACGTGCAGGTGAGGTTGGCTTTGACCCTGGAGGTGATGGTAGAACCACTTACACCCCATGATTCAAGTATTGATTCAAATATTGCGAGTGAAAAATAGACGAATATAATTGGCGACTGAGGTCAATGGGGTGAAACGAGGGTAAAATAGCCACAATTTAAAATGCCCCTTTCTGACTGCCTATAACCTATCTGCACATTTTTACTTATAATATCATTGGATTCCCACCACAAATCACTGTTCTTTTCACCACTCCCTCCAATCAAACGTCGTCCTTACAAAACCGGCCGATACATTTATCTGTGAAATCGGCCGATATATCAACAATTAGTCGGCCATTGTGGCCCATTGTGGCCACTATTGTGTTCCAATCGATCCGTCACGCCACTCCAGCAACTCGTTAGTTAATGAGAATGAGAAAAAGTGTGAAGTTATTGAATGAATGGAACGGAATAATACCGGTCATGGTTCTATGTTGGGTGCACTAGCGACCTGAACCTAAAAGCTTACAAATCTTTGAAAATGTTGACTTTTCTCAACTGTAAATTATGCATGTATTATACATATAAACCATTCTGAAGCTGCATCAAAATGCGTTGTGCAGTTTTAAAGTTCTAAGCATACATGTGGACAGACATCAGTCAGCATGAGACAGAACATAACAAGCTAAATAGTTACAAAGAGAATGAGAAAATTCCTACTGTAAGAAGTCCAGATTGCTTAACATCAAGGATAGAAATTTGCTATAATTACGGTTTTCGTATATCAATTGCTATTGCTAATTTTTGTAAAGTGTGCGCGCAAACACAGATGTAAGTCGTCTCATTTTTGGACAAGACTGGGAAAGGATTACGAGCACGGGGGTATCACACCATATAGTACTTTCAAGCTTGTGGCTACTACTAAGAAATACCTAATGAAATGCACCCGCAAACACCGCAACATCTCTCTAGCCTTTTCCAAACTATGTAGGAGTCGGCTTCCAGCCTAACCGGATTCAGCTGAATACCAGTGTTTTACGTGAAGCGACTGCCAGAGAACCCAGAGACTGAGACACGATACCCCTAGGTTAGACTTGTCTGACTTTTTGGTTTCTGACTTCCCATAACGACTTTCTAAAGTTCTACATATAAAAGACAACCGGGACCAACGGTTTAACGTATTTCTGAGACACCGGGCACGGGATATTTTGTGATATCAAAGATAAACTTTTGAAAGTACACATGAATTGTAAGTCACATTGGTACTTGCCTGGATAAGAATCCACGATCACTCGTTTATTTATTTATTTATTATTTATGCATTGGCGGACTTAATGCCTAAGGTATTCTCTCCCAGTCAATCAAGGGAAGCATTTTTGGAAGGTATATGCATACATAATATCACAGATTAATAAATAGTTACTACGTAACAGATACTTCACTCCAATACAAAAACGAAAAAACCTACGCTATAATAGCCTACAAAATCATAATAATAATACCAGTTGTTTGCAGCGAGGAGAAATGTACCATAAGTACGCACAAAGAGAGTTGAGATTCTTTTGCCCGCCGCGCGACTAACGTGTGTGCGTGTCGTCCAGCAAATCTGCTAGGGTTATACGTATGATGTTATTGGTAATAAAAAGAATGATTTAGAAAAACAATATTTTTTTTATTTGTTGATCAAATATTTTTTCTTTTAATAAAATGACTGATGCATATTTTTCGTTCCTTGAATTCCCGATTATTATATTTTAGTGTCGAAAATATCCAAAACCGCGTGAATAATTTTAATAAATAATCAAAAGGGAAACAGGAGAATTGGGAAACAGGGGAATTGCACAATAATCACGCAATTATTACGTGGTTTCGGCATTTTGATAGTCAGCGCTGTACCCGTGACGCGCGAGCACTTAGCCGGGCGCGCGACAGCCCGGTGTTCGTTGTATCGTCGACGATACGCGAAGCGGTAGGCATAAAACGCGTGGCCTTGAGCGAGTGACGGACGCCTGATAATATTATGAAGAAATACTAGAATATCAAATATTTTTAATACCAATACGAGACTGGAGCATGCTGCTACTGAATAATAGTTCCCGTTCCATGAAAACTATCCTATGTCCTTTCTCGGGTCCCAGACTATATCTGTACCGAATTTCATTCCAATCGGTTCAGTGGTTTAGGCGTGAAGCAGAGACAGACAGATAGAGTTACTTTCGCATTTATAATATTAGTACGAATTCAAAATGAAAACCAGCCTAATTTATTATCGAAAACCAGAGAAATACTGAATTCATTATCCTTATTATTCTAAAGCACTGAAGATATCATAAATGCTCTATTTTCATCATAAACCCGAGCATAATAAGGACGTTTTATTTAGAGGCGGGTATTAGACCCGTCTGTCAGTTGACATGAACGTTTGACGGCTCCTGGCTTTTACAGCTTACGATCTTTTAGTTAAAAAGGTAATCATTTAGTTTGGTTAATAGTAATTCAATGGTTCTCTCAAATGTTGCTGTCTTTGTAAAGGTATAATGTAAGGACAGCAACAGATTCCAGATTTTAATTAAGTGACGTTAAAATATTCGGGCGTTTGACATGTTTTATTAATATCGGTTCAGCCGTTTCAAAGTTACCTTTTTTTAGCTGCATTCGCGACCTTAATAAATTAAGGGATGGCCCTTTTTAGGGTTCCGTAGTCAACTAGGAACCCTTATAGTTTCGCCATGTCTGTCTGTCCGTCCGTCCTCGCTTAATCTCTGTGACCGTTTTAGCACTAGAAAGCTGAAATTTGGTACCAATATGTATATCAATGACGCCGACCAAGTGACGTGTGATATATTGTTGGATAGGTATTTAAAAATGAATAGAACCCCTATTCATACTAAAATCATTTTTTGATTATGTCAATAATTTCGGAAATAATCACTCCAAAAGGAAATATCAAAGCGTCCCCCCCCTCTAACTTTTGACCCGTAAGTTTAAAAAATATGAAAAAAATCTGGAAAGTAGAACTTTATAAGGACTTTCTAGGAAAATTATTTTGAACTTGATAGTAAGAACAGTTTTTGTACAAAAAAGACAAAAAGGTTGTACAAAATAATTTCTGCGTACTTAGTATGTCAACGTAACAAATAGCCTTTTTTTAAACTTATATGTAGGTACACTTATTGTGACGGACGGGAAACTACGGAACCCTACATTGAGCGTGGCCCGAGCCCGACACACTCTCGGCCGGTTTTTTTTTTAATTTTGAGTTTTTAAAATGTACACGTTTTGATACGCCATACCAATTGACTTAGGTACCATGTGAACACATCCCGAATTAAAGACTGAATCCTCCCTTTAAAGAAGACTCTCTTTTCTTCTTTCTTCACGAAAAAATTAATCTGAACAATATGGATGACGACAACATAAAAAAAATGGCATTCTGTTTAGTCCGTCTTGTAGATCGGCCAAAAATACGGGAGACGTGTTTTTTGCTTCATTAAAATAATATAAAAATACAAAGATAAAGAGCAACAAAGTTCTAAAGTGGGGGCTTTTGACGTCACCGTAATGCAAAAATTGTATCTGATCGTGACGTCACGCACAACTTCAACGCACTGTATCTACGACATTTTCCGTTTACGAGAAAAAAGAAAAATACGTGTCCAGAATTTTTTAATAATCTCAATGACGGACTAATTACTTTTTTTCCGTCGCATATACACTAATGGTGAGAGATATTTAAATAGACGTTACTAAGCACTGACTTTAGCTTAGCCATGTTCCGTCTCTATCGTGCACTTGACGTTTGGCAGTTGTGTAACAGTGACAGGTATAGTGCTAAGTCAAAGTCAGTGCTTAGTAACGTTTATTTATATCCCCATGGAGTCTCAAACTTTATTAGACCCCTACGTGTATTACTAGGCTCTTAGAAATTATCAGTAACATCAAACGTTTGGATAGATTAAGGGCAGGATGGCAATAAGCCGTATCGTTCCCGTAACGCAACATCTAAACGCAACAAACGCATCACTCGCCCTCAGTTTTGGCGTTAAAATGATTTAGCCGGAGACTGTCCTGTTATATTTATGAATGTCCTTCCCAAAATACACCATTCAACCAACCAATAACCCAAGAACCCTTCCCTTATGAATTTTTATAAGTAAACGAGGATCAACTTAAAACGGCAGTCTTTACTCTGAAATCCAACGTAAGCTGAACTCCGAGAACTTTTTACCTTGATAAAAAGAGGGGTCAAGTTAAAATGGTGGTGTTATTTTTCTTATTTTCTTCGTTTATACCGTTTACAGGGGTCGTAACAGTCTCACATTATATTTCTGTGCTGTTTAGTCCGCTTTAGAAGCCAATTAGAGGGTTGAAATGATCGGTAATAGTCATTAAGAAGTAATACCTGGTTAGGTTATGTTATTTTTCGGATCGACGCCATTTTGTCGTGATTATGGCTTGGTGACACGTAAAATATTGAGTATTTTCTATTCGATGGGCCTGTTGGTCTAGCTAGTAGTTATGTGATGACTGCAAAGTCGGAGGTTTTGGGTTCGATTCCCACCCAGAACAAGCTATGTGTGCTGAGCAATGATGTTACTGAGCATGATTGTTTTTTCTATGTCTATTTGTAATTTATTTATAAAGTATAAACAATCTGTCTGTTTGTAATTTACTTTTAAAGTATAAGTAGTATAAATTATTTAACTATGAACCTGTAGCATAAATAAGCTCTGTTAAGTTTGGGATCAGATGGCCATGTGCGGGTTATGCCAAGGTATTTAAGATTTGCTATAAGTAAGTTTTATTGATTTATGTTATCAATACCATGTGCAAAAATACAATAAATAGGGTAAGTTCGCCTGTTCGCGTCCATAGACCAATTCGCGTCCATTTTACGGATCTCCTTCAAAAAATCCTCGAAATTAAGAAAACTTACACACCAGTCAAACGAATAGTCATTTCCGGTAATACCTCAATATATAAGAGACACGCACATAAGGTCAAAAGGTCCGTGCGATAAACCAATCCTGTTTAAAAAAATATTTAGTCCCGGCTGTTTAACAAGGAAGCGCGAAAGCGCGGTTTTTTAGATAAAAAATAGTGTGCAGTGGTGCGTTCGATGATAAGTTTAATATTGTTTTATGTGAATTTTAGGATTAATAGCTGTTTCTAGACTTTTATAATGAAAAAAGGAATAATGTTAATTATGAATTTGCTTAGGTTTTTTACATTTAATGATTAAAATAAGGTGGACGCGAATTACTACATCGAATTCACAAAATTTCCACTTCGCGTCCGCAATGGACGCAAACTGTACCTACAGTGGATAATACTAAATCCAATTGCGTCCACTAAGTATTTTAGTTAAATACAATTGTCTTCCCGTTCCCGGGGGTTTTCGGAATAAAAACTATCTATCCTATGTCCTTTTTCAGGTCCAGACTACATCTGTACCAAATTTCATTCAAATCGGTTCAGTGGTTTAGGCATGAAGGAGAGACAGACAGACAAACGGATTATTAATTAAGACTGATATTTAGCAAAAAGAACAGAACTGTTTACTGTTTATTGTAAAACGTGCAATCATTATTTATGTACTACTTACAATCAATATTGAGATGAAATATTTTTTTGTAAAGTAATTTTTAAGGAAAATAATGTTAATTTTTAGGGTTCCGTACTTCCGTTTCTAGTAAAAGTAAAAACGGAACTCTTAATGATCACTTTGCTGTCCGTCCGTCCACCCGTTTATCAAGACCCTTTTTCTCAGAAAGGCGTCGTGATATCAAGCTGAAATTAATATCACATACATAGGTCTGCTCTAACTCTCAAAGCAGTGAAAAAATCTAATTTTTGAATCAACGCAACAAAAATGTATGGCTGTTTACTTTCCATTTATATTGCACATTGGCTTGTGTTTAAACACCGCCCAAAAAAGTACCAATTTTACTACCAAAAAAGTTCTAAACGGGTACCAAAATGGATAAATGGTCACCAAATAACGCTTCTTAAAATATTATAAACTAAATCCAATTTGGTTTTTATATGAATTTGACTGAAAACTGAAACTTTACATGAATCACTAGTAGATCTGGTTGTTGTGTGGTCACAGTTCTAACCTAACCTCACACAATTTGGTGATCTAATGATCACCAAATTGTGTGAGGTCCATCCATTTTGGTAGCCAAAAAGATTTTTTTGTTGATCATTTAAATTATATCCTTGCACATTTAGACATTTGCAAGGGAATCAAAACCTATAGGGTACTTCCAATTACCTAGAATCATGAAATTTAGCAAGAAGCATTGTCATGTGACATAAGTAAAGGAAAAGCTCCGAAAACCGTAAATTTGAATGTATTTTACAAAAATAAAATAATAACGGAACCCTCGTTGCACGAGTCCGACTCGCACCTGACCATTTTTTTTATAATTTATTTAGGTATATTCATAAATAAAGTTTTTTTTGTAATTCAGCTTTTTTTACAAATTCTTAAATATATCACCCCTTTATTCCTTTTCTAAGTGGTTGGACGCAAAGTGGTCCACGGGTGGACGCAATTTGGATTTTTTGGACGCAAACTGGGTAAAACGCCTATTTCTGAAACTTTTCTATTTAAAAAAAATCACTAAAGGTTTCGAACAAAACTGCAAGTAAATCTTAAAAAAGACTAATATAACTAACACATCACATATTTTTTTCATAAAAAATAGTTTTAGAACAATTTTATTATCGCCGTCAAAGTTGCCAACTGCACTAAATGGACGCGAACAGGCGAAATGACCCTATAAGAGTTTGTAATGTCAAAATAACAGTTTTTTTTACAGTTAATACAATAATACCTACTTTAATGAAATAGGTATTAAAGTTCAATAGTTTTTTTCGTTTGTTTCATTTCTGGAAAAACTTACCATCATTCCTTTAGCCTTTTCCCACTCTACCCGGATTTGGGTATGGACCTTGGTACCAGTATTTTACTATGAAGCGACTGCTTATCAGACCTCCACAACCCAGTTAAGTACTGGGCGACATCGACACGATACCCCTAGATTAGATTGATCATACGTCATTTGAAATTGAAAAGGACATTGGTACCTACTTGCCCGGACTCGAAGCTACAACCTGAAATAAATCAGGCTGTCAAATGCTATTATCCTATAAATTCTCATGTGCCATGATGTCATCTATTCGTAGAAGTCTCCTATTACCAAACCCCTATAACACAGAGGTAGGTAACCCATTTAAAAATAAAACGAAATGCAACAAACTTCTAACATAACCAAGGGAAGTTCTCGAACTTTGGTAATTTGATTCGGTGACATCAAAGATTCTATCTTGTCTATTCTCGGCGTCTATCTTCCCGCTATGTGTCAAAATGTGGCGCGAAAATTGTAATTAGAACGCTATTCCTGGACTGTGACTGTAAAAAGTTTCATCAAAGTGGTGTAAGAAACAAAAATGGAAAGATATGAAGACGCTAATTACCTTACAACCGACTTAATTATTAAGACTTCTGTTATAAATAAGATTTATTATTGCCGACGTCTGCTTCACAAAGGGGCAAAAGACTTTTCTCATTAGAGCAATGATGACCAAGCTTACTCCTCGCGTGTAGTCTCTGGAATAACTCTGAACCTGATTTGACGTTTTTAAAAACGTCAAATCAGGTTCGAAAAGCAGATATCCATCGGGCTGAAATTAACCATCAATCCGTGCTATCTATGATTCCTATAATAAGAATGAATTTCAATGAACCATTAGCGACATCTTGTTGTTATTTAAAACAACTATGGCAAAGCGGGCTAAGCGCCATCTATAGGTAATATTATACATTATCTTGATTTTTCGAGACATGCTGTTGGATACATAAAATCATAGAGGCCGCTATTTGAAATATTAAAGCAATTAATTCAGAAAATAAATAGCGTACCTAGTAATAGTAGATTATTTTTATAAAATATTACGACTAGTTTATTATAACATTTGTAAAATTATTAATTTTACATAACATAATAATAAAATAAACTGGCCTGGAAAGTTGTAGCATACATAAATATTTTTGTGAAACGGGACGCTATTCTTACCTTAGAGTTGGGCCGTCTGTGTAATCGACTATTAACTTAATGTGAATACGAAATAGTTAAAATAGTTACCGTGACCCCGGAACATAAAGGGCAACCCAAGAAACATGAGTGGGTTTCCTTTTTATATTATAGTACTCTGTGAGTGGGTTTTTAGTCAGTAAAGGTTCGACACGCCCTACCGCCCCGCCCAGGACGAGAGAGTCATTTGATGGTTTCCCACTCACCAAATAAAATATCGTTAATCCTGGTAAAAAAATTTAGATGTCAAATCATTTTCAAATAAATAAACGGATTTAGAAGAGTGAAATGGAACAAAATGCTTTTATCACTTATCACTTAATGGTGCCGATTCCCTTGGTCACAAACTATTCTAATTTTAAGTTAAATGCATCTTTCTCTTTTCATTTCTTAAAGAAAAGGACAGAAGATACAATTTAGTTTAATCCTGTCAAATTAGACAGCGCCGGAAGAAAATTGACGTATATTTAGACGCCATGTTTTCAAAACGCGTCTAAATTATCTATGGAGTGTCTAAATTTGACAGAACTTAACTAATATTTTATCTTCTGTCCTTTTCTTAATTAAATGGAAAGAGAAAGATGCACTAACTCAAATTTACTTTAGTTTGTGAACAAGAGAATCGGCACCATTTTATTAATTTTTGAAGTGAAAACTTCTTTAGCGGCGTTGAGCACTTTTTCTGTAATGGGTATAAAATCTTAAACTCGCGTCAGGACTATAGTTGCAAAACTTCTGAAATATTCGAAATAATTCCGGAATACTTCTGGGAAAGTTTCTTTAAATCAGAATTATTCAAAATGAATTTAAATTTAGATTTGTATTTTTTTGCAAAATATTTTTATATTTTTTTAAATATCGAATGGAATTTTGCATCGACCGTCGATCGCCGCCGCCCGACTGTGTGCACGAAGGCGATGGCGGTGCGGGGTGCGGTAAGGGGGGAGATGCTCCCCCCCCCGGAGAAGTTTTCAGAAAGATTCATACCCCGCAATCGAATGTTTCCGCGGAATATTTCGCCCGAATTATTCAATAAGAATAAACGTGTTTATTTTTTGTGTGGTGGGTGAATAAATTATTTTTCAGTGGCACATAAGTTAGTAAAATTGAAATGTTTATTTTATTATAAATCTGATCGATTAAACTTAATACTTGTATATTTGTTAATATTTTTATAAAAAAATAAAAATCCCTTTTATCGCGGGATAACATATCTACATAATAATATGTTATCCTGCGATTAACAGGATTTTTATTTTTTTGTTTTTATGTAGATTATATCGAAGTCGAATGCTATTTTTCAAAATGTTAGCTGTGGAACAAAAAACCAGGCCGAGCATATTTGATTTGTTTTTTGAAAAAGGGTTACCTATGTTTTTGGTTAGTTTGTATATAGCTCTGCCGTTCGCATCGCTATTAAGTATTCGCGAGTCACATAGATAGGTATTACTAAATAAAGGAAAACCTAATAAATAAACTCAAAAACTATTGTGTCGCTTTCAAAAATTCTTTCACTATTGGAAAGCTACTACCTACTAATATTATAATGCGGAGGAGTTTGTTTGTTTGTTTGTTTAAACGCGCTAATCTCAGGAACTACTGATCCGATTAGAGAAATTCTTTGTTTTTTAAAGTCCATTTATAGAGGAAGGTATTAGGCTATATAACATTACGCTGCGACCAATAGGAGCGAAACGTCAGTGAGAAATGTTGCAAAAACGGGAAAAATTATTCACATTTGAGGACTTTTGTTGCGTGCGCTGCATAAACTGTCTACGGGGGGGCTAAGAAGTAACTAAAGGAAATTAAACGCGGATAAAACCGCGGGGGACAGCTAGTAGGCTATATTCCCTATGAACCCATTAGAGGTAACTGCTGTACTCGATTGAGTACAGTATTATTCCGAAGTGTAAATGACAGATCTTGTAAATTTTAGGTGATATACCTTATTATTTTACTTCATTACGCTGTACTAAATCGAGTACAGTGGCTTTTAATGGATTAATTCAATTTCACCGGGTTTTTTTTGGCAGTTGAAATATTCCCAAAGTTTCAGAATATTTCGGAATACTTCCGAAGTATTCGACGGGAATGATTCGGAATTTTTCCCGCCAGCATCTATAGTCAGGACACGTGACCTGATCGAAAAAGCGTAGGACGGATAACAATTGAACGCGCGATAAAAATCTCACACACTCATACAAGGTACAATTTTCCCGAGTTCAAAGTTTAAGTATTTTAACCCGTGGAGTACTAGTGTTGGAAAATCTTGGCGAAACAGCTTAATATAAGCTTGCTGTAGATAGAGAGAGAGATATATAGTGGTCCTGCTAATGGCTTGGGGCAGGCGAGCCAAAGGCACACTCGTAAATAAATGAGCGAATGTGTTTTTGAAGTGAAAACTTCTTTAGCGGCGTTGAGCACTTTTTCTGTAATGGGTATAAAACCTTAAACTCGCGTCAGGACACGTGACCTGATCGAAAAAGCGTAGGACGGATGGATAGTAGACAGCTATAATCAAGTTTTCACTTCTGCCGGCACTCCCGGAGTGCAACCCGTCTTTTTTTAAGATGCACTTAATCAAATAGGTAGGTAAAAGCGTGAAAATATTATAATTTATGAAATTATTTTAATATTTCTTCTACCAAAATAGGTAGGTAGTAGAGTAGTGGTTAACACGGAGTCGGGGGTTGTAATTATAACTAAACTGCGAAAAGTTTTTACAATGACGTTAGGCCCTGTTATGTATGTTAAGTACATTTTTAGGTGGCTTTGTAGTACCTAAAATAATTAATCTAACGAACCAATCAGAACTTGACAATATTTAAAATGAATCAGATCTTAAAATGAATCAGTTACTAAAATGTAATAGTTTCTCATTCCCTAAAACTATTAAATTGTTTCCCAACACTAAAATAAACGTCTTACGTCAAAATCTAAACGTCAAACATAAACACGTCAACTATTTCGAAGTTGCATGAAGGTTGCATGTTGTGTTTAGAAAATTAAAAAGATTTACAAATTAACCAGAAAATGGTTCACACAACAATGGAAGGATCACTTTTTGTAAGTTATTTGCAATTTTTAAATACACATAAAAGCAAGATAAATTATTCTGTATTTGTTTCGTAAAATGATGACACCTTTGCAACGACTAACATTTTGTAGTGATTTCTATTGAATTATGTTTTATTGTTATATTTTGTACACTAAGGCTATATCTGTGCGGTTTTTGCATGTATCGGAAGTCGATTTGAAATATTTCCAGCCATAGCTTCAGACAAAACACTAATGCCGGAAATCTGTCGTTGCCGCGTTGTTGTCTTTTCTACCGCTTCATTAGTTACTATTACTTGCTGCCGGGGTTGCGGAATAGTTCTAATAGTTACCGCGGCCCCGGAACATAAAAAGCCACCAAATGGTTTTTGGTTGCTCTTTAGTTGTCTCAGTAAAAGTCTGCCATCCAATCCTCCCATTCCTAGGTTACCCAGTATGTAGATAATACCGGACATAGATAGACAGTTTTGAATGCCGAAAAAACCAGCCCTCTCGTCATGTTTAGAGTCAAACCCATGGCTATAGTGTTTCATACAACCCTAAATGGCTTAAATATCTAATTAATATTTGCACCATTGGTAATTTTCTACACTTGTAGCATCCATCCCAGCACAGGACATAGAACTAGGAAGATGGGATGACACAATGGCTATGGCATAACTTACTTGTTTTGACAGAACTAAACCAAATAATCATTTGCAATTCCAGGAGCCAACCCTGTACATAGTGAAAGGCATGTGTCTCCTGGACAACGACGGCAACAGGATCCTGGCCAAGTACTATGACAAGGATGTGCTGCCGACGGCCAAGGAACAGAAGGCCTTTGAGAAGAACTTGTTTAATAAGACACACAGGTATTCTATTTATCATGATGTGCTTCTATAATTGGAGGTAAGAACAATTGAAAGCCCAACTAATAACAAAATCCATACGCAACACACATGTGTTGCAGCTTCAAATAAAGAAAAAAAGATAAATGTGTTTATTGGCATTACAATTATCAACTTCAACTTTTATATATAATATGGCAATCCACCGAATTTTCAGTGATTTCTGCCAATGTCCAGTTTGATTAATAATATTTTAGTGACAATTGTATGGTTATTAAATTATAGTATGGAGATCATACACGTGTTCTTATAACCAAGAACACGAGATGACTCCCATTACAATTATAAACAGTGTGACCAACTTCAAATTAGAGATCCTGCCCCACTAAGGCAAGAAAACTGCTTAATCCTGCCAAAATCTAAAGCAAAAAAATGCTATAATAATGCCAATATAATTTAAAAAATTAAAATAAATAGACACATTATTTTTTGGAGTTTTATGTAAAATAATTAATCTAAAGGTCTAAAAGTTAACTGAATTAAATTATATTTTCTTGATCACTTTCTTTATACAGCGCTTTTGTCATTTGTTTAATCATTTCTTTACTTGGCTGGAATGAAACGCAGTCACCATATTCACTAATGCCCTGTTTAACAAGTAAAATATTTATTACATGTTTATCTATTCCGCGTTTTTGTTTTGATGAGGTTGCCATAGGCAATTCCTATTTACTTTTTTCCCTTCTCGATACTGCATCTTACTCTTTTTGTGGACTGTAGCGGCTATACTTCCAAATCTGTCAGCTTATATTGCTAATACTGCCAAATACTCCCGGTTTCCAAAACGTCAAACAAATGTGCCAGAGAGTAAAATAAAGGGCTAAACCTGCCAAAAAGGCAGGATCCTGCCACATATGGTCACACTGATTATAAAGCCAAAAGGACCACAGCTCAATAGAATGTCAAATGTAAAATCAACAAAATGGAATCATGACCCATATAAATAAAATAGAAATAAAATAAAAAAGCCTTTTATTTCTTACAATTCTAAACAGTAATGACTTAACTAAACAAAAAGTTTTGATTACAAATCATGCAAGAACCCCTCAAAGGGTGGAGGCCTCCTCCAAAGAACTCCAGTTGCTTCTATCCTGAGCTATCCATATCCAGTGTGGGCCGGCCGTATTTCTATTCTCGTCTTCCCACCTCGCATACGGTCTGCCTATTTGGCGTTTTCCTGCTGGGCCTTTCCATGACGTGACTCTTGAGGTCCATCTGTCCTCTTTTAGCCTCGCTACGTGTCCTGACCCATAAGCACACCATAAGCTTATTTTCCTACAGACATTCAAATACAATTAGGTAGACAATCGCGTAAACACATATTAAAAATGTCACATGTCTAGTCTAGTTATTTTGTCATGATTCAATTTTGTTGATAGTACAATAAAAAGCAGCCTTGCAATTAACACAGTCGAAAAAACAGTTATAAATTAATATTAATTTCAGAGCTAACGCAGAGATCATAATGCTGGAAGGTCTGACCTGTGTATACAAGAGCAATGTGGACCTCTTCTTCTACGTCATGGGCAGCTCACATGAAAATGAGGTAACATTGTTAATAATATTAGTTATGGCATAATGCCACTTGCATGCAGTTAGGAAATGCATAAGTACTGCCTGCAAGAACTTTCCTCCACAAGGGCTGGAACTGCAAAGAATCGCCAAATAACAAAATTAATGGAACCCTCGTTGCGCGAGTCCGACACTCACATTTTTTTTTATGAGTTTAATCTGCAATCAGTATTTTTACGTTTAGCAGGTGAGTTGAAGTTCTGTTGGTGGCAGTAAGAGCGTAAACGATTCCAGTAAACCATCTGCTCTATCAATTATATTAAGGTGTCCTACAAGAGACCAACTATATTATGCCTTTTCTTTTTAATCTTTTACAGTAACTTCTACATGTTAGAGTGACCGCCAGATTGTTAGGGTGTGTCTCCCGCCTCTCCTGGTATCTTTTGGTCTGTTTCTGGATTTTTTCAGAAACAGTTTCCATCATTAGCTCTTTATGTATCTCAGTGTTGGTGGTGAACCAAGGAACATCAGATATGGATCGTAGGATCATGTTTTGCATTCTCTGAAGTATACTGATACTTAATTTGCAGGCACTGCCCCATAACTCAAGACTCGCACTTGACCGTTTTTTTATTATTTTTATCTTCAGTGTGTAATCTTTTAGCATTTGAATGGACTGGCATTATTGTGTAATTAAACCTTAACCATTCAAATTCCAGTTGATTCTCCAATCGGTGCTGAACGCGCTGTACGAGTCGGTCAGCATACTTCTACGGAGGAACGTCGAGAGACGAGTGCTATTGGACAATCTGGACGCTGTCATGTTGGCGTTCGATGAGATCTGTGATGGCGGGTAAGGTTGATTACTCTTACTACTTATTTTTATAACTGTACTCTGTCTAGGTGACTGAAAACTACTTTACCGATATAAAACAGTTGTTAGTAGTCATAATAATGAATAATTTCATGAAAGAGTATTTTCTAATCTGCAAAACCTTTCAGGAGGCTCAGTCCAAACGCATACACCTCCGTTCCGTTGTGGGTAAATAAGTAAATTTGATACAAGTGGAGAAAGTTTATCATTGCACGCGAGGCGGAATTCGCCCGATTCGCAAGCTAGGGTGTAATGGAGCCGAGCGTCAAACTATGGTGTGGCAAAAAAAAATTGCCGCCGACCATGGTTTGACGTTTTCATATTACTGTCCGTGCAAATAAGCCATTTACCCACCCGAGTGTGGATCCGGTGACAATACGGAGTTGATATAGTGAGCGCATGCCCATACAAATCCATATAAAGAATACTAGCCGAAAGAGGCGAGTCGGTGCGGAGTTGGTGCCGGGTGGCTCTAATGAGCTATGACCTTAAAAAGAAACGAGGGTGATGTACGGCCAGCAAAGTAGATAGGTATGCAGGGCCGTCATCTACAATTGAGGTTTTCTTGAATATTGTATGAATGTATTCAAATGAAATTTAACCTAATTAAAGAACCAGTTATTTTCCACTATTTTCATTTTCATTTTTTTATTTATTTTTATTAGAAAAAAATCCGTGAGAAAACTTAAACTGTATCTGACGGCCTTGCATACTTATCTACTTTGCTGACGTACTATCGACAAAATTGAATCATGACCCATTTCGACGACAAAGCTGCCAAAATAATAAGACTAGACGTGTGACATTTTTAATACATATTTACGCGATTGTCGACCTAATTGTATTTGAATGTCTGTAGGAAAATAATCTTATGGTGGGTCATGATTCCATTGGGTCGATGGTACATAGCATATCCTAATAGTAGGGTTAAAAAAGCCAGTGCTCGAGGAAGTTTATGAATAAATATATTTTATTGATTCCAGAGTGATCCTTGACTCGGACCCGACCTCGATAGTGGGTCGTGCAGCCCTGCGTACAGAGGACGTCCCGCTAGGCGAGCAAACGGTAGCCCAGGTAATGGAACAAGTGAATAAAATGTTCTGGTAGTTTCCATGGGGTTTGGTGACGACTTGGTAGATACAGGATATTGTGGGGGTGCTGAAATTGGGTTTATTTTACAACAAAACGTATCGTGTTGCTTGTAACTGGGTTGTAAGGTCTGGTAGGCCGTCACTTGACCTAAAGCTGTATCCAGCTGAATCCGGTTAGGCTGGAAGCCAACCTCGAAGTTGGGATAAAATAAAGCCCAGCTTGCAATAGTAGTTACATATTTTTTTTAGTAATTAGATAATTAGTTATTGCAGAAATGTCTAAAAACTTGCTGGTTTTTTTTATCGTTAAAATCTTTTGTGCTTGTGCTAATTTTCACCTCTAGGTGGACCGCTGTGGCAAAGGCTACTTTTTATCCGACTTTTCAGTTCGTTTATATCCGCACAACTAACCGACAGAGTCACGGGCAGAATCTAGTGTGACATATAATCGAACTTAGTAACCTAAATAAACATTACGTGCCCAACGAGAATTTCTAATCGTTTTCTATTCAAGGTATTTCACATTCCTGTATCTATCAATATCGTTATAGTGATGTGCCACTTTTTGTATGTCTCGATTATTTTACTCGATAACTATTCGCGATCTCAAATGACTTTTGTCTTTGTTGTGCGTTTTTGTGTTTGTGCTTGGCGATAAGACGTACAATCAGATTAATGTATTGTGTAACAGATTAAAGAAAAAAATATTATAGAATGGCAAAGAACGAGTCGGCCGTCACGAAGTATACTTATTGGATTTTTTTTTCAAACCGATGGATAATTTTCTAATAATATTGATGATTCTTTATTCATTTTTATTTCATTTATTTAAATGAAATTTCCACAACTTATTTTTTCAAACATAAATAATTTAAAATAGCTGTACCAAATTGGCTGAGTTCAGAAAAATGTTATAATACATACACATCTAATAAGTTCAAACTTGCCTGTATCCATAAGTAGGTATTTATATTCACTTTCACTGAAAGATAAATATAAATGAATATACCTACTTAAATCGTGATTTAGCTTGTATACGTACAATAGATGTTCCATTTCCATTTCCCTGATTGTACATAAAATATATTCCATCCCCGCCATATTGGTTTCTCGTCCAAGCACAATCGAGTCATATGGCGACATAAATAGAAGTTACTAAGCACTGATTTTGGCTTAGCCATGTTCCCGTCTCTATCGTACACTTGACGTTTGCCAGTTGTGTAACAGTGACAGGTATAGTGCTAAGCCAAAGTCAATGCTTAGTAACGTCTATTTATCACGCCCTAAATATTTCCGTCTTGTGATTGGTGGTGATAGTTCTTGTTGACGTAACTAATTTTAGGCAAAAGTAAGTACTTACATGTTTTATTTTTAATATTTTTCACAATTTTTACTGCACTTTTTTAGTATTAGCGTTTTTTTTTCACTTTGGCAACACTGTCGCTTGAGATTGCGCGTATTTATCATTTTTTTACACTTTTTATTTTTCAAAAATACACTTTTGTTGTTAGTTTATATCTTATTATGTATATACATATAGAAATAGTTTATTAGATACATGTATTTAAGTATTAGACTATTATTTGTGTGTTGAAACAAAGACAGTACATTTGATTATAAATATGACCAAAATAACAGTATTTATCCAGTAATTTTGGTAGAATATAGTTTTTTTTTTACTTATTGGTAGTTTATAAATTGTTTCATGTTTTTTGTTAAATAAACATTTTTAAATATCAGTATTTTATTCTTGCACTTGGTGTTTGTATGTTTTTTTGTTAATTATTGTAACGTATATTAATTTTGGAACTAATTATTATATATTCATTACATTCACGAGATATTTCAATACTAAAAACAGTGGGTTTTTTTTTTTAAAGTAATAATTAAATTATTTGATTTTATCACCATTTTTAAAGCATTAAAATTAAATAAATAATAAGTTGACAATGATTTCTATTTATTAAAAATTTCAGATTCTTCAGAACATAATGAATATGTAAGCGACCGAAGGCAAATTATTTGAGATTACGTAAATCTACGTTTATTTGTAAAAGTAGTCATTTAGTGCTTATTAAATTTTTATTTACTAACTCTTTTTATTTTTTTTCTCATGGCAACCCCTTTTCGTTGGCTGTATTTGCTTTGTTGTTGACGCTTGTATTTTTTTATGCCTAAGTTGGTAAAGGAAGTTAATTTTAAGAAAAATATTTAAGCATGATAAATATATTCGCAAGAATGTTATTACAGGGTTTTTAGTCGGTGTAGGTATATTATAAAACCTTGTACAGTTATGGTAAAAAAAAAACATCTATTCTGTTTAAGGTCAATATGTCCAATTTTTATTACGACTTATTACCACTAATGACAGACTTATTGATCAAACTTAGCAGATTCGCAAAGATTGGACATTTTGGAAATTTTGAAGTTGATATGATATTTTTCCTAAACGATCTATATTCAACAACTGGGCTTTAAATTTTTAAGACAATTGAGTTTCCCAAAAGTAACGATTTATTTCATAATATCGTGCTATAGAGCTCCGCGTTATATACCTACATAATATTAAAATTTTATATTATGGTGACTGGTTTGGTAATGGGGTTTTTGCGTGTGAGAAATCCGCTAGATGGCAATACGTAGACTTGAGGTCCAACTGCAGCATGATTGGTGAATTATGACATAATCTGACAATGACATGACACCCTAATTAGTTACATTTTGAAATCTATGTGTTTGGCATAGAGAGCAATTCCCTGTTTTTATACTTGGGTATTCAAAATCTAAAAGACTTTTCTTACTGCAAGTTCAACCATAATATCTAGGCTAGCAAAAAACTAAATTATATATGAACTGAAATACAAAAAAAACAACAGCGCACCTATAGTATTCATATCAAAGCTTTTTGCACCTTATGGTACACATTCACTGACGCCAAGCTTTCCATCATGCAGAGACAGAGATCCTGGGTTCGATGCTCGGGTTGTTATTTTCCATTAGGAATTATTAACAGGAGTTTGAAAGTTGGCGCACACCCCTGTAGATTGTAAAGTGCGTAAAGCCCTGGCTGCCATTAGTAGATTTTTGATGGTCGTTACGAGTAGTCAAAATTCCGAAAGTTTACCAGTCTTGCCAAGGGGTATCGTGTAACTCGGTAACTGAGTTGTGTAGGTCTAATAGGCAGTCGCTTCACGTAAAACACTGGTATTCACCTGGATCCGGTAAGGCTGGAATCCGACCCTAACATAGCTGGGAAAAGGTTAGGGAGATGATTATAGTGTGCCTGGATTGTCGCACAATTTGGCATATTGTTATTAGGCCATTGTCCGTGATAATAAAATCTCTATAATCGATATCTATATCTTTAATTGAACAGGATAATGATATAGTAATTAATTGTTATGGATTAAAAAAACAATACAATTGTACAATAGTTTATTTTATGGTATATAGGCGCTTTTGGTAAAATAGGGAATATTTTTTATGGAAATGAGCAGGCAAAGCCACAGAAAGTGGCAAGTATATTATATTTGCATAACAATTAGTTGTCTTGATTTTCCACAAAGTAACGCCATTATTTAGAATTATTGATGCCGATTCTGTTGGTTACAAACTTAACTAAATGTAAGTTAAATGCATCTTTCTCTTTCCATTTCTTAAAGAAAAGGACAGAAGATACATTTTAGTTTAATCCTGTCAAATTATACAGCGCCTGAAGAAAATTGACGTATATTAAGACGCCATGTTTTTAAATCGCATCTAAATTATCTATGGAGTGTCTACATTTGACAGGACTTAACTAATATTTTATCTTCTGTTCTTTTCTTTTTTTTAAATGGAAAGAGAAAGATGCACTTAACTTAAATTTACGTTAGTTTGTGAATAAGAGAATCGGCACTATTGTCTGACTAAATAAGCGATATGTAAACTTCAATTTAATTAAATATTCTATACCTATGTTAGATTTTCTTATTTTCAGGTCTTACAATCGGCGAAGGAACAACTGAAATGGTCGCTGTTGAAATAAAAATAATTGCATTTTTAATTAAATATAATATTCAATATGAAATATATAAGTTACATCTCTAGTTTTTACATTTCACGAGCGCGTCTGAAATATTTCAATGAATTAAAAAACACACACTAAAAATGTACCAGAGTAATGGCATTTGTTTAGATATTTTATGAAAAAATTAATATAATAAAATTCTGACTTCACTGATTGATCTGATAATTTATTCTTTCGTTACATTATGTGCAATATTTTAATTAAAGCCTAATTTGCCAATGTGAAGCCACGAAAAATAAGCAAATTCTTTAATGAATGAAGAGAAGAAAGTAGGTATTCTAAACTCTTTTTAAGTTAAGTTAAATTTATTATAACTTTAGAAAAATATCCTACCTTTTCTGATTTCTGTTGATTACAATCCAATAAGAGTCTTATGCCAAAGTTTTAAGACTCAAATTCCAGGCGCTCGTGATTAATAAAATAAAACTATTATTAATATACGATAATCTACTTTATTCCACATTATTTACATTATATTTTCCTTTGAACATCAGTCTTAATTCCTATGTGATTTTGATTGAATGTGTGAATTATTTTGTGGAGTTATTATTGTAAGTGAGAAATATTATTTAAAATAAACTATATTTTAGTACACAAGTTGGGCTTCTAGTTTCTTATTTTGGTAATCGACATCAAAATTTAATGCTTAGAGTTCTTAATTGATCTGGTAGCATATGAATGGCAACACAGAAACTTAATTTTTTTAATGTTGCTACCAAAACCCACTATGAATTCCATACTACACCATTCCAAATAACTATACTAATATGATTCATAGAGTGTCGTGCAGGTTAGCGCGGATGCGGACCCCGCATGCGTGCTGCCCGCAACATATCATATCATACATGTCTTTATTTGAAAGTTTCATGAAAAGTCAAGTTATTTAGCACGTACTTTGGCTTAGCTATCTCCATCTCGAAGAATAGCTAAGCTCGGTGACAGTAATACCGCTTAGCCAAAGTACTTGCTCTGGATTTTTCATCTCAACCTCACATGCCTATAGCAATCCAGATTATTAATGTTTGACGGTATAATAATTATTAATCAGGGGCGTATCATTGATTTTGATCACGGATCGCGATCGAGATCGACTGATCGGGCAGCTTAGTTTCCAAATTTAAAAAACAAACACCATTGTAATATTGAAATGCAGAAATTTATTTCAGTTGAATGTGTGGTCATCAAATGACGAAAAAGTTGGCTTTAGGCTGGTTTACGTTGATGGATACTTTAAATGTAAGTAATTATAGCTCATTATCAATCATTTATACAATATGCATTTGCAGGGCCGTAGCCAATCTAAACTTAATGTCCATTGTGCAAAATTCAACAAACCCCCCCAAAGACCCAAAATGAGTCAAATCCCCTGGTTTCATACCTTCATTCTCCTCTCACCTCTGGCTACTGCCATGTGCATTAGATGCCTATAAAATCTAGTTAAACTTTTCCGAAAATGAGTTTTACTAATTTAAAACATTCATATTCACAATAACGTCAAAAAAAAATATAAATCAAGGTGAGTCAAACCAACCTTTTAGAAATAGTAGAAGTTTTTTTGTTTGATATTTTTTTACAAAATTGATAAAACAATAAAACTTGTGTTTTTCGTTAAAACCTCATTTTTTACAGATTTGCATGTTCCTAAATTTTAGTAGAATCGTCATCATCGCTTATTATAACTCTTCTATCAAGCAAATAAATGTGTACAATATTCCAGTAACACTCGCATCCAGTTGGATAACTATAATAATTACACAATTTTAGTTAGGATGGGTATAATTTTTCAAAAAAATATCTCCACTCGCTTTCTTTTAGACTAAAACGTAAAGGTATCAAAATAAAGTAAATCATTACCGTAACCTTTTTAAATTGTAAATAAGGGGGAATCGTAGATATTTATTATTATTTTAGTACTTCTTTGATAACTGGGTGTCTGGGTTATTAGAATTGGGTATTATAATAAGCGACGACTATTATTTTCGTGTTAGTAAACATTTTACAATTGATCAATTTTCTTAGTCAACCCAAATTCGTCGGCAGTCGGCGTCATATTAAGTTTAGAAATTTGTTTAAATGCCGGATGATCCTTGCCGCCCAGTAACTTGAATAGGACATTTTCTGAAGTGCCCACATAACAACCGATGTTTTGCAGGCGCTGAAATAAAAAAAAAAAACAAGGTTTGTGTATAAACTTTTATTATCAAAAGGGAAAAAATACAATAAAATCATGGAATGTTTTTTGAGTACAAATGCGCATATTATACCGTATAAAAATAAACCTTGATAAGTATTTTGTTAACCAGCACCAAATATTTTATATTTTTTCAGGATTATAGGATTAATTAAAAATAGACCTTTTGTTTCTGCCTTTGAATTTCAAAACTTATCCTGTTGCCAGTATATAACGGAAAAAAAAATAGAAAAAAAATACTATTTTCCAAATATATCAAAACATTGACAGATTGTTTGAAATTATCTGCCAGTTATTTTAACCAGGACTTATTACAAGAACGTGAATCAGGCTTATAGTGATTCCCAAAAGCAACTTTGCTATACATAATCAATACATTTTTGTAGCAAAGTAAAAACCATTAAAATTACTACTATTATTATCGTGATAGTAAGGTTTTTTTTATATACATTGCATATTAAAATATCATGTCATGCTAGCCTGCCATTCCTTGATATAATGCTGTCTCTATAACATCCTAGTCAAATGCAGCGACAAAACACTTAAATAATTGGGTATTTTACATTATTAACCAACAAGTAAGACATATTTTTTATAAAATCTGTCCTTATTTAAGCCCTTAACATGGGGTTATTTTCAATTTACTGTAAAATTAGATTTTTAGATGTTGTAATCAATAAATAGTTAGGCACTCGAATTATTGTCTAAGGCCCGTATTAATAGACGTCACTCAACTCCGACACGCTCTCAAGTCTCTTGCTGTCCTTGTCATTCTAAAGGGAAAAAATAAGGACAGCAATAAACTTGAGAGCGTCTCAGAATTGAGTGACGTCTATTAATACGGGCCTTAGTGACGTCATAAGGTGACATTACCATACAAAATCTATGGGAGAATCTCTTTTTGACAGCTCATAATAAGTATGTCAATTGATGATGGTGTAAAATACCGTATTGCAGAGCTAGACAGCCATTTTATTATATTTTGGATTTTTGCGTAAACCCTAAAGTATCAACCGTGGGCTCTTTGACCAGTTTGGAGATTTCTTTGAATTTTGGATGTTCCTTGCTTTTCATTAGTTTGAACAGAACGTTTTCCGATGTGGTTATAAAACAGTTGGGGCCACTCATGCGCTGGAATTAGTAAACAAAAATTTAGTTTGGCCGTCACCTTTTGATGGAAAATGGGTATGTCGCGCTCCATTTTGTATTTTTGAAGTTATATGGCGACTGACAGTAGTCCACTAGTCATATTGCACATATTTTTGTTATATATCTTTCTTCGTTTGTGATTGTAAAATAAACATGGTCGTGGCAGAATTGTGGTGTGTTTTCCGCAAATGCCATTAATAAAGAGTTGAAGTTGAAGTTATATGGCAATCCTTTAGAATGTAACGTTAAATTTGTAACTTTTTAAGATTGTTGTATGATTGATGTGATGTGCGAATGATTGAATAAACTCAGTCTATTTATTTTATTTCCATAAAATAGTAACTTGTATCGCATTGCGTACTATAAATCATCATATTTGACTTAAGGTACTTACTTCAACACTTTTACGTTCTTTCGACTATGTTTAAAAAACAATTGTTTTACACTAGAATTTTCTCTTGATAAAACACCCGTAGCCCATACAATTTGCCAATGGCCGATCCTATTGAATCCCCGACACATAGCACACCAGTCAATCACTCAACCACTGCGTCAACCGTGCAAACTAATATAAAAAGTTATAATTGGATAGTTTCCACCATTAACCAATAAATGTTAGACACAATTTTTATAAAACTTTTTTTAAATTCAGCCCAATAAATTCGGTTCATTTTTAATTTGCTATAAAGTTTGATTTTTAGTTGCTTTGAAATCAATAAAAAGATAGTCAACTGGGTTGTTATTTTAGTGACGTCATAATTTGACATTACCATACAAAATCTATCTAGGAGAATTGCGTTTTGACAGCTTATAAAAAGTACGTCAATTGATAATGGTGGAAACTACCGTATTGAAGAAATTAGAGGAGTCATCTCGTGTTCTTGGTTATAAGAACACGTGTATGATCTCCACGCTATAATTTAATAACCGTACAATTGTCACTATTTTTATTTTATAATATTATTTTCAAACTGGACATTGGCAGAAATCACCGAAAATTCGGTGGATTGCCATAATTTTAAAAGTTGAAGTTGAAGTTGAAGAAATTAGATACTATTCTACATAATAGAAAGACTATAATTTAAAAAAAAAACTAAAGGCAATGAGAAATAAGACATGGATTGTAAGACTTATTTATAATTAAATTCCTCTATTTAAATAATAACTATAAATAAGGTTTATTTACTGTTACAAGTGATATAAAAAAGTGCAATTAGGCAATTCCGACGTATTATTTGCTATTCCATCTATCCTTTTCTTTTTTTGCCGGCTTCCTGATGAAAAGTGAACCCTAATGTGTCTACAGTAGGTTCTTTATTGAGCTTAGATATCGATTTAAATTGCGGATGTTTCTTATCCCTCATAAGCTTGAAGAGAACATTTTCCGAAGTGGATACGAAACAATTCAGGACGTTCATTCGCTGGAATTAAAGTTTATTTTAGCTTGGCTATTAAGTTTTCTAAGATTACAGGGTGATTCTAGCAAAACCAATAACGGCTGTTATTTTGAACCTTCGAACATACGTGATTCGAGACACAATAAAAAAAATAGCGCGACAGCCGGCTGCCGAAAGGTTTATTTGTCAATAATGAAATTTTGACACGATTGGCGATCGGCTGCTGTACTGTGAGTTACGGGTTCGATTTCTGCGCAAGAAAAATATTTGTATGGACTAAAGGTAATCTGTAGTAAGTTTGAATCGACGTTTCTAGTGCTACACAATCTAATCATTCTAAGTGATAACTTCGTAAATGTATGTTATAAAAACAAAAAAAAAAATATGATTTAAAGTTGTGTAGGTTCTATTTATTTATATTAGGATAATTTACGAAAGGACACAATGCCATAGACACCAAAATTAGTCAGGAATGGACATGAAAAGAAAATAAATAAGTACCAACCTGTAACGCAAGTCCTCTATCCATAAGAGACCTGGAGGACACTCCATCAGCCAGCACATGGACCACTAGGTCATTAGACAGCAGGTCTATCACTGTCTGTTCTATACATACGTGTGTCTGGAAAGATATTAAAAAAAATTAAAACAAGGGTTAATTAAAAATTTCAAATAAGTACCTCTGCCCAAAAGTTATTATGATCATGATTAGCTAACAAAATTGATAACTTCGAAATAAATAAACCTGTTTTGATGAACCTTGCTAGATAACATATTTTCAGATAAAAAAACCATATTCAAATTGGATCACCCGTTTAGAAGCTATGGCGCTACAAACAAAAATTACACACACTGTGATGAAACCCCCTCTTTTTGTATTAGGAATTAAAAAGGCTATGTTATTTTAGGGGAATTTGTGTTAATGAACCCTGTTTCAATACTGATTAAAACTCTATGGAACCAGGTTGCAAGTTGAACTAAGTATTAGAATATAAAAGTTAAAATTGCAAAAGATAAAAACCCTTTTCCATAGTTTATTCTAATTCTGATCAAAATCCTATATTTGACTTAGCATTGTTTGAGTATCAAAAAACAGAAATCTAAAAAAAAACAAAATGTTATACATTTCATGGTCAATATATTTTGTAGTATTTTTATCCAAACATAAAAATTTACCTAAAGGAGATGTTTAATTTTGGGCCACCTCTATGTACGGTCGCGGTCTGAAAAGTTTAACCCATTTTGAAAGTACATTCTATATCACACTTTTTTCATTAAAATCTAAAATGCCATATCATGTTACTTGTTACCTTTTAGAAGTTATTATGCAAAATGAGACAACGGGAATAACAAAGACGTTTCGTCTCTATCGTGCACTTGACGTTTGGCAGTTGTGTGACAGTGACAGGTATAGTGCCAAAGTAACGTCTATTTATCTCGCCATAAGTGAGGATGAAACTCTTTCCTTAATTTGTTGAATTGACATTTGTCAAAAAATATCGTTTGAACGTCGTTTAGACAAGAGTAAAATTTTACGAAATATTTTTTTTCATATCAAAATAAAATGGCAAGTTCTTTCTCTCTTTCATCTTTGAACATGGACATAGTTTTATATCATTAGTGCCTTATCACGAAATTCATTATAACTATTGTGATTTACTGAGAGGTTTGAATAAGATGTCACGGCGAAGAAGACCAAATAATAGGTCATGGAAATGATTCAGGAAGAAGTGATGATGCCTTCTACGAGATAGACCACGCTGTCCTAGAGTGATACCAGAAAATGATACCAGAAATACTGATCTATGTGCGTGTCTTGTTGCATCTATGCACTGGTCGTAACTGCGGAGTAATGTTATACTTGATATTGAATAAAGATTTTTTAAGATTTGATTTATTATTTCCTTATATTCTTACTAGCTTTTGCCCGCGACTTCGTCCGCGTGGAATAATAGTTCCCGTTCCCGGGGGATTTCCGGGATGAAAACTATCCTATGTCCTTTCTCGGGTCCCAGACTATATCTGTAGTAAATTTCATTCAAATCGGTTCAGTGGTTTAGGCGTGAAGAAGAGACAGACAGACAGACAGAGTTACTTTCGCATTTATAATATTAGTAAGGATTAAAAAAAACTAAATTGGTCGTAGCTGTGGACCCGTACTAGTTCATACTACTATTATAATTGCGAAAGTAACTGTCTGTCTGTCTCGCTTTCGCGCCAAATCAACCGAAACGATTTAAATGAAATTTGGTACAGAGTTAGTCATAGCCTGAGCAAGGGCATAGGAAAGTCTTTTATTTAATTCCAAGGGAACGGGAACTACGCGGTTAAAACCGCGGGGGTCAGATAGTATTTACCAAAGATTTTATTCAGTGCTTTTTTTCTTCATATTATTATTCTTATTCAAAAAACTAAATTAGTCATAGCTGCAGAGTGATGTTATACCAGATATTGAATAAAGATTTTTTTAAACTTTTATTTTTTATTTCTTCATATTTTTATTAAAAAAAAAAAATATTTTCAAAGTAGGTTTTCTGTATATCAAACCTTTTTAGTAGTCAGTCCATCACCTAAAGCGATTGATTGACATATCATTATAAAAAAAAAATCTATGATCAATCAAATTATCATGAAATAGACATTTAGAACTTGTGGCCTTAATGTGTGCATGCAATTGTGATCCTTATGGTGGTAACCACTTTCAGACCGCGACTGTACACTACATAGATAAAAAGGAAAAAAATAATAGATTTTCATAAAAATACAACTAAATTAATTTAAGTAAAAGTAAAATTGTAAATAATTATTTCCAAAGTTTTTTAGTGAGTTAACCCTTCTTTAAGGTAGCCATGATAGTGGTGTTATGACGTTTGATTGACGACTTTGACAGTTCTAAGTTTCGTTTCCGTTTATCTTTGACGTTTGACATTCTTAAATGACATTTCGCTTATTGGTGACCACCATAATTATTAGTAGCTGTGTTGCTCTCCTTGACCGAGTTAAATTGAAAATACATAAAAACGAAGCCAAAATATAGGGAATTAACATCAAAAAACGTTAACTATACTTTATAATGATATTTACATTAGGTGTACATAGTGCTGCCCCAAGCTCCCTACATTTCTAAAACATCTCCTTTAACCTTAGTTCTAGGGCCTATGGACAGATCACCAGAATATAGAATATTCATGCAAATTGTAATAGAATCTATTCAATAGAATTTGCCAGTTGGCTTAAAAAATCATACTTTTTAATTTAATTATATGTATACAGTTAGAATATTTACCTCAATACCAAACAGAACTACAGACTGCAGTTCCGGTACATCCTTCTTCAGTCGTTCCTGGAGCTCGGGAGTGAACATCGAGAACTTGGTCTTCTCGTAAACTAGTGCAGCATCACTTATGTTTATATCTTTAGTTGTGTGACCGAGACCTTTGGGATATTGTTCAGAGACGTACACTGGTATTTTGAAGGCCTGTGCCGCTACCATCTGTAATTTAAGATTTGTATTGTTATGTTACTGCATTATCATAGTTTTACTTGGATATCACTGATGTTGGAAAATGCTGCGAGGAAAACAAAGATAAGTCTTGGTTAAAGAACTAGGTAGTGACTTTTTTTTCTCTCGATTATAATGTGCGTAAACATAGACTGTCCTGAAGAAATTCTATAAATGATAATAAAAAATGGAAAATTGAATTAAAAAAAATGGATTAAAGGAATCATTTAGAAGTATAGAAACAAAAATAAAACAGTACTTAACTGCTTTTTATGTTAAAATTGAGTCATAACCTTTGCTACTTGAGAAGACTCTTGCAGTCAGAATAATGGATTGTTTTTAGTTTTCATTTAGTTTTAACTATTATTGTTTACTATTAAATTATTCCAATCTTTAAAGACGGACATTATTCTGTAAATTATAGCATTAATCACCTATTTATGTAAAATTATAATAGTAAACAACGTAAATTGCACCGACATCGTCATTTATCTTTCATTTTGTGACTTTTTATGAGAATACAAAGATCAGATCATGACTATATCTAATCTAATACTTCCACAGCTCACAGGAAAAGATTATAAAGCAGATAGCAACAAGTTATTACGTAACAATCAAATAAAACTCACCATTTTATTCGCAACTTTGACCACCTCGGGAAAGTATTTTATGTGGGCTCGAAAGGTTTCCTGGATGTCACAGAGCAGGAAGGCTGTCTTCTGAGCCTCAAGGGCTCCTAATTTGATCATATTCCGTGTGCACATGATTGTTTGTTATATTATTTACCGGCAGAAAAACACGACTCGACGATTGTTTTGATAAATTTAATAAAGTTTGAATGTCATGTTAGTGCCAAATTCTGATTTGACAAGTTCAGTCAGATTCACATTGATGTCAAACGTCAAAAAAAAAAAAAGGAAAAGAACCTGAAAAAAAATATATTTTCCATGAAAAAGTTAAATCTTATGCTGTATGACGAATTATCTTTTGTTTCAAATAAACTATTTAAAAATGTTTAAATAAGTTGAATTCAAACAAACAGATAACCTGAAATCAGGTAGTGCTACCTAACATTAAAATTAAATAAACCGATATCCGTTTCCGATATCGTTTAGAGGTTTTTTCGTAAAAACAATAAAATGTGGTATTAGGTACAGGGTGGCCCAGAGAGAAATGCACTTTTGAACATTCAAGGAAAAAAAACTGTATTATTTTATAGAACTTTATTTATTACAATTTGAAGACAATTAAATGAAATTTATTTTTAAATTTACTTTTTAAAAATTACGTCGTCCAAGTGATAACCTTGACGGTTACAGCATTCTTCCAATCTGGCATCAAAATCTTGGAAAACTTTTGTTAGAGTTATCCTCGAAATGGATTCCATTTCTTGTCGAATGTTTTTATGGGGTTACCTTATGAGCAGAGTACACTCTAATAATTCAACAACTCTGCAGCAACTGAAGCTAAACATATAACCCCATAAAAACATTCGACAAGAAATGGAATCCATTTTGAGGATAACTCTAACAAAAGTTTTCCAAGATTTTGATGCCAGATTGGAAGAATGCTGTAACCGTCAAGGTTATCACTTGGACGACGTAATTTTTAAAAAGTAAATTTAAAAATAAATTTCATTTAATTGTCTTCAAATTGTAATAAATAAAGTTCTATAAAATAATACAGTTTTTTTTCCTTGAATGTTCAAAAGTGCATTTCTCTCTGGGCCACCCTGTACCTTATTCATAAAATTTTTGTTTTATCATTACATAGGTAGGTAGGTCTGTAATTTTATATTTACTGAACTCCAAACTCGAAGTTAGCGAACGGGTGGGTCATTTATTATTTTTTGTTTTACGGAGTAGGTAGCTAATAATGTTTGATCATAATCATTATACGAAGTAAAATTTTATTTGTAACATTAGAATTAGGTTAGAAACATGTTGTCTTTTTAATTAGATAACACAAAATAATTGTCGAAACGCCTACAAAAAAATGAACGACAAAACAACTGTCGTGGCTTGTTGCTATTCAAATATTGTAGGCGTTATTTAGCCAGACCTATCAGAACTCCCATAAAAATGCAAAAGTAACTTTGCCTGTCTGGCTTTCAAGCCAAAATCACTGTACCGATTTAAATTAAATTTGGTACAGAGATAGAGATAGCAGACATAGCTCGAAAAAGGATAGATAATATAGGGTCGGTTCAGTTGTTTTCTAGTTATGGCTTGACCAAGGGAAATAAATATTTTCTAGTTTTTTCTGTTCCGTGATTTCAATATTGACTATGAAATAAATGAATGAAATGGTGTCAATTTTGTCATTTTGATATAACGTCGATTTACGTCGTGTTTTCACTTCACCTGCCGTCTGTTTTATTTATTTAGAGAGAAAAAAAACTTTTTCCAAAAAAAAGATAACCGACTTCAAAACCGAAAAGCTCAAAAATAACTATTTCGGAAGTCGGTGGCTTCTCTTCTGCCGGTCGAATTGTGTTGCCTTGCCACCGACTTCCGAAATAGTTATTTTTGAGCTTTTCGGTTTTGAAGTCGGTTATCTTTTTTTTGGAAAAAGTTTTTTATTTTTTACTTTTTAGTTAGAGTCCCAACTACGTTTCAGAGTTACTTTAAAAAAAAACATACGTTTTTCTATAAAAAAATTGAGGAGTTCCCTCGATTTCGGCATGATACCATCATCAGATCCTGGACCTGATGACAATGGGAACATTTGGGAAGTCTACCCTTTCAAACAAAAAAAGAATTGTTCAAATCGGTTGGCAAACGACGGAGATATGCGCGAACAAACATAAAAAAAAAAAAAACACAAACATTCGAATTGAGAACCTCCTCCTTTTTTTAGAAGTCGGTTAAAAATGTGTATGTATAGTGTATTTAGAGAGTGGTTAAATGTTTATTAGGCATGGATGTGTGTTACTGTTGTTATTGTAAGTCGTGATGGCCCAGTGGATATGGCGCCCGCCTCTTGTGTAAGAGGTTGTGGGTTCGAATCCGGGCAAGTACCAATGTGACTTTTTCAATTGATATGTAAGTACTTACTTTCTTTTGTCTTAGACATCATCACTGACATCCCGTGCCTCGGAAAGCACGTAAAGCCGTTGGTCCCGGTTGTCATTCGTAGAACTTTGACAGTCGTTACTGGTTAGCCAGAAACTCTGACCAGTCTAACCAAGAGGTATCGTGTCGCCCAGTTACTTGGGTTGTGGAGGTCAGATAGGCAGTCGCTCCACGTAAAACACCGGTATCCAGCTAAATCCGGTTAGGCTGGCAGCCGACCCCAACACGGTTGGGAAAAGGCTAGGGAGATGATGAATGTGTGTTACTGTTAGGTTACGATGATTCAATCACATAATTATAATAATTGGTTATTGCAATGATTCGTTGTTCACAAACTCAACTTTCCATTTACTAAAAAAAAAAGACGGACGATACAGTTTTGTTCAATCCTGTCAAATAAGACCTAAAAAGCACCTAAAGAAAATTGGCGTTTAATTAGTCGCCTTTACTGGTGCCAGCTACTGTATCAATGTAAATCGGCCTGTGACTTGTGACCCTTCAACTCGGACATAAAATATGTAAATAATACCAGCCTATAACTGTCCCACTGCAGGGCAAAGGCCTCTTCTCATACAGAGAAGGCACGAGCATTGATCACCACGCTTGCTCAAGACGGTTGGCGATTTCAGACTTATATTCACTACAAGTCTAGGTTTCCTCACGATGTTTTCCTTCACCGATGTCTGCGATGTCTAAGATAATCTTTAGAAAGTACATATGAATTGAAAAAGTCACATTGGTACTTGCCCGGATTCGAACCCACAACCACTTGCATGAGAGGCGGGTGGCTTAACCACTAGGCCATTACGACGAAACCAATATAAAACAAACTAAATATCAGATTCAAAATTCTATTACTGACTTCCTATAGGTAACCTAAATTGTTACCTATGTCTCTAAATCAAAACGCATAAAACAACAAAATAATAGCCACAGCTCTCTCTATCAAAATAATCGGATTCAGACCTGCACAAACTTACCTCTAGGGATAACAAACTAAAAAAACTAGGTAGGTATTTATGTAGACCCGTGTATTGGAGCAAAGTCAAAAACCAAGTCGCAGACGTATCATTACCAAAAGTCGGGCACGCAATTTCTTAAAAAACTATTCTCCTCCAAATCTCTAATTTACCGAAAAAACTGTATCATTCAAAAACCTTTTTTTTTATTTTATTTTGAGAACGCGTGACTTTTGAGTGACTGTTTTTCGCCTGAGGCAGTATACGAACGCAACTGTGGTTTAAAAAAAATAAAGGAAGATGGCGTCCGGGCGATCGCGTGCGCCTTTTCGGCGGGAAGGGCTTTTAGAAAAAAAACATTCAGTATACAGTTTTTACCTGTGACGTCGGTACTTCAAAGTTCTATCAAATAGACGTAGGTCAGGAGAAATTAAAGAAAGTTTATAAAAACTTGTTTAAGTGTACGAAAAGCGGGATTTTTATTTTATTTTGGTGGGTATGTTGGTACTTAATGACAGATTTGATGCATACGGTAAGTCTACCGGTAAAGATCGTATCTGCTAAAAACGGTGCCAAAAGAAGAAAAAAAAAATGATCATGTTTTTAATTTTTTATTACATACTTATTAAATTGTCAGATATTTTTTTTAACGTAAACAATATTTATTTCATAAAAAGCATGAGAGACCTCACATCGTGTCACCTGCGTGGCTATTACTACTTCATTGCGATCCTGCTTATCACTTTTTTCGAACCACTGCAATTTTTTGAAACCCAGGGACAATATTGGAGGCCATCTGAAAAGCGCTGAACAATGAAGCTTGACGAGCCTGGAGGAAGGATTTAATTCTCGTTCGTTGCAGTGAATTAAGTCTCAAAAGGAAAAAAGCACATCGGAGGAGTAAGAAAACATATTTTTTTCTAATACACTTAACCCGCCGGTACTCGCGTCTTGTTTTAAGTCATGAACAGTCGCGCGTGGGTCGAAAAGACCCAGATATTGAATGCATTGTTTTTAATAACTTAATTAAGTTTTGGAATTATTTTTAAATTATTTGGAAAGAGAATAACAAAACAAACTTAAAAATAATGAATATTTCTTATTAACTGAAAAACATAAGTATAAATCACAAAAATCAAGAGATCACTGCTAAATCTTACTTTTTATGATTTAGGAACTAAAAAATAACTTTAATCTTCTTTATTTAATCTAGAAACATAAAAATATCTTTTCTATTATCAATAACATCAACAATCTTCGTAATAGTGGAATAATATTGAACTTAACACGTAGCAGATTTTCATAGTCAGTCTCCAAATTACACGTAAAAACCTACTATATTTTTTTTGTTTTAATTCCCTACAACAGTCTTATCTTAATTTTGGCTTATTTTTTATCACAATTGGTACATATAAATGTAGTATGATCTCTACAAATATGTATAAGTATTACAAAATTGGCATTGCATTTTGGTATTTCTGTCCTTTTTGGGAGGGCAGATCGAACATTACTGGACCCTAGCAAGGCCGGTCTGTTTGTATTTTCTTCTCTAACTTCGTATCAATATATGCATCAACAACATCCACTTCTAATAAACTGCCAGGAAAAAAATAATATACCAGCAATCGGAAGACGTCAGTGTACCTTTTGCTTCATTGATTGGCCCTGGTACTTGGCTTATGATATTGTAACTACAGGTGCGAACGTTTCTTGTGGGTTCTTTTATGTTACAACGAGTGCCATTCCTACCCAGGTAGTACCTTAACGGACATATTTCAGGGTATATCATTCAAGTCAGGTCTTTGAAGCAAACTAGAACGTAATTTTTTAGGCTCAGAACTTCATTGTCCTCAAGGAGTTCATCTTCACCACTCTGACAGAAATCTGAATTGTAACTGTCAATCCAGACGACCTAACTTCAATTTCTCACGAACTTTCACTTTCAATGACTTCCTCTTCTAACATATTAAATATTCTGTGGTCATAGAAACGATTTGACGATAAATCTACAAATAAATAAATTCAAAATAATATTTTTGGAATAAAAAATACACTAACACATTACGTCGCACAAGGGTCGAAACGACCCATACTCACTTTAAACGTCCCTACTGTCCTTATGCCGCACGGAAACTGGCTGAGCTGGGGTGTGCAGGGTGCCAGTGAAGCTACTTGAAGGTACTTAGTGTGACGACACGAGTGAACTAATACAAAAACAGTTATGGCACAATAACTGGAGTACTGGGTCTTTTCGACCCAGGCGCGACTGTCCGCGGGTTAACGTTTATGAGAAATATATCTTAATCAGAATGTGTCAATATTACTCTTCGGCCGAAGACAGCAACAGAATTGAGAGGGAGGAGGTTAAAGTTTTGTGATGTTTGAGTATTCAGCCATCTATTTAATTACTAGCTTTTGCCCGCGACATCGTTTGCGTGAAATAGTTCCCGTCCCCAGGGGAATTCCGGGTTAAAAATCCCATACTATATCTGTACCAAATTTCATTCAAATCGGTTCAGTCAGTGGTTTAGGCGTGAAGAAGAGACAGACAGACAGACAGAGTTACTTTCCCATTTATAATATTAGTAGATACGGATGTAGAATCCATAACACAAAGGGAAAAAGGAAGAAGGGAATGGCAAGTAGGACCTTGAGTGCGCAAACTCAGGTGCACATCTTGGATTTACGCACTTATGTCACAAACGCTTAGTTTCTATTTTGATCGGTCCTAGAGACCGAAATTCGATCCTGTCAAATTCTCAACCGAACTATGAATTTTAAAAATCATGGTTATTTTAATAGTTTGTTATCCCATTCAAACCAACATCTTCTCAAACAGTGGATGGGTATTAAATATCAGCACTCTACGAAAGCTTTAAAAGTCCAGAACATTCGTAAACCTGCCCATAAAAAATCCAGTAGCCATTCCCCGTAATAAGGTTTTATTTCACACTGGCAAATTAAAGTATGACCAATAAGCAAAATTAACAATATTTTTAACTGGTAACTCTGGCGCCACTTCATCCTATTAGGACCCGTCGGGATGCGGCGCGTGCTTTTAAGGAGTTTTTTATCTCTTCTTGAATATAAAAACGGATTATAATTACAGACTTTAGGATGTTTTACGTAGTCCAGGGGTTAATTGCGGCCTTGCCGGGTCGGTTTAGCTTTTTTGAAGTTTGGCTTGGATGACTGAAAAAGTTGTAAATGTGTTTCTTTTAGTCTTGTAGATCTAGATAGGGAGTCCAGTAAAAAAATACTTCAGTTTTTTTGTTTTAAACAATCTTTCAGTCCAGCCATAGCTGGTTTTTGGTCTGTGGGTCAAAATTGTGAGTCAGTGTCCCAAATGTCCCAGTGGTTTTGGAATGAACCTCTCATACTTACACGAGATTGTGTACTTTCTAAAGTTTATCTTGGACATCACAGACATTAATAAAAGAAAACATCGTGAGGTAACCTGGGCTCGTAATGAATACCTATAGAAGTGCAAAATCACCAATCTGCTTTGGCACGAGCTTTGCTTTTTTCAGTGAGGCAATAATAGGCTGGTATTATTTACTATTATATATTTTTTTAAAATCTGGATTACGGGTATATAGTAAACAGCGCATCTATACCTATGCACCGATTATTAAATTATCAAGGTTTTTTCTTTGTGTGAAATTAAGATCTAACTCATTGCACAGAATGTGGAGTTTCTTGCTTGGTCATCTTTCGTGGAGACCAGCCTATATTTTCGGAGCAACTAGATTCAACTTTCATTTTGAGTAACCGACCGACTTTGTATGGATTAATAAAACTCCATCATCATCACCTTTTTATATTATTGTATTTTGTAGTAAGTTCCGCCCATACATTCGCAACGCACTGTTGTTCGATTGTGATATTGATTATTCATTTATTCTTGAGCCAAATTCTATAAGAATACAGGTAAACAACCCAATTTAGAGTTAACACAAGTCATTTTTACAAATCTTCTATTATTTACATGATTATCGCTTTTTTCACGCTAACTATTTATTTAGATATCCTATGGCAGCATATTTCACTAGAATAACTCAAGTAACATGCATTACCTCGTTATTTCGAAAAACCAATATAAAGTTTGTTTACTTCTATTCTATAATGAATTTGGCTCAAGTATCGGCTGTATCGGTGTTCTCATTGCACATGGTAAGAACTGCCGGGAATCCGGGATCAACCAGTAAAATAATAAAGACAAATACATTTAATAGCTCACATTTTAGATCTATCCCAACGCTATAAAAGCTCTATTGAGTTCCAAGGCACTCGGTCGGCGCCGAGGGCGTGTCGAACCGAACATCCAAAGTGTCAGTGGCGCCAAACCTTTCCGCTTTGGACTTTTTACTTTTTTTTTTACTTTTTTTCCGAGACGCCCCGCGGCAAAGGCGTTGGTGCGGTAAAAGTATAGTTCCAATAATTTAATTAAGTGGCTGAACTAATTTTTGATAGTTTGGTCTTGATGTTTAGAGTTTTTGTTGTTCGCGAATCGTTTGTTAATGACACAAAGAGTGTCATTAACCGTTTGCTGTTAGCTCTGGTTTCTTTAATCTTCTTAATATAGCAAGTAAGAAAGATCTAGGCGTGCAGACAGAATGAAACTTATCTGTTCTGTTAAGGTCTATTGATTAATTGATAAAATCCGCATTGAAAATACGTAACGCGGAATTCATTAACAAATTAAGTGAGAGAAGAGAAGGGCTTATAATAAATAAATGCAGGTATTATTGTCATAGATAGAGAAAAGATGTCTTGTCGTAAAAAAAAGTCGAGATTTACAAGATTTTTATAGATATTAAAAAGAGAATTGCTATTTGGTGGTAATCAATGCACAGCCGGAACTACTGTGTCTAGAAAAAAACTTTGCACTATGATTTCTTTGTATGAGGTAGAGCTACACTTTGAAACGATTTATGGCAATTCAATCCCTAACAGAGTAAAATAGGGGAAGGCAGATTTAATAAAAAAAAAAACCGCAAGAAACAGTTTTAAATAAAAATTCTTAAATGTTAAACAATTAGGTTAATGTAAAACATTAAACAAATGAACGATATAATAATAGAAACAACAGCTTATGTACACAGTAATAAAAGCTATGTTCTTATCGTCACATTGTTATGATACAAACATCGAAGCAACAAGACGCATCAAATAAAACTAATTTATTTTTTTATCTGTGCTCCATTGTCCATTGTTTGGCGCGAACGCCATTTTTCTTAACACCAATTATGGCGGTAATTAGTAGCAGGAAATGTTCGATTTTGCTTTTCATATGGTTGACGGTAAAAGTGTTTTTTGTTTGCTACAGTAATCCAATGATTTGTCGGGTTAATTAGAAAAAATGGGCGTCGGTAATGGTATAGCAGTTACTTGTAATGAAAGGAAAATTCAAAGTTTTTTGTCTCAGTAAGTAGGTTAGGTTTTTTGCAGTTTTGTTGAAGAGAATCTGTGGCGGTTATTGACCTTGTATAAAATCAAAAATTTTGTAATAAAGTGCAGGAAACCTGTATTTTAAGTGCAGTCTCACCACTCGAGCGACTTTACCGAAAGAGGCTAGAAAACGCAGAAAAGTCCTCCCTCCTGGGAGGACTTATGATGTAAGATAAATGTGCTATATTTATCTTACATAACATTTATTATGTTAACGCATGATAAAAATGTATAGGTTAATGTCTAGATGAATAAGTAGATAAATTACATACTATGTTAAAGTATGTAGACTATGCGATTTAATCGTTTACATTGAAAAATTACTGTTTATGTATGTAACTCGTGTCAGATGTGTATAATTAATTGTTTTATTTGAATACTAGCTTTTGCCCGTGACTTCGTCCGCGTGGATTAATAGTTCCCGTTCCCGGGAGATTTCCGGGATGAAAACTATCCTATGTCCTTTCTCGGGTCCCAGACTATATTAGACCAAATTTCATTGAAATCGGTTCAGTGGTTTAGGCGTGAAGAATAGACAGACAGACAGACAGAGTTACTGTCGCATTTATAATATTAGTACGGATTAATAAAACTAAACTTATGTTTCCAAACTAACTAACACCGGCAGACTTTGTCTTGTGAAATTATGGTTAGTTGTATGACATTTTTAATTTTTTTCTTCTTGAGACCCCTGGACTGTTAAGAAAAATATAATTATGATAAAAAAACCTGTATGGATTTCGTTTTTGTCATTTATTGATTCTTTTTTCTTTATATGGACGGATTAAATATTGCAGTTATCTAGCATAAGTAAAAAGTTACGTCGATAATAATTACTATTATGATAAGTTTTCATTCAATCATCTGATCCTTCGAATACACGTGATTTGAGACACAATAGAATGGCAATAGCAGCCCGACAGCCGCCTGTTGCTTGGTCGTTGAAAAATTTGGTTAAACATGTGGAAAATTAGTTACCTCTTTATGTTTTCGATAAACTTAACAACGACACATGGGTACTAGACCTAAAATTAATGATTGTTTAATTAAACTCATTTATATCTATAAAATTCTCCCAAAACAAACAAAACCTTAAACTCATAGCATTGGCTGCCTACAACCAGGGCTTGAAATACCGTTAAAAATATGGTATCGTTACAGCCCTTTGATGCAGATATCATTATCTATTAAATAACGTTACCAAATTTAACGTTATATCTGGCACATTTTACCGTTAAACATACGTAACGTTATAGTGTACGATAACGTTAATTTTATCGGTATGAGTCAGTTTTGTTACCGGCGCGGCGCGGCGCCGCCACTACCCGCCGAGCCGCGCCCGCGCGGCCTTGGAAAAAAGGGCAACGTCGCATAAAATAACCAAAATATACCGTTAACTTGTTACCGCTATTTTCACAATAACATTAAAAATACCGGTAATTTTTAACGCTATTTTTAACGTTCTTTTAATGTTATGTTACTAAATACCGCTACCAAATCATACCGATATGCAAGTATCTCTATGGAAATAACGTTACTTAACGTTATTTTTAATGTGAATTGGTAACGTTTTCAAGCCCTGCCTACAACAACGACCTTTGGTCATCAAAGTTCACATTAAAAAAAACAAAGAACTCACTACCACGTTCCCGCGCAAAGAATGACGCATCCAAAATGGCGAATTAAAAAGTAATTAATCTTTGCCTCTTCCGTTCTGAGCTCATTTCTTTATGTTTTATTGCGTGTGAAAGTAAGTTAAGATTAAATAAATCGTCACTATGGTGCATGAATCTAATGTATGTTGTAATGTTATGGTTTTAATTTAAAATGAATATGTTATGCTTTACAATACGTAAAATTGTAACTAGTTGCTTAAAAAGTGTTTCAACTAAGCAATAATGTCATATTTGAAGTACTACCGACATCAAGACAGGGATGGAAAGAGGCTAAGCCTATGTACGTGCTAAGTCCAGATTTCCTAACAACAATTTTCCTTGACTTCCAGATATCAGTCTGTGATGTCCAAGATAAGCTCTGAATAAAATTGAAAAAGTAAAATCGGTACTTGCCTTAGCCTAGCTATCACGACTGGGTTTATTAAAAAAAAAACTTTAAAATTCTTACTCCTTATTACAAGAATGAAAAAAAAATATACACTTACATACAATGTCGAGCTTAACCCAAAATTGAGTTTTCTTACTGCAAACTGTATTTTTACTTATATCGAGATAGAGGATTAAGTTAGAGGGCATTAACAAAAGTCTTTATTTCTTTAAATAATTATTGCATTATAATAATATACGTAAAATAGACGTATAATAAATACCAAAACAACAATATCATCATCAGAGTCCGGAAATGTTTTATTATTACTTTCTGGAGCACTTTCTAGAGATATAGGACTCAAATTTCCGCGGTGATTGATTTCACTACCCAAAACTAACTAAGGTCATTCGTATAGATAAACGCAAGAACAGACATAAGTACTTTATCAACCAGCCTTGGGCTCAGTAGGCATATAATAAATCATGGTTTACACTTAGTAGCTGCCATGTAAGATGATTGATTACACATTGTTTCTACGGTTTGTTTGAAAAAAAATTTTTTTTACTGAGTACGTGTTTAGAGTAATGTAGTGTTGGTGATGCGCTCATTTGGGTTTAAAATGGCCTTTTATTGTCCAAAGGCTAGGGTTTTCTAATTGTTTAAGTGGATTTGCGATTTTGGCCTCGTAATATCAATGTAATATCGTCGTTCAGTCAAGATTTATGTCGGATTCAACATAATATGACAAGTGTAGGTTGGATCGGCAGCTCCTAGTCGACAACCAGGCCATGATAACTGTCGGTCCATCCAACCTAATCCAACCTACTGTGAACCACCTTAAAACATATTTTCTCGCAGAATTAGTACGAAGAAGCGGAAGTGGTCATGTCCGCAGACAGACAGACAGTCAGTGAAGAAGACTATGTTTACTTAAACAAACGTAGCGTGTGCTCTGCAGCACGATTGACCGACTGTAATACGGATGGATGTACGTTTTTTAGTTTGTCTTGGACATTACTTACACTCTGTGCCTCGGAAACAGTCGTTACTGGTAGTAAGTAACTAGAAAGTATGACCAGTCTAACCAAGGGGTACCGTGTCGCACAACAACTGGATTGAGCAGGTCTGATAGGTAGTCATTCACGTACAACACTGGAATCCAGCTGAATCCAGTTAGGCTGAAAGGCGACCCCAAAAAATAGTTGGAAAAAAGCAAGGGAGATGATGATGAAGGCAGACCGCTTTTTGCCAACCGATGTATAATACTTATTCATTTTCCAGGTGGGACTACTAACCTTTCAACCTTTCCTTTAGTAACAATAATCTTTAAAATAAGTCTTGTACGTGCAAAATTTGGCATATCCTTGTGGCGAAAACTCCGTGGAAAATTCTACCGGCCTACCTTCCGAACCTCAACTAATAGCTTAAGTGGGTTTTTTATCATCGAGTGCATTTTACTCCTGATAATTATGTTATTTGCATGCACGACTTGTTACATAGTTCCCACATTGTAACTTTAACTTTGAATACTTTATCAATTTTAAAAGAGTGTTCAAGTTTATCCTTGCTTGCTGCTTTTTTTTGCACGGGAACCAACCGCATGGAATGGCAAACTTTAGCAAGAAACTTTGTTACTTGTAACTTGGTTTAGGCGTGAAGGAAAGACAGACAGAGTTACTTTCGCATTTATAATATTAGTATTGAAGTATTGACTAGTTTTGATAATACCCATATTGATGTATTTGGAAGATTTTTTTTCACAAGCCCCATTTTGACATTGGCAGCCACCATCTTGTTCTTTAAATGTGTAATTAGCTTAGATAAAGGGATCATGAGTACAAATCGATTGACTCATTATTCATCAAAATCGGATGTAGAGTTAAAGCGCACAGGTTTACATCCGTACATACAAACATATTTAGACTATTAAAAACAAATACCATTGCTTTTGGCTTCGCCGTAATCGGATAAAAAGTATATCATAATTTGAATTTAAAAAGTCATATGGGTTCATGTTCAGTTTTGGGTCCGCAATCTTCTCCATAAGACAGCCTTGACCTCTGCGCCAACACGACAAGTCCCACAAAGCTGTCATCGAGTCATCATATCCACTAATATCCATTAAAAAGGTCTTCAAAAGAATAAAACACCTATCAGGTAGCTGAGATGAAGATGTAGACTCAATCACTAATTAAAGAAGAATGAGTGGAATACTTTAAGCTGCATTTTGAATAGATTTTGATCCCTACACCTCAAGGTTATGGTTGTTATTGGGTTGGCAAGATGTAGTTGAATGAGTATCAGTTTGAAGTGGTGTAGTTGCTGTGTCAGCGTTACAGTTAAGAGCAGAATTATTGACTGTCTGTTAGAGTTATCAGGTTTTTTTATGTTTTACCGTTAATTTTGACAGTGACAGTTGTCAATGGAGTTACTTGATTGTTATTATCTATAGAGGTAGAGGTCTACCGAAATTTTGACAACTAGCTTCATTTTTCCCATTAGATATCCTACTGAGTTTTGAAATCTTTTAAGAGAAATAAATGCTTTTGGCTTAAACCCTCACGACCTGGTAAAAAATACCCAGTTTTACATTTAAAAAGAAAGCGTTACATTATTCCTATTGAATTGGAACACACCTACAAATCCAATTCTGGGTGGCCGTGACAGGCAAACGCAAATAGATATTTGAATTCTATATCATTTTATTTGGTTTAATATTTAATTTATTCAACCACAAATATCAAACGCCAACTGTGACCGTAAAGATTAAAATGTATAAAAAGTCATTGTGATCTTTTAAAATAAGTCCACTCAACTTCAGTGACCACCTTACTCTGTCCGCCAGTGCGCGGCGCCTGCACAAACCGCTAGTCATCAACCGACGCGGGCGCACATCAAATGGACTCTAATGTAATTTGTTAGCGCCGCTTACTGCATTAGGGTAAGTCGAGATTTTTGGAAGAAAACCTTTTTAGGTTCTTCCCATCTCGTGTCAACATGAGCGGGTGAGTGTTGATCGTATCTTGGCTTTAAGATTATCTAGAAAGAAGAAAACAGTTGTAAGTTTTCCATGTAAAATATAAATCTTCTATACTTACGTGTGTTTGTCACCTAACACGTTCTAAACAACTGGATCGATTTGGATGAAATCTGCGTATCACAAAGGGTTCCTGGATGAATGCCACCACTATTAGACGCGGAATATTTTTAACTTAACATCGCCAGTGTTAACAATATTTGGCAAGCGTGGTGATCAATGCTCGTGCCTTCTCTGTATAGGGAGAGAACCTTAGCCCAGCAGTGGGACAGAAATAGGCTGGTTTATTATTATAACAATTTGTGTGTAATGACAGGAAGATGTCTGTAACACTACTAGACCAGCCCCCCTAGACAAGTGGCATTGTAGAATAGATAGCGAAATGTATGGAGATGTCAAATTATTTAGCGAAAGCTTATGCTAACCCCATACATTTGACAATCTATTCTAATCTAAAATCTTTTTTTCTACAATGCCACTTGTCTAGGCCCTCAGTGGCATTGTAAAATAGGTGGCAGAATTGAGTTCGGTACGAGATGTCAGTCTAATACATTTAACAATCTATTCTACACTGCTTACACTTCTCTAGAGGTGTTGGTCCGTTAGTACCATTTTAAAATGACACCCATCGGTAGAAAAGTCTTATCTTACATCACACCAATCGGTGCTCTAAGCTACCAAACCACAAAGCGATTAAACTCTAAAATAAACTTAGTTTTTTTTTCACCGCCAATTGCCTGAAGGTGTAGACTATAGACCGATTAACTCCTTCTTCCGGGAATCGAACCCCCGGCTCTGAGTCATAAAGCTGTACTCAGAACCGAAGCGGTGTTTGTGTAGTAATGCAATTATTTTGTATTTTTTCCTTTGATTTAAGTCTAATTTAATTTTCTACCGACTTTTATTGTAGTTTAGCTGTTTATATTTATATTGTTTAGATAATGAGTGCCATGATTGATGCTGATGCAGATTACAGAAGCGGCTTGGTTTCTTTTGTGTTTTACTATCATTTGAAAGATTTTGTATATCTATACAAATTCTAAAAACAGGGCACTTATTTCACTTACATCATTTACAGGCACTTACAAATATTTTATATTTGTATGTTGTGATAGCCCAGTGGTTAAGGCCCGTTTTTCGTGTAAGTTTGGTTCGAATGCGGGCAAGTACCAATGTGACTTTTTCAATTCATACGTACTTTTCAAAGTTCATCTTGGATATCACTGACATTCTGTGCCTCGGAAAGTACGTAAAGCCGGGTCCCGGTTGTCATTCGTAAAACTTTGCCTGTCGTTACTGGTAGTCAGAAAGTGACTAGTGTAACCATGTAGTATCATGTCACCCAGTTACTGGGTTGTGTAGGTTTGGTAGGCTGTGGTTTCACGTAAAACACTGATATCCAGGTGAATCCGGTTAGGCTGAAAGCTGACCTTAACATAGTTTAGGAAATAGATAGTTGAATTGATATCTTTGATGAGAGGGCTATCTTACACGATCAGGAAAGAAATCAGGTGTACCGTTAGTGGTATTATAAAAATAAACAAAAAAACCAGCTTCATTTTCGGAAGTCGGTGGCTTTTTTTGTGTTTCATGTAATTGCCACCAACTTCCGAAATTGCAGTTGAGTTTTTTAATTATTTAATTATTATTAGTTATTTCAAGTCTTTTTAGGGTTCCGTAGTCAACTAGGAACCCTTATAGTTTCGCCATGTCTGTCCGTCCGTCCTCGCTTAATCTCTGTGACCGTTAGCACTAGAAAGCTGAAATTTGGTACCAATATGTATATCAATCACGCCGACAAAGTGCGAAAATAAAAATTCGAAAAAAATGTTTTATTATGGTAGCCCCCCTATATGTAAAGAGGGAAGTGATTTTTTTTTAATTTCAACCCTGTCGTGTAATATATTGTTAGATAGGTATTGAAAAATAAATGGGGGTTTACTAATATCATTTTTTGATAATGTCAATAATTTCGGAAATAATCGCTCCAAAAGGAAAAAACAAAGCGTCCCCCCCCCTCTAACTTTTGACCCGTAGGTTTAAAAAATATGAAAAAAATCTGGAAAGTAGAACTTTATAAGGACTTTCTAGGAAAATTATTTTGAACTTGATAGAAAGCACAGTTTTTGTACAAAAAAGACAAAAAGTTTGTACAAAATAATTTCTGCGTACTTAGTATGTCAACGTAACAAAAGCCTTTTTTTAAACTTATAAGTGGGAACACTTATTGTGACGGACGGGAAACTACGGAACCCTACATTGAGCGTGGCCCGACACGCTCTTGGCCGGTTTTTTTTTATTTAAATACCATATGTCACTCCCACAACTGAGGCGAATTCAATGACACCTCATAAGTCAAAATCCGTTCAATAGTTTAGGCTGTAGAGCGTGCCATACAATGAGACAAACATCCATACTAATATTAAAAAATGGGAAAGTGTGTCTGTCTGTCTGTATGTTTGTCTTTCTTTCACGGCAAAACGGAGCGACGAATTGACGTGATTTTTTAAGTGGAGATAGTTGAAGGGACGGAGAATAACATAGGCTACTTTTTGTCTCTTTCTAACGCGAGCGAAGCCGCGGGCAAAAGCTAGTTGATACATATATTATAAACATACACTTGAAAAACATAACCCTCCTTTGGGCAGTACGTAAAAAAGTTAAGTTTGTTTGTAAGCAGTAATCTCTAAAAATCCTAGACCGGTTACAACAAACTTTTAAATGATAGAAAGCTATACTAGTTCCGAGTGCCTTATTTAATAGTATGCTTGACGTCCAAGTGGATGCTAGAACGGATGTAAATGGAAGTCGTCGGCGGAAGTCTGTCAAGAAAACACAAATTACTACGTTTGTCGTTAGTCTAGAAATCGTATACCCAGTAAGGTTGCTTTTCTTGGGCAATATATTTCATGAATTCATCTCCCTAGCCTTTTCCCAACTGTGTTGGGGTCGGCTTCCAGCCTAACTGAATTTAGCTGGATACTGGTGTTTTACGTGGAGCGACTGCCTATCTGACCTCCACAACCCAGTAACTGGACGACACGATACGATACCCCTTGGTTAGGCTGGTCAGAGTTTCCGGCTAACCAGTAACGACTGTCAAAGTTCTACGTATGACAACCGGGGCCAACGGCTATACGTGCTTTCCGAGGCACGGGACGGGGATTGGACTAAGAGTTCAATGCATCTTAAAAAACAAAAATCTTAAACTGAATTACTTACATCTCTACATAAGCCTTTCAAGGAAAAACTGTTTTGAGGATAACCAAAAATAACAGTTTCACAATTCTCAAAAACGGTTAAATAAAATAAATATACTTGAAAAGATTGAATTTTCTCTTCAAGTTGAAAAAAGCGAGAGTCGATGTCATTGGGTTAGAAAGAGATGGAGTATGTGTGAATGAGATGGACGCACTCCCCCGTTGAAAGCAACGGCGCCATGGACCCTCGGTACCGATAGCAAATGTGTGAGATTTGAAAAAAATATTAAATCTGTATTAATATTATAAATGCGAAAGTAACTCTGTCTGTCTGTTTCTTCTTCACGCCTAAACCACTAAACCGATTTGAATGAAATTTGGTACAAATATATTACGGGACCCGAGAAAGCACATAGGATAGTTTTTATCCCGGAAATCACCCGGGAACGGGAACAATTAATCACGCGGACAAAGTCGCGGGCAAAAGCTATCTATACTATAAGTATTTTTCGGAGTTTATTGTTGCTGGTTCAGGTCAGCTTCGGGGCTAGACGGAATGGGATGCCGTCGCCTCCTTCTGCGAAGCAGTTATGCTAGTGAAGGAAGCGGCGGCGCGCGAGAGGCAACGACGAGCCTCTCGCCCCGGACAAAGACCCAGGCGAAGACGTCGAGAGTCGCAAGACGACTACCGGCCACCGTAGGCGCGGTTCTGCGGATGGCGAGCGATGGGTAGCTCGCCGCCCGTCTAGGACCAGGACCGCGTCGACGGCGCGTTAGTGTTCCACGCGCGCCTCAAAGAGAAGGAGTCAGCACAGGAAGGGACCCAACAGGGCCAACGCCTGCCGGGGTTGCGGAATGTTTATAATAGTTACCGTGACCCTGGAACATAAAGGGCAATCGAAGAAACATGAGTGGGTTTTAGTCAGTAAGAGTCTGACACGCCCTCCCGCCGCACCCAGGATGGGAGCAGTCATTAGATGATTTCCCACTCACCAAAAAAAAAAAAGTTTAATCTCGAAACTTCAGCAGTTTAGAGAAAAGACTCGGCGGTAGATTCACTTTTGTTTATAAGTATGACGTTTCAAAGTGCCTTTTTTTGGCCTAATGGAAATAAATGATTTGACTTTGACTTTGACTTTGACTCAGCGCAAAAGAAGGCATTTATTTCACTTAGACCATTTACAGGAATTGTCAAAGAGTCGGTTAGTCAAAAAGGAAGATCTTTAAGGAGAAGAAAACCAAGAAACTCCACGGACTTTCTTATCAAAAACTTCGTATTTACGAAAGATTGCTAACAATATAATTATACTCGCGTTTAACTATAAAAAAAATAAGTTTAATAAAACAATATAAATAAAAAAGAAAACGAAATGAAATTTTCTCAGTCATAAAATAAATTGAATTGAATTAAAAAGGACAACGTTGCTCTTGCGTTTATATTATAGGAGAGCGAAGAAGGTATGATCTATTTATTTTATGAGACAAATAAGTCAAAACTTAGTTTTTTATATATATTTGGAACGAGAATCGAATACTGAATAAGCTTCCTTCAATAAGTCCCTCATCTCACTGGTTACAGTGTAAAATTCGACCTTACGTGACTTGCAAGCCTGTTTTGCTGCCGCTACACAAATAGACAACTTCAATCACGTCTCGGAGGAAACGCGATTGTTTTTACGTCTTTGACGAGCGTCGGTACACACAGGGTGAAGATTTCTTAAGGTTTGTTTTATTTTCAGGTATTTTTTTCTAACCTTGACTCATTTATTCTTAACTTTATATAGTAGAAAAGTATTTTGTTTGTTTAACTATATGAATGGAACTACTAACTCAATTTAAATATATCATGAAACTTGCGTTTTTATTCGGGGCTATCGTCTATGTACGACCCATTGACCATGGGGAGTTGTAACCATTTTTGCATCTTAACGAAATTGAAGAGTTTGTTTTTGCAGTCCAAGACTTCTGGTACGCATTTAATTTTTTTTTTATGTAGAATAGTATAATTTTTATCCAGACATGTGTAGACTCATCAAGCTATGATACCCTCGGGAGCGGCGGCACAGTAATCAAATGTGTGGATCAACTGCGGGGGACAACTGTATGTATCCCTAGCATGGCTTAAAAACTTACTCGCTACCGTTAGCGTAAAAATGTTGTGGCAGCCAATATTCCGACTAAATAGAAAGGTTGGCTGTTAGTAAACTACTTTGTGGATTAGGTGGTTGTTTAATTTTGATTCCTTATACTAGGTGAATTTTTAGTCCTGTACCACCCGCTAGGAGATGATTCTACCCATGAAAACAAACAACTTTTTATTATGGAACCAACTCTGAAATCGCAAAAAAATATCAGCTGTTCCTAACAAAAGTTCAATGCCCTCCGACCGTAATAAATGAAACAGCTGATATTTTTTTTCGAGATTTCAGAGTTGGTTCCATAATAAAAGTTGTTTGTTTTCATGGGTAGAATCATCTCCTAGCGGGTGGTACAGGACTAAAAATTCACCTAGTATGTCTGTTAATTCAACCTGTCGCCGCTAGGGGCGCTGTGCAACATTTCATACATGGTGTCTCACATTATTTTTTACAGAAATACAACAAGTTGCTTAACGTCAGAAAAGAAAAGGTAGGTAAGTATTAGTTCTTTAATCTCCTTCACAACAACCAAAGACGAATTTCCAAAATGGCGGTGTGTGTACCGCGCATGCGTGCTACGCCGGCCTGTCATTATTCCCGCGCAGACGCAGATCACATTATCCCCGATACATTGAGATTACATACAATTATGTGCCTACCCGCCGGCGCGGCGGGGCGACACGCGAACTAAAACTATTATATTATGTATTCAAACCTTTGCTAGCTTATGTATTTGTGGTGTTGTTTTTTCGGTTATGTACGAGTTTTGTTGGAAAACCGTGAATGGTGTAGGTTTTGTTTTTAGGTTATGCGCGCGATATTGAATATCCTTAAATATTGGAATTGTCTGAAAAAAAACTTTAGATATGGCATATAATTAAGGTTTTTTGAGACAATCCCGCCACACTATTCCCAACCACTGCAACTCCTGAGACCAGAATCAACAGTGGAGTCAGTCAGAAAAGGGTCAGCAATGAAACTCGACGAGTGCTGAAGAAATAATTCAATGTCTTAGATTTCGCAATTAAGTTAACTAGAAAAGAACAGCGGAGGAATGAACAAAATATATATCCCCACAAGGTACCGCCCGGTTACAACTGGGAGAAGCTCAAATTGCCTAGCGCCTAGGAGTAAAATATTTGAAAATTACTAGGTAGAAAAAATGTGAGCTTCAAATAATAGGTACCTATAGCAAAAGCGCTTGAAGGGTTGGAAATTGATTCTAGTTTCCACAAGGACCACATAATAAACATCTTTGGATATAACCTGCACACCAATCATCCAATAATAATAATCTTCCAAAGATGTGATGTGTGTATTGTTCAAATTCACAATACGGTATTTTACACCATTATCAATTCACGAATTTTTTATGAGCTGTCAAAACGCAATTCTCCAATAGATTTTGTATGGCATTGGCAACTTCTGACGTCACTTGAATAACAACTCAGTTGACTATATGTTTATTGATTTCAAAGCAACTAAAAATCATATTTTATAACAAATTGAAAATGAACCGAATTTATTGGGCTGAAATTAAAAGAGGTTTTATAGAAATTGTGTCTAACTTATTGGTTAATGGTGTAAACTACCCAATTCGATGTAGAAGATTGACACAAAGGTGAAGCAACTAGTTTGACCGAATATAGTTTACTTTTCAAATGGCCATGACCTGTGAGAAATTGGGCAACACAGTGATCCATCTCCAGCTAAGTCTTAGCCAACCGCTCACGAACGGATGGAAGGAACAGATTGAGGGGTCGGCCTGTATATATTTTGGGGTATCCTGTGTCAATTTAAATAAGTAGGCAACCGGTGGGATTGCATCTGTGTTCTGCGCAAACCGTTGAGCATCATCTCCTGCATATTTTACAAATGTTAATTGCGACTAGCTTTCGGCTTCAGCCGCGAGGATTTAGTGGAAGGAAGTATCTTCCACTATTTAATCCATTGTTAGTGGATACCTACTCTGCATAAAATATACACTCTCGCCTCAACCGCTGGTCCAAGAGACACGAAAAATGGTGTCTTTTGGACTAGCGGTTTAGGCTTTCCGTTGATATACCACTCATACTCAGTCTTATTATTATTTTACCGTTTTATATGTATACAAGACTGGTGCCCCGAAATGGCGAGACGGAGACGCGGCAGACCAAGAAAGAGATGGCGGGACGACTTGGTCAGCTTCCTTGAGGAATGGCAAGACGTAGCGCAAAGTCGCGACAGATGGAAGGAATGGAGGGAGGCGTTTGCCCAGCAGTGGGACAGTACGGGCTAGTTAATAATAATAATAACATTTTTTTATTTAATGACACAAAGTTCACAATACTCTTATATTAAAACTATGCCTCACAACCATTTACTAATTAGTCGTAATGGTGAGTTCGCCGCGGCGTATACCCTTGATGGCTTTTTGGCAGAGTGAAAACAATAAAAGGGACATAAGTTACTTTTTCGAACTTGACCGACAGATATCTGCAATACCAGAAACACTATCACAATCCATTGCCATCATAAGACAAACAATATCCTATTGATGGAGAGTACTATCACATTTTAACCTTTTATTCTTTTGCATCATAACCACACCAAATCCGCCATTCTTACAAAAAGCGCTACAACAGTATAAAGCTATTACACACAGTAGCCATCTCGAACATTGTTTCCTTTGTTATTTTTTTAAATAAACCCTAGTGTACATGGCTATTCAACCCTATACTAAATAGAAGAGTCGGCGATGCATAAAATCCGATTTGGGGTCCACAATGAAACAATTTACACTTGACTTGAAGGGATTTGAGAAAAAATATACCGTTTCGGATCAAAGGGGCGAAAATATTGATGTTTTTGATATAAATAATATCACTAAAATAGTCCCACTGCATAATATCTTTTCATACTGAGGTTTCGTCAATTTCAGACTTATATTCATTTATAGTTCTAGTTTCTTTACGACTTTTTCCTTTGTTGATGTCTGTGATGTCCAAGATAAACATTTTTTTAATGACTACTTTCCATAATGTCCTTACCAGTATAACCTTAAATATTTAATTGTATTTTGTAAGACAACCTGATAAAGAAATAAATATGATACCTATAATGATGGTGTTATCCTTTCGGCGACCAAGCGACAACCGGCTGTCGCGCTGCTATTGTGTCTCGAATCACGTGTGTTGATTGAGAGCTAAGAAGTATATTAAGAAACATGTCATTGAATCCAGAGCGATCTCATTGTTGATTAGATTTCGAACAATTAGTATCGATATCCACTTTCTAAATTCAATTTGTCCCTAGGAACTAAATGTGTTTTTAATACCTAGGGAATAAAAAAAAGTTTTTTTTTACGTGAAGACCAAACCAACTCTTTTAGAAATAGATGCAATAAATAAACAAATTGTAGCTCTAAGTAAATTAAATTTTTAAGTAACACACCTTTTATGTTTATGATTATTAGCGTCAATTCACACGTACCACAACCACACCACGTCGCAGCGACAAAATGTGGTCAAGATGTGGTTACGTGTGAATAGTGTCGCAGCGGCTTTTTGCAGCTGCGTTGTGGTAGCCACAAAATGTCGATGTGGTTGCGTTGTCGCTGTCGTTGCGATGTGGTAACCACGTGGCCATGAGCAGTTATACTCTGCTTTCGTAGAGGAAACACGGCTTGACTGAACGTAGTCATGGAGGAAAGATTGTTGTTACTATCCTTGTTATGGCTAATAATACTACGCAAAATGAAAGAAGGCCGGGGGAGCGCAGGCGCCAGCTAGGCGCGCGTGGTCGTCATGTCGTGGCGATGTGGCCGCGCTGCCGCCGCGTTGCCGTCGCGATGTGGTTGCGATGTAGTCGTATTACACAGGTGGTCGATAACAACCACAAAATGTGGTGCGTGTGAATTGTAATATTCATTTTCAATACAAAATTTACGCCCGACCACATCGCGGCGTTGTGGTGTGGTTGTCGCTGTGGTGTGGTTGTGGTACGTGTGAATTGAGCCTTATGATTGTCCACATCTTTTATGGAGATTGTTATTAAAAAATGTCTTTTTAATTACATTAGCCACAACAATTGAAGTGACGCAGGCCTTCATTTTATCAACTTGTAATTGTTTCAACGGTATCATTACTAATCTTCTTGGGCCTTGGGTGTCCATCGAGCTACAAAACGCAATACCAAAGAGGCGTGACACCAACCTCTTTGCGATACCATCCTGTTGTCTTCGGCCTAATTTCGCACAAAAAGAAAGGAGGATAATAATATATGTCTACTAAATCATAAAATAATAAGACTACGGTACAATTAAAATAGATTTTGCACATCCGTCACGCTCTGGCGGCCGCCCAGGTAAAATGCGCCATTTCTTTTTTGAATATCGGTTCCATTTGACAATGGTAAGTAAAAAAAAATTGCAAGTTTGACAGTTGCACGGTACCTCTGCCAGATTTTGCAATTGTAGTCTTCAATTTGTTATTAATTTTGTTGCGAACCGTGGATTTCGAATGTGAAACTAACTTTGTTTGGTTTGCTTTTTAGAAGTTCGTTTTTTTCCTGTGGACTTTTTTGAAAATTTTAATTAGTCGTGCGTTCCTTTTTTGGTATTTAAGTTATCAAAGTTAAAAGAAAGAAATATGTGTCTTTAAAATATATAAGTACAATTAAATAAATAATACTTACGTTAATCGTCAAATCATTTACCTACTTTATGAAATGACGAGAAGCGACTTCTAGAAATTCAATCCGTAGGTAACAGGTTAAAATAGGGGATAAAATTTTCAAATCAAATTAATTATTTGTCTTTTTAAACGAAAACTGGTAGGTTTTTACATAGTGAAAACAGCTTTTGTATTTACACTAATTTGGTCTAAGAAGTCAGTGAGAACTTTTTAATCCATTAAAAAATTACATTTGAGAAGAACAAGACGCAATTGTACTTAATAAAAAAAATGGCGTCCTCTGAAAAATTCACGCTGAACCCAAAAATAACATTCAATGGATTAAATTAACTTCAACCTTCTAGCTAAAATTCATTTTGACAATTCCATATTTAAATGTTCCCACAAAAAAAAAGAACAGAGAATCGAATGCATTTCGAATCTTAAAAAAAAACTTGGCAAAATGAAGTAGCAGACGCCGAAACGTGTCAACGAAAAGTGCATGTCATTTACTAATGTATTTCGATAAAAAATCCGAAAATTGTCGCGTCATCACAACAAAATGGCGGTTAGCGATGATGTCTTTGTAAATTTCATGTCAAAATATTGGTAGTAGTGTGAATATTTTTTGATTTATTACTTACTAAAGCAGAGTTTAAAAGGCTTGAGTTTTGGAAGATTGATGATGTTAGTTAAGATATTTAAGTCTATACTATCTACAATATTAATATAAATGTGAGGATGGATGAATCGATGTTTGTGATGATGCCCGAATACTCAAACGCTGTAATATGGTGCTTGCTGTCGTTGTCATTCTAAAAGGATAAAGTAAGGACTGCAACAGATTTGAGAGCGTCTTAAAACTAAGTGATGAGAGATGCAGTAGGTAATTTTTTTTTGGCAATTATACTTATTATTATTACTTGTTTTTTTATTCTAAGTTTGAACTTTAAGGATGGCCTGAAACACAGGTTTTTATTAACCTAGATCAGGCCGGTCTACATTATAGTTAGAACTAATTTTTTTCAATTGTAATTAATGTAAATCACTAGTGTACTTACTTTTTATTTAAATATTTTTTTATAATTTTTATTATTTATTTATTTATTCCAACTTCAAAGTTGTAAAATAGAGTTTCGACATTCACTCGGGCGATAAAATCATTTTAAGGTTAATCTAAATAACTTCTTTCCTTTGTTTTGAGGAAAAAAGCTAAAGTCAATCAAGGTTCATTCCTGAATGTTATAACTCACACATTATCTCATTCGTTTATCATTAATTCATTATCATTCGCAAAATTAAAAAGTTTGACACAGCTTTGTCACTGCAATCGACAGTCATAAAAGAAATTTATTAAATCACCCTTAAAACAAACTTTACAGTACGTGTTTAGTAACATCTAAAATAACAATTCATTCATTTATTTATTAATAATGCAAAATCATTCAACTTTTTATTACCAGACCATAATAGAAACAGTTATTCACAGTAAAAGATTTATGAACTTTACTTTTAAAAGTCTGGAAGCTGGTAGCAAGGGTTTATCTCCATACAGCCAAAGGGACAATCAAATAAACAATAAAAATTTGAAACGCAATTTACTTCGGCACTTTTCGAAATGAATGCTAAAGTATTATTTTCACGAAAGCGGAAAAAGCTAAAGTATTTTCGACTCTATTCCGTTCCGATAAATGATATAAAATTTAAAGGTTTCTGATTTAGTGTAGGGATAAAATGGTAAAGTTATAAAAACATCGAAATCCCACTAACAAGGTGAGTTTTAATTATTGAAAATTTCGTGTTAATTTAGTTTTTTTTTGGCTGAACGCGCGGTTCCTTTGCCGGGCGGTGTCTTTGTTTTTTTTTACGTTTGTATAATCTGTAAAATGGCATGTTAGCGCCAGTTTAGCTTGGTTGATCTTTTTTAAATGATCATCGAAATTAAATGTGCATTTCCGCCGCTAGGCCACCCACTTGTTTGATAGACTATTGTCAAATATTTATTTTATAATTTAATTGATTAGGTCATAACATAAATTTTAATGTGACGCTTATTCTATAATTATTATTGCATTAAGTATAATAATAAAGCTGGGTTTCTTTTGTTTGTTTAAAAGCGCTTCTCTAAAGATGTCAGTTGGAAATATAAGGCCGATGAAACCGCGATATACAGCTTATGAAGATGACCATTTCTTTTTGTTATTTGAACCTGCTATTTTCTTAGGTTTTGACATCTATCTTTTAACACTTAGTACAATGTCAAAAATAACCTTGACTGCAATATTTTCTAAAAGATTGTAAATGTTTTTTTTTGGCCCCGACACAAAAAGAGGGGTGGGTTGAGTTTTACCGCTATTTGAGAGTCTGTTTCTTTGTCTTTCTGTATCATTTTAATGCGATTTTATTTGAAAGTAGGTTATCTAGCGATTGTTCTTAGGCCCGAGTCACACCGGAATGGCAGCGGCCGCACGCGTCGCAAGAAACGCGAGGCGCGCGTCAGCGTCAGGATGGCTGGACCAAGCGAGATATGTCCTTGAAACCATCTGCACTATTTATTACCTATTCGCTACTATTTACTACCTATAGTTAAATATTTACTACCTTTTTCTTAAGAAACTTATCTAAAAAATAAAGTGGTCAGCCAACCTGACGTCAGGTTGGCTGACCACTTTCAAGTTTTCATAGTTTTAGCGTTGTATTAACCGCGCTGTTGATATAAATATTTACTACCTGATTGCTACCTTAACATATATGTTTTCCACAACTCTAAGAAGCTCCTATAAAATGTTATTAATAAAAACCATTTAAACGCCTGTACATCAATTGTTGACATGTTTTGTTCTCAGAACAATTGCTAACAAAGTTTTTGTAGGCGCTTAGTGGCTTATGAATGGTAACCGATAATCGATAATTTATCGGTTATCGATCCATTTTGACTAAACGATAAATATCGGAAACAAAAACGATAATTACCGATAATCGATAATTTTTTACAATGAATTCTTACATATTTCTGAACTGTGCGGACTAGCCTAAATGACAAAATTATTGATTGTTTGTCATTTCTGCGGACATATTTTCAACAGCATAAAAAATAGTTACAGTATGTACACCTTAAAAATCTCTTTAAAATGTGATTATTTCAAATGTGATCTCTTTTATTTATAATTCAAAATAATAATTTTATGTTAAGTAATTTATTTATAGTGCATTAATCCTTAAAATATTTTCTACTATTTATTTCAAATGTGATTTCTTTAAATTATAAACCGTAATTATTATATTTGAATTTAACTATTGTATTATATTAATCGTTAACAAATCTTGTTAAGATGTGTATATTTAAAGTTTTATGACTCAGATACTTTTTTTTTTGTGGATTGGGAAATCATCAAATGACTTCTGTGTGTCAGACTTTTACTGACTAAAACCCACTCATGTTCCTTCGGTTGCCCTTTATGTTCCGGGGTCACGGTAACTATTATAAACATTCCGCAACCCCGGCAGGATGACTCAGATACTACGAAATTTATTATACTACGAAATTATTTAGAGTTAATTTAATTATAGTAAACGTTCAAAAGTGTCAAAATTTGACTCATAATAATTATTATATTATTTTGAAGAGTCTAACTTTTTAAATAATTAAGCAAGAGGCTTCTAAAATTTTATTTAAAAGATCTCTTTAAGAAGAGTTTAGTGAGGAAAATCAAAATGCTATGTTACATAATATATATTTTTTTCTGGGTAAACTCACACACGGTTATCAGATCCCAAACTAAGCAGAGCTTGTACTATGGTAACCAGACAACTGATAAACATACTTATATAATTTATAAAAACATACATCTTATACAGGGTGTCCCAAAACTCAACGTCAAGCCGAAACGGGGTGACAGGATTGATCATAACCATCACGAGAAAAATCTGAAAAAAAATCTATCCCATGCAGTTTGAAAATTATGGGCATTTTAAGAAAAACCTAGAAATTTGATCAAACTGTACCATTTTTCGGTTATTGTGGTTATTATTTTTTATTTTTGTTCATTTGAACTTTAGAAACGTAATCCTAAATAACATTTCTAGAATCCCAATAAAAAATAATGACACAATATTGCCTTAAGTTCCCGAGAATTGAGACTATTTGTTAAACTACGAATTTAAAATTTTCAAGATTTGTCGACTTTGACAGGCCCTCCTATAAAAAAAATGTACTAGAGTGCCTTGGCAAGTAGCATTAAAAGTTGGCGCATTTAATCAGAATTCTAAAATGGTACAATACTTGTTAGTTCCATACAATAGAAAAGAGTAAAAAAATTAAAACCTCAAGTAACCCGATTTTTGCTATCAGATTTTACTCAGTTAAAATGTTTTTAATTCGCACAAGCTCTAAGTAGGTTCTTAATTTTAAGGCAAAATGATGAGAGAGATGGATAATGGGTATGTTTGCCATGAGTGAGCGAGACAGATAGTGACGCCACGCATTGAGACGGAGATGCGTCGTTTAAACGAGTGCGAATGAAACAGATAGATGCTATGGCATCTATCTGTTTCATTCGCACTAGTTTCAGCCAAGCAAATGGCTACGCTACCAGTCCGACACCAACCAGTTAGTACGTTTCGCTCATTCGTCTACTGCGCACGTTCGTATTCGCTTGTGTTGATTTAGTACTGACAACTTTGGCTTCTCTTTTTGGACTTGAATCTTTGTGAATTGGACTTGTTGATAACATACCGGCAACTTTGGCTTCTCTCTGGACTTTTGTGTTGGCATCCTTTTTATCTACCATGCCTACGCGCTACACTTCACAAGAATATGCGAACATGCACCTCATTTATGGGGAATGCAGATGCAACGCAAGTGCTGCCGCTAGACTTTATCGTGAAAGATATCCAAATTTAGAGCGCTACCCGGATCACCGCGTGTTTGTTAATGTGCACCGTTCACTCACAGAGGGCGGCCATTTCCCGAATCAAATACAGGCTGGAGGTAGACCTGTGTTTCCTTTCCAGGAAGAAGTATTGCAAGAGGTCGCACGTGACCGAAGTATTTCCGTACGTGGAATTGAAGAAAGAACGGGAATACCGAAAAGCACTGCTCATCGTATTTTACAAAGAGCCGAAATGCATCCGTTTCACGTACAACGAGTTCAAAGTCTTCTACCTCGAGATTATCAGGAAAGGATTTCTTTTTGTAGAACAATGCTACAGAGGCATAATGAGAATCCCCAATTCATCCAAAAAATTCTCTGGTCAGATGAATCGACATTTAAAAAAGATGGTTACATGAACTTGCACAATTATCACGAGTGGCATGTGGAGAATCCACATTTAATGCGAGAAGATAGATCCCAGTATCGTTTTAAAGTAAACCTGTGGACCGGAATTTTAAACGGTAAAATTATTGGGCCTATTGAACTGCCTGAGAACTTGAATGGAACTAATTACCTACATTTTTTAAGAGAAGATTTACCAACCCTGTTAGAGGACGTACCACTAGCAGATCTTCGCGACATGTGGTTTCAACAAGATGGCTGCCTAGCGCATTTCGCAGTGCAAGTAAGAGATTTCCTTGACCAGGAATATCCGGGAAGGTGGATTGGACGTTCGGGCACTATCTCGTGGCCCGCCCGTTCACCAGATTTAAATCCCCTGGATTTTTTCTATTGGGGAGTTCTCAAAGAAAAAGTTTACTCAAAGCCCATTGAGAACGTAGCCGACCTGCGTGAACGCATTTCTCAAGCAGCTGAGGCGATCAACTCTCGAAGATATGCCCGACTAATAAGTAGATCTTTTTTAAGAAGATGTAGGGCTTGTATTGAGGCTGATGGTAAACAATTTGAACATTTATTGTAATAAAAAACGTTATTTCTCTATCATCTGACTTTTATTCCAACAAACCTAATTATTTTACTAATTTTACTAACTTTTTTTCACTTTGGTAAAAGTGGCGTCACTATCTGTCTCGCTCACTCATGGCGAACATACCCATTATCCATCTCTCTCATCATTTTGTCTTAAAATTAAGAACCTACCTAGAGCTTGTGTGAATTAAAAACATTTTAACTGAGTAAAATCTGATAGCAAAAATCGGGTTACTTGAGGTTTTAATTTTTTTACTCTTTTCTATTGTATGGAACTAACAAGTATTGTACCATTTTAGAATTCTGATTAAATGCGCCAACTTTTAATGCCACTTGCCAAGGCACTCTAGTACATTTTTTTTATAGGAGGGCCTGTCAAAGTCGACGAATCTTGAAAATTTTAAATTCGTAGTTTAACAAATAGTCTCAATTCTCGGAAACTTGAGGCAATTGTGTCATTATTTTTTATTGGGATTCTAGAAATGTTATTTAGGATTACGTTTCCAAAGTTCAAATGAACAAAAATAAAAAAGAATAACCACAATAACCGAAAAATGGTACAGTTTGATCAAATTTCTAGGTTTTTCTTAAAATGCCCATAATTTTTAAACTGCATGGGATAGATTTTTTTTCAGATTTTTCTCGTGATGGTTATGATCAATCCTGTCACCCCGTTTCGGCTTGACGTTGAGTTTTGGGACACCCTGTATATAAAATTTTCGTGTTACAATGTGCCTTAACCTTACTCCTCCGAAACGGCTTTACCGATTTTTACCAAATTTTATATGCTTGTTCAGTAGGTCTGAGAATCGGCTATTAACTATTTTTCATACACCTAAGTGATAAGGGTTGTTCATCCTTAACATTTTTAACGCGGGTGAAACCGCAGGAGGCAGCTAGTGTTATAGATAAATTACACCCAGACACAGAACAAACAATCATGCTCATCACACAAAGTTTGTCCTGGAACTATAAGGAAAAACAAGCGTTGATTAAAAAAAACCTTGTTTTATTTATTTTTCAGTATTATATTACTCTTTATTGTAGGCAAGTAATTGCTTTAGTTTATCCATTTATTTTCACGTAGAAAACAAGATTTTGTATTTATTTTTTTAAATAACGACAATTATCGGTAATTACCGGTTTTTATCGAAAAAAAAACGATTATTTTCATTTTATCGACTATCGGAATATTTCGATAATTGCATGCCCTACTTATGAACAACTTGTTTCTGGATAATTTTATAAATATTAATATTAAATTTTGTATATTATCAAATATTGTATCCTAATTTAATAAAGATCAATTTAATAAATCCCCAAGTAGATACATACACACTTATATAATAAATGCGATTATGTTAATATTTATAAAATTATCCAGAAACAAGTTGTTCAAAAGCCACTAAGCGCCTACAAAAACTTTGTTAGCAATTGTTCTGAGAACAAAACATGTCAACAATTGATGTACAGGCGTTTAAATGGTTTTTATTAATAACATTTTATAGGAGCTTCTTAGAGTTGTGGAAAACATATATGTTAAGGTAGCAACCAGGTAGTAAATATTTACATCAACAGCGCGGTTAATACAACGCTAAAACTATGAAAACTTGAAAGTGGTCAGCCAACCTGACGTCAGGTTGGCTGACCACTTTATTTCTTAGATAAGTTTCTTAACAAAAAGGTAGCAAATATTTAACTATAGGTAGTAAATAGTAGCGAATAGGTAATAAATAGTGCAGATGGTTTCAAGGACATATCTCGCTTGGTCCAGCCATCCTGACGCTGACAGGCGCGCGGCCGCTCGCGAAACCGCGGGCGGCCTCGCGGCGCCGCGGGCAGCCGCTGGCGGCCTCGCGACCTTTTCAAGTATTTCAAGCGATACTGGTCTTTGAAGTATGTAGTTATAGTTTAAAATTATTTCACACTGAAAGTGCTCGCCGCCGCGTCGCTGCCGGCCGCTGCCATTCCGGTGTGACTCGGCCCTTAGACATGTTTCATCAAAATCGGTTTAGCCGTTTCGAAGTTATCGATTCTTTTGCTAGTGCTGCAGTCGCAATCTTAATAATTCTAAAACTATATTGTCAATAAATAATTGCAATATTAATAGAAGCACAGAACTTTTTTCATGAAGAAAACAATTCATATTTCATTCAGTTTATTCTTTTACTGAATTTTAAACGTCATTCCCTTTGTTTTTTTTTCATTAAACTTTAAGTATGTAATTTCTTTTTCTTAGAAAACACATTTCCCTTTTTCCTTGCTCTATAATAATGAAGATTAATATTTATAATAAAAAACTGCAGTGTTCACATGGAAAACTATTATTGGTAGTAATTAGTAGGTCAGTTAAGTATACAGTATTAAAAGAAGAAAATAATGGTAAGTATATCTATATTAGAGGACGGACCTGTCAAAGAAAATTATGTGGTGTTCTAGAAAATACTTCATAACGGCAACCATCGGTTATGTGTACCTTTAGACCGTTTGTCCACCGACGTCACGGTCACATCAATGAGAACGTACCAACTTATGTATACATTATGGTACGCAATAAAGAATTGAGAATAGGCGAGACGACGAAATAAAAGTAATTAGTCCGGCCGGTGAGATTATCCAAAAATTTTAGACACGTATTTTTTCTTTTTTCTCCTATACGTAAAATGACGACGATACAGTGCGTTGAAGTTTCGCGTGACGACGAAAAGCCCCCACTCCGAAACTTTGTTGCTCTTTATCTTTGTATTTTTTATTAATTTAATCAAACAAAAAATACGTGTGCTGTATTTTTGGCCTGTCTATCAGACGGACTAAACAGAATGCCATTTTTTTTGCTGTCATCATCCCTATTGAGATGACGGCGGCAAGTTGAGCTTAGTATGAGGTGACGTGACGTGCGGTGGACACGCGGCTATAGTAAATGAATGTATCGCCACTTCGGCCGGCACCGTCGTCGTCTTGTTCTCGCTGAAGTGACGGTGACGGCGGTGGTGGACAAACTGCTGTATCGGGTACTGCTATCCTTTAGATCGGTATCGTACTACATTCAAACCGAATGCGATACAAACCCGTGAAAGTTTGGTCCGTAGTAGCCATAGAACCATTTCTAAGATAATTCACATGTTAGTCATGTACCTGAACGATAGACGATAATCCTACCCAACCTTTAAGCTGGGCATTAACAGTCATTTTTCGCGTCAGTTTAGTCGTAAAATTGTGGCGTCACTCTAAATGGTTTAGGCGGCCAACCAACTCTGGAGTGATGATTCGACACTCACGATCAAATTTTGGATGGACGTCAGTTCAACTAACGAGCAAAAATGATAGTCAATGGTAACCTTTAAACATGTAAATTACCTTAGAAATAGCTACAAGTTCTACAGCTACAAGAGACCATACTTTCACGGGTTCGGATCGATCGTAGTGCGAAAACCGCTCTTAATCCTTCGAACACACGTGATTTATACACAATAGATAAACAATGGTGCTGATTCTCTTGTTCACTAACTTAACTAAATTAAGGTTAAATGCATCTTTCTCTTTCCATTTCTTAAATATAACAGAAGATACATTATAGTTTAATCCTGTCAAATTAGACAGCGCCTGAAGAAAACTGGCGTATTCGCCATGTTTTCGACATGTCGAATAACCACAAACGGAGGATTCCACGAAAGAAGCACAGATTGCCTAGCATCACAGATAAAAAATTAGCTATAATTACGGTTTTCGTGTAACAATTACCATTACTTACATTTTCTACTGTCGTGCAGACGTAAGTATTGCGCGCACGCATGGTTGATCTAAACGGTTTTGATTGTGATGGCCGCTCAAATTGTTTACGTGCATACGATGGGTTAAGTAAATTGTTTAACTGATTCTGTTATACTGTGGGATTTCATGACATTGGGTTTTTAACTAAACAGCTTTTGTAAGTATGGAAACACTGGATAATGGTAACAATCAGTGCAATGTATATGTTACGGCTAATACCCGAAGTGCGGCTACACCTAGTTTTAGCCGGTTAAAACTAGGTGTAGCCACTTACTCTTGGTTAAACCTAGTACGAGCCAATTGTTTTCGGGTAAAACTAGGTCTAGCCTTCATCATGCCGGCTACAACTAGGTCCAGCCATTCCCTGTTGGATAAAACTAGGTCTATCCGATATCATTCCGGCTAGAACTAGGTCCAGACAATCCCTGTTGGATAAAACTTAGATGCGTGTCCCGCCAAGCCTTCCGCCCCGCGTCACACGCATGACTCACAGCATCTGCTGCAGCGGCGCGGGGTGGAGGGCATAGCGAGGCACGCGCCTCTGCAGGTTGTGAGCGCCAGGTGCTGCTGATCTACTGCAGGTCTACTAGCGAGTGTGACTCACAGCGTCTGCAGCAGCAACGCGTGTCTTTAAACCAAATGTGGCAACAAAAAGTGCCTCTGCAAAGCTGCTGGTATTTTGTGCAACTCAAAATGTCACTCAAGTTTAAGTTGTTCTAATAAATAGTTTATGTTACTTTATAAAAGTGTGATTTATTTATTATAATAACATTCTTTAAATTATAATTTTGCAACTACTTATTGTCTGTTGTTAAAAAAATGTTCCTGATTGTTCCTATTATATTAAAAATTGTACTCCTAATAATTTGTGTTAATTATTACAATGTGATTTATAATAATTAAAAAAACTCTCTACGTTTCTTTTTATTGGATGTTTTTTTAATATCTAAAAAAGCTCTGCCGATAGCATGCCAGCTACAACTATGTACAGCCAATCCCTGTTAGATAAAACTAAGACACGCGCTGCTGCTGCAGACGCTGTGAGTCACACTCGCTAGTAGACCTGCAGTAGATCAGCAGCACCTGGCGCTCACAACCTGCAGTGGCGCGTGCCTCGCTATGCCCTCCACCCCGCGCCGCTGCTGCAGATGCTGTGAGTCATGCGTGTGACGCGGGGCGGAAGGCTTGGCGGGACACGCATCTAAGTTTTATCCAACAGGGATGGTCTGGACCTAGTTTTAGCCGGAATGATATCGGATAGACCTAGTTTTATCCAACAGGGAATGGCTGGACCTAGTTGTAGCCGGCATGATGAAGGCTAGACCTAGTTTTACCCGAAAACAATGGGCTCGTACTAGGTTTAACCAAGAGTAAGTGGCTACACCTAGTTCTAACCGGCTAAAACTAGGTGTAGCCGCACTTCGGGTATTAGCCGTAACATATATATTAATAACTAGCTTTAGCCCGCGGCTTCCGTATACTATTTTACGAAATTAGGGGTCGAATTTCATAAAAACATTTCTTAGTGGAGTCTTATTCTTCACTAAGAACACATTCTCCAAGTTTAATTTCTCTAGGTCCAGGGGTTTCGGATGTGCGTTGGTATATCACCCAATCTGCAAGTTTACCGTTCACATTTTATATTCATAGATAGGAAAAATTAAAAAATATTTTCCATACCATTTTTAAATTTTCGAGATAAGACAAAGGTACGTAGAAAATATCAGGCGTTTTCAGCAAAAACATTGTCAGCTACCGCTTTTTAATTTTTTACAGGAAACTACCTTCTTTCTATAATATAATTGACAGTTTGATAATAGGCACTCTTCTTTTTAATCAGTAGATTTAATTAACACTAAACAACAATTAGAAAAAAATGCAAATTATCGCTTACGTTGTTGTAAGATAATTTCAGCGTAATCAGGTGCAGGATAAACAACTTTTTACAGCAGTGTTGCTTCAATCCAAACTTAATAATTTGGCATTTGTGCCAAATAAAGTTGCTCTACCAATCATTCTGTGAACTGCCTAAGCATTATTCTCAAAAGTGGAGAAGAGAAAAAAGGTCTCGTAATTAACCAATAGGATATTGTATGGGCTGAAGCTCAACGCTGAGCTGTCAAAATGACGCAATCTGATTGGTTGTATGACACATATCTGCTTCTTGGGTCAGTCCGGGCCTTAGTCTACACAGAGGTATGGTTGAAAATCCTCAACAGTTATGTAAAACGTGTCTTTGTACTCAGTATGTTTTCTAGTTTTTGTCATTGTATTACTTATTTATTTATTTATAGTAGTTTATTTCCACAAAACGTGTGCATACTTCGAAGACAAGAACATTGAAGGTCTCTTGTGCAAATTTTCGACGGAGACACCATGGCTTGTCTGCGTGAACCGGCGCTACTTGGAACCCACTAGCAAATCTTTTTACTTTTTGTTAACTTAACATAAGGATAGATCTGGTATTAATAGGACAAACCAAGCCCCACATTGGTAATCACTTTTAATTTTATAATTTACTTTTCTCATTTTTATCATGATGTTCGAAGATCCTCGGAGAAACTGCAGATACAAACGGCGGATTATGATGGTCACAGGAAACCATTGCTTGCAGGCGGCATAGACCTCATGCTGTGGAAAAAGCCAATTCCGCCACACTATTCTTAACCACTGCAACTCCTGAATGCCAGAATCAACAGTGGAGTCCAGCAAAAAAGCTAGCGAGACCCAGCCCTGCCGGGGTTGCGGAATAGTTCTAAGAGTTACCGCGGCCCTAGAACATAAAGAACAACCGAAGGAACAAGGGTGGGTTTTAGTCAGTAAGAGTCTAACACTCCTTGCCGTAATTTGATGATTTCCCATCCATTAAAAAAAAAGTCTTTGTCCAGCAGTGGATGTTTACGGGCTGATGATGATGATGGCTTGACACAGCTGAGCAGACAGTCGCTTAGCCATTGCGCAAATCGTGCTGTCTTATTAATGGGCCTTCGAATACGACTCTGTGGTCCTCTGAGGGCCTCTGGTGGTCTGTAGCTCTGAAATAAGGCCAATTCTACCAATTTCCGGAAAGTTTATTTCCCAAGGGATGGTAAGTTTCATATTTTGGACAACTCACACATGGCCATTTCATCCCTAACTTGAATTGTAGTGGGGCAACTCAGGCTTACGGACAGGTTTGTTGGTCTAGTGACGGGCCTGTTGGTCTTGTGGTTAGTGACCCCGACTGCTAAACCGGAGGTCGTGGGTTTCAACTCCCACCCAGGACAAAGTTTGTGTAATGAGCATGATTGTTCTATGTCTGGGTTTATAGTTTTTGTATATATTTATAAATAATGTAACTATGTTTATTAGTTGTCTGGTTACCATAGTACATACAAGCTCTACTTAGTTTGGAAACAGATGACCGTGTGTGAGTTGACCCAGAAGATGTTTATTATTTATTTATCCTAGACAGATCCTACTGTAACCAGAATACTGATGTAGATGCTTACTTATTAATTAATTCAGATAGGTACAGAACAAAAATTATCATAAAAAGATTTGTCCTAAATAGGAATCGAACCCACGACCTCCGTTTAACAGTCAGGATCATTAATCAGTAGATCAACAGGATGGCAGTTAGTTGACATTAATTTAAAGGATATTAAAATAAAACTACAAATTGATAAATAAAATTCTTTAATTCAATACAAAAATCAAGAAAACTAAAACTACCTAACTAAAAATAATCATTATTACTAAACACTATTTAACTATCTACTTAAGAGCATAACCTAAAAATCACAATATTAACACAGCGAACAAAGAAAAATATCAATAACACGAAATAAATTGGCAACCCCTTTTGTACACTTCACCTGTGTTGCGAACGCAAAAAAATTGCAAAGGGTCTATTAGACCTCCCCGTAACAATGGATGAATAGGGTAACATTATTAAGAAAAAAAAAATTGGCAAAGGGCCGACTCATTCTGATTGTCATTTTGCTAATAAAAAATGATGGACTAGCCTAAATACTTTTACAAAGAGGCCGACGAGGTTCGGCTGTCTTCGTAAATATTCGGGTGTCTTCGTTGGCGCATGGCGCTATTAAATTCTTTCTTTGTAATGCTTGTTACTTTCTTTGTAAATGTCCCATGGTTCTTTTGAATGTATTATAAAAGAAATTTGCATGGTACAGTACCGTTGGAGTTTATTGTAACAAAACTAGGCTTGTAGAAGTGTGTTTATATTTAACTAGATAATGCCTGTGACTTTGTTTCTTTAATTTTATAGCCTAAAAAAACCTACTTTAGTAATAGGTTTTTTTCTTCCAGATATTACTTCCTACAAACAAAAACACAAATTATACCAGTTTATTAAAATAACGTAATGATTATTAACTTTAATAAACAAAGAAATAGGCCAGTATTACTTTCATTCAAACTTTTAATTAACTGTTAAGTCAAACACTAGGTACTTAAGGAAAAAAAAAATTAAAAAAAAAAATTCACTTATTAAGTACAAAAAAGCCAACTTATTTAAAGAAAAATACAATTAAAACACAAACAATCTTCTACATCGATTACTTTCCCAATATTACACAGAAAAACACAATTAATTTTAAATCCACAGACACAGTAGTTAATAAACTTTTATTGTATTTTACGACGTTATTCTTCTATTATTTATACTCTGTGACATTTATCGTTTGTTACCAACCTTTTTTAATTTTATGAGGCGTGAAGCGTTTGCAAGTTTATGGTAGGGCTTTTGTGGTAATTGACTATATTAGAACATTTGATCTTGAGTTTTAACTAATTAAGACGAAAATTGTAAAAATAGGGTAAATAAATGTTTCAATTTGTTTTGGGGATTTTTATTGGTCGTTTATTGTCTATGGTATGAATGTGCTTTGTTGAAATTTACCGACCATGTTTGTTTATAAAGAGAAACAGCCGAAACTACTGATATTGAAACTGGAAACTTGATTTGCAGTAAGTACTTTTTATGACGCTGAAGCGTAATAATAAGCGATTTTTTTAAATACATCATCTAACAGGGTAAAGTAGGAGGATGAAAGTTTGGATGAAATACGGCGGGCAAAACCGCAGGAAATAGTAAATATAACTAGGTATATGCAACAACTACCACTTTCATTTGTGGAATATAAGTAAGTCCCGCATGGGCGTAGCCACACTGGGGCAAGCTGGGGCACTTGCCCCACCCTGGCTCTGACCTATTAGGTGCATAACTAAAAAAAAAACTTATACTAATAACAATCACAATATCCGTAAGAAAATTACACAATAAAAATAGTCGATAAGAAAAAAAGTGCGATCAAAACAAAAAGTGCGCACGATTGACCGAACGCGCGCATCGTAGCAGCCTTATGAAACAGAGCCGTATTACTGTAGATAAATACACACATCAACATGGTCTAGGAATATTTCAATTAAACCTAAATAACTATAATTCTATTAACTGTTTGTTAAGACACCTATACATTAAAATAAACCTTGTTTAATAGCCTATCTAATCTGAAAATAAACTAGATAAAGTATAAAATTTAAAAGAAACTTAGAAGAAGAGGAAAAACTCAGACAAAATTTAAATCTTGACTTTATTTTTGAAACATCCAAACCTAAACGACACAGCTATTTTGTTTAGGTATAAAAACCGGTCAAGTGCGAGCTGGACTCGCGCAACGAGGGTTCCGTTAAGTTGAAATTACTACAATATTACGGTTTTCGCAGTTTTTTCTTTACTTGTGCTACATGACACATTGCTTCTTGCTAAATTTCATGATTATTGGTCAATGGGAAGTACGGTGAGCTACACATCAAGCTATACATAACCAGTATAAGCTGATTTCTAATTGTACGAAAAAAATACACAATGCGAGGTCAGCTAAAACTGGTTTTGTATAGCTTGATGTGTAGGCGTGTGTACCCTATAGGTTTTAATTTCCTTGCAAATGTCTAAATATGCAATTTAAACCGCCGTACCTTTTTATTGCATTGATTTAGAAACTTGATTTTTTCACTGTTTTGAGAGATAGCAGACTTGCAGCTTAATATCTCTACGAATTTCTGGGAAAAAGGGTCTTGACAGACGGACGAACAGACGGACGAACGGTTGTGAACTAACTACAAATTTACAGTTTTCGGAGTTTTTCCATTACTTGTGCTACATGACCTTGCTTCTTGCCAAATTTCATGATTCTCGGTCAATAGGAAGTACCCTTTAGGTTTTGAGTTTTGATTCCCTTGCAAATGTCTAAATATGCAATATAAACCGCCGTATCTTTTTATTGCGTTGATTTAGAAACTTGATTTTTTCACTGCTTTGAGAGATAGCAGACCTGAGTGTGTGATATTAATTTCAGCTTAATATCTCGACGCGTTTCTGAGGAAAAAGGTCTTGACAGACGGACGAACAGATGGACGGATGGTTGTGAACTAACTACAAATTTACAGTTTTCGGAGTTTTTCCATTACTTGTGCTACATGACCTTGCTTCTTGCCAAATTTCATGATTCTCGGTCAATAGGAAGTACCCTTTAGGTTTTGAGTTTTGATTCCCTTGCAAATGTCTAAATATGCAATATGAACCGCCGTATCATTTTATTGCGTTGATTTAGAAACTTGATTTTTTCACTGCCTTGAGAAATAGCAGACCTGAGTGTGTGATATTAATTTCAGCTTGATATCTCGACGCGTTTCCGAGAAAAAGGGTCTTGACAGACAGATGAACGGACGGACGGACGGATGTGAACTAACTACAAATTTACGGTTTTCGAAGTTTTTCCTTTACTTGTGCTACATGACCTTGCTTCTTGCCAAATTTCATGATTCTTGGTCAATGGGAAGTACCCTGTAGGTAGGTTTTGATTTCCTTGCAAATGTCTAAATATGCAATACAAACAGCCGTATCTTTTTATTGCGTTGATTTGGAAAATTGATTTTCTCAATGATTTGAGAGATAGCAGACCTGAGTATGTGATATAAATTTCAGCTTGATATCTCAACGCGTTTTTGAGAAAAAGGGTCTTGACAGACGGACGGACGGACAGACGGACAACAAAGTGATCCTATAAGGGTTCCGTTTTTACCTTTTGAGGTACGGAACCCTAAAAATATTTGAAAACTTAAAATTATGAATCCATGGATCCACCTAAGACTCTTCCTTGATTGCCTCTCCTTAGCGCTGGTACCCGAAGTGGCCTACGAGCACGTAGGTTGACTTCATGCAGTCTTCATAAAGTTTGACCGCTTACCAGCAAACTATACTCTCTGTATGTCTCTCTCGTTATGTGAAATTTGTACCTACTTTACTTAGGTATTTTGAGAGGATTTTATTATTCTATATCTCGGGTCCAGAGCAATCTGGCGCATCCGCTCTGCGCTTTCTACTAGCACCGCTCACACACTCACTTACACTCTTGGCAATAACATTACAAAATACAACATAAACATGGGCATGGCCAATACTTTTATAAAGATTTGTAGAAACTAAATATTACATTTTATTAAGGCGCAGAGCCCAAACGGCTCAAGTTATAAAAAAATTACCGCGAGTGCGCGGGGGGGGGGGGGGGGGGGTAGGTTGACTTATGCTCTGCCCCATCCTGAGCCCAAGGCTGGCTACGCCCATGAAGTCCCGTACCGAATGCAGTAGCAATGTCAGCGGAATGACAGAGGTACTTGAATTAATATTCATTTCATTAACAATTTTTTTCGAGTATACTTACATAACTTACGCCCCAAAATTCATTAATATTTTTTAAATACCCAACTCAAGATAAAAAATCAAAATGTGAAAAAGGAACTTTTTTAGCAACCAAATCGGAATACAATATATCTTGGTCTACTAAGAACTAGAGTTCACGATCTTTCGTAACTATAAGTGAAAACATTTTTTACGTAGAAATGAAAAGGCGTTAATTTGCGCGTTTATTTTTATTCAACTGCCGACCAATCCTTCATAATTTAGCCACACAGCTAATGACTGCAAAAGCTCAAATCACAATAAACATTTTTTTTTAAATAAAATCACCCTTTCCTCGGAAAAATAAATAAACAATAAAAAATATAACTCGCCCTGTTCCACGTTCCTATTACAGATTCTAGGAAACGAAATTTGAATTTCGAACGGCTTTATTGTGCAATAAAGCGGCTTGAAGCGCTATTACAGATTATTATGTTATGGCTTCAAAGTTTTGTATCTCATTATGGAGTTTAATGATTTCGGGTAGCGCTTTATTTATAAAAAGGTTTACTATGTAAGGTTGACATAATTGAGAGATATTGTGGGCCAATTTTGATATAAAATGTGGAAGTCTGAAGGTTAATGGATTGTGAATAATTAAAAAAAAATACATAAAGCTCTCCCAGCCCCCAGCCTTTATAGGTAGGTAAGAAAAATTTTTGCAAAGCGTCCCCCCTGTCTGTGATGAAAATTTCCGTATATTAATAATTAAGAATTTAAATAATATCTTAATAACTGTGAGTTTCATTTTGAAAATACTTTCGTTAATTTAACTACGGTATTTCTGACTCGATAGTAACATAACTTTCAAGACGCTCTCAAAAATTTGCTTTTCTTACTTTATCTCTTAAAAGTGACTTCAACATGAAATTCATTCTTCAGATGTGAAAATTAAGTGACAGTTTGACAATGACAGTTTCAGTATTCGGCCACTTGTCCCTTTGTTATGCCATTCTAGCTGTCCCCGCGGTTTCACCCGCGTTATATCAGATTTTTGGTTACTAAAAAAAAGAAGATAAAAGTATTCTATGTCCGTCCCCTGGTCCTAAGTTAGCTCCCCACCAATTTTCAGTCAAATCGGTTCTGTCTGCCTTTCTTGAGTTATAAAATGTGTAACTAGCACGACTTTCTTTTGACTTAACCGATGACAGTCAACAAGACTATTTGTATTATATTGTTACTTCCAATGCGCTGGGTACAGATAGTTTACAGTAAAAAAATCGCGGTCAAAAACTGGTAACAGAATATAACACAAAAATAGAAAAAAAGCCCGCAACTCAAGCCACGCTTTAAATTTTCGCAGTGTCATAACCGGCGCCATTTTAAAATTTAAACGCGACATAATTGTTCAAATTGCCTATTAATACAACGTTTAGTGCTGACAGACGCTAATAGAGACAAATAAGGCAGCCATGACAGTTCTATATAGGTACTACAAGTTTCTTAATTTGAAATTGAGCCGCGAAACTAGACTGCTGGTTATCCGTGGTGATATCTGCGTTACCTTAGGTTTTGCGCTAAAAGTGTTTTTGTAATTTTTAAAATTTTTCCGAGATTTTTCCAAATTTACTCTTTATAATACAGCTATGATGACTGCCTGTGAATGTCCCATCAAAATCGCTCCAGCCGTTTCGGAGATTACTCGGAACAAACAGATAGATGCATAGGCAAAAACTTGAAACAAAATGTTATTTTTTTATACGTGTCTAGTAAATATTTATATGCAATCATAATTAAACTGCAATGTTCATATTAGAGAAATATGTACTTTGTACTTATAGAGTTATATGTGGCGCGTAAATATTCATTGTACTTAATGATAATAATAATGAATATTCACACGACACAATATAAAATAAAACGTCATAGTATAAAATACTAGCTGACTCGTGCCGGGCGGTAAAAATGGGCCTGGCTAGACAAAAACTGAGATAGTTCTGCTAATATGCATGATATCATTATAATTTATAGCCTATAGCACTCACGAATAATGAATCTTTCTACCAGTAAAACAATTTTTAAAATTGGTTCGTTAATTCAGGAGATTACCCCCTACACCTACATACAAACAAATTTTACTTCTTTATAATATTAATTATAGAAAACAAAATCGCTTTCTGCTGCCTGCCTGTCCCTTTGTATGCTTAGATCTTTGAAACAACGCAACTTATTTTGATACGATGTTTAATAGATAAAGTGATTCACCACTTCAGTAGTTACTTAAGTACTTATTTCCTTTTTTACTTATTAAATTAATTTATTTTTATTTAAAATATAATTTATTTTCCTAATAGAAAAAGCTGCAAGAAATTACCCTCTTGTTACCATTATATTACACCTTTATCTTAAATAAAGGGCTAGCGATTACTACATAAATAATTTATAGTTCGTTCTTTGCTTTCCATCGCTCTGTTTGTTTGAAGAGCTTAATTGTAAAATGCATGTAACACGACAATGTATTTTAAAGTATTGATAGTTGGACAACAGAGATTGAATTTATAATAGTTACTGGCCGGTTAAAACTTGTTTTAAAAAAATGAATACCGAAATCTTAATATATATAAATCTCGTGTCACAATGTTTGTCCTCAATGGACTCCTAAACCACTTAACCGATTATAATAAAATTCGCACACCATGTGCAGTTCGATCCAACTTGAGAGATAGGATAGTTTAAATCTCAAATTATAGTCGTAATTTTAATTTATTGCTAATTATTTGTCTGTTATTATTTGACAGTCACAGTTAATTTATTAGTATAAGTCGTTGATTGTGGAATGTTTTAATTGGATCCGACAGACGGCGCTACCATCGCAGTGTCAAATTTTAAATAATAGTGTCATAAACATAGACAATGATATTAAAAAGGTTCTATAAGAAAATGCGTAGCAATCTTGCAATACTTCTTAACATGTCGGCGCTACCATCGCAGTGTCAAATTTTAAATAATATTCGAATTTTAATTTTAGTCTGTCCCGACAGTTAGCGCTGCGATCAAATTAAAAAAAGTTTTGTTATCATTGTGTTGTTGTAGACCATGTGCTGGATCAAATATTAAATTAAAAGATCTAACTCAGTCTTATGTCTAGGGAAGCGCATGTTTTCGAGTTTTCTCTTTCGCAATATTTCATGCATAATATGGGCGCTAATTAGACTATATTTATTGTGTAATCTTATATCTACCCGTGCGAAGCTGGGACGGGCCGCTAGTATTCTATAAAAAAAGTCGTACGTTCTGAATTTAAAAATGGCTTATTTCTTATGATTTCTTACAAACTAGTGACCCCTAGCGTCGTACGGGTGTAACAAATCTTTGAAAATCGCGGCTTTTCACTTTATATATTAAGCGGCTTACTAATAATCGCTGCATAAAGTTATGACAGGTTTATACATCAAAAAATTGTATGGTTACACAGGCTTTATTCATGACATAACTTTACACAGTGATTATTAGTAAGGGCATAAGAAAACAGCATCATTATCCGTTTGGAAATTTTAAAGATCTAAGCATTGATAGGTATACAACGGAATGTGACAAATCGGTTCTGCCGTTCTTGAGTTATAAAATGTGTAACCAACATGACTTTCTTTTATATTATATAGATATTATTATGTAGTTTGTTCCTAATGCAAAAACGCGGAAATGTTTTCGGAGGCACTGCAAAAAATTAGACTTACAATATAAAAAGAAAGAAAGTAACAATAAAACCTATAGGCTCATGTTATGGTCTTAACAGCGCAAGCCGGGGTTTTCGGCTTGCAAAAGGCACAAACACGAGACAAAATCCTCATTCAAGGCAACAAACCCGCGGGCTACAACTAGTATCTAATAAATAATTCATAAATCGTTAAATAAAGGCTCTATTTCCTTTCTCTGTTGCTGTCAGGGACATATAATTAGCGTCTTAGGTTGGTTCAGGAAACATCTGTCATGTAGACACTTTGCCTTATCCTGTTCAAATGAACTGAATAACGTTTGAATTTTAACATTTTTAATCGAATTAAAAAAAAAGAGTTTGTCAGTTTGACCTGTATGCATTTATGTATACCGATTATCTCTCTTAAATTTGAACTGATTTTGATGCGGCTTTTAGAAAAATGTTACATTTAGGAGTAGGTCGTAACAACTAGTAACAAGTCATCATCTCCCTAGCCTTTTCCCTACTTTGTTGGAGTCGACTTCCAGCCTAACCGGATTCAGCTATATAACTGTGTTTTACGTGAAGCGACTGCCTATCAGACCTCCACAGCCCAGTAACTGGGCGACACGATACCCTTTGGTTCGACTGGTCAGACTTTCTGGCTTCTGAAAACCCGTAAGGACTGTCAAAGTTCTACGAATGACAACCGAGACCAATGGCTTAACGTGCTTTCCGAGGCCCGGAATGTCAGTGATGTCCACGATAAACTTTAGAAAGTACATATGAATTGAAAAAGTCACATAGGTACTTGCCCGGATTCAAACCCGTAACCTCTTACACGAGAGGCGGGCGCCATATCCATTGCGCCATCACGACCGACTCGTAACAAGTAAAAAATAAAAAGCTATTTTAATTTTTTTGGCAATTTTTTTTAAACTTATTAACTACTAAGAAAAGACAGTTAGAAGTTCTGTGTAAGAAGGTATGTATGACTTAGCAATTGAGAATAATTCTAGAAATGGCCGTGCAAACTTTTTTTGCACCTGCAATACATGAAAATTGCCTGATGTCCTCTAGAGTTTCAATAATTTTAGCTGAATGTAGATTACCACAAAAAAAAAGCCTTTAACCTTTATGCTTAAAGACTAAATAAAGCTTCTCAGATATGACAAAATATAACAAACAATGGTGCCGATTCTCTTGTTCACAAACTAAAGTAAATTTAAGTTAGTGCATCTTTCTCTTTCCATTTAAATAAGAAAAGGACAGAAGATAAAATATTAGTTAAGTCCTGTCAAATTTAGACACTCCATGGATAATTTAGACGCGTTTTGAAAACATGGCGTCTAAATATACGTCAATTTTCTTCCGGCGCTGTCTAATTTGACAGGATTAAACTAAATTGTATCTTCTGTCCTTTTCTTTAAGAAATTAAAAGAGAAAGATGCATTTAACTTAAAATTAGAATAGTTTGTGACTAAGGGAATCGGCACCAATACCTAGAACAAAACTTCTAAGAAACTGAGTGTCCAACATAATTGCGTTACGTCAAACTGACATTGACACTTGACATGACACAATGTTGTTACAAGTTGACATCTAAGGGCTATTTTGTAGCGATGGGATAGTAATTAACTCGTATAGATTATATACAGTTGTTTTATTAGTGTTGTAACAATTAATTTAATTGAATAATACTTGTTAAATGTATACAGTGTTTGTTAAATGTCGTGTTTAAAGATTAGGCATTAATAAATAGTAATACCAGCGTATTACTGTCCCACTGCAGGACAAAGACCTCTTCTCATACAGAGAAGGCACGAGCATTGATCACCACGCTTGCTCAAGGCGGATTGGCAATTATGGACTTATATTCTTTACAAGTCCAGGTCTCCTCACAATATTTTCCTTCACCGTGTCTGTAAAAGTTTGTAACACCGGAACGAAGTTTAGGCGGGGAAATGCGAAACTAACTCTGTTTGCCTGCAACGTTTTCACTGCTAAACCACTGAACCGATTTTGACGCAGTTTACAAAGGTCATAGAGAACTGTTTAAAGGTCATAGCTCATTAGAGTCACCCGGCACTCACTCCGCACCGACTCGCCTCCTGCGGCTAGTATTCTTTATATGGACTTGTATGGGCATGCGCTCACTATATTAACTCCGTAGCGTACCCGGATCGCCTCCGTTATAAGGCGAGACGGTGCGGAGTGGGTGCCGGGTGGCTCTAATGAGCTATGACTTTAATCTGTGACTTCGACTACGGCCAGATAACTGACATTCACGTAGAGAAAGTCGCGAGCAAATGCTAAGTTACTCTGTGACTAAGTTAAGCCCATCCGTTGTCATTCGTAGATCTTTGTCAGTTGTTTTTCATTCAAGTTTGTCATTCAGTTTAAGGGGTATCGTGTTATCCAGTAACTGGGTTTTGAAGTTCTGATAGGCAGTCGTTCCATGTAAAACACTGGTATTTAGTTGGATCCGATTAGGAAAACGCTAGAGAAATTATATGAACTATGTAAAAAATCGGTTGGTTATTTTTAAGTTAAGTAGGTTTGATATAAACTGCTATGTAACTTGATTTTCAAGCTGCCAAATTGTCATTTGGACTCACTTTTGGTAAATTTTAAGTGCTTTAACTTGCTTGTTTTTCTCCATAGAGACCAACCTAAGCTTTTAAACAAACAAAGTCTAGCTTTACCTTTCTGACTAACCGACCGACGCTTTGACTTTCAATAACTTCAAGAAAAGGCGGATTGGTGATTACGAACTTATCTAAAGTAGATAGTGGTGTTGATTCTCTCGTTCACAAACTTAAGTAATATGCATCTTTCTCTTTCCATTTCTTAAAGAAAAGGACAGAAGATACATTTTAGTTTAATCCTGTCAAATTAGACAGCGCCTGATGAAAATTGACGTAAGTATATTTAGACGCCATGTTTTTAAATCGCGTCTAAATTATCTATGGAGTGTCTAAATTTGAGAGGACTTAACTAATATTTTATCTTCTGTCCTTTTCTTAATTAAATGGCAAGAGAAAGATGCACTTAACTTAAATTTACGTTAGTTTGTGAACAAGAGAATCGGCACCACTATGTCCAGAATTCTTTACAGTGTTTTCTTCCGATGTGTGCAACGTCTAAGATTATGAATTAATTACCCGTATTTTTTTACACAATATTTATTATTATTTTATTTATCGCTTAATGTCTTAGGACCTAGGGTCCCAAACCTCTAATGGCATACGAAAGGTTGAAGCCTCGCAGAGGGGACCTCTATTAATTAGCAAATAATAGAGGTCCCCTCTGCGAGGCTCCTCTTAGTTCATTTTAGTTGGAACTAGCGACCCGTTCAAGCATCGCACAGGTATTACAAACCTCAACTATCCCAAGAATATACAGATCAACCATCCTCTTAAAGATGATTTAAGATTTATTTATGATATGATTTAACAAATCCTCCTATATCACTCTATGTATTTAAAACACAAACCCATCAAAATCAGTTGCATAATTTAAAAAATTAAAGCATACATAAGGGACATACGGCGGAGAGCGACTTTGTTTTATAATATGTAATGATGAGAATTAACTGGCAATTATATATTATACACATCATAATTATTAGCTTAGATGCTTGCATTCCTACACTCTAGGCCAATTTCGGAAAAGAAAAGAAAATCAAAAAGCAAAAAGGCTGAGACGATTCGCCTGACAATTTGTTCAAAAATTGTTTAACCAAGACCTTTATTTTATTTCAATTGTTAATTTGATAAAGTAAATTGATTTTATATTAAGTAATTGTGTTAACATATATTAATAATCAATAGGTTTTATTACCATTTAAATTATCTGTGTCTAAGTAATAAATGTTTTAATATTCTTTTACGCTAGTTAATGACTAAAATATACACATTGATTTGATTTGACATTATTAGAGAAGATAAAGAAACAATACAGATAATGTAACAAAGATTTCAGAGGATCCATTGAGCTTATTGCTTGTTCTTATCTATAATGAACTACGTTAGGAAACCAGCAACTATTCTAGCCTATATTTTTTTGACTAACCGACTGAATTTGTCTTGTCAGAAGTGCCTGTATTTGGCAATGATATTAAAGTAATTACTTAAACGAAATTCTATCTTCAAAAACGGCACACTAACTCACATTTACATATTTTTTTTGGTGAATGGGACATCATCTAATGCCTGCTCCCGTGAACTCCCGTCCTGGGTGCGGCGGGAGGGCGTGTCAGACTCTTACTGACTAAAACCCACTCATGTTCCTTCGATTGCCCTTTATGTTCCAGGGTTACGGTAACTATTTATTGGCATTCCGCAACCCCGGCAGGCGTTGGCCCTGTTGGCTCCTTCCTGTGCTGACTCCTTCTCTTTAAGGCACGCGTGGAACACTAACGCGTTGTCGAACTCACATTTACATTACAAGTCAAAGTAGGATCGTAGTAACTATTTATTAATCTGTGGTAGAATGGCCTGATTGAAATAAGAGTGAAAAAGGATTTAACGTCAAATGTAACGTCAAATGTCAATGCGATACTTAGTATCATGTTGGTCAAATAGCTAACTTTTAAAGTGCCACTTTTTGACTGCCTATTAACCCATCTATGGTACATAATTGGTATTGTATTCTATTTTATGTAAAGAGTGAAAAACTAGTTTTCCTTCAAGGAACACTACTTGAATTTGCCAAGGAGAATATAATATATATATTTTTGATTTTTAACATTGAATTTTACTATGTCAGTTGGTTCGGTTCCCGGTTTAAGCAAGCTTATCGAGAAATGTGTGAATGTAGTTTCTTTAAAATAAATAAAGGATCGTTTCCCTGTATATTAACTTATAATTACCTAATCTGTTTTATCCAATTCAAGTATTTTTCTTCCGAGCTCTTCTTTGAATACAAGATTCTTTCTTGCAAACAAGATCTGCGTCAACCTAGAAGAGATTTTAAGTACCTACAGTCGCTAACAGAATTATTTTCAACTGAACATTTCCGATTTTCTATTTTCCCAAATTCTTAACTAGAAAATATCCTTGGTTAGTTAGGAACTGTACAAAACTGGATTTCAGAAATGAAAAGTTTCTGCTGAAAAAAAATGTTGACACCCAAAGATATCGCCTCTAATACCGCTAAACCTAACCATTTCTAACATTACATAACTAATCCACAATACATAATCAAAATTATCTTCAAAAACATAAACAGAATAAAAAATCCAAACACAGCATTGCTTAAAAAAACACCGAGATACATACGAGATACGAAACACAATGACATACAAACAGTCACAGCACAGAGTCCAAACACTCACGAAATATTACAAAAAAAAAATAACCACACTTAAAAAACCCTACGGCTTGAATCTCGATTGATAGCCGGTATGTCTCTGTCTGTCCGTGCTCGCGAAGCCGACTGGGCGTGGCTTCCATAACAGGTTACCAAAGCACTGAATACCGCCAAAAAATACCCATAAAAAACATATAATAGTAACCCTGGCGCCGACGATCGATCTTACATTGCCAACCGGCGTTCTCTGCACGTACGAACGAAAAAAATTGCGCCACAACCACCGACCAATCACGAGGCAGCTCCTCCTTTGACAAATACCGCCTCGGAATAAGCCACGCCTACGACGCAACAGTGGCGCCACGAGCCCTATACATGTGGCGGTTGAAAGAACTAATTAGAAAGAGACGGAGCTACGCTGGGCCGTTCGTTTCTCGCACAATTTCCCCCAACCGATCATTAAGTGCTTAAATCCAACAGGAGTTGGTTGTGTCGGGTTTCTTCGGAGGGGTACGCTATTAAAATATCCACAAACATTATCTTTAATTGGACAGAATTTTGTGCTTGTGTGCGTTGGCGAGCGTGTTTTTTTTTTCGAAGCCAGTGACGATTCGGTTTTTTCGAAACTTGATGACTGTTATCATTTGTGTTTAGTGTGAGGTGATCGCCTGTGATTTTCTATAGTTTAACTCTACAAATATTATGACTCGTTTAGACTCGATACAGGAACAAGTGTTGTGATTAAAAATGACATCGGTGACGTAATATTAGCGCGGCGAAAAACGAAATCGACTATTGACGAAGTAAAATTGGAAAATGATGCCACGTGCTCCATAATTGCTATATCGTAATGCATGGATCGTTAATTGATAGGCAATTATGATTCTGTCCTGTTCTTTCTAATTGCTGCAATAATAAATTTGATTGCTACGCCTCACCTCTCTAGTGCTGTACCCAATCCGTAACAAATTCTTTTATAAAACAAAATTGAATTCGATTTGAATTTTAGAATTCGACCAATCAACGGTTTTCTAAAGTTTTGCAGATTTTAAGTGAAGGACCAGTGTTCGAAAAGACAAGTGCACAATATAAAGGAGAAACTAAATAAATTTTGTGTGACAATTTTGTGGTGTAAGAAAATTATTGTGAAAAAGTGATGCTGTGTTATATCGCGTGATTTCTTCAGAAACCGTAAGTATTTTCATATTTTCTAACCCCCCAAGTTTTATGGCTCCATTTAAACTGGAAAAAAGTAATTCTGTACCCAATAAAGCTATTAAAAACAGAGAAAGCTAAAATATATGCCAAAAAAAATTTGGGTTACCAAAGGTAGATCCAAATTTGTGACAAGTTTAGTAGATGATTCTAAAATTATTAAATTTTGAGTAATTTTTGCGTTAATGAACATTTTATTGCAATTCAATTTAGGCCTAATAAGACGCTTATTGGAATTAACTTATATTCTGTTAATTGCGCCGATTTAAAAAATCCAATAGTTTATAGTTTTTTATACTTTCACTCTGTACAATGTCGGACCATTAAAGAAAACACGAGAGGTCCTTTCCTCTGCCTCTAGGGGTCCCAAATATTAAAAAATTGCTTTAAAACCTTAAAATTTAAGACAAATCATTTTCAAATTCATCGTTTTTAATTTAACTAACCGTGATATCCATTTCAGGAAAGATTCACATTGACTAAAATGAATGAAAATTAATAATCTAACTAAAAATCGAAAACCGCTGGTTTGATAAAAAGTTGCCGAGCCTGAATTTCAAGTGCAACAATCGTAAGACTAAAACAGATTATTTAAATAATACGAGTCCCTCGTCAACATCTAAATGCCTTTCCGCAGTTTTCTAAGATAGTCTAGTAATATTTTCTTACTATGAACCATCAAAATATCCCAAATGTACAAAGTTTTCTGTACGTAGTAAAATTTGGCTCTAAACTATTCTGTCTCATCTTTGAAGTAAAGTGATGTAGAAATAGATGTTTCTTTGAAACTCTACAAGTCATTATTACTTTCATTTCTGGTGATAAATCAAATCCTGATGTTACTGTGTCAGTACTAGGTACTTACTGTCACGTCTTTTGAGTGACTGATGTGGCATGAAAGACGGAATTTCGATTATTTTTCACCTAACATTTCGCAAGTCATAAATGGTTCAATATCATGTTGTAAGAATCAAAAATCTCCAATAGGCTTATAAGAAAAGCAGAGCGGCCGAAAACTACGTGTCATGAGCATCTAAAGATGATTCATTATCTTTACTTTGTTTATGTCAGATTTCCTCTTTTTTGCCTTTCGAGAATTCTGAGAAACTCCGCGTCGGCGACCGCTTTTGTTGTAAAATATCTTATTTAACGTCATCAAGATTTATATAGGTACTCTCTCTCATATCACTGATAAGTCCAAATTAATACAAATGTTTTATTCTCTAAAAACGTATAAGAGTGTTATCTAAGTCTTTTGTATAATCAGCATTCGTAACCTGGATTCAGGCTCGGCGTTCAACCATATACGATTAAATACATTGTTGCAACTAAACCTGACGTTTTTCTACTTTGTAGCTTAGAAAACTATTGTTGCATTTAATTTCCGATCTTATTCCTTGTTTTTACATCATAAAATAGTTTTTTTTCGGAAGAAATTTCAATCTATACAGTGTTTGCAGTGATGGTGTATCTAGATGATGTTATCATTATTTTAAATTAATAAAAACTGGCGAGTAAATATCACTTTCTGAATTTAGATATTCTTTATTACAAGACGCGAGTGTCAGTATGTTAGCTTTCATTTGGCCTTTCATAACATCCTGTCAGCGCTCTTTTGACCTCCCGTTGAGCATCGCTCCAGGTATCGCTAACAGATCGTATACAATTCCAACACCTTTTTTTATTATATTTCTATTAATAAAAAGTTTTGGCCTTTCTTTCGGCATTTCTTCTTGTAAGTTGTCAGTGAGGCGCAACGATATTAGGTTATGCATTCCAAATGTAGAATTGGCATTTCGATTGTTCCTTAGTTTCTATTTAGTGAAGATGCTCGAATCTATGTCTATTAGTAGTATTACTAGTATTTTAACAATTATTGTTGCATTTCTTATTAAATAAGTTGTTCGAGTTGCCACATCATCAACACCAATATATCTAATAAAACCCCTTATCGCCTCCAACTCAAAGTTTATCCAGTTCATTTAAATTAATGGCATAAACAGGTTAATTGACATCAACCTGCAAATGTCAACTGCAAATAATTAAATTTGCATTATCTAACATGAAACTAATATAATAATCTTCCAGCATATGAAACGGTAACTGGCAAGGTTATTTATCAATCATCGCGGTATGATCATTATAATTACAATGAGATTAACTACGCTACGTCGTGATTTATTTTGCTATATTTTCCTTGTGGCCGGTATTTGTATAAAAACTATTGGCAGCGCACGCGCAGTTGCAAAAACCTTCCTTTAAAATTATTGGATTGTGAAAACTGCATAGTTATACATGGACACTTCGGAAATATTAACATTAAATAATTTGTTTACTCTCTTAAAGAAACTTATTGACAATACATATTCATAGCTAATGTTAATCATAAAAAAATCATAGTTGGTAGTATATTTTAATTGGAGCAGAAAAATAACACTTTATAATAATATAATATCAGTTAGTATGTCTTTATAATTCTCTGTTTTCTTAAGCATTTACATTCCCTGACTTGAATTACCAAAAATTCTGAGTGCATCTCTGCCTAATAAAAAAACACATTTTCGCCATGTTTTTAGCTTCTGGCTGTGCATTTACTACCACTAAAAGGCTTGTCTTTTTATATCAATATTTATGTAGCACTGAGGTAGATGTTTCTCCCAAAAAACTTAATTATAATAAAATTGTAACTAAGTCAAAACTGTACATTGAATTAAAAAAAATACCTGATACATGTTCTACAACCGATGCCAAAATCAAAAATATCGTTTTTTATCTGATAGATATATAGATATTTTGTCTATCTGTTTGTCCAGATAAACTTTAAAATACTGCATAGATTTCATTTACATTTTGCATGAATATTACTCAACACATCCTTACTAGTCCTTACTAGTATTATAAATGCAAAAGTAACGCTGTCTATCAGTCTGCCTGCCTCGCTTTCAAGCCAAAACTACTGAACCGATTTCAATTTTGGTATAGTCCATAGCCTGAGAAAGGGCATAGAATAAATTTTATTCCATATATCCCACGGGAACGGAAACTACTTGAGTTAAACTAGTAGCTAGTAGGCTAGTAGGCTCTTTATTATTACGCTATCACCTTAGTGGGATGAACAAAACAGTGATGCAATCATAGTATTTTTGCTGCTATATATCGCCCTCGCGATTGTGGGTTCGAATCCGGGCAAGTACCAATGTGACTTTTTCAATTCATATGTACTTTCTAAAGATTATCTTAGACATCGCAGACACCGGTGAAGGAAAACATCGTGAGGAAACCTGGACTTGTAGTTAATATATGTCTGAAATCGCCAACCCGTCTTGAGCAAGCGTGGTGATCAATGCTCGTGCCTTCTCTGTATGGGAAGAGGCCTTTGCCCTGCAGTAGGACAGTCATAGGCTGGTATTATTATATCGCCCTCGCACATGACGTCGCGGGCTGGAGCTAGTTTCAATTAAAAGCATTCAAACTTTTCTCGGCAAATGCATTTCGAGTCAGATCTAAACACACAAACATTGATATGTGATTCTCCGTAACATGACATTGATGAAACGCGTACCTAATCTGACCTTTAACATTTAAGGTTTATAAACCTAATAATATTTTAACGGTGCCGTAGAAGGCTTTGATGGCCTATTTTGAAGACTAGTTTAAGGTAGTAGGTTGTTTGAAGATGAAATCTCGTTGTTGGTAGAAGAACAGAATTTATACCGCAAATAGAGACATAGTATTGTTATAGTATCATTGGCTACTACAAATCTGTTGAAGAATCATTGATATCATGTGAATGTCGAAATTTCCATTCACTATTTTACCGCTTAGGGGACGAAATTTTTAAAATTTCCTCTTTAGTGTATACTTCCTGTTCACAAGAAATAATACACTCCACGTTTCATGTCTTAAAGACCAGTGGTTAAGCCAGCGCCTTGATATATGAACAATCAGTTAGTCAGTCAGTTTACCATCTTAAATAATTATATAGATTATTGTTATTGTCGATTATAACATTTTGTGCTACAATTTCAACTTCATTTTCAAAATTATGTCATACTTCATCACGAATTACATCTTTAGCTTTAACTCTTATTTCCTCTGAAAATGTATATTCATTAAGACAAGTCCTCCAATCAATAAATATTAAAATACAGCCGATTTCACGAGTAATCAATATAGTTTTTATGGCAGCAATTATTGTTAAAAACACCGGTTTATATCTAAGACCGAGGCTCGTTTTAATTAAGCATTCTCGTATTCATGTTTTGACCCAAAGTTTAACTTGATAGTAATATTCATGACTGTGATTTTGAAGGTGGTATTCTGAGGGCCAGAGATTCTTTCAGAGTGTGCTACGTCCTCGCAATATTTCCATTAAATTGGTTTAAATTCATCTTTGAGAACGGCACCAGGTTATCTCTAGAATTCAGTATGTTTATCGATTAAAAGGTAGGCCACTTTTGCTACATTTACATGAAAGAATATTTCTTCTGTGGTTGTCAATAATACCTATGAATCCCTCTAGTAGTATTGTATTAAAGATGATAGTAGGCGACGGTAGCGGTCTATCTGATGGCAAGGTTAAACTACTTGCCATCAGATAAGCCACCTATACTGCTACCCGTCAGATATTTGCTTTGTGAGTTTTATGTCAAGCGAGCTTAAATATTGAAACTTCTTCTGTAACTTCACCAAAAGATATTCTTCTTTATCTGAATTCTCTGTCAGAGTTAATTTTCGCATGCCTATTACAGGTGACACGTGTTAAGCAATACTTCTTTCAACACCCATTGTACCATATCTCTGGCAAAATGTTAATGGTTTATTATTTATTTACTAGGAGTTATTCAGGGAACCAGCTGAACATAACTTTTATTACATATTCAGTTTCTAATGCATAATACATTTAGACCTAAATAAACTTATTTTCTATTACACATAAAACAAATGTGTCCAACCCGCTCATATGAAATTCTATTTTAAACTCTTCACGTTTTCAACCCAATCAATAATGTACTCCTTCCCAACCCTTTCAACGACGTCTATAATAGCTGTTTTACTTTCCAAGCATTGATTATTGCCTTTAATATACGTTTTCAGTTCATTCAAATTGTTATCATTACCTTTTGTATTGTTATCGACACCTAAGAAGTGGTTTTTGGCTCTAAAAATAAACGTGTCGTTTAATTTCTTATGATTTTTGTATTTTGTACATTGTGTTTCATTGTTTTGCGAAAAACCGCATTACGATTGACGCTATAGTAACTTCTTATTGTCAGGAAAGTAATATTTGGGAGACATTTCCAGTGTTTTATGGGTGGTATTGATTTAATAGGTACAATGACTTTAAAAGAGGACCATAGGTCCTAAGGTCTAAAGTCACGTATCGTTCCCATCATCTGAAAAAAAAAAACTTAATTTTCTAACTAAACGACTGGATTTCAAAAGTGTCAAACGCTACCCTGCAGATACTATACATAAAGACGATATTGACCTTTTTGACATAATCTTTTATTCACTCTTTAATAATTACTATATACAATGGTATACACGGTTCACTGCTAAACTGGTTCTCGTCCTATTTGTCCCGTAGATCTCAAATACTAGTCGTTAATGGATATGAATCTTACCCTTACTATGCCGACTCGGGAGTTCCTCAAGGTTCTCACCTCGCCCCAGTTCTATTTTCGCTTTTTATCAATGACATAGCTAATGAAATTCATCACTGTAAATATTTAATGTTCGCTGACGATCTCAAAATTTATAGAAATATCACCTCAAATGTTGATATTGTATTAATTCAGGAGGATTTAGACAGGATTGAGCAATGGTGCAGCTTAAACCACATGATGCTGAATGTACATAAATGTAGCCACATCCGATTTACGAGGAAAAAACAACCAGTCGCTGTCTCATATAATTTTAAAGGAACAACAATAGAAAGTGTCAAAGAGGTTCGAGATCTTGGCGTCATCATTGATGACAGAGTAAGTTTTAAAAGCCATATGGATCATATTATCACCAAATCTGCACGGTTACTTGGATTTCTCAAGAGAAGTACTAAGGGTTTTAAGTTGGAAAGAACGAGAATCGTTTTATATAATGCCTTGGTTAGAAGCCATTTAGAATTTGCCAGTGTCGTTTGGAACCCGCACTATGCAGTGTCATCACAACGAGTTGAAAGCATTCAGAGGGCTTTTACGAAACATCTGGCATATTCTTCCACTAAAATATCTCCCCGTGTCCATATGAACAGCGTCTTCAATGTTTTAATATGAATTCTCTACGTGACCGTCGACTGATACAAGATATGTTGTTCCTTTTTAAATTAATCAATAATTACTTAGACTGTAATAAACTCATAGAGCGCATTGGACTAAAAGTTCCGTATAAATTACCTAGATTCAAGATAACTGAAATATTCCACACTCAAGCTTCCAGGACCAATATAGGGATAAACTCACCGCTAAATAGACTCTGCAGGGAGATGAACGCTGTCATAAAATCAATACCAGACATCGACATATACCATGATTCCATGAAAGTTTTTAAAACCAAACTACTTGAGTCCCGGAAAACACAACCTGTTAATTGTTAAATGTACCTATAAATTTCATAGTTTTTTTTTAATTTTTTGTCATACCTTTAACAGTTGTCAAGGTCTTAAAATTAGAGTATTTTTGTTTATATATTATTATTACTTCTTTTACTTTCTTTAACTACTGTATTTGTGCTAGTGTTAATGTGTTTTTGTTTATTCTGTATTTAAGGTTTTGTATTTGTAATTTGTTATCCGTTTTGTAGACATGCTGGTTGGCCTGTAATTGGCGACTGTATAAGTCCAGGACCGTTTTTGTTTTATATTTAAGTTCTTTTGTATACAGAAGCTGTTGGCAAACCTTAATAAATAAATAAATAAATAAATAAATTACTGAAGATTGATTTATTTACAATATGTATAAGTCTATTTAACTTATGATGAGGCTGGCTTTGTCTAAATTAAATAACAACAATTTTCTATACCATCGGTGGATTACGGAATTAACTAAAGAATAATACATAGCATAAATATCGTACATAATGTGTCTAAATTCACGGTTAAACAAAGGATTGGAAATGGTCATAAATAAAAGTATATAAAAAATAATAAGTAAAGTATAATGAAAAAAGCCCATTGACCTAATAAAGCATCAAAATCAATAATGCCACAGACAAAAAATCGAAACCAAAAAAATGAGATATAAAAAACAAATGACACCCAAAAATCAACGATCCCCATTTGATTTCCATTGATAAGCCATCGTAGCTACTAAATCAATAGTGTATTCTAATATTTGACGTCTTATCGGCTAATAGTCGTCACTTGACGTCTCTCTTGTCTATTGACATGTCAAGTTGACATAATGGCGGCCATTTAGTCTATGGTATTGGGCCACTGGCTGTTTGCTTTTTTTACACATGACATTTTTTTTATTACGGTGCCGTGAAGGTCTATACATTGAAACCCACCTCACATGTAGAAGGTGGCGGGTTTGAATCCGGTTGTAGCAATGTGACTTTAATTTTTATTTCTCTATCGCTCGAATTTTTTAAAGTTTATCTATGACATCATTAAGAACTCGTGCTTCAGAAAAGCACTTAGAATCGATGGTCTTGGTTGTCATTCGTAAATCTGTAATAGTCGCTATGGGTCAGTCAGAAGCGAAGAAGTCTGCCGGGGTTGCGGAATGTTTATAATAGTTACCGTGACCTCGGAACATAAAGGGCAATCGAAGGAACATGAGTGGGTTTTAGTCAGTAAGAGTCTGACACGCCCTCCCGTCGCACCCAGGACGGGAGCAGTCATTGGATGATTTCCCACTCACCAAAAAAAAAAAAAAACCGAAGAAGTCTGACAATCAGTAGCAAGAGATACCGTGTTATCTAGATACTGGGTTGTGGAGATCTCATAGGCAGTAACCACTCTATGTAAAAGACTGGTATTCAGCCAAATCCGATTAGCCTGGAAGCCGGCGCTAACATATTTGAGAAAAGGCTAGGTAGATGATGTTTTTTTTATTATAAATCCTTTTTAGGCTTCGCTAGACAATTGTCATGTTCTCGAGTTGAAAAAAGTGTTACCAATTTCTTTTATTTGGATATGTTGTGTCTTTTGTGAGCATGTTTTGACATTTGTGACTTTTTTAACTTTTAGCTTTTTACTTAAGGCTGAGTGTAAAAAGATTTGAGACTGTTTACTTTCATAGTAACACGTCTAAAACAAAAAAATTACGTTAAAAAAACTGGTCTATTGTGTATTCACCTTTCTGCTATTTCTCTTTCTACAGTCGTGAAGTTCAATAAAAAGTATGCAGCATATGTTGGACAGTTTTAGGGTAGTGTCTGACAACGTGCAATTATTGCTGTCTTACGTCTATTCGTAAGAGCGACGGCGTATTAATGTGTTTTTTATGCGTGTACCACTGCCTTTATTCTAGGTGGCCAGCACGCTCAGATGGTTGTTGCACAATTGGACTTAGAACTGTCACATTGACATACGTCAAATGGAATTGTAAAGATGACATTATGTTGAAATTTCTCTGTGTGTCATTTGGTTAATTTGGACGGCCATTTTGAATGATCTATCTATCGGTAGATAAGGTTGCTAGAGATATAGTTTTGAACACATTATAATAATTATACTAGCGACCCGTTCCAGCTACGCACGGGTGTTTTCTTTAAATATCTCGGATATTTTCTACTTCATACATCATCAATTATATATCATACATCAATTTTGTTTTATAACACACAAAGTAAATATATTTTTTACCGAACCTAGATATCGAATCTCTACTAACCCATCAGAAATCGCACAACCAAACACTAGACCAACCAAAATCAAATAAGTAGATACATACTCCTCATTAATCCGATGGTGTAACATCAGAAGCACCGACTTTAAAATCAAACCTCGAAAGTCGGCCATTGTAATGAACGTTACAACTTCACCCTGTCAATTCGGCGAGGCACAACAAAAAATTGCCATTATTGTAAAATTAATGACTTGCCTAACGAATCGAATTAAATTAAAGAATTTAATTGACACACCACAGTAGCTCGTCTTTATTATTAGATTCTGATGGAGATGTTACAATCGAGTTTGTAGTGATGCGCTTTGTATTGTCTATTCGATTGTTAATCGAGTTGTTGTTTTATCGATGTTCGTCCGTCGTTAGGGAAATGTTTGAAATGCTTTTGGTTTCTGTTGAAGGCTGTATTTGCGTATTTTTTTTATTTTTCTTGCTTAAAAATAGTAGCAACTGTACAGGAAAGGAGAGCCATATTGGTTTAATACACGCACAAATAAAATGAATATAAAATCTATGATATATTTTACATGTCTGATTTGGTTTTTGTCTGTCACCCTTTTATTATTTAGCTATTTGTCGATAAAACACTCAATTCTCCTATTTGAATTCAGTTTGTGAATTTCACAGCGACAATGTATATTTTTAGCCAAATTCAAATTAACTCATTTTTAAAAGAAAATAAACCAATCACTACAAAACATGCTAATTAATTTAGTATACAATATTAATTTAATAAGAAACCACATCTGACCTTATTCGATTACAATTCCCTCCCACATATAATCGACTAAACTAACTCACTTAACTCGACTTAACTATCTCGACAATCCCATCCCTAGTCGCTTGCGCAAGAGCACACAACCCTCCTTAATTACCGCTTTCCTTTTAAGGTTAATAAGACAAAATGGCGCGTTTGACAAATGATTTATTAATGTTGCAGGAGCAAATGTTAACTACAGCCTAACGTTGGGGTGTCTTTCTAAATAACTGGCTTATTATGGCGTTATTTTTATTTATAACCTAACACCGGCTTTGGTGTTCATACTTTATATCTCTCGGTGTATCTGACTGTCTTTCTGTCTGTCTGTGTTTTTGTCTGACTGTCGAATTGATTCTGAAATGGTTTGTATTTGTCTAGTTACTAGGTGACATAAAACCTCTTCGCCTGGTTAGGCTTTCTGCTTTGCACGGGTGTTTGTGAATCTTTGGGAATTCCGTATTTCTCCTATATAACATGTAAACTTTTATCTTGAATCTGTGGCGTAGATTTAAAGATCTAGGCATACGTAGAGTTCAATCTACGGACAGCGACTTTGTTTTATTATGTATAGTGAGTTTAGCCATATCTCTGCTTAATTAATATTACTAACACCCGTCCTAGCATCGCTCGGGGGTACCCAATCTTTGATTTTTTAGCTTTTCTTTTCTATACCAAGCATGTATGTATACATTTCTCTTGTATGTTGTAAAAAAGGCATTACAATCTATTTAGTACTAAGTTTTTTAGATTTATCATAACAGACGTGGAAAGATACAGATGCGACGCGTGACTTGTGTTAGAACAATGTTAGTTTTTCTTTACAATTATAGGTCATATCAGGAAGAACTGGCCCGATTACAATAGATATTTCACTTAAAGCCACACTATTCACAAGAAAGAGCCATAGGCTATGGATTTAAGGCATATATTTTTACCTTATAGAAGCATCATTGGTACCTTTAAGCTTCTGGTCCTCTGATATCTAGATGGGTCTATAAGATTTTCTCGTACTTGGCATACTCACGAAGTTACAGATGAAAGCTAGTTCATAACTTGGAAATCTATTCCAAAGTTTGTTCTACTAGGACTAAGATTGACCATAAAATACAAGGAGAATTTTATTGTACAGCCTAAATATTTAATTCAAATCTATCATACAGAGACAATGAAAGATAAAAAAATAAATAATACAGCATTATACAGTAATCGAAAATGTTACAAAATTGTTTGACATTTTTATATCGACCTCCAAATATGACGCATTAGAAGAAGGAAATAATATTACAACGTTTTTAACTGTGACCAATCGCGATGGCGGATACGAAATAACTTTAAAAATCTTTAGTACATAATAAAATCGTAACAAAGAAGTTTACGTTCAAACATCATATAAAATACTACGGATTTTTTAGATTATGTTACTTGATGTATTAACATTTGCTCTTGGGATAAGCAGTATTTTTTTAATACTATTTTACTTACATCTTTATCATCTCTGACAAATATGTCATTTTAACGTATTTGGTTTACATATTCATCATCAACTCTCATTCTGCTAAGCCGTCCTTCTGACATCGTCGCTCAACTAAGCTTAATGGCGTCATACCTAACATTTGCCGATTACAAACTACCGACCCGAACGGTATTAGATTCTACGGTTAATTTGACCGGTCCAATGCTTCTTCTGTACAAATATTATTGTAAAAGCATTATTTTAAAAGAGTAAGTATGGAGTTTCTTTCCCGTTCTTCTCCATACGAATCAACTTTTTGGAATGGGCAACTAGATTCTTTTTTTTCTTTGTTTTTGTCGTTCTAAAGAGCCTTTGAAATGGTCTATTAGAAATAAATGATTTGAGTTTGAGTTTGCTTATTTTGTTAGCCATGTAAACTGAGCTTCATTTCTCTGTCAGAATACAATGTTTAGAGATGGCATAGTCTTTTTTATTATTGTTCTTGCTTTAATACAAAAAATCCCTCCTAAATATCCGTTTTGAGCTTCGTCATGTTCATTTCCCTTTATTTCAATTCAATCAGTTTCACCACTAATTACTTTATTAATACTAAATCAACTGCTCTTTTTAAAGTGGCTACCCTGCTTACAAAAGCAATCAGAATAAAAAGAAAGAAATGACTGTGTGATAACATAATAGTTATCTCACGCAAAATCTTTGTACACACTCCCCACGCCATCTGGTAGAGTACTCGGAAAATGCTGATGATTATCTAAAGTTTCTTTTGTTGAGACCAGATTGCTGATAGCCTGGTTAGGTGGTCTGGTGAAAAATTAAGGGCTGTGCTTTGATTTCAATCTGCTTCTAAATGTCTTTAGGATTGCTTGTTTCTTCATTCCGTCGCGTCTGTGTGTATCTTTTATACTTTATAACTTAATGTTTTTTCATTGAGTAAAAGTTTGCCTTCATCCCTCAAATGTATTTGATTGTTCGTTCCAAAATTTGCAATTCTTTTTTAAGTTACTTCTACTAAACAAATTCTTATGTTATGCTTGCTTACGCAGTGATGATTTCAGAATTATATTAATTGTGTTTCTTTTTCTATTTACTACATTTTCTTCCACCGATGTCAGTGACATCAAATATTAGTTTATACTCGTATTCCTTAGCAGATACTAATATAAGACTACACCTTTATGAAACTCGTCGTGTTATAACAATAATGCTAATGTTTGCAACAGATAAAACTTTTATTGACTTTAGACATGACAGTTCTAAACTAGGATTAACATTTTGAACTGTTTATAAAAACAATTGCTATTCGATGTTAAGTAGGGATTACAATTACAACAGTTTCTATATTGACATCGTCAATGTCACCTGCGGATACCACTATTTGTAAATGTCAGCTAGACGTAGAACCAGTGGTTTTAAATTTATTTTTTACAGTGACCACTTTGATTTAATTATTAGCATCAACTGCAGCAGCTTTGATCATACCTATTATTGGAATCAATCGTATCAGCTCACATTTTTCAGTAATTTCAACAATCTTTATTTCGCGGTGCTAGGCAATCTGGGCTTCTCCCAATTGTAATCGCCTCTTTGTGTGCTATTGGCTTAGTTCTGTTCTGTCTCCTGCTTATTATGGAGGGACATGGAAAACATTATTATTCTTACTTCCGCTGTTCTTTCTTGATTAATTTCGTTGCGGGATCAATGACAGTTGAAACGTTTCTCCGGGACTCGTCGAGCTTTATTGTTCGGCGCTTTTCTGCTGGACACCACTGATTCTGACTTTCAGGAGTTGCACTGGTTGGGAAAAGTGTAGCGGGATTGTCATGTCAGCGTTATTGTATCAGTTGAAATATAATTTCTGTCCTCAGGATCAGAACCAAGACGTTAAGGGTAAGGTCTTGAGTCTACATTAGGGTCGCACAAAAAGCGTAATTAATTTTCTATTATGAAATTCCCAGTAGCAGTCCTGAGTTTGAAAGTTGATGGAGTGACACACTCGTTCTTCAGAAATAATGTAATGTATGTAGTCAGAAGCCAATACATCCGACAATCAGTGCAACCAAGACATATAGTGTTAGATAGTAATTACGTTATGGAGGTCTGAGACGCAGTTAATTTATGTAAAACGTATTCAGCTGTATCCAGATAGACTGGGACCCTAGCATAGTTAAGAAAATCTTAAATCAGTATAATGTAATCGAAACACATAATTTTAGTTTATTTAGCATTCCGAGAAGCCTCGAAAGAAGTTTTGCTAAGAATATTTTAGTCCTTGCAGATTAGTTAGGAACCTCTGCGTAAGTAGACGGACATTTGAAGTACACGCCAGCTGTTTATCTGCAGTAAATGCAGCACTATATTGCAGTTGTGTTAACTTAATTAAGCATTCGAACACACGTGATTCGAGACACAATAGAAAGACAATAGCAGCGCGACAGCAGCCGGCTGTCGCTTGGTCATAATACTTGCTTGCAGTCGGTGAGTAGATTAAAATTTGCACTTGTAGAGGTCAGAAGGACATTACTGTAAAGGGATAAAATATTTTACTAAATTAAACCAGTATAATGGTTAGAATTATTTGTATTCTTACTCAAATCATACTTTTATATTATTTTTATTCGACTCCTGGAGAACCGGACGGGTTGTCAAGTCTTCGTTGTCATTGTATCTCATTTAAATCTTAAAACTAAATAGCACTAGTTCTTATTAGTAATAAATATTGACATAACAGTAAGTAATAAATCAATTAAGCTATACTAAGTGGAAATTAGCTTTTTCTGATCAATGGAGTATCAGTGATTGAAATTCTATTGTTAGGCTAGTAATTGTATTATTGTTACAGCCATAAATAATATTATTGCAGTGTCTTAGATGACATTTGAATAAAACACAGCTTTCAGAAATCAATTTCTGAAAGAGTTTATATTTTTAGTTGGGCTAATGACCGACTGCTGGGCTGATTCTGAAAATTCTTTCGTTAGTAAAAAGATACAATATTGCTGAATGATATTGATTGTTTTAAGAATATGTGATTGCCACGGAGACAAAATCGTAGGCACAGACGTGCAACACGTGTGCAGACAATAATTAATATCTATCATTTGGTAATTGTTTAGTTTATCAAAAAGTATAACATCATAAGCCTAATTAAATGGCAACTCTGTTAATCCTTTTTCAAATTCAGTACTCAAACGGGTGATAAATATTAAACTGCATAAAATTACGAGATAATCTTCATAAAAAAAATAACACGCTTGGCAGTTTTTCATTAACAAATCCAAGTAAATTATTCTCCTTAGTACTTCTCTTTCACAAAAAGTGTCATGAAATGCTAATGAGCCCATTTTTTATCGTCCTATGACGTCTAAAGATTAATAAAACAACAATGACTATTCTTCGCGCCCTTTCTATTGTGGCGGCCATTACGCTTGGCTGTCAATGAGGTTAAGTCCAAAATGGCGTCTGCGACACGCGACAGTGTTTACTGATTTACCGCGCAAATTAACATTATATTATTTATTGTTGGGGTTTGAGTATTATGTACTTTTTAGTGTGATATTACGATTATGAATAACGTTTTTGGGGTTGATTTTGGGAAGCGTTGTTATTAAATTCATAGTTTTGTTTGGGTGTTCTCTTACAATGAAATATATAGCCAGCCGTTATTGAACTTTTATATTAGGTACCGTGTAACAAATTTTTGAAAAAAATACCGTCATAGGTCTATTATTTGTGTAGACGTCTATATTGGTTAAAATTCTTCCTAAGTTTTGTTTCAGAGGTTAAATATTACCTCATAAATTATCTGTCTCTTTATTTCTTAACGTTGCAGACTCACAATTTCCATTTTAACGCTTCACCTTATATTTTCCCTTCACCATCAACATTATTGATCAAAGAATTTCCCATAAAACGTCTCTATCTAGCCAATAATCTATTGTTTAATAAATATGCAGATCTATGCATACTACAACATATTGAAAGGCTCCAACATGGTCCGCCATGTTTAAATTATCTCTAGATTTATGATAGTTGACGTTAACTCATCCGGCACAACTAACTTGATAGACATGAAACCAGTTAAGCAGCCATCCTTTCTAATATTCAACTTTAGTTTTATTCGGTTCATATAACTACGCAAAATATTAAGCGGTTTTAGTTTAATTCCCAAATCGGGCAAAAGTATAAAACAAGGTTTTCCGCTGTCTATCTGTCCTTATTTAAATTGTCTTGAGGAATAAATATGTCGGTTTGACATATTTTCTATACAAAAGCTGTCAAAACGTCAAACATACTCTTCAGATAAAAGTTATCTGGCGATTGAAAAATCGGCCCTTAGATTTTTAATTCTACGCAACGGATTTTGATACGGTTTTTTTTAAATAGATAGAGTGATTTAAGACAAAGGTTTATATGTATAATACGTGCATTATTATAGTAGAGACAAGCCCGGGTTTTCAAAGATTTGTATCACCCGTGCGAATCTGGGGCGGGTCGCAAAGGCTAGTCAGCAATATTTCAGAAGCAGTCTAAAGATTGGAAGTTGCAGGGCCTTAGAAAATATTTAACGTTGGTCTTCTGCCTGATCTCTTTCCTTTCAGATCGTCTCATCGGATTTTGTGTAAAATACACACAATAATAAATCCTAATCAGATTTATGTAGGGGTCAAAATTGATTCAGACCTGGCTTTTACGATTTAGAAAACTCATCAAGACACTGTAGGAATAGGAATCGGAATTTCGGAATATCGTAATAATATCAATAATCGGAATGGTAGGAATCGAATACAACAGGCTAGTGAAAATGCAAATACATCGTAATTATCGCAAATTAACGTAATTCTTCTCAATTGTTTTCTAAGTTCAAAGTTTTTTATCCAGATCCTAATCCCATTTATCATTGACAGGTTTTAGTCAGTTTTCGTTCGTGATGAAATTTCATTCGTGATAATAAATGTGAAGATTTATAGGAAAATCTTAGATAGGAGCAAAAACTTAAAGTCTCGTGTTTGAATCGACTTTGAGTGTCTTGCCTTGAACTAAATGCTAGCAAGTAATGGTTTAGTTTACGTCATAGTGGTAAAATATTGCATGCCATTTACATGTTATTAGTCATTTAGTGAAAAGAATTTGTTATAGGCTATGTTAAGATCGATTGTGACTATATTGAGTCACGATATTGGCTCGTATTCATTTGGTTGAAAAAAAAAGACTGTTTGGAATAATTATAGTAATCAAGCAACATTGTCATCCCTTTAATTTTGCTTTTTAATCTCGTATTTTTATTTTTATTATTTTAAAAAAGCTACAGCCATTCAGAAAACTGCTAGGCTAAGTCCCTATAAATTTGTAAAATATTACTGTGATCGAAATCTGCCAAATATCATGACGACAAGGTTAAAGCGTCCATTTCTGTAAGTGAACTTGTGTGGGTATGAATTTGTGCAAGTACTAATATAGCATTTTCAATTTACATGTACTTTTTAAGTTTATCTTAAACGTCACTGGCATCGGCGAAGGACAACATCGCAGAAATCTGGATAAACAAGCCTGAAATTGATTGAGCAAGCGTGGTGATCAGTGCTCGTACCTTCTTTGCATGAGTAGAAGCGTTTTCTAGCAGTAGATAAATGATAGGCTGGTGTTGTTACATACATACCTATACTAGTAATCATGTATACTAGTAGTCATGTTTTTGTCCTATTGGTGTACAATAAAGAATATTCTATTCTATTCTAGTATAAAAAAAAGCTTTTGTAATACGATTATTTTTGAAAATAGTAAGTATGGAGTTTCTTGCCCATTCGTCTCCATACGAAACAACATTTTGGAATGGGCAGTAGATTCACTTTTGTTTTATAATTTATGACTTTTCAAAGTGCCTTTTTTGGTCTAATGAAAATAAATGATTTGACTATTGACTATACTAGCTACTAAGCCAAAAAGTTTCTTTGTCTAAACGCGGTAATTCCTGAAACTACAAGACGGAATTGGAAAAAATTGTATACATGATAGCCAAAATAAAGATTAGATGCTGCTAAATTACATCACGCCACGACTTAAAGGAGGAGAGCAGTAACCAAAAACATAACTAAACGTTTGTGAAACTACTCAAGTACTATCAAAGAGATAAAATTTCTAACAGATATTTTTTCTTCGACGCAACTTTCTACAAACAAACAGAAAACATGCGATGCAATGTTTTCTGATTCGACTTAGCAGACGTTTCGGCGGAATTTCGTCCGCTCCGGGCTAATCGGGAATGGATTTCCGGGATGAAAACTATCCTTTGTCCTTACTCGGGTCCCAGACTTTATCTTTACCAAATTTGATTCAAATCGGTTCAATGGTTTAGGCGTGAAGAAGAGACAGACAAACAGACAGAGTTACTTTCGCATTTATAATATGAGTACGGATTTTTGAAGGGTGTTTCTTTTTGTAGACTATTGGTAATTTTTTTTTTTTTTTTTTTTTTTTTTTCCTGTGGCAACACTACAGCTAACAGCTGATTTAAATTGTCCCGTAAATTTTTATTTTAAAATATTAGATTTCATCAATTTCTAAAGCCTATTTCCAATTTCATATCCAATTGTTGTAATATTATAGTGTTTTCTGTATAAAGTTCCGAAAATATAGTGTAAATAAGTGCAAAAATTCATTGTTTCGTTGACAGGTTACCGGCTCGAGTGAATTTTGCGTTGTCATCTTATTAACAGGTACAATACTATATTTTTTAATAATTAGCATATTGTAAACGTAATATTATTCTGTGTTAATAATTATATTCACCATTTTGATTCGCTCGTATCGATATATATAAAGTTTAAATCGTAAACATAACCCTAGTTAGTTCGGTATCAGAGCTTCTGAACTTTCTATCTTTTCACCAACTTCCCTCGTACTATTTAGCTCTAAACTTTGTTTCTACTTTTGATTTCGTTTCTTTCTACCTCCTTTAAACATGCCTATGACTCGTAGCGCTTATGCTCGCCAAGAAGAGTCCAAACTCAGTCTGGCTTTGAGCGAATTAAAAGCGTCAAAGGAGCTCTGTGCCCAACTAAATAAGGAGATAGATGACAACGAAACGGTTCTCGCCGAAGCCCACGAAACAAATAGGCGGTTAAAAAGTGATATGTCTCAACTATACATTAAATTCACTGAGGCCATAGAAGACCGGGATAGGCTCCAGCTTGTTGTAGACGGATTCAGCCAGTGTAGCACAGAGTATGAACAAGCTCTTAGTCATAAACACTTCTTACAACAGCAGCTACAGGAGGCTCGGAGTCAAATATCAGACCTTGAGACTACTAACTTTAATATAACAGCCTCGCTAAATCAAAGTCTATTTAACGAGTTGGTTCCTATTACCCCATCAATAGTTTCAGAAATAAATACCCATTACACCATAGATTTAACTAATGAGGATGACTCGAATGTGTGTAAAGTTGTTAAAATAAATGGTAAAAATAAATTAAAGAAGTACATTAAAATTAACAAGTACATAGTTAAAACTAAGAAAATGGTCAAAAAACAAAAATTTTTTATTAAAAATGTTAAACTTAATAGGGAACGCCTAAATTTGCTAAAACAATTGGACTTATACTCATCAAATTTGGACAAATGCACAAGAAGATACCAAGCTGATACGGAAGACCTACAGTGTGAAATTGACCACCTAAAACAAAAACTTAGTTCAATGACCATTAAATACACTGCATCAGAAAATCAAATGAGAGAATATGTTTTGGCCATGAATAATCTGGTGAACTCACAAAATACCATCTGTGAGCAATGTCAATCACCACCTATTGAAATTACACCGGATCATTCATTGTCAATCATAGACACCACTGTTTCTCAGTCTTGTATAAGTTTACCTGTGGATATCACAAATAGTTTGTCGCAATCAAATAAAAATAAAGATATTGTTATTTTTTGTGATGAAATTGGAAAGGAGGTAGGCCACCATTTGACTAATGAGTACCCGGGACACTCAATAATAAACAATTGCATGCCTGGTTGTTCCTTGTTTCACATAATGAAAAAGGTAATTAAATCTAACTTTAAACAAAATACCACAGTAATAATATTTGTTGGTAACAGAGGTAGTGTTAATAAAAGTGAATTACTTCAATATCATAGAACTTTGTGCAATTTGAATTTAAAGAAAATTATTATATTTACATTCCCCTATAGTCAAAGTTTGCCACAGGAAGAAAATGACATTAGATATAATTTAAATTTAAGTTTACATAATATTACTCATAATAATAGTTTGTTTCAAATAATTGATACCAACAATTATGTTGGTAATAATTTTTATGTGACAAGAGATAGGTACTACCTTGAGAATAGGTATTATCTATCTAACTATTGTAAACGACAGATAGCTGTGTCGCTATCCTATTATTTTACCATTACAGCCAAGAATTTGGCTAAACAACTTGCTTCTATTGAGCAATGCAATCAAATAAATTGTATTTCGAATGACATAATATCAATTAATGATGATAATAATCATTTAAATTACAATCTAAGACAATAGAGGCATCCTCTGGCCACAATGTAAATGAAGTCAATAGTATCAACCTGGTGCATCAAAATATTCAAGGATTAATGAACAAAGATTTAGAATTAGAGTTATTCCTTAATTTCAATAATATTAACATACTTTGTTTAACTGAACATTGGCTTAAAAGCCATCAGTTAATGTTTAATTTCAGTAATCACCAGGTTGGTAGCTCATTCAGCAGAGAAAATGCCATACATGGTGGCTCATTAATCTTATTACACAAACAACTTAAGTTTAAAGACCGAAAGGATATTGTGAGCCTCTCTGTTGAGCGAACAATTGAAATGGCCTGTGTGGAATTGGAGCAGTGTATTATAATAAGTGTGTACAGACCTCCTTCAGGAATGTATGATTGCTTTGAGAGGGTTATGGATGAAGTGTTACACAAAATCTGTGACTCTGCTAAGTCTATTATTATTTGTGGTGACTTCAATATTAATTTATTAGATAATTCGAGCCTAAATACTAAAATTACCAGTTTATTTAAATCATACAATCTTGTAAACCTATTTTTAGAGCCGACTAGAATAACTCCCACTAGCGCTACTTGCTTAGATAACATTTATACAGACATTGTACCTACCCACAAAAAAATTATTAGTTTACTAGACTCCGACCACTGCGGACAGTTAATTGCAATACCAATTTTAAACAAAAAAATTGCAAAAATTGATATCACTGTTAACCCTAAATCAAAACATCGTTTGGAAACATTTAAAACCAAATTGCTTAATAAATTACCATTATTGTCATCCAATGATGATCCAAATCAACAATATACCGACTTTTTTAATTTATATTGCAATCAGTTTGATACCACGTTTATTCCAAAAAATATTTCTGTAAACAGTAATGCTTCTTTTAGTGACTGGGCCACCATTGGTATTTATAAAAGTAGACAACGTCTTTTTGAGTTGTATGAAGAACGGACTTACATTAGAAGTACTGAATTCAATACATATGTGAAGAAATATTCTAAGTTGTTTAAACAAGTCTGTTACACGGCCAAGTCACGCTACCTAAGTTCAAAAATTAAAAATAGTAATAATGTTGTTAAAATGACATGGAATGTCATTAATAGCGAAACTGGAAAGTCTAAGAACCGAAATAGTGATTATAGCCTTAATATTGATGATAATATAATTAAATCAGACCTTGAAGTCGCCGCGGCTTTTGAAACGTTCTTTGCAGATATTCCCGTTTCGACTACTAAATGTCTAAATTCATCACCCATAGCTGCAGAAGCTTTACTTAAAGAAAATGTCCCGGCATGTGATTCTGAATTTCAATTCGAGCATGTCACTTGTAAAAATGTAATTAAAACCTTTCACTCATTAAATGTTAAAAAGACTGCAGATTTATGGGAAAACTCGGTTGATGTTGCTAAATCTATAATAAATATTGTAGCTCCAACTTTAGCCAATATCTTTAATAATTGTATTGATTGTGGTAAGTTTCCTGACTTAATGAAATATAGTAAAATAATACCTTTATTTAAATCAGGTAGCACATCTGACCCCAGTAATTATAGACCAATTTCAGTGCTACCCACTTTTAGTAAAATTTTTGAAAAACTAATTTTAAATCAAATGCAAATACATTTTAATAAACTCGAGCTTTTGCATAAAAAAACAGTTTGGATTTACCAGGGGTCGTTCAACAACTGATGCTGGTGTTGAACTTTTAGGACATATTTATAATGCATGGGAAGACAAATGCGATGCATTGGGCGTTTTTTGCGACTTGTCCAAGGCATTCGATTGCGTTCTCCATGAAACTTTAATCAGGAAGCTACACCACTATGGAATCCGGGCCTCCTCTCTGAATCTTCTCTCTTCGTACCTGAGTGATAGGATTCAAAGAGTTGATGTGAACGGTAAAAGGTCACCTGGATCTGTTGTGAGAATGGGGGTCCCCCAGGGCTCAATTCTTGGCCCTTTTTTGTTCCTCATTTATATAAATGACTTGCCTTATCTTATTAAAGATAAGCATGATATAGTGTTGTTCGCAGACGACACTTCACTTTTATTTAAACTAAGACGTCAACAGCTATGTGTTGACGTCATAAATAGTTCTCTCGCGTCAATAGTCAACTGGTTCAACGTAAATAATCTACTGCTGAACGAGAAAAAAACTAAACTTGTTAAGTTCACGCTACCAAATGTTAGACAAATAGAAACCAGTGTACTAATAAAGGGACAGGAATTGAAGCCCGAAGATTCCACAGTATTCTTAGGGATAACCTTGGATGCTAAACTTCAGTGGGGCCCTCATATAGATAAATTATCTAAGAAACTTAGCTCTGCAGCATATGCCGTCAGAAAAATTCGTGGTTTAACTGATTTGGAAACAGCCCGATTAGTTTACTTTAGCTATTTTCACAGTTTGATGTCGTACGGCATTCTATTGTGGGGAAATGCAGCCGACATTCAGACTATATTTGTTTTGCAAAAAAGGGCTATTCGTTCAATTTATAAACTGAGTCCTCGACACTCCCTCAGAGACAAATTTAAAGAGGTAAATATTATGACTGTGCCGTGCCAATATATATATGAAAATTTGTTGTACGCGCATAAAAATATTAATTTGTTTAAAAAATACAGTGATATCCATAATATAAATACAAGAAATAAGGACAAATACATAGTTCCTTCAACTAGGCTTAAGAAAATAGGTGGCTCGTTTAAATGTCAATGTATACGCTTTTATAATAAACTACCCAGACAAATTCAAGAACTTAGCATTACTAAATTTAAATTATTTATAAAACGTAAACTTTGTCAGAAAGCTTTTTACTCTGTCAAAGATTACATTGAGGATTCAAATGCTTGGGATTGAGCTGTTTCGATTAATACATTGGCCATTATTTACTTTATTTACATTTCTTTTCTCTTTGACATTTCAATTATTATTTTGACATTTATGTGTACTTTTTAAAGTATATAATCTTTTTATGTATTTCTATTTGACATTGATGTGTACTTTTTAAAGTATATAATCTTTTTTTTTTATTTATTACTATTTGACATTGATATGTACTTTTTAAAGTATTGTGTATATGTTTTTTGTGACATTTTTTTTGTGAATGTGAGGACTATGGAAGTCGTTGGTTTTTTTTTTAAATATGCGGTCTGACGGTTTGAGTATTTAATGCGGCCTACCCAAATGTCCTTACTTTGGTACTGTTCGTCAAGACGTTGGGCTCCTTAGTTTTTAGTTGAGCTAAACGATTACTGACAAATGCTTGCACTGTCTGGACAGGTCCACTCAAATCTGTGTCCTTCTCTCATCAAGAGAGTGCCTCAGACATTAACCTCCATGGTTCTCGCACATTTTTTACCAATACGATTGTATGGACTTTAAAAGAGACTTTGACCTCTGAGTTTGTTTCGGATGTTTCTTCTCAGAGCAGTCCAGCTACGAAACACCGGCCCCATCGTTCGCTTAAAAAAAACAAAAAAAAAACAAAAAAATTGACGTGTAAAAGTGTTATGATATAACCTATTTACAAAATAAATATGATTTTATGATTTTGATTTTATGATTGATTTTGTATGGCCATAAGGAAAAACTTTTAGATTTCACCGGACAACAAATCAATTAATTTTGTACGGTGAGAATGAAAATGTTTTTCATTCTGACTATACAAAATTAAATTAAAAAAGTGTTGGCCAAAATATCCCCCTAAATAATAATAAATTCCCGTTTCTATTACATCGTTTCCAATGAAAAAAAAAACCTCAAATTTTATCTTACTCAGATGATCGCGTGCCAGCATCATAGTTTTATATTTTACGTTCAAAAATATAATTCGACATGGTTTTAGATGCCGTTACACGACCGGAGATTTTTATATTTTTAACTTGTTATTTTTTCTCGTATTTTTTATGGTGATTGCTTAGCGTGACGGTAAAAGGGAGGTTCGTGTCCTAGTTTCGACCGTGAGATAGGTTTCGGCAAACGAGATATTGTAAATTCAACTCTGAGGCTGAGGCTACACTAGCCTGCGATTGAAACAAATACATGGATACTCACCGTGTATGGCTACACCGTTCATCAAATATTACTAGCGATCTTTGATTTCTTTATGCGACAGAAGCTACAATACTGTAATCCCGGCACCGGCTACATCGACGTATCAGCGAAATTGAATCGAATATACGCCAGATTTTCGCTTATAATGTAGCCATTCCAAGTTTATCTCGTTTCGCTCTTCCAGTCGCATCGAAAATCGCTGCCTACTGTAGCCTCAGCCTAAGGGACTAGGAACAGAACACTAATTATTCAGCTCCATTCGCGTTTCGCTCAAAGATTAAGGTCACTTATACAGTAATACTTCTAACAGCCGCGTTCAGTGTAAGAATGAGAAAAGCTGTCAATCTTAAGGGACTTAAGTGGACTTTCTTGAGCGGTGAAATCCTGACTGATTAGACATCTTTTACTTTTGAATCGAAAGCCTGGTATACACTGGTCGCATGATCCGCATCCTCAACTGGTATGGGCCCACCAGTATCGAGCGCCTTTTACCTTTTATTTACTGCAAGTAAAATATTTTATCTGTGGAACATAATATTGACGTATGTCACTTGTTTAGAAAAACTGTAATAAAATTTATTCTGAATCAAACCTCTTCGTTTGTTTCTGCAATCAAATATAATTGGTACGCAATTTAATTGAAATTATAGTCCTGCATATTCTACCGTATCACACAATAAAACGTCACAAATGTTCGCGTAAACGAATGAGGACCCTAACAAAGGGAAACGAAAGAAAAAGCACATAATTAGCAAATTGCATTCAACCCTAGTACTAACCATCTTCTTCATAGCTAATAAGTGTAGGTCAGACGTGGCGCCAATTTTTTGCAAACCATGTTTCATAAAACCGACGACAATTCAAAGGGAATAAAGCATTTGTTATTCAATCATTCCGTTTCGCTTGATTGATAATTTTATTGTACTTATACCAGGCCTATAGTTTTTGTTCTTTCTTCTACTATTGATAGATTACAAGTCTTTTGATGTATGTACAAGTGAGTCCTGAGAATTCTAATTTGATTTCTTTTGTGATTTCATTCACTGATGGATCTGCATTTCCTTAGCTTTTTCCAATTATGTTGAGTCGGTCGCTGAATACAAATGTCTATATAGATGGAGCAACTACCTAATAGATATTCCACACTCAGTTACTAGACTGATTGACAAAATTAAGTATTTTTGGCTTGGTACTCGTAGCTCTAGACCACGGTGCGCCGATGTCCAATGAAATAAGAGTCTTTAGGTTCTGCGTTGATAAAACAATCAGTCAGTACAAGAATTACCAACACTGTTGATTCCTCATTACTGACAATCTCTCTTTTGAAAAAACTTCCTGACTATTTCTCTCTATCGGCTTCTATCCGCACCTCTGTGGAGGGTCGTGCCGACCGATATCTCGAGGCTTGTTGATATCTGATCAGCCCAGCGTTTAGGGCTCCGACCACGAGGCCTTTTGCCTTCCGCTATGCCAGTGACCATCAGGCGCTCCAGGTTGTCGGAGCTTCTATGAACTATATGGCCGAAAAATTTCGATACAGACACGTCACAGAGAGCTTTTGGGACCGAGTAAGATTTAACTGCTCTAAGATTGATGCGTTCAACTAGCAGTACAAGTAATTATAATATAATTACGTACAGATGTGCTACCTTGTTTCCTCGGGACTTCAAGTAACCAGTTTCCTTAATATATTTTTATAAAATAAGCTGCTAGGTAAACAGCTGGGGCATTCTTTGTTGTTTTTCGATTCCTTTACTAGATCAGTGGCATTTTGAGCGTACATATTCTTATGCCTGTAGATTGTTATACCGCTGTTACATTATTATTTTATAAATTTGTTATATTTAACACTTTTATTATGTATTTAGTGTTTTGCTTCTTTTGGGCAAACTATGAGGTCGGTGTTTCATAGCTGACTCTGAGAAAAAACGCCTGAAACAAAAACAAAGTCAAAGTATACAATTTTATTGGTACACGATTGTACTGATAGAGGTTTCATTGAGTACCACACTATTCTTATAGAAACTGTACATGTTCTATGTACCTTCTTCAAAGACACGTAGGCTAGTATAAAGGAATAAAGATAAAAATGTAGATATTTAAAGTTAAGTAGTCAAAGACAGATGATAATGATGAACTCAATGATAAATAACAATATACTAAGGTTATCACCAAATCGTGTGCCGCTGACAAAGTATTAATGAATAGCAATTTACTCTCTGAATAAATAACAATAGGTAATTAAAAAGATGCAATCAGCGATTGTGAAAAATGTTTATTAAATAAAACTTAGTATTTTTTTTTTACTTGTTTTCTTGATTTTGCTTAAACGTGTTTAGATAAATCAGTTATTCTTAATGGTTGTGTTGATTAGTCTAATTTAATTGGTAATTTATTGATTTTGCGTTTTTATTTTGTGTTCTACGATTGGATTTATGTCTTCTCTAAGGTCACTAACTAAATCATCAAACATGTGATTCAAAATACTTATTCTTTCTGGAGAATTTCGGTGTAAGTACGGTAAGGTTTTTGCTCATGAAGATTTATGTACTAATGAAAAGGAATTTAGACTCTTCAAAGCCTTGCTTACAAGCTTTATGCTAATAAAAAAATTTAACTAATCTAGAAAAACAAAATCTTAAAACCAAGTTCTACCAGATAACCAAATCACATAATCAGAAAGAATCAATAAAGAAATTTTAAATACATTCACAACCAATACACAAAACCTGAACAGAAATTTCGTTCATCAAACTACAAAACCCAGTGAGCCATGGGACATTGTCTAATGAATACTTAATGCCATTTTATGGGGCACCCATTATTTATGGGGTTTTTCCATGAGTTCCCATGAACCTTTCGTCGCGGATCAGCGAGTTTACGTGCCCAGAGTAGTTAGCAAGAAAGCAATCGTCTAGATATATCTAAACTCAGAATTAGACATAGATAGATTAATAGTAAAGCAATTTTGTGAAATGAACGTGTTTTTTTGACGTCGAATGTTCTTTAAATATTAGTACTATAAATGTGAAATGTTAAGTAAACGTTATTTAGTTGAATGATGATGATAGTGTTGGTAATGATAGAATGTTTAATTTTGTGGGATTTGGTGAAAGGTAAAGGTCAAATCCATTAATTAACGGGCTAAATAGAAGTCATAAACGTACTAAATCTATGAAGCTATAAGTAATTTGGTATTGGTATGGATCTGTATGTCAGAAATGGATTATTTTGTGATAGGACAAACTAAAGGGAGCCTGTAACTTCCATGCAGATAAAGATTATGAGCAGAAGTGTGGATTCACATCGCTTTTTAGTCACGTTAACAATTTCCTCCCAACTTTTCTTTGGAGCATGGAGCATTTCTTACTCTAATGGCTTTAGTAATTCTTATGCGTATCATCGTTAGATAGACACTTTATTAAACGGAAAATGAAGACCAAAGAAAAGATGAATAGTATGAAGATTGATATGAGAGCTAAAAGTTGTCAATATTAGCATGACAGTTGTCTGGATTAAAACGTGTAGCGTCGTCCTAAACTAATGTTAGACGGGATAGAATATGATAATTATGAAAATATCATTACCCCTGTTTAATTGATTACTAATTAATTATTAAAATCTCTTAATGAACTGGAGCGGCATTTCAACTTGAACTTCCTCAATAATTTTCTTCATCTTCAATGACGATTCTCATTTATCACCAATTGCCTAACAAATTGAATCCTCCAATACAGTGTGATAAATATTTTTCAATAAAACTCTACACCAATTAGTTATGGCTAAACATTATTATTACTAACATGAGCAATCAACACGACTAACAAACAGACAAAAAAACGAAACGATTTGACCCGACCTTTGGCGGCGCCGGCGGAACAGTCAGAAATGGAAAGAGATAGATATATAGGGAATGTGTTAAGAGTGAAAGGAATGGGGAATGGATGTGTAGGGTTGATCCTGGAGGAGAAATATTTTGAAATCCATAACAAAGTAAGGTTAGAAATTGATAAGTGTAGTCTTTTACTCACAATCTCATTGGTTTATTGCAAGGTCTGTTAAAATTGTATTCTTCACAATCGCAATTATTTTGCTCTACTAAAACCTTCCAATCACAATTAAGCTCTGCCAAAAACAGCCAATTAAGACCATTTCATATAGGTTTTTTTTTTAATCTGAATTATTTGTCCGTAATGTCCATCTGGAATTACTGGTCCGATTACAAAAAATCTTTGAATATTTAAGACCATCTGATTTTTAACTAGACAAAACCTATACGACAGTGATAAAAAAAAAATCTCGCTCATCTCACAAAGAATAGCGCTGGGCGAGGATTGAACTCACGAGACTTAACAGCAGTCAGAGTTTCTAACCTCTAGATCAACATTACAGTCAGTCTTTCATTAATAAGAGGATTATGTTCTATTGAGTGTTACAGACATTTTGTTTGATATCCGTACTAATACTACTAATGTTATAAATGCGAAAGTAACTCTGTCGGTCTGTCTGTTCTTCACGCCTAAACCGCTGAAGTGATTTGAATGAAATTTGGTACAGATATAGTCTGGGACCCGATAAAAGACAGGATAGTTTTTATTCCGGAAACCCCCCGGGAACTGGAACTATTATTCCACGCGGACGAAGTCACGGGCAAAAGCTAGTACATAATACATGGAACAGTAGGTAAACGTCAGCAGGTTGAAATAACAAAAAACAGCTTTAACTGGATTGAAATTAAACAGATCACCACACGCAGCAACCCTACCAGTAATTAACACAAAGATCTTGCCGAAAAAGGTTTTTTTACTCATCTTAATTCATCGAACCATTTGTTTTATACCAACGTGCCGGATCCAGTTAGTTTGTGAGAAATCTCATAGGATATCGTTGGCTCATTTGGTTTTTTTGGGACATCAATAATAAAATATAATGGGAATGGAACACACGTTTAAGAATAGATGGCGCTTGCTATGATGTGTTTTGTACGTGTTAATTTGAGGGTAGATGAAGAAATTGATTTGGGATTCGGTGACAGTTTCAGTGTTAATGTTGGTTTTAAGATTGCTGTTGATTTAATTACCATTTTGAATGTTAAAATAGTTTTAACTGAAGGTCAAAAGAGTAGGGTTAGGAAGTAGAATGAAATAACTAGTAAGTTGGGACTAGCATAAGAGATTTGAAAAGTCTAGCGTAACCGCTTTGAGCTAGGGTGGTGATGTGAATGCTCATGCCTTCTCTAAATGAGAAGAGTTTTGGCAGTGGCGCAATAAAATACTAAAATGTATCATTAGTAATAAAGACCTGAGCTAAATTCAATAAGGATGATCACAACGATATTGAAACGCCAAAAAATAGCCATAACAGTCAGAAGTTGATGGAATTCAGCTGATTACGCCTAAACACGCGTAGATCAAAATCACCCAGCTCAATAAGCTTGTGGCGAGCTGTCGGGCAGTAGCGACCCCGTGGACCTGACCTCCTGGGAGACCCTTTGTTCTTCATCTCTGGCTTGCCTTAACTGGCCGGCCAGAGTGAGCCCTGACGAGGAACAAGGCTCCCACCTCACTCTTGCCTTAATTGGCTGGTTTGAGTGGAGAATCGCAAGAGCATACGTGCTCGGGGGAAGGAAGTATTCCAGTAAGATGCTGGTAGGGATCTTGACCGTACTTCCGGGATTGTCCTGATAGCCGTGGAATACCTCTCCACTCCTCAAGCACCTCGATATATGTTGCCCCCTTGTTGCTACGTCACTATGTGCTAGCGGCCGTTTTCGGGGGCCCATTTACTGAGTGTGCAAGTCACCCCCTGCCATTATATCAGTGTCATACAACCATTGGTAAGGCAGGGGCCATAGTCACTCCATAGTTTCTGGTACCTTATTCATTAAAGAATCCAAACCCATAGTCTAAAATTTTTGTTAGTTGCCATATTTTACAATAGTCCAACACCAACCGGGGGTTGTCCTTAGGTGCACTTACATAGTGCATATAGGGATAATCGTCGGTCGGTGTCCCATTCCACATAAAGTTTTTCCTCAAGGGGCCTCTGCGAGTTGGCTTCGGCCCCTCGTACGCCTTCCAAAAGTCCGGGACCTCAGGGTCCCGAGATATGGAAACATATTTTAAAAAAAAAATAATAATAATAATAATAACAAAACATTAACAATGACCCGCAAAAGCAAAAGGTAGACGATTGGAAAAAGAAAGTGCTACACGGGCGGCACCCCCATGACCTAGAACAATCACATATAGATACAGTATCATCCAATAAATGGCTTAAGATAGGTAATCTGTTCCCAGAAACCGAAGGATTCATTATGGCTATACAGGATCAAATCATTAATACTAAAAACTATAGAAAATTCATTATCAAGGATCCTACAATGACGAACGATAAATGCCGTAAGTGTCATAGCCAACCAGAGACCATACAACACATAACAGGAGCATGCACAACTCTTACGCAAACCGATTACACTCATAGGCACAATCAAGTAGCAAACGTCATTCACCAAAAACTAGCGTTTAAACACAAACTAATAAATAAAGATACAAATACCCCCTACTACAAATACACCCCACAATCTGTTTTAGAGAACACAACACACAAACTTTATTACGACCGCGCCATACTAACTGACAGGACTGTTCACTACAATAGACCAGACATAACACTCCAAGATAAAATTAACAAAGTCACTTACCTAATTGATATTGCTATTCCCAATACTCACAATTTGCAAAAAACCATAGGGGAGAAAATAAGTAAATATGCAGAACTCAAAGAAGAAGTGACCAGAATTTGGAGGCAAGAAAAAGTTTATGTAGTTCCCATAGTTATCTCTACTACAGGTGTTATTCCCAAACATCTCCACCATAGCCTCAAACTAATAGATTTACAGGATTCTATCTATATTACACTCCAAAAAGCCGCAATCTTGAACACCTGCAGAATCGTCCGAAAGTTCATGCAAATAGACGAAAATGAAATTTCTCCACACAACACCCAAACATAAAACTCACCACACGCTACATTGACTTGGTCTGAGACCCGTTAATGTAGCTTAAAACTAGCTAAAAAGCTAAGAAACATATACGTTTTCCCAAAATAATAATAATAAGCCGGTTGGTGTCCCACTTCATATTATAAAGCTTTATTTAAGGGGCCTCTGCGAGTTGGCTTCGGCCCCTCGTACGCCTTTCAAAGGTCCGGGACCCCAGGGTCCCGAGTAACGTAAAGTTTAAAGATAAATAATAATAATAATAATATCTTAGGACAATTCACACACGGTTATCTGATCCCAAGCTAAGCAGAGCTTGTGTTATGGTAACCAGACAACTGATATACATACTTATATACTTTATAAATACATACATATTATAGATAAATTACACCCAGACACTCAATATTTTCAAGACCTGATAAATTCTTAGATTATTCAAACAGATAAAATACTAAGTTATAAAGTAAAACCAATGACGTCTGTCCCCCTACATGGAGTACAATGTGTGTCCACTTATTGATTCAATTGACCGTATCGACTAAATTGTTTTGAAGAAAACCCACAGCTTTGACCTTCGCTGACCCTGTGGGAGTGGGTGGGATTTTTATAATATTCTTTTTATTTCTGAAGTTATTTACCAGTTTTTGGTTGAAGATCGAAGTTCCGTGTTTGAAGGTTTTTATAGAACTGTGTACGTAAAAACATGGTAAAAACGGAGCACAGTATTTCTGAGATCGGCTGGATGTATTTTGTTATTAGCAAAGAATCTTAGGTCGAGATAAATAAACATAACTTAGCACCTACTTTAACTAAGAATAATATTCCTATCACTATTCCACTAGTGACAGACTAGGATTGCAAGACAAAGACTGAACATTACCTACTACTTACGCTGTAAGATCTTACTTAACCTTTGATATTATAGTTAACCATTTTTATTGAGGTCCAAACTTAAGTTGATCAAATAGCCGATGTTAATGCAGTAAGATAAAGAAAAAACAATTAATAAATATATGACGTGTAGGAAATTTTGTTCACGATGTTACAAGAGATCTATGCACTACAGAGAGAGAGACAATAATATTATGGTAAAAAAAATGTCTATAGTATAATGTACTTCCATAAATACTTGACCAAAATTATTACAAAGAAAAATGTTATGACTAAGCTTAAAAAGCACATTTTACATAATATTATTTAAAAACCTAACATTTACTCACGGATCTCTAGAATTCAAAAAACCGTTACGGATGATTAGCTCGCTTCGAATGTGCACAAGAGTTGAATATTTTGAATTGACTGTGTTGCCATCATGGCTGTTTTATTACTTTATTTAATTTTATTGAGTTTTCCGTAAATTCGTCGTGTCAAATTCGTCTACGTACGAATTTCTTCTGTACAATCCGTACTTCCGTACTAATATTATAAATGCGAAAGTAACTCTGCCTGTCTGTCTGTCTGTCTGTCTCTTCTTCACGCCTAAACCACTGAACCGATTTGAATGAAATTTGATACAGATATAGTCTGGGGCCGAGAATGGACATAGAATAGTTTTCATTCCGGGAATCCCCCGGGAACGGGAATTATTAATCCACGCGAAAGAAGTCGTTTTTCGAAATTTAGTTATGTATAGTAACAAAATAATGAAATAAACAAATAATGAAAAGCTTTTAAAAGCCCAGATCACTGTGACCAGACCATGCTAACATTGGTTTTTAACCGCATCTTTATGCCCAAATAAATCTTAAGTGACACTTGTCTAACCAACACATTTCTTTGTTACAGGCTACTCCAGCGGCCCCCTACACAAAAAGACAATAAAATCCCTCAAAATTACCCGAATTCAATCCCCCAGCAGCAAACCAACCACCCTGAGTTTCACAGATCCATTTGGGCCTCCCCAGTCTTCGGACGGGGGGGGCCCGTCCACCCCACAACCGGCGCTCACCACCCAAGACTCGATAGACCACCAGCACCACCACTTAGGGGGGTCCCAAACCCCCCATGACTCCGCAAATTCAACCCCTACGAATGTATCCTCCAAGTCTGCTTTTATAGAGTTACAACAACATGGGTATGGTCCTTTTAAGGGGGGGTATCAGCACCCCCATCATTTTGGAAGCCCGGGAGGGCAGCAGAATCCTCATGAGGCGTCAGGTTTCCCCAGTCCTAGGTCGTTAGGGTATCCTTTTCCTCCGATGCACCAAAATACGTATGGTTATCATTTAGGGTCCTACGCGCCGCAATGTGCCAGTCCTCCGAAAGATGGTAAGTTTTATTTAGATCCTTTATCTATTTAAAAAAAAAATTGTTGCATAGTTTTAAAGATTCAAGCATATATAGGAACTGCGCGATGCGACTTTGTTTTGTACAATGTAGTATAATTTAGAAAACTCTATACATGGACTATGAGAGGCAATTGATTTATGATTTTAAACCAGTGGTTCCTATTTCCTGGGCGTTTTAGTGTTGCGAAAGAAAACTGTTTCTCTTGCGATGGACCATCACGTTAGGTTGGTATTTAATAATATTAAATAACGATATCGTAGATCTTTTTAGTTTACCGTTATTTAGGCACCACTGTTCTAGAGCGTTGTTTTTTTTTCTATGTAAACATTTGCGAAACATATACGTATTGAGTAAGACAAAAATTTCACAGTACCAGAATTTGTGACGGAGTAAAATTAAAAGAAATGTTGTCTTTTAAAACCCCGTAATTACTGTCTTTTTATCCAAGTGACCTTTACTAGAATTTAAAAATGTACGACCGTGGCTTTCTTCACAGAACAAATATTAGAAAAAGCAAAAACAATAAGAAAGTAAAATTGTTTTTCTAATACCCTAAAAGCTAAATATCTACTATTACACCATCACAAATTCAATTCAAGCGTATTTTAACACCTTCGTCACAAAAGAAGCCATTTTGAACTTACAAATTACCCTAATTTGTCTAACATTACTGTTGTCTTATGAAATACCCCATTTTTACGAGTTTCACCCCAAAATTATCGTCACTAAAGTGTTCTGATCGTCACATTATATCTGAACAGTCATTTTAAGGCGTCAACTACGATTTTTATAAAGTTTTACGAAAACCTTCTTCGTTGAAAAAGAAAATGTCTCTTTTTTTGAATATTTTATTGGCTATGGTAAAGTTTTTGCTTTTTTAAACTCGACGATACGATCACGATTCGACGGGTCGACTATTAGAAATATCCTAAACGACTGAGATAAAAAAAAATACTGATATTTCTTTTGCTGGCCAAATAAGTTATCTGACTCTCATTTCAAGATAAATAGACGTTACTAGCACGTGCTTTGGCTTAACTTTTCACCGTCCCTTTCTTGCCATTGCAGTTTGACAGTTGTGTGACGGTGACAAAAAAACTTAGCTTAGCTGAAACGCTTTCTAAGCAACTATTTTCCCCGCCTAAAATCAAAGCACTATCTATTAGTAGTTACTTCATCTACGCGGCGAAAAGAAGTAATTAGATTTTATTGCCACCAATCAAAACGTAGATCAACTGACATATTTTGTAGTTTTTTTTTTTTGGTAGCCATTGGAGGTCATTTTGGCGCGTCAGTTGAACTGACGTACGTCCAAAATTTGATCGTGAGTCTCGAATCGCCATACCAGAGTTGGTTGGCCGCCTAAACCATTTGGAGAGACGCCACAGTTTTACGACTAGACTGACGCGAAAAACATGACCGTCAATGCCCACCTTTACTGTCACCAATCGAATCGTCAATCAACTGACATTATTTTGTAGATTTTTTTACAACAATCATGATAATATTCCTGACAAAAATCGTGACGTCTAAATGGTCGGAAGTGACGATACGTCACAACATTAGTAATTGTAGTACGGAACCGGTGAGTTAATATTTAATAGAGTCCCCTAGCACGGTTCAAGTCTGTTCAAGTATAATTAGGGTTGTCAGTTTTTCACGGAAAATATATATTTATAATAAAAATAGAATTTTATAGACTTGCAGATTTGTTTTTTCCCTCGGAACATAATGTATTATTTTAAATGTATCTCTGAAAATGTCTAGATTAAATTTCTTGCTATTGGTTGGGTAATTAATTTGCGAATGAACCACCCAAAACCCAAATAAACAAAACATTAATTAGGATATTTTTGATAGATTACATTTTATTTTTCTTTACTATTTTCACTGTATTTTTCCTTCCCAGATCAACACGGGAATCTATCTTTTTCACATCTAAATCACTACTTAGGTAAGAAAAAATATAATTTTAACATACACTAGATGTCCAGCGGTGGGCAAATGCTTCATTTACAATTGAATACTAAACTATTAATTTCAGTTTAAATAATAACATAAATAACAAAAAGATACAATGCCTATAATCTATATAATCATGAAATAAAACAAACCCAATATTAACAGTTCAATCCATTTTATATTACTTTTAAATGTTTTTATAATTAAATTGTCAATCAACCAATTATTTCGAGACATTACTTGAACACATTATTTAAAGACACTAAAGACATAAGTATTTAAATGTACAATATTTATTTACTAGGTTATTACTTATTATTTTTAACTAATTGTAATATGTACTTTAGAATAAATCGTCTTTTCTAAAAACAGATTTTAATGTATTTATCCAGAAATACAAAAAAAAGCTAAATAAAATAAATTCATAGTAAAAACGTAACGCACAGCCCTAACTGGCCACTAAATTTTTCCGAACGCCTAACGGTCGCGTATGAAACTTTTATGTGTCACATCGGCGTCAACCAATCGTAGAACAGAGTTTGAATTTAGAATCTAGTCTATAGTCTATGGAACTTTTTAATTTCATAATTGGCGTTCGATTAAAAGTTCTTGCTAATCATTTTCTTCATTGAGGTGTAGAATAAAAAAGCAAATCTTTATTATATTTTTTTCTTTTACTAGTTTTCCTCTGAAATCGCTTACGTAATTGTCAGCTTACGCAGAAGTATTATGAAGCTTTTCTTAGAACGTAGTTCACTCCTTCTTTCGTTAAAATTGGTTCATTAACCTTTTGACGACAAAGCGACAGCCGGCTGTCGCGCTGCTATTGCCTTTCTATTGTGTCTCGAATCACGTGTGTTCGAAAGTTTAAGGTTTATTATTTTCAGTCCAAGACTTTGTCGATGACCTAACGAACGGACCAATACTTTCGTAAGACTAAGCTGTTTTGCTCACACCGTTTATATTATTTCAATAAATTCGTTTGCGTGCGTATAACAATAAGTATTAGCTAAATGAGCAATTAGGCTCTTATTATCCACGCTTTCATCATTTATGCTAAGAATATACAGTTTCAAAATCTTTTGTAGACTTATGAACCCGAGAATTTAAGAGGAAATGAAAAATTTTCAAAATATTATGAATAGAAGAAGACGCTCCACGTAAAACACTGATGGTGTCCAGCTGAATCCGGTTAGGCTGGCAGCCGACCCCAACACGGTTGGGAAATAAGGCTAGGGAGATGATGATGATGAATAGAAGACAATTTTTTTTGTTAGGCTAAAAATCACTCAAAGTGCAGAATGGGCTTGAGGGCCTGCGCACACTTATTCAGTTAAATTCACGTTTCACTGAACGGTTTTGCCCACACGTATACAGTTCTATTTCTTACAAAACCGTTCTCCGTTTTCTATGATCATAAGCAGAATAATGTATAAATACATACACATTATTTAAATTGCACCCAGACACAGAACAAACAATCATGCCCATCACACAAAATTTCTCCCGGGTGGGAATCGACTAAGACTTCTGGCTTAGCAGTCAGTCACTAACCACTAGACCAACAGGCAACAAATCTAGAATTAAAAGTATCTCATCATCTCCCTAGCCTTTTCCCAACTATGTTGGGGTCGGCTTCCAGCCTAACCGGATTTAGCTGGATACCAGTGTTTAACGTGAAGCGACTGCCTATCAGACCTCCACAACCCAGTAAATGGGCGACACGATACCATTTGGTTAAGGCTGGTCAGACTATCTGGCTTCTGGCTACCCGTAACGACTGTCAAAGTTGTACGAATGACAACCGGAACCAACGGCTTTACGTGCTTTCCGAGGCACGGGATGTCAGTAATGTCTAAGATAAACTTTAGAAAGTACATAATGAATTGAAAAAGTCACATTGGTACTTGCCCGGATTTGAACCCACAACCTCAAGTTACACGAGAGGCGGGCGCCTTATCCACTGGGACATCACGACACATGAGTTAAAGTATCTAAAAATTAAATAATTATCAAGCCAGTATCAGTTTCGCTTTCAAGAATGCCATTCGTGAAAAAAATTTAGCACGCGAACCACAGACAACGTAAAAAAACGTGATAACTTTTTTTAGGCGTCAAAATTTCGTGCAAAGGAAACTATGATTTAATTGATGCGTTCCGACATTCGTCTTCCTTGCCGGTATAATGCCATATAAGGATGCCAGTTTTTGTTATTTAATATTGTTTAATTTTACGTTTCTGTGTTACATTTTAATCGTCCTGTCATTATTTTTAATTGAGATGATGCCTGGTTTATGCAGCGGGCGTTGTGTGTCAAATTTTAAATTTCGAAGTTCAAAATATAACTTGCTATTAATGCTATCTTTTTAATTATTACTTTTTTATATTGAAAGGACTTTCATGTTTGATTACGTCTGGCATATTTTTAACAATAATGTGGCTAAAGGTATCGCCGTTTGGTAATTCAATTTACTGTATATGACTAGCCATATTGTAAAAAAAGATTCTATGAAAAAAAATTGTTAGTGAGTCTTTACTCAACTTCATAACTTACTCACTCACTGACTAATAATAACTTGAAGTGCGTAGTTGAATTTTGACATACTTAGATTGGAGACATCAGCCGAAAATAGTTTTGACTTTCATTCTGACTTCTATGAAAACAAAATAGTAGGTAAAAGCTTAATTTCTCACCAATATTTTTTTTTCATTCTACAATATTTGTTTGACAGCCCTAAGCAAGGTCGATTTTCACATACATATAGTCGTTTCCCAAATGCACTAGGAGATTTCTAAACCCTTCCTCGTTTCAAGGTTCTGTTTAGGTTTTTAACATGGCCTCCGATCTCAGGAAATACGTGTTAAAATTGCTTTAGATTATATGTTACTTTGTTAACTAATTCAGTGTTACAAAAAGCTATCAATCAAACATTAAAATGAGTTAATATGTTTGTTAACTCATTTTCTTCTAGTCTATTCTCGAATATTTTTGAATGTCGAACGAGATGAGTATTATTTTGAATTTTGAACGACAAGAGTGTCATTTAGAATACGGTATTTACACCATCGTCAATTGACGTAGGTACTTTTTATATGTGCTGTCAAAACGCGTTTGTCTCATATATTTATTACGGCAATATCACCGTATGACGTCACTCAGTAAGCAACTCAATTGCAAAACTATTTACTTGATAACAAAGCATCAAAAATTCAAATTTTACAGTAAATTGAAAATGAACCAGATATTTAGGGCTTAAATTAGGAGAGATTTTATAGAAATTATAACTTACATTTATTGGTTATAGATGTTAAATACCCAGTAACAAATGACAAGAAAATCATTTTGAATTTCGAACGAAATGATTAGGTACTATAGAGACTGCCTGGTCTTGCAAAGAAAAAAACCTTATTTTGATAGATCTGGTTCCGATTAGGCAATGAGATAAAACTTTGATAGAATATGATTTGACAGCTCGGCAGTCCGCGAAGCTGTTGTGCCTGTTGTGCAATAAAAAATATATAATAACGTGTTACATAATAATTATTATCATAATCTGTGAATATAAAATGGTAAACTGACTGATCGTCTGATTGTTAATAACCAACGCACAGCCCAAACCGCTGGTCCTAGAGACATGAAACTTGGAAGGTGTGTTCTTTGTGAAGAGTAGGAAGCCACTAACAAAGTTTTTTTTGGAAATTCGACCTCTAATGGTATAAAATAGTGGATGGAAGTTTCACATATCATCAGCTCCCTAGCCTTTTCCCAACTTGGTTGGGGTCGGCTTCCAGCCTACCGGATTCACCTGAATACCAGTGTTTTACGTGAAGCGACTGCCTATCTGACCTCCACAACCCAGTAACTGAGCGACACGATACCTCATAGACTGGTCAGACTTTCTGGCTTACCCGGTAACGACTGTCAAAGTCAAAGTTCTACGAATGATAACCGGGAGTAACGGATTTACGTGCTTTATGGAAGTTTCACATACTACGAGAGAAAAAATCATTGGTGCTGATTCTCTTGTTCACAAACTTAAATTTTAAGTTAAATGCATATTTCTCTTTATGTTTCTTAAAGAAAAGGACAGAAAATACATTTTAGTTTCATCCTGTCAAATTAGACAGCGCCTGAAAAAAATTGACGTATATTTAGACGCCATGTTTTTAAATCGCGTCTAAATTATCTATGGAGTGTATAAATTTGACAGGACTTAACTAATATTTTATCTTCTGTCCTTTCCTAATTAAATGGTAAGGGAGAAATGCACTTAACTAAATTTACGTTAGTTTGTGAATAAGAGAATCGGCACCATTATAACATCTTTCTTAATCGAATTAAAAACCAACTCAAATCTAATCAAATAAAGTCAAAACAGCCATTAATCTCTATGTAAAAGTAACATGCAATTAAAAATTACACTACACAGCAATGGAAACGTGTAATTAACAAATTGTGACAAATTGAACAGTGTCTAGTAATAAATTTTCATCTGTGCTGTGACCCGCGTGACATGGAAATAGATAAAATTTACATTTCTTTATATGTATGTATGTACTAATATAAATGTTTTTATACCTACCTATATTAGTTGCCTGGTTACCACATTACAGGTTCGGCCCAGTTTAGGATCAGATGACCGTGTGTGAGTTGTCCCGAGACATTTGTGTTTCCTTTAAGTAAAATGATCAATCTTAATAATTTCAAGTACCTTTCGTTTCGGTTACATATAAAACTTAATTTAATTACTAATTTGCACAAAGTGCCTATGTGAATAGGCTAAATAAAGAGTGGTTAAAACCAACAAAATGATTATTCCTTTGAACTCTGAAATCCCTTATAAGGTTTCACACCAAGAGTCTATAGAATCCAAACAATAATATCACACTTAAATTGTACCAACCATCTTTACTTATCACATACCACAAATTCAAACAAACAACTTTATCCAAGATAGTCTTATATCACACTAACTCCAAACATTCAAAATTAAACTCTATCTTAAACCAACAAGGTCGGTTTCCCTTTAACAGTGTACACAGCCATAAATCTTTCGTATTGTAACTAGGGGTGATCACTATGATCAAATTAAAAAGTTTGTATATTTGATGTTACTAATTTTCTAATTAATCTCGTTGTATGATTAATTTGAACTACATAATTATAATAGTTGAAAATGCTGTCAAATGCGATGCAGTCTGCTTGTGACCATGGCAGGTGTAACCCTGCCGAAACGTCAAGCAAAAAACAAATAAAAAAGGTACGTGCGCGTTAAATCCCGTAAAACAGTAAAATATTAGTACTTTTTATAAGCTGTCAAAACGAGATTCTCACATAGATATGTATGGCAATGTAACCTTATGACGTCATTAATTAAGCAACTCAATTGCCTAACTAATTATTGATTACAAAGCATCTAAAAATCTAATTTTACAATAAATTGAATATGAGCCACAATTTCGAGGCTGAAATTGAGAGATTTTATGGAAAGTATGTTTCACATTTATTGGTTTAGTTGTTACTGGTTAGTGACCCTGACTGCTAAGCCGAAGGTCGTGGGTTCACCCAGGACAAACTTTTGAGTGAAGAGCATGATTGTTTGTTCTGTGTCTGAGTGTAATTTATCTATAATATGTATGTATTTATAAATTATATAAGTATGTTTATCAGTTGTCTGGCTACCATAGTACAAGCTCTGCTTAGTTTGGGATTAGATGGCCAAGTGTGAGCTATCTCAGGGTATTTATTTATTTATGGGCAGACACGCACTAAGAAATAATTTCTGTAAATTTAACCCCTAAAGGGATCAAGCAAAGGATAAAAGTTTTTCTAAAGACGGACGAGCAAAGCCGAGGGTAATATATAAAATGATGAAACTGCTAAAAGGCATATAACAATTATCTAATTAACAAAAAATTAACCAACTAAAACTATGAATAAAAACACAATTTTAATCTGATTATTTAACTTCTAAAACAAAGTCAAGCGCCATTTAATTTACGACAACAATTAATTTAAAACAATGACTTCAAATGGTTTTGTCAAAACTAATTGTTACATAAATGTTACTGTTACAACGGGTAATTAAATATTTAAGTTTATTTAAACGAAGATTTAGTACGACTAGTTATGCCCGTGGCTGCGCCCGTGGTTGTTGAACTATCACGTGGACTTATAACTTCACTAGCTGATTGCTGTGGTTTCGCTTCTGAAGTTTTATACAATCTTGTACCATTTTCATAAAGAAATTATTGTGCTTTTTAATTTTTAACTTTAGTAGGTTTGGCTGTGCCGCTGTGCGTTTGATTATCACAAAAAAAAACAAAAGATGGTAGGTATTGGCTTCTATTTGTACCCGCGGTTTTACCCGCGTAATTCCCGTTTCCGTGGGATTTTTGGGATAAAAACTATCCTGTGTCCTTTCTTAGGCTATGGACTGTTCCTGTACCAAATTTCATTTAAATCGGTTCAGTAGTTTTGGCGTGAAAGCAAGACAGAGTTACTTACGTATTTATAATATTTAAGTGTGGATACTAGACGAGTATCGTTCAGCCCAGCTTTGCACTGGTGTTGCAGTTTATTGAAAATCTCGGTTTTTCTCAAACTAATATAACAGTATGTTTTTTCTGTCCTTTTCTTAATCCGTACTAATATTATAAATGCGAAAGTAACTCTGTCTGTCTGTATGTCTCTTCTTCACGCCTAAACCACTTAACCGATTTGAATGAAATTTAGTACAGATATAGTCTGGGAACCGAGAAAAGACATAGGATAGTTTTTTCCCGGAAATCCCACGGGAACGGGAACTATTATTCCACGCGGACGAAGTCGCGGGCAAAAGCTAGTGAAATATAAAGAAAAAGATGTACGATGAATGAATTAAATTAAGTATGGTGTGTGAACAAGAGAATCAGCACCAGAAGTTAAAAAATAACTTTTAAAATTGCAGAGTAAAAGTCTGTTTTCTCATAAAATTCAATTTCTGTTTAGGCTTCTTAAACTTAACCTAAAAACCCAAAACCCACTCACATAAAACCTTTAAAAATATTCGAAATTCAAATTCAAAAAAAGAATAAAGGTACAGTCATGTTAAAAAGCGCTTAACGTAACGTTCGTTGGGGCACACCCACTGGTACGCTACGGAACGTGCTCTATTTTGTTTTTCTATACTAATATTATTTATTTATTTATTGACTGTAGATTACTTATAGGTAAAACAAACAGAATAGAATTTTATATGTAAGGCTGACGGCTAATTATAAAAATTATTACTTGTTAGTAAAAAAATTATAAATAAATATTTGGAATAAAAATATGTTTGTTTTTGTAACAAATGAACTAAAGAAATACTGATGCCTGTAATAAGTGTTATGTTCCATATGTGTTACATATTGATAATGTCATACATATAAAGCCAGAATGATGTAAAATTCTTTTTTTTGACGCCGAAATACACTGAGAAGCGATGTTCTGAAAATCAACCTCTAACAGACTGAAATAGGTAATGAGACTATGTATAAAATAAGCAGACTAAGCTGCAGAAAATAACTAGTTAATAAATTAACTGTTATTAAGATCACGCGCGCATTTTTACGACAAAATTAATTTATGAGATGATTGTGGTAATCTGTCATGTGAGTAGCGTTTAATGTCAATTTAGTGGCCATTTGTTGATTTATTGCTTAATTATTATTGTAGAAACAAACATATTATCGTGTTTATTTGTGTTTATCGGTTTTGCATGCGTCTATGGTCACTGCTCCGCTCCGTATCGCTGGTTTGATTACTGCAAGGGACAAAAATTTATAAGGTTGTTTTTACCCGACTGCCCAAAGGAGGGTTTGGCTCTTTTACTATTTTTTTAGTCTGGCTGATTCTGTATTAATGTTTATAAGTCTGTGAACGCATCCATGAGATAAAAAAAATCTTAGTGGGGTAATCGTTTTAAATTAAAAAAAAAAAACAAGAAAAAAGCGGACGTATGCGCAAAACGATTGCTAAGTAAAATACTTTAAAACACATTAAACTGTTTATGTAATGTTATAATTATTATGCTTGCATTTTTATTACGTATTATGTCACATACAAAGATAGGTACTTAATTTTTATGAGAAACACACACGCATATCTTGCATCTCTTTCATTCCCCTCAACTTACGATATTTCAGAAAAAAAAAACAGAAAAAAGTAAATAAATACTTTCTTAACTGTGTTTCAGAATAAAAATAGACAAAAAAGACTATTTTTTATTTTCATTTTATTATTTATAATAATTTAATATTATTAAACCACAATAAGCAAACCCACAAACACGGTCAAGTAATATTTCAAAGGACCCTGCCAAAAAGGGTGGGTCCCCAAAAGTCCCTCCACCCCGAGGGTACTAATTGAGGTCCCCAGAACCCCTCCACCAACTGCTGACCGCCGCTAGACATATAAACATAATTACACGCTGACTAGCTTTTAATTATTACCTTAGACACCATTTTTATCAAGTTTTTAAAGAATTCTTTACGTTTCGCCCAAAGCGGGGCACGTGAGGTACAGACGCTTGGTCAAGTTTGAGTTTATTTATTATGGTCACTGGTGTGTTGGTATAATTTATCTATAATATTTTTTATATAAATTATATGAGTATGTGTATCATTTGTCTGGTTGCCATAGTACAGGTTTTGTATAGTTTGGAATCAGATGGCCGTGTGTATTTTATTGTAGTTTTTTTTTGTAAAATAGTAACAAACATCCATTGAAACATACTCACAAACCCTCACATATATAATATTAGCAGAGCTATTTTTATTGTGAATACCTATATTGCAAACAAACAAAACAATGTGTGTGTGGTGTAATTATTATTTCTTTAAAGTTAAAATAAATCTATTAGTTTTATGATCAACAAATAAAAACGTATGTCATGTACAAGTAAAATATACAGTATCAAGTAAAACAAAAACGGTAAAATTAAAATTGCACACTTCATTGGCTATATAAGAAAACGTGTTTCGCCGTTAAATTGTTAATAAAAATAAATAGAAAGATTTAAGATTGAAATTATAATTAAAATGAGATCTACACAATTATTATTTACCATAAGTATGTGTTAATGATCCAGTTAAATGATAATAAAGTTTTTCATGTTCACACTTCAATAAAATATGGATTTTATTTAAACTTGCTTGTTGTAAGAAGTGTTAATTAATTTGCTCTTAAAATGAATAAATATCAAGAAGACTGGTATTTTCGGAGATATAAAAACAAATGAGGCAGTAATATAATTAAAAACTGTTAATGTAAGCCGTATTTTAGTTGAAGTCACTGTGTTGTGGAGGAATAATAGGCAGTCGTTTCACGTAAAACACTGGTATCCAGCTAAATTCGGTTAGGCTGGAAGCCGACCCCAACACAATAAGACAAAAAATAGCCTATGTCACTCTCCACCCCTTAAACTATCTCTATTTAAAAAAAATGTCAATTCGTCGCTCCATTTGTTGTGAAAGACGGACAAACAAACAGACACACTTTCTCATTTATAATGTAGTATAGATTAACCATTCGACGACCAAGCGACAGCCGGCTGTTGTCTTTCTATTGTGTCTTGAATCACGTGTTTGAAGGTTTAAAGATATTATAGATTTCCTAGCTGTCTCCGGTGGTTTTACCCGCGTTAAAATTAAGTTAGTATAAATTTTAAGGGTGAACAACTCTTATCACGTAGTGGTATGAAAAATAGATAGTAGCCGATTCTAAGACCATGTGCACATGCATATAAAATAAAAAATCGGTAAAGCCGTTTCGGAGGAGTAAGGTAACAAGATTGTGACACGAGAATTTTATATATAAGAAAGATGAGAATCAAACACTTTTCTCGGCGACTGTCCACATCATTGTAGATCTAAATTAGATTAGTTAAGAATAGGACCTAAGGCTAAGCGTAGACACACCCCTTGCTCTAACGTTGGACCAGAAACAAAACAAAAGAAATCGCCTAAAATGTTGTGAGCATCTGTAGTGGGTTTCTAAAGCAACTTATGACTGTACTTGAAATGTAATAAAACGGAAAATTTTAATATTATAAAGCTAAAGAGTTTATTTGTTTGTTTTGTTGATTGAACGCGCTAATATCTGAAACTGTAGGTCCAATTATTGTGTTGGTTGCGCTACGGCTTACGGGATTGTAGCAGTAACCAAAGATACGGAAGGGACACCACACCGAAGGGGACAGCTAGTGTATAAATTAAAAAGACTTTTTGGTGGTAATCAAGATGCAGCCAAAACTGCTAAAGCCAAAAACATGATATTTGCACTGCAGTTTCTTTTTATGACTAAAAGTCGCACTAGGAATCGATTTTTGGAAATTCAATCAATAATGGAAAAAATAAGATGGTTGAAGCCTGCAAAAGCAGCTTGTTTTAAAGAAAAACAGGGTGGAATAATTTAGGAAAGGGCATAGGATACTTATTATATTTTTATGCGACTTAGCAACAAAGTTACGGACATTGGTGCCGATTCTCTTGTTCACAAAGTAACGTAAATTTAAGTTAAGCGCATCTTTCTCTTTCCATTTAATTAAGAAAAGGACAGAAGATAAAATATTAGTTAAGTCCTGTCAAGTTTAGACACTCCATAGATAATTTAGACGCGTTTTAAAAACATGGCGTCTAAATATACGTCAATTTTCTTCCGGCGCTGTCAAATTTGACAGGATTAAACTAAATTGTATCTTCTGTCCTTTTCTTTAAGAAATGGAAAGAGAAAGATGCATTTAACTTAAAATTAGTCTAGTTTGTGACCAAGGGAATCGGCACCATTGTTTTTTTTTCTCTTATAATAATAAAAGCCTTGCAAAATATTGTAAAAAAAAACCTAATGAAACATATACATATAATAAGTTTATAGAGTGAAGTGAAAGTAATTAAAAGTAAATAATTTGATTCCCATAAGACCATTCTTTAATAAAAAGTTCGGTAACGTACCAACGGCATAGAGTGAAGATTTTTTCTTTTTACTTAAAAACCGACGGCGCGATTTTATTCTGTGTTAAGGCTTGATAGACGAGTGACTTTTCTAAATTAGTGAAAACACGTTGTAGTATTTTAAAATTGAATTTAAGATTTAGTTTATCTTGGACATTACTGAAAGAAAACATTGCGAGGTAATTTAGACTTGTCATAATATTATTATTTATTATCCCAATGTTTGAAATCACTAATCCGCCTTGAGCAAGCGTGGTGATCAATGGTTGTGCCTTCTGTATAATAGAGGTCTTTTCTCAGCAAGGGACAGTAACAGACTGGTAATATTTTTAATATTCTACATAAAATAAATTGTCAAGACTTTCCTTAAACCTTGGAACACACGTGATTCGAGACACAATAGAAAGACAATAGCATCGCGACAGCCGGCAGTCGCTTCGTCGTAGAAAGGATAATAAAAGTTTTAAAACCAAAATTTTACGAAACGTTCAAACCGCTATCAACCGCTCGTCTGTATAACATTTTTTTTCTTATTTTTTTTTTCTTTTTATTTCTTATCTTCCAAAGGGGTTTTATTGTTTTTTAGCTGGTACTTTTTACGTTCCGTTTTTCGGTAGGCGGGCGATGGGCGGGGTGCGGCCGGTATGGCTTGTGTGTGGCTCCATTTTAATATTATTTAGATTTATTTTGTTTGTGACAGAAAAAAAATTTAGAGTTGTTACTTTGGTTTAGGATTTGGGTAGTTTTCTTCGCGATTTTACATAAATTGTATGTTAGGTTTAGAAAAAATAATTATAGGGTTACTGCTCGGCTCCTGAGCATTTTTTAGACTAAAGCATAGGTCTACCTTTTTCAAATTATTATGAAATTGTGCTGTGATTTTATGTGTAAAATATATAGACGTTTAAGCTTCTGTAAAGTTTCAACAAAATCCGTCCAGCAGGTTTCGCGTAAAAGAAACCAACATCCACCCATACATACTTACAAACTTTCACATTAACACCGTACACAACTCAACGCTCGATAAAAAAAAACAAAAAAAAACCCATATTTTCACATCACTACTTATCGACACGACATCAGCACATCACTAGTGGCTGGAGGGTGTGTCACGGCCCGGGGCATCGCATTGTTTCGACTGTATGTATGACGGACGCCGACATATACATACATACATACTTTCTGTATGAAGCCATGGGAAGCTCTTGTTGTAGTATTTTGATGAATGCTATGTGAAATTGTGGAGTGTTCATAAATCATTTAATTTGTAAGGTTGCTTGGTTTTTCCCGCGAGTTTTGTTGAGTTCAAACGTTTTAAGTAAGCTCAAATGACAGAAGTCAACATTAAATTAAAATCTGTTAGGTATATAAACTGTAAACTGATTGACTGATTACTGATTGTTGATATATCAGCGCACAGCCCAAACCGCTGATCCTAGAGACATGAAACTTGCAGGGTAAAGAGTAGCTAACCACAAAGAAAAGATTATTGGTAATTCCAATCCTAGAGGGGTAAAATAGGGGATGGAAGCATAAACATTCACGCGGGCCAAAGCTAGTTCCTCATATAAATAACTAGCTTTTGCCCGCGACTTCGTCCGCGTGGATTAATAGTTCCCGTTCCCGGGGTATTTCCGGAATGAAAACTATCCTATGTCCTTTCTCGGGTCCCAGACTATATCTGTACCAAATTTCACTCAAATCGGTTCAGTGGTTTAGCGGTGAAGAAGAGACAGACAGGCAGACAGACAGAGTTACTTTCGCATTTATAATATTAGTACGGAAAAGTACGAATATTCCAGATAACTGACAAAAAGTTTAAAGGGTATCGTGTTTCCCAGTAACTGGAGTCTTGTGGTGATCTGATAGGCAGTAGCTCCATGTTAGATACTAGTAATCCGCTGGATTAGACTGGAAACTGTCCTGACAAAGTTTGGAAGGCTAGGCTATATACTTTACTGGTTTTCATTGTTTGGTTAAGCCTGGATCTTTGGTTTTAGAGTGACAATCTACCGAAAGTATAGATCAGAGGGAAATTAACCATTAGGGCTCCTTTTTGAGCATATCGAAAAGAACGCAACAGATCTTTTTTTGACCCAGTGCCCAGGAGATTTTTATGATTTAGAAACCTCAGCATGATTGATGACACATTTTTAAAGCAATAATTATAAAGCGGTAGACGTTTGTTTGTTCATACGCGCTGATCTCAGACACTGCTACATATTCTGATTTGATAAATATTTTTGTGTTTGTTAGCCCAATAATAAGGGAAGGCTATATAACATCACGCTAAGACTGAAAAGAGCATAGCAGTAACCATAAAAAGTAGAGTAACCGCAGAGGACAGCTGGTTAACTTGAAATTTTCTATTTCTTCATTGGTTTACCGACAAACCCGTATTCACTTATGAAGGACATTACCAGGCTTTAAAATGGTTTTCTCATCTTCAACGGAATATCACTCTTAGAGTTATATCATTATTAGCTTATTTTAATCAAAATTGCACCATTTTTGATACCTATACCTTCTAAATGTATCCCTTTTCGCTTCAGTATTTAACTAGTGCAAGCAAATGGAAGTATTAATATCACGCTGTTGATTTATGAGGTTGGGTTGCGCAAACAGTTTTGCATATCTATCTCCGATCGCGACACTGCAAACCGCGAGCCTTTGAATTTGTAACTGAATTCTGAATCTGAAATATTTATGTTCGTTATTTGAATTGTGTTCTTTTTATTTGAAAATGGAATTTGAATCCTTAGTTTTGAACTACCCATTTTTTGAGTTTTTGCTTGGTTTTGTGTCATTCTACCTAACTGTTAAAAATTAAAATATTTATAAATTTGAAGGATGTATACGAATTCCATTACACTTATAATCACAGGCGCATCTAAACAAAAAAAAGGCCTCGCGTTCGATTTTTAAAAAGCTCACCAAAAGTGCCGCGGACAATTCCAAATTCAAAAATTTTCCACGGCACGTTCGGTTGCCGAATAAAAAAGTTAAAGTGCGTTCGATATTAATATGCAGTGCTGAGATCGTGTGGTATTAGTGTTGCGACAGTGAAATCGAATGATGTGCTCATTCGATTTCATGTATTTTTTGTTTTGCAGTTTTTAAAGTAAAATTTTATTCAAATTTTTGTTATTTTTACCGACTTCACAAAAAGGAGGAGGTACTATGTTCGGCTGTTTGTATGTATTTTTTTTTTTTTGTATGTTTGTTCATCGATTACTCCGTCAATTGTCAACGGATTTTGATGGTTCTTTTTTTGTTTGATAAGTCATGATTCAGGGGTGGTCCCATATAAATGTGGCGATCGGTTCAGTGCTTCTCGAAAAATTCACCAAGAACAAAAAAAAATTGACGAAATTTTCATAGACGATGTGTGCTTTGTCTTCAAGTTTCTATTTTCGTTTTATAAGATTGTTAGTAGTTTTATTTTGAAAATAAATTACTTTGAAAGATACTATACACAGTCAAACATTGGGAGTCGACACTAAAAAGTAATAAATAAAAAACTTAAAAAAAAAAAAAAATAACCGCCTTCAAAAACTAAAAACCCAATAATAACTAAAATTTCGGAAGTCGGTGGTTTCTCTTCTGCCATTCAATTTGTGTTGTCACCGACTTCCGAAATTTTAGTTATTATTGGGTTTTTAGTTTTTGAAGGCGGTTATTTTTTTTTTTTTTATTACAGATCAATTTTAAACAGCACAACAAAGTTAATTATTCATTTAAAAGTCCACCTTAACGACGATATTTTGCCGAAAAAATCGACAATTAAACGTAACTCGATAAAAAAACAATATTTTTCCCCCCAAATCGTAAAGAATCGACTAACCGACTCGATATTCGCACCACTACCTAGCACGCTTACCGAAAAGCTGAGTGTTGGTCTTGAGGCGATCCGATGTTGCGATACAAACCCAGTAATTACAACTTACTGACTATACCCATTATCAAGTAGCGGAGTGCCTTTCATATATTTTACAAAATGGATAGCCATGTTTCACAGCCTGTCTTGTGCGTTGAATATTTATATTGTAGATTTATTGCAAAGAAATATGTTGTGATTTATAGACGGAGGGTGTGTGGCTCGATGTTTGAATTCGGAAGGCCGTTAATTCGAATTTTGTGCGCTTGGATTTCGAATTCGTTTCGAAGTTTACCTCTTTTTTTAAAAGCTATTCTGTCAAAGTGACATAACGTGTTTTTAGGGACTTTATTGCTAAATTTGCGCTGTCCGTCGATTCGTTCGTCCGTCGTTCTATCAGTAAGTCTCTCATGAACCAAAATAGGCTGTCTAATTTCTCTTAAGCAAACAGTAGCAGTACTGTTCTGCCCTCTGTTCTGCCTCACTGTTCTGCCCTCGTGTGAAATGGGCATTAGGGCGAGGCAAATAAACATTACTTAACACTTTGTCCCTTTCTCACTAACTAATACATGGCTATTTGATTTTAAAGTAGGCCAAGTCTGTTCTATGGTAGCCAGAGATGATAAATAATAAATTCATACATTATCCTCACTTATATTAAAATGCGAAAGTAACTCTGTCTGGCTCGCTCATACGCCGAAACTACTGAACCGATTTATATGGAATTCAGTACAGAGATAGTCCATAGCTTGGGAATGGATGTGGAATAGTTTTGATCTAAATAATCCTACATTAACGGGAACACCGTGGGTAAAACTGCGAGGAAAGGCTAGTTACACTCTAACTACACCCAGACACAGAACAAACAATCATGCTCACAAAAAATTAACCTGGACCCACGACCTCCGGCTTAGCAGTCAGGGTCACTAACCACTAAACCAACCGGCCCTTCACCTCCCAACTTCTAACAAGCGTGAATATACAAGTTTCAGATCAAAAACTTGTACCAAACTTACAGAATTAATTAAAATCTTTTCGGCGCCGTCCGTTTAAAGTTTTGATTGATTTTTATTACTTGAATACTTAAAGTGATCGAGGAATTAAATATGAATGAATTACGGTATCACCTGCTTTCTCAAGGTACAAAATTATGTAGGAATTATTTTGACTGACAGCCTAAAGAAAGTCTATGGCAATAATTTTAATATTTTTGGCGGTTGGCAACATTTTCGAATTGGTCTGACATTAGTGATGTTCCAAAGCCGTCGGTACTTGCTATCGATATAAACAAAACAAGAAAACATTGTCAAAATACAGTCTTTCTTAAAATTAACTTGATAGATACTGTTTGTACAATAAAGCTTTATTCGGTTATTTTTACGTTTTAACATACATTAGGTGGAAATTAAACAATTAACTTCTCAGCAATGCTTGTGAAAACATGACATAAAAATAACCTAATAGGTTCTGTCCAATATTCTACCATCATTGCTAATAGACTATGATGATAAGTGGTTTGAAGGATGATCTGTTGTATCATTTTATAGTCTTCTACAATTTTCATTACTAAGTTCACATTTCCGATCATAAAAACATATTTTTCAACCCTCAGTTCCGTTTCACAATTAAACCTTCGAACACGTGATTCGAGACACAATAGAAAGACAATAGCAGCGCGAAAGCCGGCTGTCGCTTGTTCGTCGAAAGGTAACAAACAAAACTAACCACCATCTTTCTCCCACAGAAAAATGCGGCCTATCCGACGACCCTGGTCTCCGCGTGAACGGCAAAGGCAAGAAGATGCGGAAGCCTCGCACGATATACTCCAGTCTTCAGCTGCAGCAGCTAAACAGGAGGTTTCAACGGACGCAGTACCTTGCCCTCCCGGAGAGGGCAGAGCTAGCTGCTAGTTTGGGACTTACTCAGACTCAGGTAAGTGGTTATATGACAGTTGCAGGAATTTTAAGGGACTACGCTCAATTGTTCTGCTCTAATCAGCTTTTCAGCTTTAATCTATAGAAAATAAAGTTTTTGTGTGAAGACGCGTTCGACCGTTGAGTTTTTGACCGGTAATAAAGGAATATGTAGTTAGTTTATTTGTACATTTTTACAGACACTATTTCAAGTATAGCGTTACACAAATAAGATGTTGTTCTTTAAGACAACTTAGAATCAAACTGCTTACTTTTAAACCAGGCCAAGAGTATTTATTTTAGGAGCCAATGGACAGGACTAAACAATATGTATCTTCTGTCCTTTTCTTAATGAAATAATAAAAGAAAGATACACCTAACTTAAATTTAGGTTAGTTTCAAGCACCATTATTGAAAAAAGGGTGTACGTGTATCGAATTAAACAGAGTACTAAATGACGCTATTTCTATACCTACCAAATGCGTACTCTCATTTTTTTTCCAAATAGAATACTTACTACAAATTTCTATACTCCAAACATCTAACCTAAACGATATTTTAAACAGTCGGTTGCAACAATTAACTATTACAACAGCAACATTTTTATTTTTCTGTAAAATATTAAAACTAAAAAAAATCCCCACACATCGCCAGCATAGTAATTATGTCACACACCTAATAATTATCTACTAGTGTGTACTATCGACTAAAGTTCCGCTTGCCCATCTCTAAGGCGACAATCGCATAGCACGGTTCTCGGCTCGATCGCGCGGAGCTTGAGTTTCGACCAATAGGAATCGTATTATGATAGTGTTTGTCTACACAACGACATACAATGAAGTTTAGAAGTGAACACTCACACTACTATGCACGTGCTTGTTAGCAGGGTTCATTCATTTGTTTTGTGGCGTGTTTGTAATTCTTACTCGGCCTGCGTAAACTCTTTATGAATTATTGTTAACTGTAAGTAATTACGTAATCATACATTCTGATTGTTCTTGGAAAATGTTTTATTGATATTGCTTTATTTTAATATTGAGCTATATTCCAGGGGAAAATGTTTTAAGACATATAAACTTAATTTTAACTCTAATAAACTAACTGTATTCCGGGGTCTCGCCCGCATTATGTTATTTTAGATTACAGCTTCGCTCCCATAGGTCTTAGGATTAGCACACACCGCTGAAGGCGCAGCGGAGCGCATTTGTAGTCAATAATCTAATATAAACCTAAGCTTCCTTAACATACGGTCAACATTTGAGCGCGCTCCGCGCGCTGCGTGCATATTTATTCTTTTATTGACCGTATGTCAAGGTAGTTAAGGTTTATATTAAGTTGTTATCTTCAAACGCGCTCCGCTGCACCTTCAGCGGTGTGCGCTGGGACAAATCGTGACGTCATATAGCCCATATGTTATTCTGGCTATTTTACAGTAAAGTTTAATAAAAAATCGTTTCTAAGTTTTTGCGTGAAAGTGTAACAGAACAAACATAAAAAAAAACACATTTATAATGTTAGTGGGATTACATCTAACGATCTATTCTATTACCTCTGATGTTATTTTCTCACAAAATGTTATTTCGTTTATTTTACGTTTAATTCTGCATGCGATTTGGCTGCCGGAGTGGAGCTAATATTACAAACCTCAAGGTTGTGTTTGTTTAGTTGAATGAACCAATCTCAAACTACTGGTTCTAATAGAAAAAAATATTTTTGTGATGGATAGTACAATTATTAAGGACTTACGTGTTTAACTTACGTGAGCGAAACGGGGGACAGCTATTACAGCAGGTAACAGACAATTGTATGGCCATAATAAAACAGTTACTATGTTTTATTATACAGATGTCGAACACGGGCGTGGCTTGAAGATTTTTTACGGCTTGTTTTTTATTTGTCATTAAGTGTTAAACATTTATGCTTTTTTTCAAAATCTCTACAGAATTAGATTTCATTTTAGGATTATTAGGACGTTAAATAAAATAAAATATAATTTTAAGGAATGGCATTTGTAGAAAAACAACGAATTAACTTATAAAGCATTTATTTTTTTTAACACAATTTCTTAATAACAATAAAAAATACTTTGCAATTAACATAGATAATATTGTTAAGTAAATCATATATTTTGGTTTCTATTTATATATTACATTATATACCTTTTCAGTGTTACTAACAACACATAGACACATAATAACGTAAACTAAAAAATAACAAAAATATGTGTTTTGTCTGGTAACATTATTGTTAATATTAAGAAATGACTAGAATGCATTCAAAAAAATCAAGACAAGAATTTTACGTAAAATGCATGAATATACGAACGAATAAATACCTACATTCGACAAGTAGGTAGGTAGAGAATGTGTTACAATGCGGTCTCTGCTTTATAGTATTTATGTTGTACTGATTTAACATGGCGTATTCAAAATCGTTGACGATATGAATAATAACATGCTGATATTAATTTATTAACAAATCAGATTTTTTACAGATTAGTAAAAACACAACACATAACATTTAACTGCACATAAATAGTTTCTTTTTTAGGAATTACTTTTTATGTTAACACTCCTGAAACATTATGGTTTAATGGAGCATACAATACAGAATATAAGAGCAGGAACCTCTTCTAGTAAGTTAAATTACAATAAAATGATTGTGAAAAACAACAGGGCTTAAAAGTGAACTTTTGAACCTCATTATTTACTGTGCAATGTTTAATTATCGAATCAAAATAAACTTAACTACACTCCAAAATATGGTCATGTTTTATGGCGTGGGAAAATAAAAATTATATTTATTTCAAACTGTGTAATGCGATTAAACCGGTTGGTTTGAACAGGCACTATTAGATATTATCACAGATGAATAAATAGTTACTACGTAATTATTGTGATACGTAATTATTGTGTACTGATATTATTGTGAAAGGGTAAAACAAAAGTTATAATACAAGCCATTCTGTATACAAATATGATTATTATGTAATGTTACACAGTTATACAAGACGATTTTGATAACTCAAACTTCACTGTATAAATTATAATTCATTTTGGTATAGGAAACCACCTATTCAACCGGATATAATAAAACAAATGAGAAAACAAGGCTTAAAAGTGATATCTTAAACCAGTTCATAATTAAATAATGTTTTTATTATTATTTAAAAACAAAGTCGTTTTCAATTTTCATAATTGTTCATCTTTTAATGCGTAGGGATAGAGATTAAAATTTTATTCATATTTATCATAAGAATAAAAAAAAATTAATTCAATTATACAGGATGGTTTTGTCTGATACTTTTATATTATCGCAAAATTGTAAAAAAGTGAAAATTGGAACCAACTTAAATTAAAATCTCATTGTTTAATATACAGCATGGTTTTGTAATAACCAAAATCTTTCTGTTAAAAAATCTGATTGTTTAAGGAATATAATTATACAACACGGTTACGATATTGGTAAAAAAAAACAATCTTTATTGGTTCATAAAATAACAGTGATAATTGAACAGCGAACCCTGGCCTCCACACTAGGATTGTTGTGCATATTGTTTGTATCATCAGTGATACAAACAATATGCACAACAGATTTATTACTAAAAATAAAAATAGGAAAAAAATAAAAGAGGAAAATTAAAAAAATCTTGGCTACTGGCATCCATGTAAAAAGTAGTGTTTGGCGCTATGGTGACCTAACACTCCTTTCGTGTATTTGTAATAGAGTATGGTTCGAATGGTAAGCTTAAGTCACACTTAATCATTACAACACTTAGTTACAAAAGTAAAAAGGGAATAAAAATGGTAAATGGTAAAAATGGTAATGGTATTGAGTACGAGTGTCTCTAATGAGATCTGAACGCGAACCACGCGTGTGCACGAGTAACGCGTGGTTAGTTATTAGGTACGGTGATTTCATAAGGTTAAATATTACACAATTAGTTTTTTTTTCAATCATAAAAAAAAAATTAGAATCAGTTGTATTAAAAAAGAAACATGTGTAATCTGGAAATTTTAGTAGTTTCGAGTTAAAAATATTTTTTAAATTCTCTTGATTATTTATAAGTACTGCTTTAAAAACTTATATTATCGTTACATATTCTTTGCATTTTTCACTGTTATAAATTTGTGTAAAGTAGTTTCCATAAAAATCAAGAGGTATTTTAGAATACACAGGGTTGAAAGTTTCAATGGGCTCTGGAGGAGAACTACTTTAAATCGTTAAGTCAAAGAATTTTACTTAAAGGAAACATTCCTTTATTTTTGAAAAGAAATAAAATGGCATCCACACTCGGACACACATGGAAATTGAACTGGCTAAAATTAGAAAAAAATAACACCCTGTATTTTTATAACAAAAGACGACAAGGACGAAATTTCTCTAACAAACATGGTTCATTAAATTAAAGGAAAAAAAAATCTGAAGAATATTATTTCTAAAAAAGAACAAAAACTACCGACGGCCAAAGTCGCGCATCGATTTTAAAAGTTAAAAATTCATGGTTTTGCTCTAATTTATTTGTTTGTAAGATTTGATCCTTATGCGTGACCCTATCGATTGATGACATAAAATACAGAATGTTGTTTTTTATATTTTAAGCCAGTTCGATACCCGGGTGTGACACATTTTCAAAAATATTTTAATGCAATTTTATTTATTTTTAAAAATAAAGGAATGTTTCCTTTAAAAAAATCTATTAACGATTTAAAGTAGTTTTCTTTCAGGACCCATTAAAACTTTCCACCCTGTATATACGATAGTGTTATACACGTTTACACCGTAATACTGTTTAAAATTTTACGTTTTAATATTTTGTTGCTGCTCCTTCTGCATCTATTACAGCATCACACCGGTTACGCATGGACCTTACAAGGACTTCACACAAATTGGAACCTCGTAACGAATCCCAAGCTTGTTCGCAGTGGCTTACAAGTCCTTCTTTATTTCTTTCTGCCCTGTTATCCCATTTTTGGACCATCCATACTAATATTATAAAGTGGAAAGTGTGTCTGTCTGTCTGTATGTTTGTCTTTCTTTCACGGCAAAACGGAGCGACGAATTGACGTGATTTTTTAAGTGGAGATAGTTGAAGGGATGGAGAGTAACATAGGCTACTTTTTGTCTCTTTCTAACGCGAGCGAAGCCGCGGGCAAAAGCTAGTTATACATAAATTTTTAATTGAATTTAAGTCTGGCAAGCGGGAAGGATGTATTGATCATGTTGCTTCATAAAATTGATTTTGACTAATAGTCCGCGGTCGAGGTGCACAAGCGCGTTCGAGGATACTCCCTTCTTCTTCATATCTTCGCAACCAGCGGCGAACCGTGGACCTCTGCAAAAAATTAAATCAAGATTAGCGTTATATTACATTGTAACTTAATATTTCCTATATTATACACTACAAGTAGTCAATTAAAACTATAATAGAATATTGTGTGCAAAAGGATTAAGTTTATGAGAAGTATCCCAAACGTTTTAAATAATATTATCAATTTTGGGTCGTCGTAACAGTCTTATCTGTTTTATGGTTAGTAAACAACAAACAAACGTGGGAAATTCCATCCGTGTATGAAACTCTTTCAAGCAAATGTGTGCTTTATTCAAACTACTTAAGAGCGCAAACACAGTTTTAAACAATGGTGACGAAGAGCCATTGTTAAAATGTTGAAAGGTTTGTTATACTTATAGGGTCATAAAAGTCCCAAACACTGTCTTTGAAAAAGATAGGAAAAAAAACAAACTTTCTTACTGCATTATTTACGATTACAATAAGATCTTTAAGCTTAAATATTTTGCATGACAAATATATATATACGAAAAATAATAAAAAAAAAAACAATTTCAGCTAAAAAAAACTAATCCAAATTTCAATCGAAATTGCTGACGCAGTATTATACTCAACTCAAAATATAACTAAATTAGCAACAATTTACAGCCCTATTTTTTATGAACGAAATTAATAAATCAAGGACGGAATGAAAGATTGACGGAGCCTCGCTTTGCAGGACTTCTACATTCGTCTGTATAAATAAAAGGGACTCAATAAAAACCTGCTTCGGGTGTTGTTATTTTTGATGTGCAGTTAGAATTTTCTTTTGAAACATTGATGTGTTGATACATTGCTTCCCAAACACCACCAAAGGGTCATTATTTTATCAATTTTTTTATTACCGAACCAATCATTCGATTGTAAAAACCTGTTGAACTAACTTGTTCTCATACATTTTGGAAAATTTCGATAATGTATCAGACTATAATATGTTTATATCACACAAAAAAAAAACTTACATATTATAACATGTAAGAAATATTTAAAAAACTATTACTTTTATGAAACGAAGCGACGCGACGTCGTCAGAAATTTCGTTAGTAGTTTGATGTTTAATATAGAATTTTTGTCAAATTCGTTTATGACTGAATGAGATTTATATAATTGTGGCTCCAATAAAAATATTGGTATAGTACTTTATAAATACTTTCATGCAACAGTACTTAATAAAAATAATAATAATAAACCTTTATTATCAGGCAACTCAGGCCTATAGAAAAAAAAATACACAAATAATTTGCTTAAAATAATAATTCACGCCCCCACTCAATAATATGGTAATGTGGCAACACTATAATTTTTGTGTCATTGCATAAATATGCAAACATTCGGTAGTCAGAGCATTTACTACACTCTTGCATTTTTTTTAAGATTCCCGAATGTTTTTATAAGATTTATAAGGTGGCCTACAATCATTTCAATAGTTTCGTAAAACACAATTATTATTCTCTAAACATCTAAATTCAATACCACAAGAAATTATTAAAAATAAATTTAATTTGAATTGTGAAATTGCTAACTATATCGATAAGCGATGTTTACCATTAAATCATTCGCGTAAGAAAATAACATATTTTTTACTAAATATACAGTATTTTAAAATTAGAATTTTAAAGGAAAATATATTTATATGCACCATCGCTTAGATTGCACACGAATACTAAGCGATAGTGCATTGTAGTAGTAAAACAGTATTTAAATGAATAAACTTTAATGTATGAATATTAACAACGAAATCGGTACGATTCTCGCTAATAAAATGTTTATGATGCATTACTTACTAAATTTCTGCCCTTTAATTACAGTAATGTTTTTTTCGTAAGTAACTTAATTTTATTAAACTATAATATATGAAATATTGTAAAAAAAATGCTTTGATTTGACGTATAAATGTCTAACTTGCGATCTACCCATGCTTAGATAATAATATTTCCATAAAATAGTTTTTTATGTATACTGTAAAATTTATTTATCGTGTAATATTAATAAAAAGCAATTACCATTTTATTCGGTGCGAGGAGCAAATTTATGTTTATTTGTTTTTGAATAAAAAACTATGACTTACTTGCAAATTCAACTCCACAGCAATTTGTGATATATTCAGCCCTTGTCTATACAAGACAATAATTTCGTTTCTTTCTTCTTGGTTAAGGTTTCGCGTCGTTATGACGAAGCGGCAGTAGGCACAATACACAAAGTCCAGGATACGAGCAAAGGTCAAAAAGAGTTCAACGATCACAGTCCGATATACAAAACACGCGGTCATAGTTAGGCAGGCAACCAGTCCGGTAGAAATAAACAGGTCGTAAAAATCGAGGCGGGAATGACAACGGAACGCGTGAACAATGAGCGAGTTGCAAATTGGCACTGGCTAACGTTTGTCGTTATTTTTTGTGACACGCACACACTGCACTCACACAATCACATATTGTCTCTAATTGGTCGGAGCAAAGAAGGGCGTGGTTTGTCACTTGCTGCGCGTCCGCAGGAAAATTTTCTTAAGTGGGCAAGCCTGACTTTTGTTGATAGTACATTCACTACATTTTTTATCTCTAAATCAATGTTCATCTAAAAATAAACCTTACTTGCCTACGAATAAAATGTAAAATAACTAAGCAACATGTCCACCTTATGCCAGTAACGTATAATTAAAAGACAAGGAGTTTTTTTTTTAATATCTGTCACAGATAACGCACTGCTGCTTCTAAGTAGTAATTTCATTGTGAATAGTCTATGCTTTTTTTTACGAAACAAAAGTGCTTAGTATTTTTTTTTTTGTTCTTTCTATCGGCGTTTTTATTTTTTTGCGATGAATAAGTAAAAATAATTAAAAATAGGGCGGAAATATGAACATATTTTTTATTACTAGTAAGTCATTAAAAGAGAAAATTAGTACCTATAGTAAAATTAAAAACTTCTTTCGAAGTGGTTAAAGTTATATTTTTTCCTATCTTCATGGACGATTTCTCTGCTAAATACACACTTTGTTTATGCAATTTGCATAGGTTTTTGCCTAGTTAATGTTATTTTTAAAACACAGAAAATGTAGTAAAACTAACGTACCGTAGTTACTTATATAGAAATACACGTTCTGTTCATTTGAACAACATTTTCGTAGTTTTGATATTTTTAATTATAAGTACAATTAACTTTATTTTTATGTCGGTTAAAAAATCTTTCATAGTAAAGAAATAAAAAAGTGCTCATAATAAATATCTTTCATAGTAAAGAAATAAAAAAGTGCTCTTAATAAATAATTAATAATTATTTTACTTTTAAACATGTATCGCCCGTTTCTGGTTTTCATCAGGCTTATGGTAGTTGCTGCCCTGTCGTAGGTCACACCGTGATATCATTTCGGCTGTGTGTTAGTTGATGGGCTATATCAGTATCATCATCATCTCCCTAGCCTTTTTCCAACTATATTAGAGTCGGCTTCCAGCCTAACCGGATTCAGCTGCATACCAGTGATTTACGTGAAACGACTGCCTATCAGATCTCCACAACCCAGTAACTGGGCGACACGATACAATAGGCTTAAGTCTGCTATTGCAAGCGAGTTCCAATGACCTTAGGATATTTGACAACTGACAGTTTTTGTATGGGAATTGTGTCAAAAGTTTGACGTTACATGTCAAAAATTGATGATTGAACCACTATTACAATAGCAGACTTGAGCCTCTTTGCTGTATCACTGTAATTTTTTCCACAAAATCCGGACAGTACTCAATTTCCGCGTGATAGAGCACCAAACATCCATCTATCCACTCACAAAATCATATCTTTTACTATTACCACATCTCAAATAAAAGTTATTACCGCCAGCCAACGAAAGCACTGCAATCAAACCGCGCCTATCATTACAAAAAACATGCACCATAGACAAACGCATGCGTTCAGAAACCATATTCCGATTGGTTTCGTTCAGAAATTGATTCGTCATGTGTCACCGTATGGAATGAATAATCATGGTCGGAACAGGGAACGATGTAGAGTGCGGAACGTGTAGATAGGGCATAGTGATAGTATGGCGCTGAATTAATAAAATAAATAAATAATGACAAAAAATATTTATTTTACTACATACAGAAGCAAAACTATATTAGCATAATAAGTAATTTAGATAATATTGCCAAAATAACATTTTTTTATAAGAAACAAATCAAGCTATAGTTAAGAGTTTTATATTTGTTTGTTTAAACTCATTGTTTTTTGGAACTACCAGTTGAATTTTGTTATTTTTTGTAAATATAATTGTTTTTTATAAATACAATTATTTTTTTATAAAAAATTATAAAATTCAATAACCTATACATCATTAGATATTGTATAGGTTATTAGGTCACGCTACATGCTCAGGAGCAGAGCACTAACTAAAAACCAAAAAGATTAAATCGTGAAAAGACAAATATTCCAATAACTTAATTTTTTTAACACACGTGATTTGAAACAAAAAAAAAAGATAATAGCAGCGCGACAGCCGGCTGTCGTTTGGTGGTCGAAAAGTTAATTTATTCATTTAATTAACTTATCATTTTCTAGCATTGAAATAACATTATCTATTTCATGTTACAATGCATGAAGTGTCGGTAAGCATGTTTAACAACAACAAAAAACAGTTGAATAATGCAAAATCTTGTTGTCTTATATCTGTGACAAATAATTAATATTGTAATTAAATGCTATCTTAACAAAACGCGAACATTGCATGTTGTCGATGTATCATACACGCCACAATGTGTGTACTCACTACTCAGACTAATTTAACTTTTCAATGATTTCTGCAGCGGCTTGATATTGAAGAGTTCTTTTTTTCTTTTTTTTATCTGTCATTAATTACTGTTCTGCTATCATAAGATATAGCGTGATGTTATTCATAAATCTGGCTGATTCAAAATTCAAGGCATTTAGATATTTAAGAAGCTTATGCATTGTCAAAGAGTCGGTTGGTTAGTCCAATAGGTTGCGCTAGTTGCTTGTTCCATTTTTCAAATTTCACTGAGCTTAAATAAATAAAACAAACTCTAGCTTTACTATATTATTACGGATGTTGAACTTCAAAGAAATTAGACAAAAAATACATTATAATTAAGCACTTCAACTAATAATTAATAAATTAAAAGTTGAAAAAATTGCATTTTATAATCCACTCAAAACCAGAAGTATTAAGTGTTTTTTGCAACAAAATAACTTTAGTTATTTTTGCTCTTTGTATAATGTAACATGACATGAAACACAGGTACTATCTAATCATTCTTAAGTTAACGTTAACGGTATAAAAAGCAAGAGCCAACTTAATTTTATTATAATTTAATATTTCTCAGTTATTGTCTGTGAGCCGCGCTTTGATGAGCCCCGCGTCGATGTTGGGCTGTGCGATTATCGATAAATACTACCGTCGATAATTTTTTATTTCGATGGAAATATAAACAAATAAATTTTGCAGTTTATGTAGAGAAAGAATCGTAAAAAATTTTATTGGTGCAATTTGCGAGCTATTATAGTTAATTTTTAAATATGTTAGAATAAATAATTCGTTATTTGTTTTTACAACAAGAATATAATTATGACTATAGCCATAACTATATTCTAAAATGAGAACTAGTTTATTCGAAATAACCAAGTTTTTTAACGATTATCTATAATGTGCCAAAGAGTAGGTCTAAACTAGATCTCAGATAGCTCCATGCAGAAAGAAATGGATACCCTTTTTTTTACCTTACAGTAGAATTCTTTTAGCTAATAATAAAAAGTTATTAGCTTCTAGGAAAAAACATTTTTATAATGCCTTCATTCATCACATGAAGAAACGATATTATAAAAGCCGTTGTTATACAAGGACTATAACATCGATATAGTCGATAAACCGATACACTTCCACAACCCAACCCTACAACCCATTCGATTCGATTCCACATTAAAACAAAAAAGTAGGAATTGAACTCCGTACTATTCCGGTCTTTATAACAAAAACGAAACAATCTAATCCCAGATTGCATTACTTAGAACATAATTAAGGTTTTTAGTTTGCTTGCAAGCGAATTTAGACTTTACAGCTTTGGGAATTGTGGTGTTGGTAACTGCAATTGTATGTTTGTTAGTTAAGTTTTTGTCAATGGTAATAAATCATTAAATTTGTCTTAAGGTGCTGCTGATGTTCTATTGTTTTATAGGTTGAACACAGAGGCGTAGCTACGTAGTTCGGCCCCGTTGCAATAGGCCTCTGTTCTTACAAGTTGCCTAAAAAACCGGCCTAGTCAGATCTGGACTCGCGTAGGGACAGTTTCGTGTAAATGTCGGCAAAAAATGTCAAATTAAATCACATTTGTCGTGTGGGAGCCGCACTTAAATTTGTTGTTATAGCAGCAATAGAAATACTGTAATATTCTACTATCTGTAAACATTTCTACTGTCTAGCTATCACAGTCCATGAGATACCCATAACCATGAGCCACAAGTTGACAGACAGACAGACGGACGGAGTGCGGTGCCCTAGGTAATAGGGTCCTGTTTTACTATATGTCTCAAAAAGATTGCATGATCTAGGAGTTTGTATCTACGGGGCCCCTATGTCATATTGCGCCTCACCTTTGCACCGCACCTTTTTTTACTGACTAAAATCCACTCATGTTCCTTTGGTTGCCTTTATGTTCCGGGGCCACGGTAACTATTATAACTATTCCGCAACCCCGGCAGACACATCCTGGTCTACATGGTTCGGTTTCAAAGGGTTGTTGTGGGGCCTCAAATATGTGGGTAGCTCGTGGGGCCTCATATAAACATTTTTCTCCAGGGCTCCGGCCCTGGATAAACATTTTTCTTATTAACTCCGTGTTCATTTATAAATAAACTTTAGGCGTGATTACTACTGTTTAAGATTTTACGATGACGACAAGATTCAGTGTGTTTGGGAACCATTTTCTTGTTAGTTTAGATGTGTTGATTAATATTGTTATTTGTTAATGAATAAAGATAAGGATTTAAGGTTTGCGTTTGCTTTTTGTTAACTTTGTCGGTAGCTTGTTAATTTTATCTTTTTTTTTCTCCTGCCTTGCAGTTGCATATAGTGTTGTGTAGCTTTATAATGGCAATATTTTAAAAATAATTGGATATATTATAATATGCTAGGACATCAAGCTAATTTTGTATCTGCAAATAACTGGCAACTTTATCTGTCTATCTGTCACGCATCCACGGCTAAATAACTAAGCAGATTTTAATGAAACTTGACTTGGGGGAGATTATTATACTTTGGCAGAGGTCATGAGTTTTCTGCAACTTTGCCAGCCAATCCCGTCATTCACAACTAATTAACATTTAGTTTTTAAATCTTACTCTTAAAATAACTAAGTAAAAGGCTTTTTACCTATGCCAAAAGTAGGAAAATACACCTCAAATGTTACATAACTTTAAAAACAACTCACATCCCATACATTAATAAGAAATGAAATTTTTAATTGCTGTTATGCAATGGGATTACGCCTATAAGGTCAGAGTTTTTTATCGATCATTGTGTTCACTCGGAATGAATGAAAAAAAAGAAAAAAAACATGATTGATTGGATCCGAGTTGAAGATGCAATTTTTTTATATTTCTGTTACGGGGCTTTAAAGGGTAGCTTCTATAGAACACTTGTAGTAATTTTAAATTATAAAAAAATGTGCCTAGAAGTTGTAAAAAAATATACCGTACAATTGAAACCTTTTGGAGTACATTGCCACACACGGGACAAACAAATAACTGCATTTTATGCCAATAACGTAAATATGTGACCAAAAAATGTGCACTGTGTTTTAAAATAGATAAGTAATACAGTAGTTTTTTATGTGCCGAAAAACTCTTATTCCTTAAAATTAAATCTTTAGATAAAGATGAAAATAAAAATTTCCACAAATATTTAAAATTGGCGGTGAATTTATGCTTAGTACAGAGTTTGCGTTTTAAAGGTTACGAATGAGCAAAAAACGCTAAGTTCGTTTACGACTTTTATTTAACAAGTTTCTAGTATGAAGACATATAATATTTAAAAAAAAGTACAGACACCAATAATAAGCAGTTACTGCAATAAAAAAAAACAACAACAAAAAGAGGTCTTTACCACAGACTATTACAAAACCGTACTATGTGGGACAGCTTGATTAAAAATTACTCAATACAATGTTTTACCCAATAAAGTCAGATGCGTACAATATTCTATAATGAGCGTAACATCGATTCTCATGTCTGAACAAATTTATCTACGGTTCTTTCGTTTAATTGCAATTAAACGTACTAATCGACAGTTTCGGTTTTAACGTGGCGCTGCACTAGTGTTTTGGTGAAAAATGCAGATTTGAATAAAGAACAGATTCTATTTTAAGATTGGCATAACGCATAACGGTCAAATTTGAAAAAATACAGATTTGAATAAGAATTCTTATTTTGAAATTGAAATAGTTGTTTTGACAGTTACCGACTACGTGTTTATGAAAATTCAACCTGTCATTTCACTATCGTAATGTTAGGTCTTTTAGTTACTGCTCTGTTCCCATGGGCCATAGTGTGATGTTATGTAGCCTGCGTAATTCTCATGTATAGGCTATTACTCTATGAGTTTCATCAACATTTTTCAAGTAATTTATGATTGGTTTAGTTTTTCAGTACAAAGGCCAGGATAGATGACAGAGTATCACTGTTTAGTTTTTGTAAAAAAATAATCGCATCATTTTCACTAGAGAAAATCTCAAACTACATATTTCTCAGATCTTCCTTCAGCAAGGGAAGATTAGATTTCTCACATTCCAGAAAAACCATAAGCAACACGGAAATTAAAGAAAATAAGGCGTTGCACCGCAGTCGTACTGACAGGCCGGCTTGACGTAAAAAATCCCATTTGATCACAGCCCGTCAAACAAAATGATGATGGATGTATGTAGTTAATTTGATACTACGCTCTGTGTGACGAATTTACAAACTGTGTTATGTTCCATTGCAGTATTTCTTCATGTATTTCTTATTTTGAACGTAATTATTTATCTCTCTATTGATGTTCCATGTTTTTGCTGTGTAGCGCGGTGGTGGGTTTTCCAAATTTGAAATTGAGTGTGACGTGACTTTGAATTTGAATTTGGAATGATGCAATGTGCGTTAGAGCTGTACCTCTATCTAACTCTTTGGTTTGATATCGAAAACTTACTCTGTGGTCTAGCGGTAGCGTAAAAATGTTTTGACAGCCAATAATCCGACTAAATAGAAAGGTTGACTGAGTTAGGTACAGGGATTTAGTGGTTGTTTAATTTTTATTTCTTATACCTATGTCAGTTATTTCTGCGATTGCTAGAGGCGCAATATTTAAGAAAACTCTCGCAAACTTATGGAAGAGCTGCTTTTCATCATAAAAGTATTATTTTTTAAATTGAATTCTTTTATTTAATGTTTATGCTTTCATGTCTTTCATTAAAGCGTCACCAGGATGTTTTTTTTTAATCTGTCTGTTTGTCATCACTTTTGCCCCCTAAACAACTGAACAGATTTTGATGAAATCTGGTTAGATCTAAGGTTAAGCCTCAAGAAAGATAGACTTTTTATCTGTTCCAGCATATATATGCATTCACGCAAAGCCGTAGGCAAAAGCTAGTTCTCTATAATAAGTAATTTTCTATTACATGATTACAACTTTTTCTAGAGTTAGACATTATGATTATTTTTTATCAGGTGTAAAATAATTGCCTTGACATTTTAATCTAACGGGTCTGCCAATCGAAAAGTTCAATTTGTGTTATTAACTTATTATGTTTAAACAAACAATTAAAGGTGTCATAATTATTTTAATTTTAGCTATTAAAATATAAAATAGCCATCATATCTTGTGATATTTTATTTTCCTATCAAAACTTTATAGGTAATTATTAGTTTCTATGCAATAGACAATTTCCTTGTCGAAACAAAATTAAATGATGTGTGGATTATAAGGCGGGAAATCTCATGTCATGCGAGTTCGCACATTTGAATTTAGAACGTCAATGTCAAATGTTTAATTTTTCCGCAACCTCAGCACAGCCTTTTTCTTTTCGGCCAGCACTTCCAAAGAATTCTATTTACAAAAATATATAACGCGTCTTAGAACGCCGAGTCACTATCTCAAACGATAGGAACCATGACTTACGCATTTCGTGTACCTCCTCTGATTGGCTGTCAAAGTCGACCCGACAACCAATAGCGGCTCGTCAAATGTCATGACTGTGCGGTTTAAGAACAATTGTTCGAAAAAAGAACGTGCTTCCGTTAAAGTGGCAAGGCTTCTGTTTTTTTTTTATTGAAGTTGTCTATGAAGTCTTTTGTCTGTGGCCGAAAGAGTGTTTCTTTTGTTGTCTGTGGTAATAAATATATAGTAGAGAAGTATTTGATTGGTATTGTTTTAATGTGCAAACGGTATTGAGTATTTTTTGTGCGATTAATTGAAACGTTATTCGTGAACATATTTTTTAGTTTAATTATAAAAATGAGTAATACCGTTCATAGGAAACACCATTTTAAGACAAACAAGATTTAAAACATAATATCACACAAAAATGATTTGTCATCGTTGCATGTACTTCCTTTTAATTAATATGAACAATAATATTTTGCTTAGCAATACAAAGGACAAAGGTTCTCATACAGTGAACAGGAAACAACCACATTTACTAAAGGCAGAATTACGAATTCAGATTTTATTAATAACTAGCTGCCACCTCTAGTCTACCCGTGTATTTGATTACTGCTCTGCTCCTGTAAGTCTAAGCGTGGTGTTACATAGCATATAGCTTTAATCAACTGTCAAAGTTCTACGAATGACAACCGGGAACAACGGCTTTATGTGCTTTCCAGGCACGAGGTGATGTCCAAGATAAACTTTAGAAAGTACAAAATAATAACAATAATACCAGCCTATTACTGTCACACTGCCGGGCAAAGGCCTCGACTCATACAGAGAAGGCACGAGCATTGATCACCACGCTTGCTCAAGGCGGATTGGCAATTTCGGACTTGTATTCACTACAAGTCCAGGTTTCCTCACAATGTTTTCCTTCACCGATGTTTGTGATGTCCAAGATAAACTTAAGAAAGTACGAGAGTAATTATGAATTGAAAAAGTCACATTGGTTCTTGCCTGGATTCAAATCTACCACCTCTCTCTTGCAAATAAGAACACTCACAATATTTGGCCACATTATCCGCAACGAAGACTCAATAGAGCGATTAGTGGTGCAAGGGCGAATTGAGGGGCAGCGTCCTCGTGGTCGGTCACCAACCAGATGGACGGATGCTATAAAAACAGTGACATCCAGCTCAATAGTGGAGTGCGCGAGGAACGCCACTAATAGAAAAAAGTGGAGAGAAATCGCAAGGGCAGCTACTAAGGACTTCCCATGATCACGACCACTCTGTCAAGAGTGCACGGTTAAGAAGAAGACCTCTCTCTTGCAAGAGAGGTGGCTGCCTAACCACTTCGAGAAAGCACATCTGAATTGAAAAAGAAAAAACTTATTAGCACCTTTGAATAAATATGTAGCTCAATTCAATAGTTCTGCAGTATTGACATCGTCTATACGCCTACTCAAAGTATTCAAAGTAGTATTCAAAGTATTTATTTCTTTGCAAACATGGGTATAGTACATAGGTGATTTATTTTTCTTTACAAATGGTTCTCCATATTTTACCGTCACATGGGCATGCAAATGTTGACAATTTAAATTAAAAAGAATAAGCTGCAGAATTTTGGAATTACAAAGAAAATTATATATTTGTGTTAAAAAGATGTCGAACATGGTCACATTAGTATGTAAGAATTTTAATAATTCGGAACAGAAATATAATAAAAAATAAATCAAAACAGGGTCAAAATAACTTTAGTATGTCAATCAAAAAAAAGTGAATTATCATTAAGAAAATCGTCAATTGTATAATAAGTTTTTACAATTAAAATGTCATATAACGCTTTTTTAAATTTTACTATTGTCAATTTTTTTATAACATTTGGAACTTTATTATATATGCGTGGGGCAACACCAAAAAAACTTTTTCGCATTAGTGCGGTTTTACATTTTACTTGACATAGTTGATTAACGTATTGACATGACCATGGCATCTGCCATCAGCAGTTCCCAATGATCACTGCCCATCGTATCTTTATTTAAAACAATTAAAACACCATTGGATATATTGCTGGCAATTGTCAGCAATTGGTAAACGATTTTCCAATTAATTTAATTGGAAACTTCCTTTTTTAACTTTACTGGCCTATATTTTAGTTGACAAATGAGAATCGAGTGTACTGTTTTTGTTTCTTGTTTTTTTTTAATCTTTACTTATTATACAACTAAGTCGCTTCCCGCTGTCTGTCTGTTTGTCCTTATATGCTTAGATCTTTAAAATTAAGCAACTGAATTTGATGCGGTTTTTTTAATAGATAAAGTGATTCAAGAGGAAGGTTTATATGTATAATGAGAAAAGCAGGGATTTTCATAGATTTGTAACACCCGTGCGAAGCAGGATCAGGTCGCTAGTTTCCATAGAAATTAATTTATGCAAAGGGAAAGCAAATTGATTTTTGTTTGACGTTTACAAAACATCGTGAGGAAACCTGGACTTGTAGTAAATATAAGTCCGAAATCGCCAATCCGCCTTGAGCGCGCGTGGTGATCAATGCTCGTGCCTTCTCTGTATGAGAAGAGGCCTTTGCCCAGCAGTGGGACAGTTATAGGCTGGTGTTATTTTACAAAAAAGAGATTGACTGACTTGTTGCTTTCCGACTGCTAAGCCAGAGGTCGTTCGATTCCCACCAAGGACATATTATAGTGTGTCAGGGTGTAATTTATTCAGAATTTGTATGTATTTTAAAATTTTGTAAGTTTAAAAATTAGTAGCTTACTAAAATATAGGCCGCCTAAGATGGCCGTGTTTGAGTTGTCCCAAGATATTAATTAATTTTTTTAATTGACAAGATTATGAATATCAGTTGTCTGGTTACCGTAGTAAAAACTCTGCCTTATTAATTTATTTATTATTATTATTAATTTATTTTGGCCTTAAACTATGTTCTAAAAGAATAAATAAATAAGCATTACAGCTACCTTAGAAGATATAAACTTCACTTAAAAACGAGAGTACTAAGCGGTTTAAGATACACGATTCATTGATAAGCCACATGCAAAGCCACTGATAAATACTGACTGATAAGATTTCTTGGAGTTTCACGGTTATGCACATAATGGTTTAACTGCCCTGGTCTAGTAGTCACACGACTGCTGAGTAAAGTCGATTCCCAGATGTGGCGAAAAATGTTTTAGGATTTTTCCGGCGGTTAGGAAAATATAAACTGACATTTAAAACGGTTGAGCCGATTTCGATAAGAAGTGTCTATATAAGAACCATCGTTAGATAACCTACTTGCAATTAAAAAAAACATCATCAAAATCGGTTCTCTGGTTTGAGAGCTACAGTGCCACAGACAGGCAGACTAACAAACAAAGAGAGGTACACACATAGCGACAATACTTATAACAACCATCTTTTTTCGTCAGTGTTTAAAAACTGACGTTGGCGCCAATTCTCTTGTGCACAAACTTCATATTTAAGTGTATCTCTATCTTTCCATTTCTAAAAGAAAAGGACAGAAGATACATTTTAGTTTAATCCTGTCAAATAAGACAGCGCCTGAAGTAAATCGACATATTTTTAGTCGTCATGTTTTTAGTTGCGTCTAAATTATCTATGGAGTGTCTAAATTTGTCAGGACTTAACTAATCCGGGGTTGCGGAATGTTTATAATAGTTACCGTGACCCTGGAACATAAAGGGCAATCAAAGGAACATGATTGGGTTTTAGTCAGTAAAAGTCTGACACGCCCTCCCGCCGCAACCAGGACGGGAGCAGTCATTTGATGATTTCCCACTCACCAAAAAAAAGGACTTAACTAATATTTTATCTTCTGTCTTTTTCTTAATGAAATGAAAAGAGAAAGATGCACTTAACTTATATTTAGTTAAGTTTGTGAACAAGGGAATCGGCGCCATTTGCAACAAAATCTTAAAGCTAACCCTCTTATCATTGAGCCATCAAACAGAATTTAATAACTTATTAGTAGGTAGGTAAAATTAAAGAATTTATTATGATTACGTTTGACGGGTAAGTGTGCATTGAAAAACAAAACGTTATCGCCAGGAGGGCTTCTGGTTTAAACATGTACTGGTAAGTTCACAAGTGATACCAATGGCAAAAATAGTTTTAAGCCTTAAACCTTTAAACTTTCGAACACACGTCAAGGCTCAATAGAAAGACAATAGCAGACCGACAGCCTGCTGTCGCTTGGTTGTCGAAAGGTTAAGAGGAATTTGGGGATTTTTTGGGGTAATCTGCCAATTAAATAGAGTATTTCCAAGGGCAGATATAGTTTTTAAGCCAGGGGGTTTAATTTGGGGAGTTAAATAGTCAAATTCACGTGAAATGGTGGTATCATACCTTAACCTTACGTCGACCAAGCGATAGCCGGCTGTCGGGCTGCATTTCTATTGTGTCTCGAATCACGTGTGTTCGAAGGATTAATAGTGAAGTCACTACAGGAAGCCAGAAAGTCTGACAAGCAAAGAGGTATCGTGTTGCCCAACATTGTGAAACACTGGTATTCAGGGGGCGTACCACAAGCCCTTATAGCAGTATTACATTGATATTACTTTCAGTGGGAAAGAAACGGCGCTAGACAACGTGTCTAACGCTGTCACTTGCACACTCCTGCAACAGGACTAAAATAATCTTACTTTAAACGTCATGGTAAGGGGGCTGGTCTGGTTAGATTGGAAAGCAGATCCCAATATAGTGGGGAAAAGGATTTAGAGGTGAAGATAAGGATTTGGGTAATTACCATTGCGATAAGACGACTTGAATTGGGATAAACGCAGAATTTAATACGCTTTCGCAAATTCCGACAAAAAACTTGGAAGTTTGGCTGTTCATAACTATGAGCATCCACTAAGAAAGGATTTTTGCAAATGTCACCCATAAGTATGTAAAATATAATTTGGGACATTCGTCTGTCATTTTCAAAGTACATACAAGCGAAGCCTCGACAAAAGTGAAAAAAATAATATGACCACCACCGCTAACACATTACTTACCGTCAGTACAAAAATCCAGTTAGTTCGGTAGTAAAACGTTAACGAGTTGCCGGCAGGTGGCGCCGGGTATATTAATATATCATAGTGCAAACATACTAGCTGCTTCACCTTGCTTTACTCGCAATAAATTTTAAAATAATGCCCCAACTTCGTACTTACGGTTACTGACGGCTTTAGGGCGGAAAGGTTCTCAAGTACCAATCACGTTGGAAAACGCAGCGTGGGCAGACCTCCCGCAAGATGGACCGATGATCTCATCAAGGTCCCTAGGTCCCGTTGGATGCGGGTGGCGCAGGACTGATGCATGTTGAGATCTTTGGGAGAGGCCTTTGTCCAGCAGTTAACGCTATCGGCTGATAAAGATGATGTGTACTTACATGGTGGCATTATGGTGCCTCTTTTATGCGAAGCTATATCAGAAAAGTCTTAGGGCTCAAATCTGGTATTGCAATCGTGTCTCGATGACCATCAGTTATTGGCCGTATATTTGACAACTTTGACAGTTTTTGTATGGGAAATGTGTCAAAAGTTTGACGTTACACAAAAATCGATCATTGAGCAACTATTGTCATAGAAGATTTGAGCCCCTGGGCCCAGTTTAATTAACATCTGACAATCCAACATATTATTATGTCAAAATGTTACATTTTTTCAAATAATTCTATTTCTTACTTAAATGCAGGTGATAATTTATCATGAACAACGTATTGAAAAGGATCCATGATTCTTAATAATGAACAAGCGATTGAAAATGCTTCAAATCAGATCTGAGCTATGCTCTAGAACTTCTCATTGATAGGCGTTCCCAGAGAAACCGATATTAAAGGAGTTCCACCACTAGCAAAATTTCTTTACTTGAAGTAATCCTGAAAAACCAGTACCTACTAATAAATTCAAAACCTGCTTTCATAATTTCTCATGATATTAAAATGTCTGTCTTTTCTCCCGTGTTTATGTTCATAAATTAGCTGATCGTATGTTTTATTCATTTATGGTGGAGATAGCACTTTAACATGGAGTATGATTTTCTTAGGATAACTTTGGGAAGCTACAAAATATATTTGCTTGATTAATAAAAGACCCATTCATTGTTGTCTGTTCATTCATAAGTAGTGGTTTTCATCAAAAAGTTTTGCTAAAATTTTACCGACCGATGATTAAAGTACTAGGTCAAGCCTAGTGCTTTAATCATGGTCTTCTCTAGATTGTAAAAGAGGTCCAGTTCTTTTGCCATCCAATAACAAAAATGTACCAGAGATGAAAATTGAAATAATTGGAAAAGAAGGTTCACTTGGTACTCTGCCATTCAATGAAAAAATAGGTACCAGGGTTGTATTCTCTGTCTCATTTTTAAAAATATCGGTTCGCTAATAATGTGAGGACTTGTAAGATGAGCTGCCATGCTATAATCTTTTACATATCGTAAGCTTACTTTACCTTTACCTTCATAGTGATTTTTCACGGAATTGGTATTAAATTAGGCTAACTCACGAAATAAGTAAAACAGAAATATAACAAAGATTTAAACCATTTTTGTTCTGGAGTCTTGCTCCAAAGTACCAGGCACCCAGCCCCGTTAAGAGGTAACTTCCACACAGTTAGACTTTTTATATGAACATTGCATCAGCGGCCGGCGGCCTGTGATCTAGTAATTACTATCGGGTATCGACAGACATTACGTCACATCCTACTAGCGGTCGACCGTTTTTTACAAAGTAAAGATTTTTTTAAGCTACCTACTAGTTTTAAGTTACGTATCCTGGCTCGTGCTAGCGAATGATTACAAATGGATGGATTTGTGTTAATGTTGATAGTTAGAAATAGAGGTCTTTGTGAAAAGCCACGTCTAGGAAAGCACTGCTATCTTGCTAGTTTTTGCTGAAAAAACAGCGTTGCTGTGTTCTGGTTAGAAGACTACGGTTTGTGGTGAATGGTGCTGGTATTATTTAATGGAAAAGAGACATTATCATTTTTGTTTCTGATATAGAAATGCATCTGCAACGCCTCTGGTATTGCAAATGTGTACAGGCGGCAGCTATTTAAAAAGATTTTTGCAATTTTTGCTTCTTCTTATAAAATAGGGTTTTTGTAAATTGATGTTTCGTCACTGCAACATAGGTGTTCTTTAAATCCATAAGCAGTCAGAGACACAATTGACTTCCTCTAATCAGTCAAAGCAGTTCGGACACAACCAATCCCTGCCGTTGAAGCCTGTTCACGAATTCGGCACAAAAGTGAAGGATGCTGAGTAGAACCACAAATGTCCTCGAGTGTACATACCTAGGTTGTAGTGACAGCTAACGTCAAATCCAGTCTAGGCAATATGTATATAGCCCAAAACTGTCTTGTACGAGTTATAGCGGTTATTATCTACGGGATATTACTTGTCTATCGTTCCTTGATCTGCGGTGCGTTCTTATTGGAGCCTTGTGAGTTGTGCCGCTTTTAATTTTTAGGAATTAAATAGAAATAATTGGTTGTCCATTCAATTAAATAATAATTTGAAATAAAAATTTAATACTTTAATAAAGCCTACATTAAGTACTAAGTTTTTATATTTCGAAAGATGAGCAGAACCTGTCTACACAAAAAAACTCATAAAAAATAAAATTTCGCAAAAATATGAGGCATGCAAAATTGATTGCTAAAATAACAAAATTAACTAAAACCAAATATAAGAGTAAAAAACTAAATTTTAAACGATCAAAGGATTCGAAACTTAAAAAAAAAACCATTGATTGGACGAACTTTCAAACGTAGAAAAAATATAACGGAAAAATACCGGCACTGATCAGGAGTGACCTCAAATATAGAAAAAATAAATAAAAAAACAAGTTCTTAGAGCAATTAAAACATTTTCACGCTTGCGGCTAGAATAATTGATTTTATGACCAATCCTTCGTGTTCCACACAAATTTTTACTATTATAACTGAGCTTTGGATAAAAAATACGTTTTGTGGTTATTCTAATCAGGAAATAATACTGTTTATGGCAATTTTGTTGTAAAATTTTAAGTTTTTGAGTGAATATAAAAAAAATGCTATATACATATTTTTGCACCTCTCCATCGAAAAGACTGGATCGATTTGAAGCCAATTTTTGGAGTCAATTTTTGTTATTATATTTAGTGTGATGATATTTATTTAATGGGCTTTGTTACAATTAGACTCGGCTGATGGCACTGGTGCACAGATAGCCGTGTGTAAAGATATTTATTTACTAGCTTTTGTCCGCGACTTCGTCCGCGTGGTTAATAGTTCCCGTTCCTAGGGGATTTCCTGGATGAAAACTATCCTATGTCCTTTCTCGGATCCCAGACTATACCTGTACCAAATTTCAAGCGTGAAGAAGTAACAGACAGACAGACAGAGTTATTTTCGCATTTATAATATTAGTACGGTCTACTGTACTGACCAAAATTACCAATTTAATAGTGCCAAGTAAAAGTTCTTAAAATTAAATTGTTAATTTACCGTTACACAACACTGGAAACAATGTTCTGGTCCCAAGAGGAGTCTAGCTCCCATACATCCCGTCAGACTTGTTCTCATGACTCATTTCCAACATTTATTTTGCATTAAGTACATACATACTGTTATTTTCACGCTATTTTTGTAACGTGGTAAGTTGACTTGTGTATTAAAACAAAGATTTTCCAAAAAAAAAAAAATTTTGAAACAATTTTTTTTATTTACTTACTTAAAATGTAACTAATATAAAAGAGACGCAGGTATTCTGTAATTTTATTTATAATTAACCTAAAAAAAACTATGAACTCAGTTTTTATTTTCATTCTTTTTTTGTATCTAGATATTAGCTTAAATTTTCTGACTTAAAGTATATGATACATAGGGCACAATAAAATCATTTTCAAGTTTTTATTTATTTTGAGTTTGGTGGTGAAAGGAAAAAGAAATGTGGACTCATTTAATATTTTAGGATATAATACACTTTTACAGCTACTTCATTAATTATTTGAATTATTAAACAACACAATTAAAACTAATTAATAACTACCAAGTCTATTTTCAGTAGATACACTCTCCTGACAAACAAACAAACAACAAACTGTCGGAAATTCCATTTCAAAAATAAAATCTTTAAGTTTGTAAAATCCAGAAACTTTGCGTAGTTTTAAACTTTTAATTGCTTTTTAATTACAGCTGTTTCATGAAGTTTTTAATTACACACGACAGTTACTAAGAAACTATTGTTTTCTGTGGACTCAAGGAACTTATTTAGTTTTGTAACTGATTCTTGAAAGTTTTAAACCTGCTCATATAAAGTACTAGCTTTCGGCTTCGCTCGCATTAGAAAGAGACAAAAAGTACCCTATGTTACTCTCCATCGCTTCAACTATCTCCACTTAAAAAATCACGTCAATTCGTCGCTCCGTTATGCCGTGAAAGAAAGACAAACATACAGACATACAGACAGACAGACAGACACACTTTCCCATTTATAATATTAGTATGGATATGACATAACTTCACCCTGCTCCCCGCAGTTTCATGAAAACTTACATCCTGTATTTTAATTTGCATAAAACCGTTTTTTGTATTTAATAACCGATTTTTGAATTTTCATAAATTGTTTTTAAGAGTCAAAAAAAGAAACGACCGAGTATTAAATTTAATATTAAAAGTTGTTTTACTAGATAAAAATGTAACTAAGTACATAAAATAATAATGTTTTTGCGTTAAAAAACAAACAACAGCCTTGTGCTATCAATCATAGATTCAGATCCTTGATGAAAAATATATATTTTGTATTTAACGTTTACTTAAAATTCCACAGATAAGTCCACAAGTCCTCATCAAAAAGCAAAAACGTTGTCAACTTATGGCCTAAAGAGAAGGGGCAAATTGATAAAATTATGAAAGATATCCAAGATTAACCTTAGAAAGTATTAATAACAATTGAAAATTCGCTTTGATACCTGCCCAAACCCACAATCTGCTTGCTCAGAATAATATACTTTAGCATCTTTCTAATCCACATTATTTGAATTCTAAGAAGAAAAATCCGTACTAATATTATAAATGCGAAAGTAACTCTGTCTGTCTGTCTGTCTCTTCTTCACGCCTAAACCACTGAACCGATTTGAATGAAATTTGGTGCAGGTATAGTCTGGGACCCGAGAAAGGACATAGGATAGCTTTCATCCCGGAAATCCCTCGGGAACGGGAACTATTTTACGCGAACGAAGACGCAGGCAAAAGCTAGTATAATATAATCAGCGTATCTGTGAAAGAACCAGATTACACACTGGTACCGATTTTCCTGACATGTGTGAACACGGTGCCCGGATTGCACGTCCCTGACGGGAACACGGAAACGGACAGACACCTCGGAACGTGGAGAGCCTTGACCCGGAAATGTGTGGATAGGAACATGGGTGGTTTTAAGGGGAAAACCACCCATGTTCCGTCTTAGCCCTGTGTCCGGGGCCGGGGTATCTCTTTCGAACAACCTACAGCCCCGGCAAGACTTTTTTTTGACAGATCCTATTCCGTGATGCTAGGCAATCTGGGCTTCTCCCAGTTGTAATCGCCCCTTTGTGCCTATCGACCTAGTTCTGTTCTGTCTCCTGCATGTTATGGAGGGAATTTGAAAAAATATATTGTTCTTATTCCTCCGCGCTGTTCTTTTCTGATTAACTTCGTTGCGGGATCCAAGACAGTTAAATCGTTTCGCCGGGACTCGTCGAGCTTCATTGCTCGGCCCTTTTCTGGCGGACTCCACTGTTGATCTGGCTTTCAGGAGTTGCAGTGGTTGGGAATAGTGTGGTGGGATTGTCCCAAAGCCCCGGCAAGACTGTTTACATCTTACCTAAACTACTAAAACACTAAATATCACCAGAACAATAAATTAAAATCTCACCCAAACCTTTGACCTCAAAAACGCATTAACCGCATTCATTAAGACTCACAAACTCAATTCTTTCGTGTTTCACTGGCCTTAGCAAAGAAGTTTGTAAAAACACAGCTCTATTCATAATTACAAATAGGAAGGTAGTATGATAAACAGATAATGGTCCAAGGACGTGTGAGGTGTCTCCCATTGTATGGTAATGTGCGGACAGAGAGCGTAGGGTGACCGTGGAGGCGCAAGAAGGTGGGACATTTCGTTTTGACAGATGTGCGGTGAAATATTTCTTTATCAGTTAGCGTCCGGCTTTAACAAAATTGGGCAAGAACCTTTTTCAAAAAAAAATTCTTACTCCTCCGCAGTTAATCAGTTGAAATGCTTCGGCGTTTTTCTTGTTTAAACTTTATGCACATGTAAAATAAACAATGCACAATGGTTTTTCGTGCGGACTCCACTGTTGATTCTGGCTTTCAGGACTTGGTGTGAGAGAGAGTAGAGATCTGAAATGTATTCGTTCCACGAACAACACTAGTGCCTACAGCTGAATCAGTTAGACTATTAGCCGACCCATAATTGGGAAAGGTTAGGCAAATGATAATGAATTCTGTGTTTGTCTGCCTGTGGTTCTGTAGCACTGTAACGGATTTTGATGTCTATCTCGTTTCATGTTGAAGTTATCTAGCGATGGTTTTAGACATGTTTGGTCCAAAGCAGTCTAGCCATTTGGAAGTTATCAGCGCTTTTGTTAGATCTTGATTATTTCTGTGGCGGAGATGGTTTTTAATTCACATATAAAACTTCTAAAAATTCTAATAAAACTGCATTCGACTTTTATCAAACGTCAAAAAGACACACCGCAAATGTCTTCCAAATGTACTTTAAAATAATTTCTACACGTGCAAACGCAATCAATCAATGTCCCGCATTACTTAACCTCATGGTCATCGTCCGTTGCGCCGTTTGGTTTAGTAGGTAGCGGCAGGAAAGACGGATAAAAACTTGTTGCTGCCGGTGCCAAGGGAAAACACTTTATATTTGCTTTCACGCTTTTAAACTGATGTTGGGTAGGCAGGAGTGTCTGTAACTGTGTAGATTTTTACTTTTTGTTGAATTTTAACTTAGGTACTAGCTGTACTCCGCGGTTTCACCTGCGATTATGTTGGGTTTTTGGGTGCTCCCGTGGGTTATAGCGAGATGTCTATATCTTATTTCGATGTAAAGGCTATAATACAGTAAAATTTCATCGAAATCGGTTCAGTAGTTTTTGCGAGAAAGAGTAACGAATATCCAAACACACATACACACTTTCACAATTATAATAATAGTACGATAGTAGGAAGTAGGATTCGTAATAAATTAAACCTTCAAACACTTGTGATTCGAGACACAATAGAAAGACAATAGCAGCCCGACAGCCGGCTGTCGGTTGATCGTCGAAAGGTTAATTAATTTTAACTCTTTTGACGAGATCTCTCATTGGTTAAGAGTCTAGTCCACGGGGTGCAGGTTCGAAAGGATTGTACCAATGGGGCCTTGTTCAATACATAGTAATATGTATACTTTCATTCGTACTATATAATATTATAAATGCGAAAGTAACTCTGTCTGTCTGTCTGTCTGTCTCTTCTTCACGACTAAACCACTAAACCGATTTGTATGAAACTTGGTACAGATATAGTCTGGGACCCGAGAAAGGACATAGGATAAATCCATCCTTGAAATCCCTCGGGAACGCGGACGAAGTCGCGGTCAAAAGCTAGTAATAAATAAATAAATATATTGGGACAACTCACACACAGCCATCTGATTCCAAACAAGGGAGACCCCTTGTTATAATGGTAACCAGAGAACTGATATATACGACCCCCGGCTTAGCAGTCAGGGTCACTAACCAATGGACCACCAGGCCCTTCTGTCTTAAAAACTATGAAACTCTACAAAAAACAATTTTTTTAAATATTTTAAAGTGACACAGAACCCAACGCGTGCAATCCCGACCCACACTTAGCCAGGTTTTTTATTAAAATGGCATACTAACCTAAATACTCACAATAACTACACTATATAAAGCACCTGCTGTCGCTCGCAATATTTTTTCTTAAAGATCGACATCAAATTTATTTCACATTTAAAACTAACATTTTTAATCTCACCTTGCAATTAAGAATGTACCAATAAATAAATTTTCTTTACCACACTGTATCCAGGACCGTATTCAGTCATTTTGGGGCCCCAAGACTCGTGAACCCGGCCCCGTATTGGTAAATAAATAAAATAATTAAGTAATCTTAGAACAATTCACACATGGCTATGTGATACCTAGGCGGCTAGGCCCGTAATAGACGTTACTCAATTCTGAGACGCTCTCAAGTCTCTTGCTGTCAGCACAGGAAGGGGCCCAACAGGGCCAACGCCTGCCGGGGTTGCGGAATGTTTATAGTGGTTACCGTGACCCTGGAACATAAAGGGCAATCGAAGGAACATGAGTGGGTTTTAGTCAGTAAGAGTCTGACACGCCCTCCCGTCGCACCCAGGACGGGAGCAGTCATTGGATGATTTCCCACTCACCAAAAAAAAAAAAAAAGTCTCTTGCTGTCCTTGTCGTTCTAAAGGGAAAAAATAAGGACAGCAATAAACTTGAGAGCGTCTCAGAATTGAGTGACGTCTATTAATACGGGCCTTAGTCTAGATTATGGTAACCAATAAACCAAGCAACTGATATACATATTTATATAGAATATAAATACATACATAATATTAACACCAGCCTATAACTGTCCCACTGCAGGGCAAAGGCCTCTTCTCATACAGAGAAGACACGAGAATTGATCACCACGCTTGCTAAGGTGGATTGGCAATTTCGGATTTATATTCACCGCCAGTCCAGGTTTCCTCACAAAAACATATATATAATAAGTAATAACATCCAGACACAGAACAAATATCACACAATGATTTACTTCGGACCCAGTCCGGCTTAGCACCCCAAACTTTAGTGATGATTATTATAAGTTTTTTATTATTTTATTGTTCTAGAGTTCCTACAATACAAATCTTAAGTTTAGAACCTAAGTAAATCCATCGTCTTCATTTCTCTTCTTAAAAATACAGAAGAAGTGCATGTACTGCCATTCAGGGCCCCAGAACAGGGCCTCAATACAGGGACCCAGTAAGAAAAGAGGCCCTGCAACCAGGCCCCGTGTACGGTAAAGACGGTACTGACTCTCCCAACAAGTTTCGCCAACAAAAACTGTATTTTATTAACATTTTTATTGGAAAACTTGTTACGCCTATTGTACGCGCAAAAACTGACTGAATATCTCTCTGGATCTCCGCGATCAATTCGGTAATTAAAATTGTGCTTTAATGAGATGTAAATAGAGTCGGAATTAAGTTGTAGTGTCAGTTTAATGGAATTACCTGCATTTTATTATACCCTTAACGGGACTTACAAGTACTTTACCCGTAGTTGCTCGTTTTTTAATTTAACTGAAGTAAAACGGCTTCTGTTTACAATCTCGTATCGCTTTCTGGTTTTGGTACGATACCCTATTTTGCAAAATATATGTAGGTATAAGTTTGTTTTTTGGAAATAAGGCTTTATAGAAAAGTAATTAAAAAGCAATTATTATTCGCATTGTGAAATTATTCTTTGTTCTAAAGTGTTTGGACTATGTTAGGGTATGGTAAACTGACTGATTGACTGACTGTTTTTTTTTTTTTTGGTGAGTGGGAAATCATCATATGACTGCTCTCGTCCTGGGTGCGGCGGGAGGGCGTGTCAGACTTTTACAGACTAAAACCCACTCATGTTCCTTCGAATGCCCTTTATGTTCCAGGGTCACGCTAACTATTATAAACATTCCGCAACCCCGGCAGGCGTGGCCCTGTTGGGCCCCTTCCAGTGCTGACTTCTTCTCTTATTGACTGATTGTTGATATATCATCGCACAGCTCAAACCGCTGGTCCTAGAGACATGAAACTTGCAGGGTATGTTCTTTGTGAAGAGTAGGTAACCACTAAGAAAGGATACTCCAAATCTAAAGGAGCCAAAAGTTTCGTCATTTACGCGGGCGAAGCTATGGGCGAAAGCTAGTTATTATAATTATACCAACCATTTATTTATTATCTTAGCAAGTTCCTGTCATGTTTCTAGTATCACAACACAAGTTAAAAGAATTCAATAAAAATGTGAATTAAACAAAACTGTATAAAATATACCATTTAATTAAATTATTGTAATGATTCTATCTGTTTAGTAAATTACTCGTGTATGCATGCTTACATTACTACATATTAACTTTACTAGCTTTTGCCTGTGGCTTTACCCTCGTGAATCCGCTATTTTACCCATTTGGGGGTCAAATTTTGAAAAATCCTTTTTTTGAGGCTAATTACTCTTTACAAAGAATACACTCTCCAAGTTTCATGTCTCTAGGATCAACGGTTTGGGCTGTGCGTTGATATATCAATAATCAGTCAATCAGTTCAACATTTTATACACATACTAGCTTCTGCCCGCGGCTTCGCTCGCGTTAGAAAGAGACAAAAAGTAGCCTATGTTACTCTCCATCCCTTCAACTATCTCCACTTAAAAAATCACGTCAATCCGTCGCTCCGTTTTGCCGTGAAAGAAAGACAAACAGACAGACACACTTTACGATACTTACTTTAGCGATTAATTATTAAGGCGCGTAGATTCTACTATTAATGCAATGTGTAGTCGTACAAAATGCCCACAAATGCACAATATTCACACGACTAAAAAAACTTAAAATTATTTGAACACTGTACTGTCATAAACCGTTATCAATCTGCCCTAATTACATTTGTGTGTCAAAATTAAAAGGAGAGATATAAAAATTACCATTTTTCCGATTACATCAACCTGTGAAGTAACGCCCCACTGGAAAATGAGCGAGTGGAGCTGAGCGGAGCTGAGCGAAGCTGTGTTCCGTGGCCCTATACAAGTGGCATTGTAGAATAGATAGCGGAATAGAATAGATTGGCAAATGTATGGAGATGTCAAATTGTTTAGCGAAAGCTTATGTCAGTTCCATACTTTTGTCAATCTATTCTTCAATGCCACTTGTCTAGGGGAGCTGAGAGTTCATGATTGTTTTGAGCTTTTGGTGTGAGGTTGAGCTGAGCGTAGCTGAGCTGTGTTCTGAGAGTTTGAGCTATTGGTGTAAGTTAAAGTTGGGCTGTTACCTATTAAAGGTTGGTTCAGAAATCTGTGTTATTGGCATCGTTTGTGCCTGTTGGCCTAGTGGTTAGTGACTCAGACTGCTAAGCCGGAGGTCTGGGGTGTTATTCCTACCTAGGACAAACTTTGTGTGATGAGTATGATTGTTTGTTCTGTGTCTGGGTGTATTTCATCTATAATATGTATGTATATATAAACTGTACGAGTACCTATGTCAGTTGTCTGGTTATCATGACACAAGCTCTTCTTAGCCTGGGATCAGATGGCCGTGTGTGGGTTGCCCATCATAGGGTACATTTTTTGCGTTATGAATTCTTGTGCTTACGGTATAACAGTAACATCGCGAATGATCGACGATGATCCGGAACTTTTTCGAATGACCTCCCGGAACTGGCATTTAAGACAAGTAACGGGTAAAAGCTAGTATGGATATAAAAATGTCTAATTTTACTGTAAGACCGCACCCTTACAGTGTCTTAACCGAAATAACACCATTACAAATACACATGACCTAGACCTAATTACAATGGATTAAGGTGTTTTATTGCTTAAAACATGCATTTACTGTTTTGGTAACTGCACTTGTAAAGCTATACAAGGTATTAATATTTAAAGATATTTTTTATTGATGTAAGTAAAAACCTTTTCAATTAGTAATTCGTAGACAGGAAAGTTATTAAATTAAGTAATAAAATGGCTTATAATACTGAATTACCTTTATTAAAAGCCGACTAGACGTAAAAATATGAACTTAAAGGTTTAAATTTAATCCTTTAAGTAAAGCCTGTGTAAGCTTTCTATGTTAATTTTAATGTCAAAATAGTTAAAACATTTAATGAGACGTGTTTGAGTTTGTCGCGAAAGACACACAGGCAGACGAACAAAGAAGAAGAGGACGAAGATAGTAAACATTATAGTATTTTTATACTTAAAATGGGGCTACAATTTTCTAACTCGATTTAACCTTTCAACGACCAAGTGACAACCAGCTGACGTGCTGCTATTGGTGCTGATTCTCTTGTTCACACACTCAACTAAATTTAAGTTAAATGCATCCTTCTCTTTCCATTTCATTAAGAAAAGGACAGAAGATAAAATATTAGTTAAGTTCTGTCAAATTTAGACACTCCATAGATAATCTAGACGCGATTAAAAACATGGCGACTAAAAATATGTCGATTTACTTCAGACGCTGTCTAATTTGACAGGATTAAACTAAAATGTATCTTCTGTCTTTTTCTTTAAGAAATCGAAAGAGTAAGATGCATTTAACTTAGATTTAGTTAAGTGTGTGTACAAGAGAATCAGCGCCAATGTCTTTCTTTTCTATTGTGTCTCGAATCCATCTGTTCAAAGGTTTAATAAAAGAAATTCTTTTTTAAATTAATTTATCTTGGCACACATCTTCGGAATGTTAAGCCTCGTGCTTCACAGTCAGTAAGTCATATCATCGGGACAAGCGGATGTTTGATGGCACAAAAACCGTTCCGCACTGGCGGGTGCCAGTCAAAACATTGTGCCAAATGTACCAGGGCCGAAGATTTTATAGGAGGTGTCTTCTTTGTTCGGAAATTCAAATGTTCCAGGAGTTTTAAATCTCCTTTGTTAGGTGATATGGAGTAGAGGCGTAGAGGCATAGAGGCCACATGTGTAGAGTGTATGTCTCAAAGTGCTCATTATGCTCTGGAACCCTGGACAGAAAGTACCAGGGGCAAAGATTTTATAGGAGGTGTCTTCTTTGTTCGGAAATTCAAATGTTCTAGGAGTTTTAAATCTCTTTTCTTAGGTGAAAGGCTCTTTGAACTCTAGAACCCTGGAAAAAAAGTACCAGGGCCGAAGATTTTATAGAAGGTGTCTTCTTTCTTCGGAAGTTCAAATGTAGCAGGAGTTTTAAATCTCCTTTGGAAGGTGAGGTGCTCTATGAACTCTAGAACCCTGGAAAAAAAGTACCAGGCCCGAAGATTTTATAGGAGGTGTCTTCTTTGTTCGGATATTCAAATGTTCCAGGAGTTTTAAATCTCCTTTGTTAGTTGATATATAGAAGAAACTTGTTGGATCACTGATAACGGTCTGGTGTGGTGGTAAGTAACTCCATGAACAAACGTGTATTTTCATGTAACATAACCACAGACATTCTTTTTTAACACCCTGAGCCTTAGTACCTAAATATTAGGAGGCAAGCACCAGAGTTGAGGTTTAAAAATGAAAAATCAATAAAAGTTTTGTAAACATTATCTTATCAAGATTTGATAAGATAAGAGTGGCAAAGTCTTTATTGCTTGAAAATCTAGCCATACTCAATATCTCCAACCATACTAATATTATAAATGGGAAAGTCTGTCTGTCTGTCAGTATGTTTGTCTTTCTTTCACGGCAAAACGGAGCGACGAATTGGAGCGGAGATAGTTGAAGGGATGGAGAGTAACATAGGCTATACTTTATATAAGTCTCTTTTTAACGCGAGCGAAGCCGTGGGCAAAAGCTAGTTATTATATATAGTACCCACCATTTGTACCATCTTATTCGAGTTGAATGCAGGCTTTAAAAATTTTATACTTTCAATGATTTTCTTGACCAAGTACCAGGGGCGCAGATCATAGAAGTGATATCTCCACCCACTTATAATGCGGAATTCAGCTTGAAGACTGGAAAACCCGTTGAAATTTTGCTCAAGTACTAGGAGTGCATCTTTTACAAGAGGTTATGCCGTGAGCTCATACACATCAGCTGGAACGGTAGAGAGTACTTGATACCCACCTGTTCAATGATTGGTATGCTAGGAATTCTTCAACGGAAGTACCTATTGATAAAACTTGGTTATAGGCTCATTGTCGAATGACTAATGTAGGTATCATAGTCCATTCTTCTATTTAGTAGTTATCTGGTATTTAGTATTGGCCTAGTCCAGCTTCCCAACATTTGTTACCAATATTGGGGCCAATTGATATTGGAAAAAGTGGCAAGAAGTCTAAGGATATTACTGGGGATTCCATAGCCAACCATTTGTAACCATTATTAGAGCCAATATCTTTAAAGAACTCTAAGCATATTACTGGGGGTTTCAGATCCAACAGAGCGTAAGCATTTAGAACTAATATTGGACTCAATATTATCTTGTACAAAGTCTAGGGAAAGATACGGAGCTTCCAATAATAATGGTGCCGATTTTCTTGTTCACAAACTAACGTAAATTTAAGTTAAGTGCATCTTTCTCTTTCCATTTAATTAAGAAAAGGACAGAAGATAAACTATTAGTTAAGTCCTGTCAAATTTAGACACTCCATAGATAATTTAGACGCGTTTTAAAAACATGGCGTCAAAATATACGTCAATTTTCTTCCGGCGCTGTCTAATTTGACAGGATTAAACTAAATTGTATCTTCTGTCCTTTTAGAAATGGAAAGAGAAAGATGCATTTAACTTAAAATTAGTCTAATTTGTGACCAAGGGAATCGGCACCAATATGACGTATTTGGAAAGAACTGGAGTTCCAGTTCTTTCCAAATTAGTTGGATTTAGTAGTTACTAAAATTTGTATTTGCGACCAACATTGTATGCAAAATCTAGGGTCAGAACAGCAGCAGTTTTATAGCAAACATTCGTGGCCAATATTGAAGCCAATATTTTTAGCGCTATAGAAGAAAAAAAAACAGAGTAAAAAATATTGCGAATGTCAAATACATTATTCTATAAAAGTAGGTGTAACTGCGTGTAATATTTTATTGGTTTATCACGAGTCTGATTCAGTCTGCATCTCATGATGTTGGCTCTAGATGCATTTATTATACAAGGAAAATATTGTAGGGTTAGCAGATGTAGATTGTACCGGTCAAAGAGACATTGTAACAATAAATAACTCACACACGGTCATCTGATCCGAAACTAAGCAGAACTTGCACTATGGTAATCAGACAACTGATAAACATTAATAAGTAATTTATAAATACAAACATATTATGGATAAATTATACCCAGACACAGAACAAACAATCATGCACATCGCACAAAGTTTGTCCTGGATGGATGAAACCTTTGACCTAAATAAACAAAGCACAAAAAAAAACAGCAAAAAATCAATTCAATATTTCTTGCTGACCCTACAAGCCGTCATAGTGACTTATCATGTCTGTTAGTGTGTGTGCACATTTATACGAAACTTGTCAAAGTGTGGCGTTTCCTGTAATTATACGCGTTTTATAATACAAGTTTAGTTACCTAGACCTGCCTGCTATTGTAAATATAAACAAGGTATTAGGTACTTATCTAATGTTGAAAAATATTAATGAAATCTTAACCTTTCGACGACCAAGCGACAGCCGGCTGTCGCGCTGCTATTTTCTTTCTAGTTTGTCTCGAATCACGTGTGTTTGAAGGAAATAATAAAAAGACGAAAACACCACATTGTAATCAGTACTTTTTTTTTGGGGAGTGGGAAATCATCCAATGACTGTTCCCCTCCTGGGTGCGGCGGGAGGGCGTGTCAGACTTTTACTGACTAAAACCCACTCATGTTCCTTCGGTTGCCCTTTATGTTCCGGGGTCACGGTAACTATTATAAACATTCCGCAACCCCGGATCAGTACTCAAAAGTGACTTCTCATCTCCCTAGCCTTTTCTCAACTATGTTGGGGTAGGCTTCCAGTCTAACCGGATTCAGCTGGATACCAGTGTTTTACATGAAGCGACTGCCTATCAGACCTCCGCAACCCAGTCACTGGGAGACACGATACCCCTTTGTTAGACTGGTTAGAGTTTCTGGCTTTTGACTACCCATAACGACTGTCAAAGTTTCACGAATGACAACCGGAGCTAAAGGCTTTACGTGCTTTCCGAGGCACGGGATGTCAGTGATGTCCAAGATAAACTTTAGATTCAGAGACTTCAGAGACAATTCATAAGTACTCTTATGAATTGAAAAAGTCACATTGATACTTGTTCGGATTTGAATCCACAACCTCTAACATGAGAGTCGCCTTAACCATTCAACCATCACGAATTTCTGAACCTAAATTCGAATCAAAAGTGCAAAATCAATTGAATTTCCGAACCTTCGGAATCGAACCTTAGCGACATCTCTAGCTCATATACCAGGGCAGCACTACAGTTAGGTGGTAGATAACACGGGCTAGCTTCTACTATATGGTTACGGAATAGTTCTATGAGTTACCACAGCCCAGGAACATAAAGGGCAACCGAAGGAACAAGGATGGGTTTTAGTCAGTAAAAGTCACTCCCCCCCACACAGGGCGGGAGAAGTCATTATTTTGATGATTTCCTATCAATAAAAAAAGGAAAATATGGTTCTACTATATGTATGTTAGTATCAGTATTAATATTCATAGAATGTTGTATATTAGATATAATTTAACATACAACTTACATACTAGAAGTATGTACAGCATCCTATGTTTTATGTACGATTACGCAATTTCCTCTGGGTTTTTATTATTATACACCTGTTTATGTTAGTTTAATTTTACTAGTACCTATCTTTTGAGAATAGAAAGTGAGTAATGGCTGATTTTTTGGCTAGACTACTGAATTGAAATTGATGGAGTTTGGTTTTCTCTTCTTCTCTCTCTCTCTTCTCTCTTATCTCTTACTAATTAAATATTTACTGCTGTTGGAATTGTGGTAAAAATCCTTGGTGTACTGTACCCATAGATCTTAAATCAATATGACATGTTTTTTGTATATTTTTGTTCGTCTGACGTCATGATTGGCTAGGTAGGTGCTACTATAATACTAGGGTACCATAGAGTATAGACATGTCAAAATACACTTTAGTTTAACCCAACACACTACTAAGATTGGGGGCCACTATAACTTAAATCATCTGATTACGAATTCGCGATTAGAAAACCTACCATCAACACAAGTTCCAGCATTCTTTTAAAACGCCTTTTGCGTAACTTGGCGAAAGAGACAGCAATACATAACAACACGCGACAGAGCGAGACGGAAAACGCCGGCGCTACTTCAAGGCAATCAACGTTTACTTATAATCCGTTTTCCAACTACGACACAGAGACGATTTCGGTGTTCGAATCATAAAAGAGTGGGGACACGGTGTTTTGACACAGTTATTCTGTGTCGAGAGTTTGAGGCTCGGTCGCTCGCCGTTTTCTTGATTTCCAAGTATTTGTTAGTAACTTCTTTTCTTTTATTAAGTCCTAGTACACGATATGTAGAAATATCCTTTTGTCGAGAAAATTCATTGTCCTTTCTTGACTGACCGTGGCGATTCAAAACGTAATATTTTTTACACATATAATCTTTTCCGTATATATGAAAAATTAAGATACTAAAATGCTCTACATTTAAAATTAAATCAAATCTTAAAAGAAGGCGGGCGAAGGTCCATACATTATTGGGTTTGACTATACAGCAATGATTCTTGCATTATTAATTTTTGATATTACTATTATTAAAAAAAAATACCAATATTTACAATTTCTACATGGAAGAAAAATAAAAATATAGGATGTTATTAGTCCGTACAAAATTAGCTTTGTTTGTTTTGAAATAAACGCCTTGAATTGATAATTATGGATTATTGACTGGATGTTTTCATTATGATCAGCATTGGTTTGAGTAAATATAAATCAGAAGTATTTTATGACCATGTGAACTTATTTTGAAATAAATTACTTACGACTGCGTGCCATCCATTGCTGTCTAACTGAAAGAAATCATTCCTCTTCTATTTAGTTTTGTCGTTCGTCAAAATAATAACCGTCAGAATCCTTTATACGTAGCCAAAGTCGTAAAATAATACCAATCAAATAATTAAACCGCACGGAAACACAACAAAACATAATATCCACTATTGCAAGTTTAAAACCAACGAACTGAATGATTTGTTTGACTTTAGATGTGACATTGACATGAGTTTTTACTGTGTGGCCTGTATAATGAAAAAATATATAATTTATTGCAACTTCATTGATTAAACATTATTTTGTGCGATAATTATAAATTAAAAACAATTATACTATATTATAAAACATGTCAACAGATGAAATCATGATTCAGTGTTTCTTCTGCAGATAATGTTTTATTTATTTTGTTTTACATTTCCATTTTAATCTTATTTCCACTGATCGATTAACATATTTCATTTGGCAACATTGTTAAAAACCGGAAGTGCAGACAGTCAGTAATGTTTTGAATAAATAATTAATTTATTATCCCATGACTAAATATCTTAATATTTCATGGTAAAAAATAATAAATCTTGAAAAAAATATTGATAAAGTTTTCATTAGTGTAATATAAAAGGCCCAGATTCGCTCGCCTCCTTTTGCATAAGACCTCAAAATGTCATCTAGTTGTCAACATCGAAAACCAATATGGCAGACGCAGAATTCAATTTTCTTATCAAAACCGGTATTTTATTTTGTTTAAGGGGAAAAAGGATTAGTCATAGAGCCAAGACTTTATGATTTATTTTATCACAGACTAAAGCGAATATAGACAAAGTGATACAATCGTCCTTTTTTATTTATTTGGTACCAAACTAAATGAATATTAGACAGCTGACTTGTTACAATATAACAATAGTTTTTTTTTTTGGTGAGTGGGAAATCATCCAATGACTGCTCCCGTCCTGGGTGCGGCGGGAGGGCGTGTCAGACTCTTACTGACTAAAACCCACTCATGTTCCTTCGATTGCCCTTTATGTTCCAGGGTCACGGTAACTATTATAAACATTCCGCAACCCCATATAATAATAGTTATGCCTTTGCCTTGTTCTATAAACCTTAAAATCATGGAAAAATTGATCATTACTAGAATCCGGGAAAGTTCCACCATTCCTATTTCTCCCATAAAACGGAGTTTTTGGATTTCAGTATGAAGGGTATGGGTTTAATCGTAAGACACATGAGACATAATCATCTTAGTCTCTGGGATGGGGACAAATCCGCGATGCCTTTTGTATTGCAGATGCCTATAAGCAGCATTAACCACGTTATATAAGGTTGTCAGTTTGTTTGTCATTTACTGATATGAAAATGTGTATATAGTTTATACTAATATTATAAAGAGGAAAACTTTGTTTGTTTGATTGTAATGAATAGGCTCAAAAACTACTGGACCGATTTTAAAAATTCTTTCACTATTCGAAAGCTACATTGTCCACGTGTAGCATAGGCTATATAATATCACGCTATGCCCCACGAGAGCGAAGCAGTAACCAAAAACCTAACGTAATGCGGGTGAAACCGCGAGGAACAGCTAGTACTTATATTATAATTTAGATAAGCATTAAACTTAGAATGCACATACAACCAAGTCATTAATGCATTTCAATTAAATTTACTATATTAGTAAGTAAAATCTGGCTTTTCCGCGTGAATTAATTACTGTGTATAATTTATCTAAACATTAATATATTCAAGAATTTATTGCTGGTTATTATGACCTAAATTACTGGGTTTTAGTTACGAAAACTTTGGTATCTAGGCATTCGGCATTGTATGTGCATGTTGAGTTATTAGTGTGTTTTATTTACTGGCTTTTCTCGTGATTTCGCCTTCGTGGCAGCTGAGAATACCATGAAACAAAGTCAGATAACGTAGCTTTCTATTGGTGAAATAATTTTCAAAATCTGTCTAGTAGTTTTGGAGTTTCTTCAGCAGTATCTGCCGTCAGACTAGAAGCCGACCTTGTTGTAGTTTTTTATGTATACATTCAATATCGGCATTGGATAGGGTTGTAAACAGACCGACAATCTATCTGATGCTAAAGCACCGTTTCAGTCATTCGCAATACCAGATGCCTCGAAAATGCGTTACCATCCCAGATACAAAGATGATAAGTCTCATACTTCTCCAGACAAACTCTTTCACAAACAACACTACTACTGTATACCGTACGACTGAACTGTGCACCTCGCTTGTGACGTAACGCTGTGTGAATGCTATCGCTACTAAACGAAAGAGGCGAACATGGCGCGCGAGCGGGGAAGCGGGGGAGGGCGAGCATTCTAGCGAGGTGCATAGATAAGTCGTACGGTGGGCTACACCAGTATAAGCTGACTTCTGATTGTACGAAAAACATACACATTGCGAGGACAGTAAAAACTGGTTTTGTATAGCTTGATGTGTAGCCGTGTGTACGGGTTGTTTCATTGGATAAAGCTATGCAAGTATAGGTAAATAAATAAAATAAAGTGATGATCAATCAGTGAAGATGACGTGAGCTTGAGATGATCTGTCACCATAGTCTACCAGTATCATCGTTTCTGTAATTAAATTTATTTTCAATATTTTAATTGCATTTTAAACGAAATAGTTAATAAAACAAGCATTCAAAATTTTTTTTCTCTGTAATGAAGAGATTTTAATAAATATGGCGACCACACCCAGTTGTTGTAACGTACGGCTGCGTATCACACAGTAGTGTAACGTTGAAATTAAATCCTACATCGTCCTTGGCGTGATTGTGTTCGTGAGAATGTGTCAGATGTGTTGTCTGTATATACTAACTAGCTTTTGCCCGCGGCTTCGCTCGCGTTAAAAAGAGATAAAAGTAGCATATGTTACTCTCCATCCCTTCAACTACATATATCCACTTAAAAAATCACGTCAATTCGTCGCTCTGTTTTGCCGTTAAAGAAAGACAAACATACAGACAGACAGACAGACAGACACACTTTCCCATTTATAATATTAGTATGGATACTACAGTACACTAGGAATACGGTTGTTAAGTTAAATACAAAAACACAAAGGACAGCGAGCGGAGTCCATACATATAATAAAACAAAGTTCACCGCCGCATCTGTCTGTCATCAACCTAAAACACCAACCGGATTTCCATGCCATTTTCTCCAATAGACAGTGATTGACAAGGAAGGTCTGCCGTTTAATACCGTGTCTGTAGTAGAGAAAATTTAAACAATATCCGTGCGAAGCTGGAGTGGTCGCTAGTACGAGTATATAACAAATAACGTAATTAAACTGCTTGATCTTTAGACGGATTTGGGAGCCGCTTTTACAATTTTGTAAAGTTTAATTTGTATGATTAATAAATAAATTAATAATAAAAAAACACATATAACCAGGAATAAAAGTATGATTTATCCATAAACACCGTACGAAAAACATTTATCATTCAACATTCATACACGTTCGCTCGCTCGCTACGGTGTAACAGAAACCGCATTGGGTGCGAATGTGTCTGTACACCATGTTATGGGTTGTGAAATTAATAAATAATACGATGACCGCCCCTATATGAGTGCTATCGCGAATATTTTAATGCCAACTTTGGTTTAAGAATAACAGCTGTGTGGTTTTTTGAAGTGTTTCAAAGTAATTTGATTGATTATTTGTCTATTTTTACATTCGAATAAAAAGGTTTTTTAATACTGGGTGTAAAGCCATATCCATACTAATATTATAAATGGGAAAGTGTGTCTGTCTGTCTGTCTGTATGTTTGTCTTTCTTTCACGGCAAAACGGAGCGACGAATTGACGTAATTTTTTTTAGTGGAGATAGTTGAAGTGATGAAGTGTAACATAGGCTACTTTTTGTCTCTTTCTAACGCGAGCGAAGCCGCGCGCAAAATCTAGTTATTTATATACTAACGGACCTCACTGGCACGAGTGTTTTAAAATACTATCTTTTTACGTGCATGTAAAGCGTCTTCTTGATTAACTCTTAGAGAAATTAGAGTTAGTATTAGAGACATGAAACCTAGAGGGTATGTTATTTGTAAAGAGTAGGTAACTGTTTATAAATATTTATTTAGGAAGTTTACCTTAAAGGGGGTGGGGTATGGAAGTTTCGACGCTTACGCGGGCGGAGCCGTGGACGAAATCTAGAACATTGTAAAACAGTGATCGATACTTATGCCTTCTTTATACTAGGTGAATTTTTAGTCCTGCACCACCCGCAAGGAAAAAAAATCGCAAAAAAAATATCAGTTGTTCCTAACAAAAGTGCAATGCCCTCCGACCGTAATATATGAAACAGCTGATATTGTTTTCGAGTTTTCAGAGTTGGTTCCATAATAAAAGTTGTTTGTTTTCATGGGTAGAATCACCTCCTAGCGGGTGGTGCAGGACCAAAAATTCACCTTGTATAAGAAGAGATCTTTGCCCTAAAAGATCAAAATTGTCTGTATCGTTCCGAATTTCTTAGCAAATATCTACATTAACGACTTACTAGAACATTTTAATAAGAATTGCCTATATTTGGTAAATGGCATGCTCTGCCTACCCCTTAAAGTAATAAACGTGAAAGTAGTACATTGCAACAATTCGTCGACCTTTGTATATACTCGCTGATATTTCTGTGCATTCAATATTGAATGTAAGTATAAGAAATTCGTGTGGCTTTGCTTGCGGTGATTTAGTTAGGTTGTAAGTTTAGTTCTGTTAGAGTTTTTTTTTGTGTGTGATTTTGTTGTTAAGAAGACTGTTTAAGTTATTAATTATTTTTTATAAAAAAATGTTGCTTTTTAAATTATTGAATTGTATTAACTAATTTTATTCGAATATACAAGACGTGACAGTAACATGTTCTAGGAAATTTAGTTTGTTGTCTTTCTAACCATTCTTAACTAACTTTATGGTATCTCTGTTATTTATATTTCTATGGGTATCTCTTAATTAGTTTCGCTATAGAAAAACCTTTAACTTTATAATAATTAGCTCACGTCTCAATAATTCTTCACGTAATTTTTTTTATGTCATGTTAGACATAAAGTTTCCAATGTTTTACAAATATATTTGACCTTGACTTCCTTTATAAACTTTAACAATGCCCAATCTCTTACTTCACTATCTTAAAAGTATTCTATCCACGTATTAAAAATCCAAACTATTCCTAAACAAAATCGAAAGCACTCCAACAAAAAACATCAGATAAAATCTAAATTTATGTAAAAAATTAGTTAGACTTTAACTTAATTGCGATTCACATCATAATTCTTAATGAATTTAAGACAAGACGAACAGTTTTAACATTAAACATACACTGGATAACAGTATTCATACGTCCATGTTTTTTTTCTTTATATCAGTCCGATCACGGACTTTTTGCCGCGTATGCGCAACGTGTGCGCGGACCGTGCAGCTAAAGATTTTTTATTAAAAGTTACTCGGCGAAATTTTATTAATCACTTCATTTTCGATTAATACTGGCTGTTAATTAGTTTTTTTTTTTCGTTTACTCGCTGTAACTGATGATTGATTTGCAATGAGAACGGTTTTTGAAATTTGAATGTGGAATTTTGGTGTGTTCCCGTTGGAGTACAAATTGTTTGAGTTCCCAATTACACCAATTAAAATCAGGTTAAAAACTGGTGCTTAATGCATAAATGCTCAAAAAATTGGTGCTCTAACGAGAACACTCCGGAATTTCAAAAGGCTGACCTAATTCTAAATACCTTTTTTAATTCGTTGTTAAACTAAGACGTAGGGATCACGTATTTTTTAGTTTTTTAGATTTTTACATCCCGTGCTGTTACGGGTAGTCAGAACCCAAGTCAAACCCAAAGTCTGATCATCAGGTTAGACTCTTTAGTCTAACCTGATGATCAGACTGGGTTTGACTTGGGACAACCCGACAAGGAGCCACTATACCCCTTTGGGTATAGTGGCTCCTTGTCGGGTTGTTGAGATCTGATAGGCAGTCGCATACATTTAATCACCCAGACACAGAACAAACTCATCACACGAAAGATTTATCCTGGGAATCTTACGTCCCCCGGCTTAGCAGTCAGGGTCACTAACCAATAAACCAACAGTCAAAATCATAGTCGTTAATTTACTTTTAATCAACCAAAGTTCAGATATTCCAAGAAAAAATTAACAAAACATTTTTGCATAAATTTTATTATCGCGGACCAAAGAGAAAGTGGTTCTTTTTTCGAATGTAGGGTGAAACGACCTGTTGTCGGCACTGACTTTATAATTGACATTGATAAAATTGTGTAAATACGGAACGGTTAAAGGTAAAAGGTACTTGAAGGCCTGTTTGGTAAGAATTTTTAAGTACATTTGATGTAAGCATCGTTTCGCTTTTATTTTTTGGTAGTCTTTTGTTATTAAACCTTTGAACACACGTGATTAAAGACACGATAGAAAGACAATAGCAGCGCGACAGCCGGCTGTCGCTTGGTCGTCGAAAGGTTAAAATGTTTGGTTGGTTGGACGAGCTAATCTCAGGAACTACTTGACCGAATTGAAATAATATTCTTGTGTTCGATGGCCCATTTATCGAGGAAGGTCATACCTAAAGATGCGGGTGAAACAACGTGGAACAGCTAGCTAAAAATAAAAATACTTTAAAGAGGTTTTGACCTCAAGGCCGAATAGTAATTTCTAACTTAAATATTAATTACTAGCTTCTGCCCGCGGCTTCGCTCGCGTTAGAAAGAGACAAAAAGTAGCCTATGTTACTCTGCATCCCTTCAACTATCTCCACTTAAAAAATCACGTCAATCCGTCGCTCCGTTTTGCCGTGAAAGAAAGACAAACAGACAGACAGACAGACACACTTTCCCATTTATACACACTTTCCCATTTATAATATAAGTATGGATAAGGATCCGGGAGATTATGTTATAATTCTTATATTTTTCGCTGAATATTTTTATAGCGCATAAAGATATGATTTATAGAGGAAAATTATTCAGGAAAAATCTTCATATTACTGTTGCATATTTTTTATTACATTTTAATTTTCCTTGTGAAGGAAAATTATGTTTTGTGGTCAGTTTTTCATTAATATTATCTTGTACATTATTTGTTAGTCCAGAGTTAATTAAAGATATCCTTGGCTGTGTAATATTAAATAGACATATAATTATACAAATATGAAGTAAATAATAAATATAAGCTGTTGTACAATAACTTAAAAAACCTAGACCTTACTACGTAGACCTTTCTAGTAAAAAAACATCAACGTAGAATATCATTGATGATATTCTAGGTTAAAATCTCGTTAAAATACAATGAGATTAATGAAATTAAATGCAAATGTTTCTGAAAGTTATTAGAATGACTTACAGACTCCACTGCCAACCGATTTCCGTAAAAAAACCAAATCATAAACTTCTAAAATATATGACAAAGTGATTTTAACCACAGCATGTCAAAATCGCGACTAATTTTGGCAAGCTAAAACTAAAACGCGTCTCCAAAACTGCCTCACTCCACCTAATTCAATTCCAACTAAAATAAACACACACTTTGACATAAACTTAAACTAAAATCAGTATAAACTAAATCTAAAAGCTCGCTTCACGACTGTACCCGTCGAATTGAGGGCACGCAACACGCCTCCTTCATTCATACTGACGGAGCGTAGATGTGAACCTTTTGCATACAATATGCTGAGGCACTGAGCTCTATTTCAAATGTAAGTTTAGAATAAACTTATAGCTTTATTTACCGTTATCGTGTCGCCAATGATGAGTACTTTGAGATGAGTATTTACTGCAGGACATAGGCCTCTTCTCATACAGAAAGGCACGAGCATTGATCACCACACTTGCTCAAAGGTGCGAAATTTATCTGTCTAACCAGATTCCAGCTGTCATACCAGCTCTACGTGAAGTGACTGCCTATCAGACCTTCACAACCCAGTTATCAAGCGACACAATACTTGGTTAGACTGGTCAGACTTTCTGAGTTACCGTCATGGCTGTCAGAATTCTAATGATAATCGGGACTAACGGCTTTTCTTGCTTTCCAAGGCACGGAATGCCAGTAATGTTTTGTTAAACTTAAAATGTGTGAGATTTTTCCGACATAAACGTTTCTTAGGTACCATGCTTCGTCTTTATCTTACCAACGCAGTTTGATAGTTGTAGGATGGTGACAGAAATATGGCTTAGCCAAAGCATAGTTGTGTGGCCTTTAACGTGTAGACAGTCCAAAATGACATTTATTTTATCTACAAATACATACTTATAAATCATACATCACAATTTCAGATTTCTACTCAATTTTCACATCAATTGTTCCCAAATCTAAATCCAACACAATCTTAAAATTCTTTGTTTCCAAACACTACTTCGTGCTACAAACTATGATTAATTATCAAAACTTTTTGTGTAACAGCATAAATACTAATCGATTTTAAACTATATGCAAGTGGCGTACTGTTTTCACTTTTTGTAGGATTCCGTTCCCAAAGAGTAAAAACGAGACCCTATTAGTAAGACTCTTCTCCGACTGTCCATCAGTCTGTGTGAATGTCACGGGTCTGTATCCTGTAAACTGTGATAGCTAGACAGTTGAAATTTTTACAGACGATATAGGTATTTATGTTGCTGCTATAACACAGAGCACTAAAAACAGAATAAAATAAACATTTCAGTAGGGCTTCCATACAACAAACGTAATATTTTGCTGTGTTTTGCTCAATATTAATAACTGCATCAGATATAAGTATAAAATATGCACAGAATCTTTTATAATGGTAAGGAACCCTCCGTGCGTTTGTCCCACTCGTACTTGACCGTTTTTTGCTATCACAACCTTACTTGCATGTACTCAAGGTTATGTTTTAATATTTTGACGTTTACTTTATGCAATGTTCCTTCGTGTTATGTGACCTGTACGTTATAACTTTTAATTGAAGTTTCCAAAAATATCCCTCGTTTTTTGTTCAGTTATGTTAATTTTAGTACTATTGTATGAATAAATTCGTGGTTTTACTTTTATTTTACTGCTATTTATGTATTTTTTTTATATTATGTGATTTTGAAACCGGATTTGGAAGTACTTTGAGTACTTATCGCTTTAAATGAGAGAAAAAACTTGTTTTCAATACTTTGATATCGTCAGCGAGATATTAATTAGTTTCCGATCGACGCCAGCTGTTTTTACACTTATATATTTTTATAGGCGGCTATAAAAAGGCTGATATTGTTTCCTTACATAAATGTATGAAATATAAGCAGTATTTTATTCCGCACTAAATTATAAAAATAATAAACTTAACCACACAAGTCATAATGTCTCAATCAAAAAGTTGCAATGTGTTTAACAGAATATATTTGCATTACATATAGAACTAGATGTAAATGCTAATATCCAATTAAACAACAATCTTAGTGATATAAATGCACCTATATGACGTGTTTTCTTAAACCTTTTTTTATTTGAAGACTAGCTTTTGCCCGCGACTTTGTCCGCGTGGAATAATCGTTCCCGTTCTCGGGAGATTTCCGGGATGAAAACTATCCTATTTCCTTTCCCGAGTCCCAGACTATATATATATACCAAATTTCATTCAAATCGGTTCAGTAGTTTAGGCGTGAAGAAGAGACACACAGAGTTACTTTCGTATTTATAATATTAGTACGGATACACATGTAGAATGTTCAATTAAAAGAGAGCCTTACATGCCCTGCAATGATTTCAGTTAGCAAAATTATTAAACAGGTATTTATAATGAAAATGATTTTTTTTATGGTAGCGTGTTGTTGCCGATTTGAAATTTTTTGTTAATATTACTAAAATAAACCAACTGTTCTAGTCAGCTGTTATAATTCTATACTACCAAAGAGTTGTGTACAAAGCCATATACGAAGACATCTAAACTTCACCTTTTTTTTCAATAACTGCGAGCAACACTATCCCACAAGTACCAAGCACTGACTCATAGAAAACGCACAAACAACATTCACAAGAAAAACAACACAACACAACTCAAAGCCATTCATGTTTTCCTATTTCCTGAGTATTTCTTAATAATTTACGACAGTTCATTTAAGACGTTTACAAGCAAAAACTCGCTTATACATCAACATCAAACCTTTGCATTTATATTAGAAAACAATAGAAACATTGTTCCCTATGTATTTTTTATGCTCGCATATAAAAATGTGCAAAACAAGTTTTAGTAGGAAAAAATATATCGAGTACTAGGAAACCCACATCGGTGCACGTGTCACGGTGTGTGCTGACAACTGCCCGCTTCACCTTACGACACGGTATTGTAGGTAATTATTTTGATCTGTAACCTCTTTGGTATTGGATACTTTGAGCGTTGTCTATGGGATTTGATTTGACTTGCTGGTCGCTATGTGCGCCTGGTACACGAGGCCTAAGATTACAAACTCAACTCAAAACTTTGTTCTTCAAAAACCTGGAAACATTACTTTTGGTGCTTCTAATAACCGTATACTCAAACGTAACTGAATTTTAAGACGCTGTCAAATCTGTTATCGTCCTTATTTTATCCGTTTAGAGTGACAAAGCCAGCATCAGAAAATGAAGTGAAGTTTAAGTCGGTCATAAATATGCTAAAAATATAAGAATAAATAAATATAAAAAGAAAACCGATCTGAACTAACAGCGCCCGTTCACGACCGTGGCGCGTGTCATCAGTATCCAGACATTAGGTTACAAAGGTTAGGATATTGGCATAAACTCCATACACGGTGTATTAAAATTCTAACTTTAATAACCTAATCCAACGATTGGAAGAAAAGATCTTTACCCTGACAGCCTTCTGATACAAAGCCTTAAAAACTAGCAAGATTTACCTGAGTTATTTTGACAGCCAAAACTGCAAAAGACGGCGGAAGGTCGAAGCATATTTTCTTATTTTGACAACGATAACTACAGTAGAGAAATCCTATAAGAAAATCATGCTCATGCCATGTGTCAACACGCCACAAACGTAAAAAGAAATCGTCAGAGCCGCATTTTATCACAAAAACATTAAGAGAAAAACTTACGCTTGAACAAAAGGCGCGAAACCAAACATAAATTCTCACTTCATCGAAAAACGTCACTTTTTTACAGAAAAAAAAAACTCATAAATCGTCCATCAATGGAGACATGCCCAACGTACACTGCAAAAGACGCGTGTAAAATGACCAATGAAACCTGACCCCTCATTATTCTTAGCATTCCATTGAAGAACCGCGTTTTGTTTGCGATTCGCGGGGCGCGGAAGGCCATTTCAACCTGGCTTCTGTACGATGTTGGTAGTTTTTCTACGATGGCTAATAAGGCAGTTATTTTATTATGTAATAAAGATATGTACTGTGTCTTATAAGCTATTGATGCCAAAGGTCTAGTTTATGTATCGCAATTTTAATTTCATAATTAAGTATGATGTCTATCTATTGTGTCCTTCACCCTATTTTGTAGAATATGTTCGTTATTTTTTAAACTTCTTTTTTACTGACTGTCATTAGGCATGGGAAAGGCCAGCCAGTAACTTCCTGTGATTGTTGCTAGGTGCAAAAACAAAGTTTCTATTGGTAGGAATTATATTTTAAAACTATTATCAAGACTATGTTAAATTCAATTAAAATAACTAGCGGCCCCCGTGGTTTTACTCGCTTCTTTAGTTGTTGATTCTCTTTCTTATGTCGTAAGTGTCGTGTGGTATAAACTTGTACTTTTACTCTTTAATTAGACTGTTATACCCAAATAATTATTTCAAAGCAACTGGTAGTTTTTTTTTTAATGGTTAACGAACATAGATTAACGAAAAAATCGGCTCAGCTTTATATTACACTCAGTATCATTTCATAAAATCTATATGTAAAAAGATTTAGATCCGCTGTATTTCGAATATTATTATAATATTATCTGCCACATTTTTATTTATTTAAACCTAGTTACTCGTACTTAAATTTTTCACACGACAATTTATTGAAGCATCGAACTATAAAACCCAAGTGGGTTTGAGATTCACTTTTCTATAAATAGATGGACGTACACTTACGTATACCTCCATACGTACTCTTGTAATGGGTTTTTTATGCAGCCTGTAATGACATTATTGCTTTTTAATCAAGTCTGTGTGAGGCCTACCTCTATGGAGAGTTTTACGGCGACTTTTTTGTATAGTAAAGACTTAAATTAGGTTTTTTCAGTTTACGATAGAGGGAAGAGATTTTTATGAGGTTTTTTCTATTTGGTTTTATAATTTGTCAAGGTTATTGAGAGTTAGAGACGAAATATGACTAAGTGTCTGTTTCATACAGACAGTCATGCTCTATTTTACTAGGGCAGGGGTTAATTTTTTTTGAGAAAATCAGTTCTTAGTGTCCCTCTAAGCCATAAAAAAGAACTACTTCGCAAATTTTGTGATTCTAACTTCAATAGTATTGTCTATGCGTTGATAAAACCTAAAGCAAACTCTATCACAATTCCCATAATGATATATCCATAATTTAAATCGCATTAACGCCTTATTTCTTCGACTAACGACTTCACAAAACCGTCACATCACTACAACTGTCAAATCTGACATATCCACCGGACCCGCCAAACAAATGCGATTTCACATTCAAAACTCGAGCAAGCGTTCCAAAAATCAAAAGTTCAAATTCGAAACTGGAACAAATCACGGTGACTGTCCGTTGACCGTAAGTAGGAAGTCCCGATTATCGTATAATTCGCTCAAGTGACGTTTGCCTGTTAAAATCAGCCAGTTAGCGTTGACCTCCCCCCCTTCTTGATGTGGGAATAAATGAAGATGTTAGAGGAGGAAGGCTAGAGGAGGTCAGAGGTCAAACAAAGATGGTGGGTATATTGGCTCTATTGGCTTACCGGATGCTTGCTCAAGACGTAGGTTATCTACTGGTTGTTGCTTTGTACTATATTTTTGTTAGGTACCTAGTTGCGTGTTGAGGAAGATAGAGTCATTCCGAATGCAGGGAATCGTCTTGAAATGATGACACAAAAACAAATGATGACCAGTTTAGTCTGTGGAAGTTTTTTATGCAAACTCTTCTATACATTGCTTGGTATTTTTTATTTACGATTCCACTATACAATGGTTAAACGTACTTAGTTAATTTTTTTACATAGATTTCTTTAAGATTTCTGAGAAACGAGATATCTGTGCTCTTTTGTGCCGTAAAAGGAAAACCCGAATCGTTTTCAATTTTCCACATTCGGTATAAAAATCAATAAACAGTCAATTGATTTTTATAACTTAGTGACGTCATAAGATTACATTGTCCATCTACGCGGGAATTTCGTTTGACAGTTCTTAAAAAGTAACTTCCATTCGGGCCATGCGTGTTACTTTACCATAAACTAAAAAAATCATAACAAAGATCTGAAAGGTTCATACATAGGAATTTTTTTCATTATTACTGTCCTATAAAATAAATGTCAGTTTCTTAAATGTCAGACCGTATGACCTTATAATTGCTCGCGAGGCAAAGGTATGAAAAAAAAGAAGTTAAAAAGTAAACTTAGTGTCTTTGGCATAGCTTGATGGTCAAGCTACGTTGGTGTTTCGTAATTAAAAAGAAAATTAAAACAAATATAGTCATCATACTTGTATTACTTCCGGTCTGGGCAAAATGTTTAAAGGCATACATTTTCATTGATACTTAAAATGTAATAAAGCTGAAAAGTTTTTACGTTTTTTAACTAACCTAAGTTTATAAGCTTAACATCAAACGTTTATAAGTACTGTTTTAATTCCCTATTGCATTGGTCGCAAGATTTTTAAGTCAAGCAAATGTGCTTTTTGATAAATTTTCCATTAGGTATCTTTCTATAAAAACCTGTTTTTGTTTTCCAGTCAGTGCTGACACTTCGTGCTCAAATCGCGTATAGACCGGCCAAAAGCACGGAATTCAAGAAAATCATTATAAATGATAAAAATATTGACGTGACGCCATTTTGGCAGTTTCAAAGTCAAACAACACACAAAAAAATCCCTTTACCGGCAAATAAAAAAAACTAAGTACATTTAATGGTTTCCCACATAAAATACTACATCTAGTCATATTAATATTACTTTAAAACAAGCCGATTTATACATTAAAGTTGATTAACATAGGCCGTCAAAGGAGAGCCATTTTGTAAATGACTTAATCAATTTTCGAGTAATAAAAGTTACAATTAGACAGCCGGTTGTGCAATACTCGTTTGTAAGGCTGTACTCACACCGACAAACAAGAAATTAAATGAAATCAAATGATATGGACTGAAATATGAATTGAAGTTGTTTAATAAAAAGAAAGAACATTCTAATTCACATTATTTCTAGTTTTGAGCTTTACAAATAGGTACAGTGCCGACAATTAAAACTTCGATATTGTGAGAGACAGTCTGTTAAATTAATTTGTACACGTTCAAAGTTTTTGATCATTTCTATGACCTAGCGACAGCCGGCTGTCGCGCTGCTATTGTCTTTTTATTGTGTCTCGAATTACGTGTGTTCGAAGGTTTAAACTTGTTGGAGACGGCATTTACTTTTAACAAGAAATGCTTAAACTAACTCAGGGATTTTTCCCGTCCAGATCAAAGTAATTTAAATTTCCGGGGTTGCGGAATGTTTACCGGGGTTGCGGAATGTTTATAATAGTTACCGTGACCCTGGAACATAAAGGGCAATCGAAGGAACATGAGTGGGTTTTAGTCAGTAAGAGTCTGACACGCCCTCCCGTCGCACCCAGGACGGGAGCAGTCATTGGATGATTTCCCACTCACCAAAATTTAGATTTAACAAAGCCTGTATTATAATAACCCATGCACGGCAACTAATATGACATGCTTTTGTCAATTATTTATAAAAAAAAATAATCACCCACATCACACAAAGATATGTCCTGAACGAGAATCTACGATCTCTGGTTAGCAGTCAGGGTCACTAATTACTAGAGCAAAAGCACCTTTAGACAAGTGGCATTGTAGAATAGAATAGATTGTTAAATATATGGGATTGACATAAGCAAAGTTATTTGACATCTCGAACTTTTTTCTATCATTTATTCTACAATGCCACTTTTCCAAAAAAGCAGGCCCGTCGAAACTGCTTGCCGCTGCTCTTTCGTGTGTTTTAAGCCTAAATATCGATCCAATTAAGAGGTCGATTTGTTTTGGTGTTGCCATAAATCATAATTCCTACTAGCCACCTGCTAGAATGTGTATGGAGGTTTTAAATTTGATGTACGAACCGCTGGATGTGGCATTGATGATGGAATGAGTGTGCTTATGAGTTGATGGGTGTGCTTAAAATGTAATGGGTAATTTGTGTTTGAGATTTGTGGGAACATGTGGTTCACTGTTTCGGTTTTAGGATGTTGATGTTCAATCTTAAATGTAAAGACATGGTTACAAATTACTCATTAAAGAATATCATTCATTTTATGAAATGGCTTCAAACTTTGATCATCGGCTGATGATGTCATTACTCCTTAATCAAACGCATTCTTTGGAGGTGACGAATAAAATTCTCTGTAGGTCCTCTCATCTAAAAAATACACCATATTACCTATTTCTTCTGCAAAACAGAAACAGATAAAGCTGTTTTTTGTTTGGTACCAGTATAATTAAATACAGGCATATGAGACATAGGCATAGGCGTCATCTTTGTCTCTGGGACGGCTTAACATCAATTGGGCTTCGGATGTTTGTCATCCAATGTTCATGCCTTTTAAAGGAAGTCAATAAAATCTCACAGTATGTCTTTCTTTTAATATTGATACCAAAAGTGAATGTTATCTTACTGTGGTATTTCGAGGAAAGGAGCAAGGAGACAGGGAAATGAGACTGCCACAAAAACTTGAATTGATAAAGGTGACGGTCGCTACCTTGAAAGGGCCGAATCGCTGCCTGATGTAAATAAACTGTGCTTAGCAAGTACACCAAAAAGTGTGACAATCAGTCTAACCAAGTCGAGGTATCGTATGTGACCAGGCCCTCTAGGGCCAATGCCTGCCGGGTGGCGGAATAGTTCTAACAGTTACCGCGGCCCCGGCACATAAAGGGCGACCGAAGGAACAAGGGTGGGTTTTAGTCAGTAAAAGTCTGACACTCCCTCCCGCCCCACCCTTGAGACTTGCACTCCGCCGAGAGCGGGAGGAGTTATTAGTTGATTTCCCAGCCAAAAAAGGGGTATCGTGTTACACAAATACTGTAATAGAAACTATTAATATATATATTAAGTCTAATATCGTGAATCCTTCGTGAGCAAGGACCAATGCTCGGGTTTTCATTGTGTGGGAAGAGACTTTTGCCCTGAAGTGTGTTATTAATATTAATTATATTGGCGAGCATTACTTACCAATTTTTTTTATATACGCGCAACCGTATTAACACCTACCCATAATTATATCAGGTACAATCAGGTCGATGTATCATGATCAAATATGATGTAGCCATCTTCAGACTCCAGCCTCTAAATATTTTCGCTTTACCTAAATAATCAGAATATTTTAGTAAAACCCGCAAGAACTTATCAATATTACTGTACTTACTGTTTATCATACCAGTTATGCATGTACCTATAACTGGATTGAGAGAAAGGTCACGCTGACGCAATCTGTGAACTTTTTATTGAACGCTATTGAATATACTTGAACCTTTGTCGAGGATAAAGCAATAACTTCATTAATAAAACTCTGAATATAGAGTTTTTGTAAAAGACACAAGATGTAATTTTTAACTTTATTTGTTAAGGATTAGGATTCAAGGTTAAACGTTCATACACAGGTGATTTGAGACACAATAGAAAGATAATAGCAGCGCAACAGCTGGCTGTCGCTTGGTCGTCGAAAGGTTAATGATACCAGACTATTATAAGTCGTACGTCTTATCTGTGCACCTTTGTCATTGCAAGATATTTATTTATTTATTTATTTACACTTTATGCACAAAATTCATGTACAGAGGCGGACTTAATGCCTTAGGCATTCTCTACCAGTCAACCATCGGTAGTGCTAGATAAAGGTCTCTTCTTATATAGGGAAGGCACGAGCATTAATTACCATACTTGCTTAAGACGTATTCGGATCTAAATTCATTAAAAGTCCTGGTTTCCTCACAAAGTTTTGGTTTTAGAAAGTAATCATCATCTCCCGAGCCTTTTCCCAACTACGTTAGGGTCGGCTTCCTGCCTAACCGGATTCAGCTGGATATCAGTGTTTTACGTAAAGCTTCCTATCAGACCTCCACAACCCAGTACGTTACGTACGTCTGGGCGACGCGATACGTTTAGACTTTCTGGCTTTTGACTTCCCGCAATGACTGACAAAGTTCTACGAATGACAACCGGAGCCAACGTCTTAACGTGCTTTCCGAGGCACGGGATGTCTGTAATGTCAAAGATAAACTTTAGAAAGTACATATGAATTGAGTAAAGTCACTGGTACATGCCCGGATTCGAACCGCCAACCTCACGACACGAGAGCCTTAAGCAATTGACGCATTTTACGAAAAAATAAACAAAAAATAGAACTGCCACCTCAAAATTTTCTACCTCTTTGTAAGAACAAGGCAACAAATGAACAAGTTCACAACTAATTAAGAACTAATGACGTAACTAACAAAAAAGACATCATCATCTATCAATCATTCGTCTATTTGAAAAAATTGACGAACGAACGGAACGAATGGATGGAATGAATGACAGCTTTGTGCGGGTTCTGTAGGGATTGTAATGAACGTAAGGTTCGGTTTTTTTTATTAGGTAAATAAAAACTACTTATTTATTATTACTAAGTAAATGAAACTCAATATTTATTTTAAAGTAATATACGGTCTGTTGGTTTCAATAAAACTAAATAAATAAATATCCAGGGACACTTATATACAGCCGTCGGCCATCTGATCCTAAACTTAGCAGAGCTAGTACAATGGCAATCAGATAACTAAATAAAATATTTGACGCATTAGTTTTAAGTAGCTATTTCCTAATTCTTCTGTCAACAATTTTCATACAATATTTCATCTTCTATTTTACTTAGTTGCGATGAATTTCCAAAACTTTTCCTTTAAAAACACCCGTAATATTTTTTCCCAAAAAAGTCATTTTTTTCTTAGATTTTAAACAAAGGAAAAAAATCTTTCCTAACAAGGTTTTCATCATTTAAGAACCCTAACCGAACGAACTCATGCGAAGCCATTCATAATTCCAAATTTGAATATCGTGGGGTCACTCTTTTGTTTTTTTTTCTATAGGCGAAAGTACTGTTTCGCGTTCTGCCCAGTGTTGCCAAGTAATTGGTGTTACTAATCGTAGATTTTTTGTGTTTAATCATCTTGTCTGTGGTTTAATTAGGAAGTGTGCTGTTGATTAATATTGTGTGGTTTAAAGAATGTTATTACTGACTTTAGTTAGTGTAATGATGACAAAGCTTGTTTTGTGTTGTTTTAATAAATTGTTGTCTTCTTTTCTATTGGAATTCTATGCTATAAATTTGATTTAGGATAACAGGGAAATAGGCTTTTTCGATCAATATGTATAATCGACAAATGAGATTCATGGCCCTTCATGATATTTTTTACAGACTTTAAAATATTAACGTAAAAGCTCCTATTAACGACCCCCTAAAATGTGTACTCTATTACCGATCTAATTTTAAATTACTCATATTATACATAATATAGGGTTCCAGAAAAGTCATACCTTAAAAATTATTTACATAATTTTGTTTTATAACAAAAATAGCAAAGTTTGTGTGTTTAAATAGCCAGTGAAAGAAATAATTTGCCAATAATTGGGAAGCGCCCGAAACGGACGCAAGTTTCATAGTGTCGCGCCTCCAGCCACGTAACTACACCCGAATATTGCTTAAGGAAATTAACGCACTAAAAATTGATTAGTCTTCTTGCTATCACATTACAACTGTAACGCATATATTCGTTTTCTAAACTAATTCTTAAAATAGTACTTTTAATTGGTTTTTGTGTTATAAAATCATGTTTTAATAAAAGGCGGTAATAGAATCCAAATTTTAAAACTTGATTCTAATAACGACCCATGGCGTTGTTAAAATTTTGAGAACGTTTAGTATTTTAAAATAATATCTATTATAAACTAACTTATTTGCTTATACTTTTTTCTTGTTCAATTCTTAAAATTATTTTACTTCGTTAGGTCTATTAACGACATAGCTATTCCTTAAGTTTTTGTGTTAAACTCGATCTATTTATTATTATTTTTATTGGTCGCTAATAGAATATTGTAACCTTCTTACTTGATTCTATTACCGACTCACACTGTGAGGATATTTTTTGTAATATTGATGTACTAACACAAAAGCAAAATGTCCATTTTTGATCAAATTGGCTTATTTCTTGCATACGTGACGTTTTGAGAGATTATGTCACAGGCCATATCATTAATGTAAAATAAAATTTACTTTACTGTTTCATTCATGGCATTATCTATGTATATTTCATACATTTATTAAATTATATAATCTCTTTAAAGTGTAGCAGAAAGCAGAAGCGCAAGCAGTAGGGACGCCTCTGGACAACTAGAAGCTGGGCTTATAGCTATAAATGAAGAGACCAGCATATACGAAACTTCATAAACCTATTATTCATACCAAGCATACCAAGGATAAAACTGCGTTACAAGGGAAATTATAACTATTGTTATATTATGATTTTATATTATTTTTTCGTTTCACCATCGAATATTTACATGAATAATTACTTACTTATTGGTGTAAATATTAATAACTATTTTATAACAAAACAATAATGTAACACTTACTTCAAAGTAAACTACACCATAAAATACCTTAAAAACGATTTTATTTTATTTTATACTATAGTAGAAGTGACAACTTCGTATGGGTCGGTATAAGAAGCAGAAAAATCGCTAATAGAATCTTGCCGCATTCTATGGGTCGGTAATAGAATCAACTTCTCTTTTGGATAAAATAATTATTTTGTAACTATTGTGTTGTTGAATATTGAATTTAAGAACTGAATAGCAAAGAATACTTCGTAAAGATGAATTATAAATTATAACATCTTCCCTAACATAACAGCTTATATCTATTTTTTTAAAGTGAATCCTGAGACAGCTAAAACTGGCGGTAATAGGAGCATTTACGTTATTAGTTTAAAATGCACGTAAACATAATATTATATTAAAAGCGTCATCGGTCACCTCTTATTATTTTGACAGTTTCAAACGATTTATCGTCAAAGTGTGTTGCATTTCAATATGTTGATAGTACTTTCTAAGTTCATCTAAAATAATAGTAACATTCCGTACCTCGAAGTGCACTTATAACCCATTGATCCTGGTTGCTATTTGTAGATCTTTGACAGCCGTTACGGGTAGTCAGAAGCCAGAAAGTCTGACAATCATCAGTCTTACCATGGTGTTAACCCAGTTACCCAGGTTCTGGAAGTCTGATAGGCAATCGCTCTATGTAAAACAGTGGTACGCAGTTGTTTCAAGTCAGACTGGAACTCGACCTAAACATAATCGGGAAAAGGCTAGGGAAATAGTTAATGGTTAAATTACATAATACTTGCACAACAATATATTATTACTTGAAAAGCATTTAATTTCTCACTTTTCTTTTTCACTCGAAACCTTTCTAAATATTTCAAACAAAGCCATTTGTCCTAATTTTCTTAATTGCCACAATGTTTTCAAGAATAACGCAACCTCAAGCCAACTGTTACCAACAGACAAAAGAAGCATTTTTATTTTTTTATACTTACATTTCATTTTATGCCGTACAATAACAGAACCCAAATCAAAAGACGCCTTTATGACGAAATTTTATAACTAGCAACATTGTTCGTTTCAAATTTGACAGTTGTGAGCAACTTTGAACTCTATGGTCTTGAAAATAGGGATGTGCCAAACGTTTTTTAACGTAAAAGTTATGTTTGTAAACGTCAGTAGGAGTTTTTAGTAACCGGAAACGTCAAGACGTTGGTTTTTGAATGTTTGCGTGTTGCATTGGTCTTAGTTAACTGTAATATGTATTTTTCTTTTTTTTGTACTAATAAGTCGTGTTCATATGATGTTGCACAAAAAAATACGGCAAAAACTTGCTTACTTTAAAAATAGACGGGTAATATATCTACTTAATTTGGTACCAATTCTCATGAATGAAGATTTACGTCTACGTTTAATTTTATTTCACAACGACTGCTTATTTTATTAACATAAAAGCGAATATATGAAAACAAAACTATAATTAACTTCTCACATTCCAACCATTTAACCAACAAAGCCTCCATAATTAAAATTATTATCTTTTCCATCGGTTATCACTTAAAAACTGTCAATAAAAAACACATTTTATGTGCAAAAGCGAACTAACAGTAACTTCGATAATCTCACGATAGTGAAGTTATAACGTTGTGCAGCTAGCGTGGTTACCGAACGATGACGTCACGGTTGCACGCGCAACCACGGGAACCGGCCAAAATGACTAGAACCCACAATACCCCTTAACTAAAACGAGAATAGTCGATTTTTAACTAACGTACGGACCTCACTAGCCCGGATCGGCGTGTTCTCTTTTCAAATTTGAATGTATTTTAAATTGCTTTTTTATTGGACTAGAATTTATGGTGGCTAGCGTTTGTTTCGGCGCCTAAATTTTTTATATTATCTATGATGTGTGTAATATTTTTCTGTTTCTTGTTGCAGGTAAAATATGGGGTTTGTTGGACTTTGTGAGGGAAACACGTAAGGCAGGTATTTCTGTCGTTGCATGCAGATATTTATACGATCAAAGAAGTATGCATATTTTTAACATTTAGCATTTTTATTGTTACGTTAAATGTACTTGCCATAGCAGAAATTGAATGAATCATTAGAAGATTCCACCTTTTTATTTAAATCACTAAATCACTTGCATAAATACAGTAACAAACACTGATTAAGTCTTGTTAAAACAGGTAGCATGTTATTTATAAAGAAAAGGGCTTGAGGTTTGACATTTTTGGAAAAACGAAGTTGCCATATGTCTGAAATTCTGACTTTAAGGCCAAAGAAAAGGCAAAATAAACTTTTATTAGCAAGTGCGTTGGCTAAGAAATATTGCTGTCACCGTTGCACTAATGTCAAACTGTGATGACAAGATAAAGACAGAAATAGGTAATTGTATACTCGTACTTATTGATTCCAACTGATTTCAAATAAGCTTTAAAAGATACACACAATCATAAACACAATAATTAACTTAGTGAAAAAAAAATCAGGAACAAAATTAACACTACCGCCAAATTAACAAAACAAAAAGTTGCCAGCTCAAAAATCAAAATCGAAATTCTACGCATTGATTAAAAAATCTGGAAAACGAACACACGTGTTTTAAAACACCTCTCCAAGCAAGCTATTAAAAAATAATAAAACAATTTCAAACTACGGATGTTCTTAAGGCCGATCTTGAGATAGTGTCCATTATTGTACTTGTCGCCCGTGACGACCGCCATTTTGAAACGTCACGCTGGGAAAATGCAAAGAAACAATAATAATGTGCCGTGTTGGTTGGACGAATCGGAAATTCTTTTTTCTTTTGGAATGCTGTGACAATTTATTTATTTTAAAATTGTAACGGTTCATTCAATTACAATACGAGATAATGGTATAAGATGGGTAAGATATTCATCACTTTTCAGGAAGAATTCTATGAGCTAAAAATTGAATTAATATGACATACCGATTGAATGTTGATCCTTTTATCCACAAATGAAAAAAAAATAGAATAAAATTCAAGAGATTACAACTACATCAGAATTAATGTAACATTACGCCTATATTTCTCTAATGGATTGCTAAAGTTGAAGGCACATGTAATATTACAGCTTCTAAAAAATCACACTTCCAAAATCCACACTCAGATTTTAGATCAAACGAAAGATCGTACGCCAATCAAATAAACGATGCGGTTAAAAAAATCTCGTAGGATCATTATCACCCTAGATTTATTAAAGTTAGCTGTAGCCAAGAAGCCCGCGTGAATTTCGAAACTTACATACCCTATTTTACCCTTTTACAGTTAGAATTTCCAAAAATCCTTTCTTAATGGTTATCTACTCTTCACAAAGAACACACTCTGCAAGTTTCATGTCTCTAGGACCAGTGGTTTAGGCTGTGCGTTGATATATCTACAGTCAGGCATCAATCAGTGAATCACCCATTTTGTATAATGTAGATCCAGAACAACTTAAACAAGACTGTAAACAAATTACCCTTCTTTGCGTCGCGCAGTCGGGTAAAAACAAGTCAAATAAGTATTAAACACATTAATATTAATAAATAGTACGAACTTCAATAATAACCTGTTCGACAGTCTAGATTTTCTCACCTTCATCATGAGTCCTTAGGTCAGTTCTGAGTCCTGACGAATGGCCGTGTCATTCGCAAGGACGTGACATTTCAAGTCTCGTTATCTCAAGTACAAGGACCTAGCTAATGATGTTATCAATATACAGGTGTCTCTGTATGTTGCAATCTTATTTATTCGCCTATTACAGCCCTTGACTGTCATGTTTGTCTTATGGTAAAGGCATGACAGGTGACAGGTCCTTGTGATTCTCGAGACGGGAAGTGTTGGAGTTTTATGTTCGAAGTCTCGTTGTAGGCCGGGCTTTTCAGGGGTTAGGGGTCTTGCGGCCCACTGTGCATTTGGGCCCAGTATCAGTTTCTCCCTTTTTAAATTTGGTAGTGGTTAACTGGGCACATATCTGTCTGGCTTTTAACCCAAGGTTGGTTTAAATTGTATTATTATTCAATAGATGATTGAACTTTATCATTTTATAAACCAATGATCATAAAATAATAAAGTTCAGGATTTTTGCAGTAGCGTAGTGGGCCAAATGACCCTTTTCAAGTTAATGGCGAGGCCATACCGTGCCTCGGAAAGCACGTAAGCATTGGTACTGTGCCTAGTATCTTTACAGTCATGTCCGATTGCCGTGCCATCGAACAAAACAAAGCACCTGTGTTATAATATTAACATACTTGCTAATCAGAAGATTATCTAAATGTAAAATGATAAACTAACTGACTGTTGATATATCAACGCACAGCCCAAACCGCTGGTCCTAGAGACATGAAACTTGTAAGATTCTTTGATAAGAGTTATTTTCCACTTATTTTTCACTTAGAAACGGTTTTTGGAAACTCCGACCGAAAGCGAATTTAATGACAACAGTTTTATTATAGTAAGTATATTAAAAAAATTGGTTGCCTGTAAAGTCGGTATACGGGCGAAAGTTTTACGTGACAAATGCCCGAGTGGAAGGGACGCGTGCCTCTCACTCGCTCTCATTGTGAGCGCATAACGTGAGCGGAGCGTAACGCAGTTTCTTGAAGTGTCACCCGGCAAACCAATTTATAAGACGTTGTCACGTCAATATAGGTTATTATAGTGCGTATGTCAGGAATACTAGTCAAGTAAAATTTCTTGCCTGGTATTCATTGAGATTGACTGAACATAATTAAAATTAGCAACAAAAAGATACAGTCTGATTTAAAATGAGGACCTAAAAAGTGGTTATTCCGTTATTGTGGACAAAAAACCACATACCTACATTTTCTTATTAGACCGTGACAGTCACAAAAACAAGTAACAAACCGAATATGTAGATTTTCCTCAGTATTGTACTGAGTAATTTTTATGAGCGTCTGGACGAAAAAGGGACTCAACCGATAAAGGGACGTTTTTGCGCTTTCAAATTAAACTTTTATTCCTTTTTAACATGAATGCGAGGACTCGAGGACAAGTGTAGTTCTGGCGGTCGAGTTGTACCTCGATTCACACCTTGCGAACTAATAACATACACAATTAATGCGTTTTACAGAGTTCGGAATGTTTTAGATGTGACGCTGTTGCTTTTTTCTTCAATTGTTCAATTTATGTTTATTTATGGGCATCAGGTCCAATATTAAATGATTTGTATGCTTACGATCGTTAATACAAATATCAAGTTCCATACTTATTTAAAAATGAAGAAATATCTACGATAGCTAGGAAATGTAAAATTATTTAACAACATACTTTAAGACTTAACATAAAAAGAACATAATCTTCAAAACAGGCACTAAAAATTCCTCATCATTCCCAAAGAAATCGTCACATAATACAATTTTACATACCGCGAATGTCGATATAAATTTTTTAAGTAAAAATATGTGCCAACTGCCGCGCAAAAGTCAGAGCATAATGTATCAAGTTTTGTTTTTTATTGTAACTACCATGAACAATTCATAGAGCAATAATTATGTAGATTCAGCTATGTTACAATGAGGCCATTTATTCACACTTGTCACATTTAAAACTTGAACATCAGAACAGCACTTTTTTTGTAATAAATATGGAAATAGATTCAGGCAGTCTTCTTGATCAAGGCGGTTGTTTTAAACAGACATGACACCTTTTTACTTGCTTCGGTGTGTCTAATTTGTGTTGATACCAGCTGTGCCATGAGGTTTCATCCATCATTGTTAAAATAGTAGTTTTCTGAAATAATTCAATTTTCAGCGATGTTTTTATATTTCGTTGCGTGAGTTAGGAAAACGTAAAATAAGATTGAATTAAATCCGAAGTTTAATGAATATAGGTTTATTTTAAATAATTATAATAATAAAACTCGATACAATTCTTTATAGCTCCACTTATTGCACTTACAGCCGGCTGCCGCGCTTGTCTTTCTATTGTGTCTCAAATCACGTGTGTTCGATGGTTTGGGACACATTTAAAAAGTTCAATTAATAAATATTACATTATTAAAAAACAAAACAAACCCTTTTTTTTACTTTTATTTCTTAACAACACTACACAATACACTGCCATACCAGTTGCCAGCTCTAAAAATTCGACACTCTACGCGTATTTATTTTCACAAGAGCAGCCTGTCGATCGCGCAACATATGTCGATCGGGAGTCGAACGGCGACTCTTCGCTTTATTTATGGGATTTTAATGACCACCCCATCAACGGTAGCCCCCATATCCCCAGTTTGTTGTCACGGAAGTACCGCTTGACCAATTGTTGGTTCTTTTTTTAAATATAAAAAAAATATATCGGTTGTTTTTTTCAATAGGACTTTTAGAAAGGAGGTTGTTGTTCAGAAATTTAAAAAAGGAAATAAAAAATGTCTGTTTGAATTTGGAATTTTCAACGGCAACATTTTAAGTAGGTAAGACAAGCCTAAAATCAGACATGCATAGTTACAAAAATGTTTCTTTTTTGAATATGTTCTTCTACTTATTATGTGATATAAGATGTGTTTATTGTGGAACATACATATTACATAACACACAATAGCGTAATTATATAGAACTAACTGTTTTCGCGACTTCGCTTGCATATTTTCATGCAAACTTTACCTCCTTCCTTGTCTCCTTAAATTGAATTTCCAAAAAATACTGTTCATATTTTTTTTTTTAGCTTCAGTAATTGTGGGGTGTGTGTTCACTCACTATCAAAAAGCCTGCCGTTTTTTTTTAATTGAACTGAATAAAAAGTCAAGTCTGTTTTTTATGTAATTCTGTTTGTCACGTCCACATTAAAGCAATGGACTAAAAAACCACAAAAAAATAGATTTGATCAAACTCGAAGAAAAATGATGTCGTGCTTACAACAAGTTACAAAATACAATATTTTTTTTGCTGACCCTACTTCATCAAACTGGTTAAGGAACTTTGTAAATTGGAATTAAACCATAAAGGTTAAATAGTTGTAAAAATACAGAGTATATTTTATTCGACTTCAATGTTTTTTAGTCAGGCAACAATTTGTTACTGTCAAACTTTAAGAATTTCACATCTGCTTTTAAACGTTCGAATTTGGAATTGGGCTAAAAAGATTGGCGCTACAATTAAGTATTTGAAATTGGAAGATGGTGATTTTTTGTTTTATAAAATCATTGCACACCTGATTTCATTCGTGGGTCTTTTAATGACATTAAAACTCGAAAGCAATTTAAAAATAACAGAGGTTAATTAATTACATTTATAATTTTGAGCTTATTACTGAAAATACTGAAATTTTTACTTGTATAAATATCATGTTAGGTATTTTTTTGAGTAAGTTACTCTGTGAATGTCTGTGATTGAATTAATTCATCCTATTAACAATATAAAAATGAAAAAGTATCTGAGAATGGATAAGATGTTTGTGACTCTTTTACGCAAAAACGACTAAACGAATTTTGTTAAAACTTTACAGGAATGTAGTTTACACATCAGAACAACAGAGCTTACATATCATCACTCTAGGATATAGGTTAAACTGCGCGATACTACCAGACCTACATTTTCATCTTTTTTTTACACATATTACGTTCTTAACCCATATCTTTTAGAGTAAAAAGTAATGAATGAGCCTTTGTGAAGTAAAGATCAAGCCATATTAACAGTAACGGCACTAGAGCGAAACAAAATTAATTTATAACATCATCAGAGACAGCCAATTATAGTCATAAATCCGCTTACTAAGTGACGATTAAAGGATTAAAAATACTATACTTTGCTCTTTATAACACTAGCTTGGCCCGCGGCTTCGCTCGCGTTAGAAAGAGACAAAAAGTAGCCTATGTTACTGTCCATCCCTTCAACTATCTCCACTTAAAAAATCACGTCAATCCGTCGCTCCGTTTTGCCGTGAAAGAAAGACAAACAGACAGACAGACAGATAGACAGACAGACACACTTTCCCATTTATAATATTAAGTATGGATAACACTAGCTGTTGCCCGCGGAATTGCTCTTGTGTGTTGAAATTATGGGAGAAATATTTATATTTATGATCTAGTATTACTCTGATCTAGTAAGTATTTGTTCTGAGTCTGGGTATTTGTTTATGGTAGAGTTTCAATGTTACTATTTAAAAAAAAACCAGTGTGCCTAACGTAAAAAATGTATTTTCACTGTCAATCAATAAATCAGGATTTTTCAGATCAGGAACTTTTGAATTGTCTATTAACTATTAATGCAAGAGATTAGAGCATTTAACCTTTCAACAACCAAGCGACAGCCGGCTGTCGCGTTGCTTGAATCACGTGTGTTCGAAGGTTTGAGCTAACAAAAAATACTTTTCAAATAAATTTTATGCAAATTTTTTATTTACATTTACACTATTGTAGGCCTTTAGGTGCCTCTAAACATTTACAAAACCTATTAGATTCTATAAAGGTCTTAACAAAAGACCAACCCAACAATTCTATTATGACCCAAGCTAGAATCCGCATAATTACTAAACCAAGCCTTGACAACACAGCGGAAAAATTAATTCGTATCCCTATATTTTAGTTCTAGGTAAAAATATAATGACACGGCAACACACAAAAGAAAAAAAAACCACGACCATTGACAATTGCTATGGACAATGTGAATCCACATCAATTATTATTTTAAAATAACAGTTTTGTCCGTACAAAATTTATTTACGCGCCGTTGCGCACGAGTGGGGTGTGCTTGTGTGCGTTCTGTGTGTGTATTTGTGTGTGTGTGTGTAGATATAGGATGTTTGAGCAGTTGATTGATTAATTTATTACGTGTGCTTGTGCTTTCTAAATATTGTTTTTAAATCCTTTGAACACACGTGATTTGAGACACAAAAGAAAGACAATAAGAAAGGACAAATAGACGGGCCTGTTGGTCTAGTGGTTAGTGACCCTGACTGCTAAGCCGGAGGTCGTGGGTTCGATTCCTACCCAGGACAAACTTTGTGTGATGAGCATGATTGTTTGTTCTGTGTCTGGATGTAATTTATCTATAATATGTATGTATTTATAAAGTATGTAAGTATGTATATCAGTTGTCTGGTTACCATAACACAAGCTCTGCTTAGCTTGGGATCAGATGGCCATGTGTGACTTGTACCAAGATATTAAAAAAAAAAGTTGCAGCGCGACAGCCGGCTGTCGATTGGTCGTTGAAAGGTTATGGATGATGGGTTGTTTTTGTTTTATGTAGAAATCTAGAACCTGTTTTATGTAAACTTTTAACCTTTCGACAACCAAGCGACAGCAGGTTGTCGCACTGCTATTGTCTTTCTTATTGTGTTTCAAATCACGCTTGGTTGTCCGAAAGGTAAAAGCTTGAGCGCCTTACTAATAAACGCTGCATAAAGTTATGACAGGTTTATACGTCAAAAAATGTAAGTATGGTTACACAGGCTTTATTCATTGCATAACTTTACACAGTGATTATTAGTAAGGGTATTAGTTTTTAAATATGTTTATTTATTTACAACTAGCTTGATTACGAACAATTTGCTTCTGAAGCAGTTCTTAATTTTACAAAATAATAAATTAATAGACTTATGGTTGACTAACGGGTTTTGTTTTACCCATTAGCTAGGTTGTGGAGGTCTTATTTTTCTTCTTCTTTTGTCTTTTTACTCTATGTCAAATACTCGGAAGTCTATCATTAAGGCTCCTTTACTAAATGTGGTCTGTTTGCTAATTTTGTTAAAACACAATCGTGATTTGTTCAGTAAAAAACTAGCCCCCAGCTACGCATGAGTGTTACAATTTTTTGATAATTTTCTACTATAATATTCACGTATTTAAAGCGTCCTTTTACATCACTCTATGTTTAAAAAATCGCATCAAAATCAGGGGCGTAGTTTTAAAGACCTAAGCGATTGTACATTAAAATTGCTTAGATCTTGAATACATTGGAGACAGAGAAAAGCAACTTTGTTGCCCCCATGTCGCTTTTCCATTACGACAATAAGGTAAACTTATAAAATACTTTCAACCCAATAACCATATTTATAGTCCATTCAAGTAAAAAATTGCTGATTAAGTCATAAACTACAAACGGAGCACCCTGTATACGCGGCGTGTTTATGCACATCAATTACGAACGCAGCGCGCGGAACGCTTGCCGGAGAACATTCGGAGGTCAATACGACTGTACTAAAACGTATTAAATAAACATTATTTTGCAATATTTTTGAGTTTTCATACGTTTTCGTCTTAAAACTTCGAAAACACGTGATTTGAAACACAATAGAAAGACAATAGCAGCCCGACGGCCGGCTGTCGCATCGTTGAAAGGGTAAAAAACTTTAGGCAACACGGCAACATAAAAAGTTTATACGAAAATTATTAGAAACTTGAAGTAATACTGGAAATTACTGTGAAAATTTGAACCGAATGCGCGGATGCGAAAATTTTGCTGATTTTGTCTCAATTCTGCTGGGCTTGAAAATAAAAAAAAACTGTATGAAATTGTAACCTAGTTTCAGTATTTGTTTTATTCTGTACTAGCTTTTGCCCGCGGCTTCGCTCGCGTTAGAAAGAGACAAAAAGTAGCCTATGTTACTCTCCATCCCTTCAACTATCTCCACTTAAAAAATCACGTCAATTCGTCGCTCCGTTTTGCCGTGAAAGAAAGACAAACATACAGACAGACAGACAGACAGACACACTTTCCCATTTATAATATTAGTATGGATTGATTTTATTATATGTGTTGATGTATTGATTAAATAATGGTGCTTTTAATATTTTTTTTGTTTTTGTATGGCCATCCTGGACTTTTTTTTAAAACTAAAAGCCCATTTCATAACATTTCCTTTCAACGATCTTTTCTTCAAAAGTTAGGTGACAGCGACAATGACAGTATTGCCAGATTACTAAACAACTATTAGGCCACTCATATACACGTGAATCTAGATTGTGATAATGTGGGGGGGGGGGGGGTCGATACAAATCTTTTATGAATAAAGGTGATATGGTTTAAATAAATTTTGTTTACATTGATAGGTAAGTGATACGAAGTTCACCGGGTCATCTAGTATGTATATAATAGTAAACTCACTGCCTGATATCAACGTGTTTGTTAATATATAACAATAACTAACTAAATACATTAAACTTGGAGGGTTTATTCTTTGTGAAGAATATAAAAAATAGCCCTAAAGGGTTAAAATAGTAGGTAGAAGTTCGACATCCACGCGGGCGAAGCCGCGGGCGAAGGCTAGTAAATATTTTAAATCTAGATATTTTTTTTATGTTAATATTATTTTTGTACGATGGAAATAAGAAAAGCTGTTACAGTATTATTTTTTACAGCATATTACACGCCTTTTTGTTATTTCAAACCGTATTAAATTACTTTTATTTGCATGATTTGGATTTATGAAAATGATTCCATTCGTATTTTGAAAACAATTAAACATTACTTATTTGTGTCAGGTTTGACGGGTTGTAACCTCTATGGTTGTAACTGTTTTGACACTTGATTTGCCGGTTACTATGACAACGACATCCAACAGAACATGGACAACTTTTATATGGGAAAATGGAATTGTTGTTTTACTCTATCTTTCTCGCAATTTTAGAGACAAAAAGTAGCCTATGTTACTCTCCATCCCTTCAACTATCTCCATTTAAAAAATCACGTCAATCCGTCGCTCCGTTTTGCCGTGAAAAAAAGACAAACAGACAGACAGACAGACAGACAGACAGACAGACAGACAGACAGACAGACAGACACACTTTCCCATTTATAATATTAGTATGGATGTTAATTCTTCAAACACACGAGATTTGAGACACAATAGAAAGACAATAGCAGCCCGACAGCTGGCTGTCGGTTGGTCGTTGAAAGGTTAATATATACTAGTTATACTTATGGTTTCGCCCCTTAGGTCACAGCGTGATGTTATATAGCAATTATAGCAATATATATACTTTTGTTTTTGCTGGAAATTCCCACGATTAGAACGTTTATTATACAAAGCAAAAAAAAATACTTAATTATTTTTTACATTATTACATTAGTCTAGACTTATGAATGGAAAATTCCAAGTCTACTAATGCTAATTTATCTATATTTTCCATTTAAATTCTTAGCAAAATGCTGTAGGTATCTAAACAAAATTTTATAAAACAACTACAATATTATTAGCGTACTTATACTTTTGTTAATTGATATTATAACTTTTAAAGGCAATAAAATATTAAATTTTTATAATTATTCATATTTTTACTGACAAAAGCATTAACTTTAAGAGCTAAAATTATAAATTAAACGAGTGCAAATATCACACACTTGCACTTGTAAGATAAAATAAATTGTAATCAAGAAAACAATTAAAAAATTATCATAGCAAGTACCAGTAATTTTTAACCTAGGTTTTCTTTCAGTACTATATTCTATATAATCAAACAATAAACTAATGTCAAGTATTAAAAATTAACCCGCCCCTGACCGTTTCCGGTGCAAAAGTGCCCATCACACTCGCCGCATTACCTAGCTGAATAGCGATGGCCATTTTTTGCACCAAGAACGACCCGGACCGGGAGTCACCCGTAGCCTCCCCAAGCCTACGGCCCAAATCCCCTACAAAACTTCTTGCCTCCGAACTCCAACTGCCCAGAGTCTCCACAGCAACCGGCACAAAATGGTAACACCCTTCCAAGGCGGCGTACTTCAGCCTCTTCCTAGAACAGGCGTCTTCAGCAGCTGCAGAAGCAGTATGGATGGAGCGATTCAGGTGACTGGCGGCGACAGTGCAGACACAAGTGGCATCCCAGACCAGGCACTTCCCGTTTTTCCATGGCACCAGAGTCAGCCCATCCGGCCCATCAGACCTGCTAAGACCGGTTTTTTTTAAGTATATCTTTGACATCACAGACATGAAGTAGGTAGTAAGTGAACAATAACATCATAATTTTTTAAATTTTTTTTAATGGACATTTAAGTCCTTAGTCACCACCACCACCTTGCTTGAGCAAGCGTGGTGATCAATATTCGTATCTTCTCTGAATGAGAAGAGGCATTTGCCCTGCAGTGGAACAAGCTCGTATTATATCAACGACCAACCAGTCGAAAACGACCCAAAAACGAATTTAAATAGATAAAAATAATTAATTAACATAAACTTAAAAGTGGTATTTAACCATTTTAATTGCTATTATTACGAGCGAGATTAATATCAGCTTTTAACTCGTAAATGCCTAATTGTGTTCAGGTGTCAAGTTTCGCGTATTTAGCGCAAAATTTTGCATAATAACCGGGGCGTGTAATACCGTTGGTTTATGCTACTGTTAGGCTTTGTCCACTACGATCGTCACCGTCACGTCACTGAGAATGAGATGACGTGACGCGCGGTGGACACGCGGCTATAGTAAACTAGCTTTTGCCCGCGACTTCGTCCGCGTGGATTAATAGTTCCCGTTCCTGGGGGATTTCCGAGATGAAAACTATCCTATGTCCTTTCTTAGGTCCCAGACTATTCCTAAACCAAATTTCATTCAAATCGGTTCAGTGGTTTAGGCGTGAAGAAGAGACAGACAGACAGACAGACAGAGTTACTTTCGCATTTATAATATTAATACGGATTCCTTATAAATCTGGCTATAATATAATAATAGATTTTTCAAATCAACTGGCAGTTCTAGAAACCAGTCACTACATAGTATAAAACAAAGTCGCAATCCGCCGTCTGTCCCTATGTATGCTTAGATCTTTAAAACTACGCAACGGATTTTGATGCGGTTTTTTTTAATAGATAGAGTGATTCTTAAGGAAGGGTTTTTTATATGTATAATACATGCTTATAATAGTAGAGAAAAGCCGGGTTTTTTAAAGATTTGTAACACCCGTGCGAAGCTGGGGCGGGTTGCTAGTACAAAATAAATTGAAGCGACCTTAGAGGTTGCATCATAATTGCCAAACTCTTTGGTGTTGGAGCCTTGAATTAAAAAAAATAGTCCACACATAATTTTGCAAAGGTTGCAAAAGTTCTATAAAATGACACAACATTTTTTATCATGTATATATTATTGCAATGTCTTAAGAAAAAACTGCACGCGATGTCAGTAATTTCGTTAATTTCGTATTGTTTAAGATAAAAAATACAAAACGGTTTATAATAATAAGTGGTGTTTAACTAAATATTATTATTAAAACTGTCTGTTGTATTAAAATATAAATTATTAGGTTTTTCCGCGGGTTCGCTCGCCTATTAAATTTTCATCCCATTTTTTACCCCGTTAGGGGTTGATTTTCCTAAAATCGCTTTTTAGTACCAAACTTAATAGCTTAACTTTTCCTACTAATATTATAAATGTGAATGTTTATAAGGATGGGTGAATGAATGTTTTTTAATCTTTCACGCAAAAACTACTGAACGGATTCTGTTGAAACTTTGCAGTAACATAGCTTATGTATTATAATAAAGAATAGGTTACATAACACCACGCTATGAGTCACGGGAGCTGTGCAGTAAGCGAAGACTTTACCGAGGGTTTAACCACAGATTAATAAATAGTTACTACGTAACAGATACTTCACTCCAATACAAAAACCAAAATACCTACGCTATAATAGCCTACAAAATCATAATAATAATACCAGTTGTTTGCAGCAAGGAGAAATGTACCATAAGTACGCACTAAGAGAGTTGAGATTCTTTTGCCCACCGCGCGACTAACGTGTGTGCGTGTCGTCCAGCAAATCTGCTAGGGTTATACGTATGATGACATAGTAATAAAACGAATGTTTTAGAAAAACAATTATTATTTTATTTGTTGATCGAATATTTTTTAGTTTGATAAATTGACTGATGCATATTTTTCGTTCCTTGGATTCCCGACTAATATATTTTAGTGTCAAAAATATTCAAAACCGCGTGAATAATTTAAATAAATAATCAAAAGGGAAACAAGAGAATTGGGAAACAGGGGAATTGCACAATAAGCAGGCAATAATTACGTGGTTTCGGCATTTTGATAGTCAGCGCTGTACCCGTGACGCGCGAGCACTCAGCCGGGCGCGCGACAGCCCGGTGTTCGTTGTATCGTCGACGATACGCGAAGCGGTAGGCATAAAACGCGTGGCCTTGAGCGAGTGACGGACGCCTGGTTTAACCTCAAAAAATAAGAAAACAAGAATTTAAGTGACATGCTTTGTCCTCATAAAATAAATTCATCATTAATTTAGTAAACACATTTTACTTTAGCCAAACTTAAACTCCGTTTTAAATCAACACGACACGTCCCAACATTTTGAGAAATGGCAACAATATATCTTAATACAACTTAAAAACAAAGTTACAACCCACTTATTGAAATCAAAACAATAAATTAATTAATTTGATCACTTGAATGTGTGGTCGAGCTTACAATTACACAGAGAAACTAGTTTTAAACACACACACCCGTCTGTGTAATACACACACCTGTCAAAACGCACACTAAAACACCCACGATATGCATCGACCTACCAAGTAATTATATGTTTATAAACAACGCGAACAGTAAGTATGTATGATATAGTGATGGGTACGACTCGAAACGTCACGGCTTTTTTAATTTATAGGGTAAAGAAAAATGGCGGGCACTTGGTAACGGCTGTCATGTCATTCGTGACAGATGTCATGGTTGGTAGTCTTGACAGTTCGGTTTTTGTCGCCCGCGTAGATGTTGAAAAAATTCTGTGAACCCCTATTTTATCTTACAGAAGACATTATTATTAGAAAAATATTTTGGGAAGTCTACTTAGTTATCCTACAGTAGATTTCCCAAAATATTTTTCTTCACAAAACAAGCTCCAAGTTTCATGTCTCTAGAACCAGAGGGTTTGGGTTGTGTATCACAAATCAGACTGTTTACCATTTAATAAAAAAAGATTATATTATATTGGATTATTTTTAACCATTTTAGGAATTTATTCAAATAAATGCTATTCAAGAAAAACAATACAATAACGGGCCAAAAACAACAGCAATATTTTCCCGTTCTACATTACCAACGTATATTTATCCGTAGTATCGACAACCACTATCGATCCGATCGCATCACTAGCTCAACGGACAGTTCTCCTCACGTAGACAGACAGTGTTATCACAATAATGACAGATCTCGACTCGAGACCGCGGTACGTGAGGCAAAAATACCGCAACGAGTACCTGGTACTTTTCAGTGACAATTACAGCACTACAAGTAAAATTAAACCTTGGGATCACAGCTACAAGGTGTATTTTGGACAGGGTTGTCGCTTTTAGGTTATGGCGTGACGAAATGACAGATGGAAATCGATTTTTGAATTTGGAATATTATTTTTTTGTTGTCTGTTTTTGAGTAAAACAGTTTGCGTACGCTGTTTAAGTATACGTTATCAATATGGTGTTATTCCATCATATGTATACAAAAATGGCAAACTGACTAACTAATCGACTGACGCTGGTCCTAGAGACATGAAACTTAAAGGATGTGTTGTTTGTAAAAAATATGTGGCTAGAAAGGATTTTTGTCAATTTCTCCCATAATAGAATAAAATAAAGGATGGAAATTTCGACATCTACGCGGGCGGAGCCGCGGAAAAAAACTAGTACACTTATAGTCTTAGCCAGAGTAGAGAACCCCGTTTTCTGTTTATATTTTACTAACATCCTGCCTTGGCCCTCTGATCTATTCGTAACACTATCTAAAAAATTCATTAAAATGGCTCTGCCAGTTTTGAAATACGCAGACGCCCACACGTTATTTTTTAAATAAATACAAATTAGATAAAATATAAAAATATAGATTTTCGAGCATTTTTTTCCGATGACACCATTTTTTATTTACCAATAACTCGTTACAAGTTCTTAGGTAAAGTTTTATACCTAGGTCAACCCAACATTGTTATCAGATCAAGATAGGTAAAAAACTAGGTAAATAAAAACACAAATACACAGACATTTTCTTAACATTACTCACGGTTTTCCGTCGGACAATCTAAGAACATCAATCATAAGTACTAGGCGCGCATAATGAGCGCAGAGGTACAATCACAATCATTTTCAATGGCCTTGTGTGCGTGTGTTTGATGTATGTGATTTTGTTTATAAATATAAGATGGTGGTGTATTGTTTTTGTTAGAAATGGATGTTTTTTTGGTTTTCTATGGTTAAAAAAATGTTCTCAATTTTTGAAGAAGTTTTTCGTGTGTTGAAATGTTAGTATTAATTGTAAAATTTTACTCTTGTTTTATATATTTTTGTGTTATGCATCGCTAACGTCAAAATCGTATAAAATTGAAAGCAGCAATGTATGGTTTATACCTACCTATGGTTTCTAATGTTAATTAAAAATCGTAGTAAAATAACAAAATTCGGAAAAATAATCATTCAATATACATTAAAGTGACTTCTTAAGTATTTCTCCTTTTATAATTGTTATCGGATAATTAATAATTCTAATGAGTTTAATTAATCATCCATCTCGCTAATTGGTGTACAGCTCCATCTAGCGGGCGATGGAAGAATTTAATCATTTAGTGAATTTAATATTGTCGATATTACAATTTTAAAAAACAATTTCTACTTGAGTTTCGTCAGTTGTTCAATTCCTTATTTTCAAAAATATTCTATTAAACCAATTTGAGTCACAAAGTCTGTTGCTAGAAACTAAATTATTTTATTTATGAAATGGAACGATATATTTTTACTAACCGCTGGTCCTACAGACGGAGGATGTCTTCTTTGTGAAGGTAGCCACTAAGAAATGATTTTTGGAAATTCGACCCCGAAAGGTATAAAATAATAAGTAGATAGAAGTTTAACATCGACGCGGACAAACCGGGCAAAATAATTTAATCTTAAAGCTATTACAAAACAAAAAATATGGGACCTTAATGGTTGGACCATTCTGCATCAAACCTTATTAGAATCACGTAAATCGGTTTAAAAATCTCTGCGTAAACGGTGTACATACATAAAAAAAAAACTTCGAACTAGGAACCCCCTTCTTTTTGAAGTCGGTTTTAAAAGCTACCCAATTCTGTCATCCAGACATAAATCAATATAGTTTCCATAATCCTATATATTAGCTAGAAACAACAATTTTACTACGTAACATGGAAAGTTCCCACTTTCTCCTAGGCACCCATCCATTTGGATCAGTCAGCGACGCCCCCTAGCGACGACGATGGTAACTCAGGCATAACTACTGATTTAGATCTAGAATCTAGACCGCTGTACCAAACCTGTCAATTGCAATTATTTATAGGAAAATTTAATATTTAATATCTACTTTATTGAGTAGGGTTGGCGCTTTTGTTTATCTATCTTTGTTTTCCAATAAGAATTTCTGTTTAATCGTCGTCATCTGTATTATAATCATATCATCCTATTTTTTTCCAACTGCAGGGCAAAGGCCTTGCCTCGTACAGAGAAGGCATGAGCATTGATCACCACGCTCGCTCAAGGCCGAATGGCGATGTCTGACTTAATTCTTTACAAAGGTTCATTCCCTAAGTATATTATTCGGTTACTGATTTAAATTTCAGAAATCACTGCTTAGTGCAAGTCTTAATCGTAATAAGAAATTCCTGTGCTTTCATATTTCTAGCTCCAGTAGTATCGTCTGTTTTTTAGTGGAAACTTCACAAAGAACGTACCCTGCAAGTTTCATGTCTCTAGGACCAGCGGTTTGGGCTGTGCGATGATATATCAACAGTCAGTCATTTACCATTTTATATAATAAATATCAATTAGTTCAGTTCATCACAATGACTTCTTCACCATCTGTACTGTAAATCTGCATTCATACATTAAATGATTTGTCAAAAAGATGAAGCTAGTTGCTTGTTCCAAAACTAGCTAGCTAGATCTCTATGGAGAAGAACAAGTAAGAAATACCACGAATAATCTTTGCAATTAAATTTTACAATTGCATCTGTCTGCTATGACTGACATTCAGGCAAACAAAGTCGTAGTCAAGAGTTAGTAGCGTAAAGATGGCATCCTTGATCATAACAGTTACTTAACCGCCTATGTAAAATCTAGTATAACTAGTCTTCTCAAGGATTAGTTCACAGATATTATCACTGTTTGATGTACTATTCAATAGTTTGTGTGCATGTGTTCCATTATTTCGTAGTTATTGTTTTCATTTGCTTAACTGTCCTAGTGGAAGGCAAAAGCCTCTTCTTATGCAGAGCCATAACAGATTAACTTTTTATACGTACGTACGTAACTATAATAAAAAAAAATGTAACGTAAAAATATGCATAAAAATAGTGCTCCATCGTCGTTAGGTATTGAAACCCAACCTAACGATGGTTAGGGATCCAGAGTGAGGAACCTTACAATGCGTGCCGTATCCAAGACAACTGCCTTTTGAATCTGATTCCAGAGCCAGGAGTTGAGCGATAACTTTTTAAATAATATTTAAAGTAAAGAATATGTAACGTTTAAAGCTAGTAAGTAAACTAGGTATGTACTTATAAAAAAAATATCCCATGAATTTATTGATAGGCAGATCACAGCCTGCAGTGACCCCTTTTTATGGGCATATCCTTTTTTTTTGGGGAGTGGGAAATCATCATATGACCGCTCCCGTCCTGGGTGCGGCAGGAGGGTGTGTCAGACTTTTACTGACTAAAACCCACTCATGTTCCTTCGGTTGCCCTTTATATTCCGAGGTCACGGTAACTATTATAAACATTTCGCAACTTTGGGCATATCCTCATGCATAACTTTCGCCTAGGGAGAGCAGAAGGCTATGTCAGACTCCCGACTAAAACCCTACGGTTTTTCCAGCTACATGCGTCGGCAATATAGCATTCGTTTGTTGCAAGTACCTAGTTTTCCGGGGTTGCGGAATAGTTCTAATAGTTACCGCGGCCCCGGAACATAAAGGGCAAGCTAAGGAACATGGGTGGGTTTTATTCAGCAAAATTCTGACACTTAGGAGGAGTCATTTGATGATTTCCCATCTATAAAAAAGTACTTAGTTTTTTTTTCGTATGTTTCTTTGCCTAATAAAGTTATTTGACAAAGTATGAATCATTGTTTTCAGTATAAATTGGTGAGTGTACAGGAGCATTCAACCGTGATAATAAAAGATGAATGTAAATCTAAAATCACAAAGGGTTGTCCTTGACAAGGTCAGATGACAAAATACTTGGAAATCGGTAACCACAATCACAAAAAAAACATTATAGCGTTTGCAGTACCTGAAAGTAATGCAAAGTTATTCTGGTAATATAGAATTTTCATCATCTCCCTAGCCTTTTCCAATTATGCTACGGTGGGCTTTCAATCAAAATCGTCTATCTTTATCTGCGGTCAAAAACGACTCGTAGAGCGACTGCTTATCAGATCTCCACTACGCAGTTACTGGGCAATACTATACCTCTAGGTAATACTGATAATCAAACTTCCGTTGCGGAATGTTTATAATAGTTACCGTGACCCCGGAACATAAAGGGCAACTGAAGGAACATGAGTGGGTTTTAGTCAGTTAAAGTCTGACACGCCCTCCCGGCGCACCCAGGACGGGAGAAGTCATTGGATGATTTCCCACTCCCCAAAAAAAAACTTCCCAGTTTATCACTACCTACCTGTAATGACAGTCAAAGTTCTACAGATGGCAACCTGAACCAACGGCTTTACGTGCTTTTCCAGGCACGGGATGTCAGTGATGTCCAAAATAAACTTAGATAGTACATAAATGAATTGGAAAGTTACATTGATACTTGCTCGATTTTAGACATAATGATCGTGTTGAGTAACGAGTAAAGAGTCATCATCTCCCTAGCCTTTTCCCAACTGTATTGGGGTCGGCTTCCAGCCTAACCGGATTCAGCTGGATACCAGTGTTTTACGTGGAGCGACTGCCTATCTGACCTCCACAACCCAGTAACTGGGCGACACGATACCTCTTGGTTAGACTGTTCAGAGTTTCTGGCTAACCAGTAACGACTGTCAAAGTTCTACAAATGCTTCGGCTTTACGTGCTTTTTGAAGCACGGGATGTCAGTGATGTTCAGAGAAACTAAGAAAGTACATAATGAATTGAAAAGTTACATTGACGATACGATACTTGATCGATTTTAGACATAATGATCGTGTTGAGGAACGAGTAAACAGTAGGGTAAATACTCGTAAAGTAATCAAAGGAAATAAAAAAACCCATACAGTTAAGAGATGACCAATTTTATCTCTTAAAGCCTGTTCACGAGCGCTGCACCCTATCCTACCATTACCTGATTCGAGACACAATAGAAAGACAATAGCAGTGCGAGAGCCGGCTGTCGCTTGGTCGTCGAAAGTTTAATATTGTTAGTGTCGCAAATAAACTTCATCTCATTATCTCATGACTTCGATGGTCCGGTCAAATGGTCACCTATGTCATCTTCAGAAGCTATTATTATTATTTATTTAATTATAAGCCTAAACTTTCCCACTGCAGGGCAAAGGCCTCCCTACCCTCCTTCCACCTCTCTCTGCATAGAGCTATTTGGGGCCAGTCTTTATCGAAGGAGTCTAGTTCGTCCCGCCATCTCCGCCTCGGCCTACCGCGATGTCGCTTTCCATGTGAAGGCACCCAGTGGGTCGTGCGTTTAGCCCTTCGCTCGTCCGACATGCGGCAGATGTGTCCAGCCCAGTTCCATTTCAGTGTGGCAGCTTTCCGAGTGACATCAGCGAAGCTATTGCACCACAAAAACCCCTTTCAATTGTTTCCATCTTCACACGCCAAATTCGGGCATACACTTAAAATCAAATCACATACTTTGAGTCGTGTTGACGTAACAAAAAAATGTCCCCAGTATTCTCACGGCCTAGGCAGAGACATCCGAAATCTGTACAAATGCGAGTAATTTGAAAATAATTATATACCAACTTCCGTCTTGAAGAAAAACCAAGCAATTGTTGCCTTGCGTGTTTCTTTGAGACAATACGAAGAAAAAATAGAAAAAAATCTTGAGTAAAACAAAGTTTACTTTTTCTGACATTTTTTCCTACTATGCATCTTATTTCGTTGGGTTAGCAACTGGTTTTGTTTGATGGTTGTTTTAAGAGTTGCGGTTTTGAGTTGGTTTTCGAAGTGAACGGTTGGTGGCCACTTAATAGCTGGGAGTTGGTCTGGTTTCTGAGAAAATTCAAACTGTACGTTTTCGTATGATTGATGTGAATTTTGAGAGCTGTTGCCTAAGAGATTTGTAGTGAATAGTGTGCTGTTTTCAACTCTTTGTTTTATTGCTTTCAGTATTTCAGTGTTGATATTTGGATTTTTATAGGTATTTACGATTGTTGGTTTAGCTAGTTTTGGTAACCCTTATCTATTATTTCATCGTTACAATTATCAGCCTGCGGTATTTTAGACATTAGAGGATATAGGCCTTTCTATGTAACAATAATGAGAGCTTTTCAACAAAATTTTTTGAAGTGAAGAATAAAAACAAATCTTATGAATAGGAAAATTTAATCAGTCGTACAGCGAGAAATATATATAACGTCCTTTTTCTTAAGAGATTTTTAAGTTAAAAAGTCAAGACAATACCCATTGGGAAGTAATTTAGGTAAAACAAAAATTAATAATTTTCACAGGCACAGGCCTCACTTGAGCCTCAAGAAAACACAGGCATCTTTTTCATCTGATTACGTGATTTAACCATTAATCGACCAAGCCACAGCCGGCTGTAGGGCAGCTATTGTTTTTTTATTGTGTCTCAAATCACATGTGTCGAAGGTTTAAAATTACGTCAATAACTGACACAACTCAAACAAAGTCACAAGCTAAACCTAGTTCAAACTAAATTAAACAGACAAACTTGATTGAGTGTCGAATAACCGCCGCTCTCCGGTTTACGTCGTTATTGTGTAACGAGACCCCTACAGGGGTTAAAGGCAAGTTTATTGAAGGGTCATTATAAAGGACATGGAGATATAATGGTGACCAGTAACTGGGCCGTAAATTAAATAAAGATTAATGTGACTGCCTTAAATCTTTACGGATAACGTTAGATATTTCATCAACCTTCTAATATCTACTAGCGGTGTTTGTGATTCGAGACACAATGGAAAGACAGCCCGACAGCCGGCTGTCGCTTGGTCGCTGAAAAGTTTAATCTGTACGTATAGGTAACATTAGACATTTCATCAAACTACTAGCGACTTGCCCCAGCTTCGCACGGGTGATATTTATCTCTGAAAATCCTGGGTTTTTTCTACTGTAATATGCACGTATCCATACTAATATTATAAATGGAAAAGTGTGTCTGTCTGCCTGTATGTTTGTCTTTTTTCACGGCAAAACGGAGCGACGAATTGACGTGATTTTTTAAGTGGAGATAGTTGAAGGGATGGAGAGTAACATAGGCTACTTTTTGTCTCTTTTTAACGCAAGCGAAGCCGCGGGCGATAGCTAGTTATACAAATAAACCTTCCTCTTCAATCACTCTATTTATTAAAAAACCGTTTCAAAATTTGTTGCGGAGTTTTAAAGATCTAAGCATAGAGCGACATATAACGAAAAGAGGCTTTGTTTTATTTAATGTAGTGATTAATAATATTGCTAGTTAATTTCCGAATCTTGAGTTCCTTGGACAACAATATACAATTTTTTTTAAACTTAAATCTGATATTTGTATTTTCTTAGATTTAGAAGAATTAAGACTTGCATTATTCGTCAAGTTTACCAATGATGTCCAAGACAAACAACAATCACGAAAATTAAATCTGAAATAAACAAATGCCTACAAAAAGGATCTGATTAACAATACTGAGGCCAATTTGTTAATAACAAGGGCTGGCACAAATATAATACGAGCGTAATTGTAATTGGCGGGCTAGCCGCGAATTCGACAGCCCTGTTGGAGGGCGTTGCCATGGCAACGGGGGATCAAATAATTCAGCATATGTCTGTAATTTGGTAACAAATTGAGTAACGCATTTCAATTTGGGGATGGTTTGTTGTCTCAGTATTTTAAGGGTTGTTTTGAGGGTGTAAAAAGAGTTAATTAGATTAGGGTATTGGTTATGAGTGGATTAAGAATTTGATGTTTTAAATACATTTCTATTTTTTGGTGTTAAAGATCGCGCTATATTATCTCTGCACCACTATTAAATGAGTGGCAGAGAAGCCGTAATCTACCACCTGAGTTATGAAGAATTCAATAAACCTTTTATTTTGTACATTTAAGACTAAAGTATATTTATTTATTCTAAAACTTAATTAGTATATAATATAACTAACTTAACTATAAAATCTAAATATAATATATACAAAACTTAAATAAATATTTACAAACTAAATTACTAAAATAAAAAAAGGAAAAACACTACAATTAAAATATAATGGCATCAAAAAATTCCTCCGCATCGCTGTCAACCGGTAAAGTACCCAATAGGCTGGCAGCATTGCCACGTTGGATGGCAATGCTAAGCCTCTGACCAAAATAAAAGCCAACCTTTGGGTCACGAGAAGTGTCAACCAGCCTTATAAGATCTCTCTTCTATTAAACTCTATTAACAAAGAATAAACGTGTTGTTGCTCTGTAACAAAGACTAAAGTAATGTTCTTATTTTTTAAATGACTTTGAAATATTCTGAATGAAACAGTATTGTAGTTTGTCAGCCATTAAAATTACATAGCACGATTGAAAATTTTGCCCAGAATAATAAAAGCATTTTCTTAACAACAAATAAAAATGACAGAATCTACCGATACACAAAAATTTACATTACTAAATAAACTCTCAAAAAATAGTGACGTAACCACGCACACAAAAAACAAATATCGATAAAAAACATCGATATCACCGTTGTCTTACTATAAACAGCGGCGGCTCGGATAAAGACATTTCGCGGCTACCCAACATACAGTCTTTCACTAGCTCACAAAAACTTATTGTGGTGACTTTTTCCGAGGTTCGCTCGCATTCAGTTTTTTAAGCAAGTTAATTTTTTAAATACCAACCGTTGTTTTGGCATTATGGAAGGAATATACAGCGAATTTGAGGTTATGTTTTGAACTGTAATGAATGGGATTTGAACTATAGGCTAAAACACTGATTGAATTGAAACTTCGTATATTGAGCAGGTTAAAATTATTATGTTATTTGACGAAAAACCATATGTTAGGCCTCGAAATCGGTTGTGCAATTCTTGTAACCGTTGCCCGTGTCTTGATAATTGTTATGTAAATGGTTTGAGTAAAATAAACGCTTTCAATGTCGTTTTGTTTTCAGATATGGTTTGGGATTGATGGAATTTCAAAAACTGTTCATACCTTATTTTACCATTTAAGAAGTGAATCTATCAAAAACCATAAAATAGTGAATGCTTTCTATATAAATAAAAGTCATCAACTGCCAACATTTCGAGGTTGTTATCCAGCAAAACAAATATTAAAACGTGTGAAGATATAATTATTAATTATGACCATGATAAGACATTCTGATAGGTATTAAAAAACATTAATTTGCCTATTAAAAAATGTGAATAAGCATGTTTAATTCAATCCAATTAGCAATATATCATGTTAACTATCACTGAGCCCACACTCCTATTCATCCAATAAGAGAAATTGCTCGTAAAAATAAGTGCATAAATCTTTAAACAACAAAAACTACTACAAAATAACAAGACTTAATGATCACGCAAGCAAAACTGCACACTAAATCTAAGACACTATAAAAATCCTCATAAATTCATTATTACGTAAGTCTAGTGACGTGACAATGTCGATAAAAAACATATCGACATGGATACTCGATAAACACGATTAGCAATGAATAGCTGTATCACTGAATTGCAAGATAAAGCACTTATTTATGATAAACTGATTCAATGGTCAACGTAAATTGTAATGGCGGCCATAAATGGTATTAGTTCTTTGATTTACGCAATAAAGAGAAAAAATGTACGCGCGTTTTGTGTGGTATCGTTTTTATTCAAAGAAATTGCAAGATTGCTACTATAGTAGCTGTTGCTAGCAGTTTTACTAGCATGGTACTTTAAAAAGGAGGGTTTTTTAAACCAAATTTGTTTCGCAGATCTTACACCCTACAAGGTTTTTCTCTGGGCCATAAATATAACAATAATATCTTTCTTAAAAAAAAGTTTCTCCTAAAAAAATGACCACAGGGTTGACGGCCTTAACGACGTCAAAACGAACTGCCAGACGGAAAAACAACAGGGATTTATCAACAGGGTACCATGTGATGTACCTTGATAACAAAATATTAAAAGAAAATAATATATTTTGCTGGCCCATTTCTGTGGGTTTTAGCGTGATGATATGTAACCTATATGATATACGGATGTGCAACTTGTATTACCGTAGAGTTTTATCGAAATCCATTTTGCAGTTTTTATATGAAAAAGTAACAATCATCCACCCATCCTCACAAACCTTCACGTTTATTATAATATTATGATTTTATTTGCAGTCATCAATATGATTTATTTAATCAAAATTAGATAAAATAAGCCTACCTTTTAATTCTTTATATTCTATAGACATTTACACCATCGATACAAAGCCTAGAAAATCTCTCTCAATTTAACGCTAAAACGTCACTTTTCGAAAAGAACCAGTTTTACAATAAAATTGAGTGACCAAGAGACTGGTCATCAAAATTACAAGGGCGTCGCTTTTTTCCATTCTAAGAGGAATTTCGATGTTTTTCTCAGAGTAAAACATTGGGCATGTGACCGAAACGCGGTACAAAAGATTTTGCGACGAATGCTACAAAATCTGTGGAGTTTACTGCATTTTTTTTGTTATATTTGTTTTAATTGATGATAGGAGTTTAAGTTTAGGGATTTTTATGAGGTATATAATACTTTATTTTATTACTATGTTAATTTTTGCGACAATGTTATGTGTATGTGTAAAGAGCCAGGCATTAATGATGATCAATGCACAGCCGAAATTACTGAAAAGCAAACATGAAATTTTCTCAATAGTTATTTTTTTGACGTAAAAAGAGATTTGTTCAATAAAAAAACTCACGAAGTAAAATGGAGAAAGTGGGTTTGTAAAATTTTGTTAATTGTTTTGGTTTGTAAATTGTTTGTAAAATTATAGAAAAAGCCTTAGGAAAAAGCTAGCTATTAAGAAGGATCCCCTCGATTACTACGTAGATTATTACGATATATTTCAAGTTTATCTGAAACTGAACTATCTATATTTATGTATTTTTCAACATTAACGTGACAGCATTTAACCTTTCAACGACCCACCGACAGCCGGCTGACTAGCTGCTATTGTCTTTCTACTGTGCCTCGGATCACGTGTTTTCAAAGGTTTAATTAAAAAATCGTTTTATCAGACTAATATATTGCAAAATGTTAATAATACTACACAAAACCAATTGATACATTCAAAGAATCCATTACTATTACTTTATTTCAAATGCCACGTTCAAAATTCACATTTACGAGTAAATAAGTAATTTGAATGTTAAATTCGGAGTCGTATTATGTAAAAATGTATTATTGCTACATATATTATGATTTTTATTAACACTTACACCGTTTTGCGGATGCCTCCTAGAGTTTTATTCATCTTTTAAGGCAAAAACATCTAGAAACAAATTTAATATGTATTTTACTCAACAAAATGGCCATTTAGAGCAATAACATGAATGCAAAACAATTACATGTAGAAAAAGAAACATTGCATTCGTTATCCAGTACTCATATTTTAGGATTCCGTAGCTCAAAAAGAAAAACGAACCCTAGTAATTTTTATATCTCTTCGTTGTCTACCTAGACTCTTTATCATAGAAACACATGCAGCTATTAGATTAAGAAATTAATAGCTAAAACTTTAAGGCCTGATTTTTCAATCATCAGTTAACTTCTATCTGAGGAATAAATATGACAGATTTCTATACAAAAGCTGTCAAAACGTCAAACATACTCTTCAGATAAAACTTATCTGGCGATTGAAAAATCAGCCATTAATGGAATCACAAGGGCCAATATTTTGTAGATAAGTTGTCATTTTAGTCCATTTATTTGGCACCTTATCAAGGGAATGAAAACCCTTACTTAATTTCTGCTGGCCTAGAATCATGAAATTTCAATTAATATCTTACAGCAACAGCACGATGTAGAAGAAACAAGCAGAAGCAGAGTGAGAAAAGTATGAAAAACCGTAATTAAAATTGAAATTCTAGTAAGGTTATATTACAAACATCAACGTTGTACGGGACCCTCAACTCACAGGTCCGATTCCTACTTGGCTAGTTTTTTTTATTCCCAATGGACCGCCTAATGTGCTTGTCACAACACTAATGTATCGATATGTAAAACGCGTTTGTGCATCACTAATTTATTGGATTATGATAAGGGTGTCGACAGAAACCACCTGTTTGAATTAATTAAACTAATTTGTGTTTTATTGTGTTCGTGTAAAGTTCTTTTTGCAGTAAAATTGTGGTTGGATGTTAATGCGTTTTAGAAGACTGTTTATTATTAAGGTATATTAAATTTTATTGACTCTAATGCTAACCAACTGTATCGATTATTAGATTTTTTGTGTTAACACTATGTTTTGACATAAATAGTTCATTAATTAAGAGGGTGTAAAAAACTGTTTAGATTATTTCCTAATAAAATGTCAAATAATAAAAATAAAAATATACTTATTTATCTTTCACGAATTAGTTTACAACAGTTTACAAATCTTGATGAATGATTACATTGATTGCAGCAATTTCATTTACTATCCAGAAAAAATATAAAATTTATTTTCACAACCACAACAAAACGATTACCTATACACCTACAAACCAAACTATGTACAACAAAAAGGACATTCGCAGCGAAACTGCAATTGCAAAAATAAAATAAAATAAAATAAAAATAAACGACACTCCACATCATTCACTGTCCAACTGAAACACGCATTGGCTACCGTTTTTTTTCAACCATTGGACCGCTTTATGCACCAATGCTATCACATTAAAATTTATATATTGTCCATTAATTATTTATATTTCTCATTTACTGATTGCTAAACTGATTGAGTCGTCCAGAGTGATTGATTCAACCTCTGATTGTTGTTGTCAATCCGTAAGTTATGATGTGTTTCGGTGACATTTGTTTTTCATTTGTCAAACGTTTCTTTTTATTTGACAGCTGATAGGATAGGAGTAGGACTGATTTGATTGATTGTTTTCCGATTTTAAATATCGATTGGTAAGTGTGGTTTGATGTGTTAATAGTGTTGTAGTTTTATCGGTAAAAGTTTTGTATTACAATATAAAATGATGTAGTTTGAAAAATATCTGAAGGTCAGACCTGTATCTATACTAATCTAGGTCAAAAATATATCATGATATTATCATGCTACATAAAAAGTAATCGTCTGCTTATAAAAGCAAAGCTTCAATCATTATTTTAGCATGTTAGGGTCAGCTTCACAGTATAATCGCATCCAGTTGTATACCAGTGTTTTACATAAAGGTACAGCCTATCAGACCTCCACCAATGAGTAATTAGGTATCTCTTGGTTACAGTTAGACCGATTACCTGATTTTCAAGCTCGTTACCCGTAACGACCATTAAAGATCTCGAAATTTCTACCAAAACAATAGTAGCTTTTAAACCCTCGAACACACATGATTCGAGACACAATAGCAACCAACAGCCGGCTGTCGCTTGTTCGTCGAAAGGTTAAACCCTTTTTACTACAAAAACAAAGGCATAACTTATAAAATTAATGTAACTCAAGTGTGTAGATAAAATATAACATGTACTTTACTATAGAATTGAAGCACATCCGATCCAAGTTAATTAAAAGCCATACGATTTAAATACCGTGGTTAGTGTTTCCTCTGCGCACGCGCAGTTGCGTTGATCAAAGGGACGCATGCGCCCGCCGGTTCCGTGCCACATACTTGTACACTTTTCTAATGCGTCCTGAGATCGAATTAAATGGAACGTTGAGTGCAGATTTTTGCTAGTTGTTTCTGGAAAAATCGTTGACTAGGTGGCTGTTATTTTGATGGGATATATTTTTGTCGGTTTTTTATTACTGTATACATTTTTGATTTATAATAAAATAGTTATAATGGGATAACCAAAAAACTGGCAGCATTATCACGCTGTAAAGCAATTCCTGATTTTTTGACCCAAGAATAGACTTCTCTGACCTCTGACAAACCAAATAAGGAAGAATTTACTAAAAGAACACTTTAACAATGACGTTGTCAATGTTGGCAGCTGTCAAATTTATATAAACGTCAATTTGACAACACCAGACCGCATGACATTCAAACGACGTTGTCTTTGACATCTGTCAGACGAGAATATCCGCGCCGTTTGCGAAATTGTTTCGCAAACAAGTCACCTACCATAAACCTTCAACATAAACCAGTCCTTGACAGTGCTGGAATAGCTGTATGCGAGAGGGCACCAGTTTCTCGCTGCTATGCGGCGTATGCCCGCCATGTCTTTGTGAGCACCGCGCGATGTACGCATTGCCGTCTTGCATACCGCCGTCCGCGGTTAAAACCTATGGGAACACGCCGGTTTTTTTAATCCTTACAGCATTGAGTATAGGCAGAAATAGAAGTGATTCTAGGTACTGGCAAGGATCGGGCTGTGAAATGCGGTCATGGATAGATAGACTTGTGCAACTTTGGTTGTTGAGTGTTCTTTGAATTATGTCGGATGATCGAATTGTGATGATCAAAAAGGATAGGTTAACCTTTCGACAACCAGGCGACAGCCAGCTGTCGCGCTGCTAGTCTTTCTATTGTGTCTCGAATCACGTGTGTTCGAAGGTTTAAAAAGGATTTAAGTACATCGGAAGTCTTGTATTGTTGTGTTCAAAAATGGAGCAATATTTTTCTCTTATAGATTAAATAGGTAACGATTTTCCTGCAAAAGTGGTAATAGTAGTACTTAGTAAAAAATGCGCTTTTAAAGAAAAAGAAATAGCTGTCTACTGCCAAATGTTTTTTGGATTTTATTAGATTTTGAAGTCTTTTAGACTTTTAAAGCCGTGCCAAGTAAACCCTCAGTTTTCTTCAATCCGCGGTAATTCCAGTATCTAGTAATTATAAGCAAAAGATTATAATCTAAGAATTTATTAACATCGGAAATAGCTACCTGTATTTTATATTAACTTGTGTGATTCATGTGGTGACTAAGATAGGCAATAAAAATATTGTCGCTTAATCGAGCGGTTAGTTGACGTAAAACTTAATATTAATCTAAAATATCTGTTTATTTGGAGCAAAATAAAAATGCAACCAGGTTTATAAAACTTAGTTGATAAGTGTTACTGGAGTTTCTTGCTTTCTTCTCTATATTTGTAGATAAATCTCATGTAATCTCTGGACCACCCTGGGTAGACTGGTAGAGAATGCCTAAGGCATTAAGTCCGCCATTGTAGGTACATGTGTGCATAAAGTTTAAATAAATAAATAAATGGTAAATAAGTTTTATTTTGTAAATAATTTTTTTTTTATATAACACTTTTACACGTCAATATTTTTTTTAATGAACGATGGAGCCGGTGTTTCGTTACTAAGAAGAAACATCCGAAACAAACTTACACCTAGCGTCACCTTTTTAATCATTTTTACGACTAAACTACAAACTTGATATAATTTAGTTCAGCAAGGGAGTTAGTTTGGACTCCTAGTTACAAGGTTACTTTTTAATTTTTATTTACACGCATCCGCGGTAAGCGACTTTGATGCTAAGTAGCCGACATAAACTAGTGACTTGAAAATAATCTTAAACTAACGGAAAGGTAGATTTACTTTCGCATTTATAATGTTAGAATTGATTAAATTCTACCCACTATATTGTCCATATAAATATTATTTTCCTTCATGTAATATTATTTTACACTCAACAGTGAACATTTTACCAGTAAATGTTTACTTCTCGAGATTATCCCTAACAAACAATTTAACATCTTAAATATTACAACAGATCGACACTAACATCTGTTAAATGTCTAAAACAATTCAAACATAAAATTGAAAACGAACTCCACAGAAGAAAAATAAATGCCCATTTGTCTTTCAACTTTAGAATACTATAAACCCGCAAATACAACATATAGTTACAAGAAATTGACAATTACAAATCGCATGTTTTATAAATATTTTTTCCCCGAATTGTATTTCTCCCCATTTATATCTCACAACAATACTCTTGCGTGTAAAACTAAAGTAAATATATACAGCATTGTGGTCGCATATGCCGTCCGCCATGTTGAAATGTTTTTTTTTTATAACAATGACAGTTTCAGACAGATGACGGATGCTAGAGTTGGGACACAGCGATAGTTTGAAATATCGATACTCATTTATTTATCAATTATTCTTATTCAATTTTTATAAAATCTTTCGTATTAATGCTTTTGAAATGCAACATCAAGTTTTCAATTATTTTTGTATTTTAACTTTTGTACAACTGTACTTTTAGAAAATAAATGAATTTTATGGTTTGCACTGAAATGACGTCTAAGTTTTTATAGTATTAATATTTTACTACTTGTACAAAATGTTCCTTTTAATGAAAGATTAACTTAAAAAGGTTTTTATTGTGTCATAGCCCTTTATATGCCACTACAGTAAAACGCAGTGGGAACTCACGCGTTGTATTCAAAATTCACAATATGTCTGTCTCTTTTATTAATTTATTTCTACTTCGAAGTATTCGCAAACATGTTATTTGCCTGTTATTGTTAAATATAATCCTTACGTACGTACTCAGTATTCAAAAAGGCTTAAAGAACTAAAAAAACATTAAGTTAGTCGAATTAAGACATAAATGGATGTTATCATACTCGTAACATACTAAAACAAATATGTATACATCAAAATGAACTATTTAAAAATTATGATGAAAATAATCTAATCTAGTTATTATAATGTGTAAAATTATAGATCCTGCAGGTTAATAAAGACTGTATGTAATTTTATGAATAATTTAAAATACTTTTTTATGACTAGAAATGCAGAATACGTTTACGATTCACAGGAAAAAGCTTCTCAGACCTCTCAACAATGGTGACGAAAATTTCATAACACAAAAACGTAAAAAAATCTCCTACAATTAAACTCAGTTTCCCAACTTCCCATCAACAAGTAATAAACATTTATTTGACAAAATTTATACAACACAGTCTTTTGTCATAAACACAATACTCCACGCTCCGACGACCGAAATGATTTCATACGAACACACAAACTATTGTCGATATTTTTTTTTTGAAAGAAGCCTTGAGCCTTTCGACATTTTTCTATGCTATTTGAATATAATTTTGTAATATTCCGGATTTAGTTTGGCAAGTTTCTATAGATAATTTGATAGATACAGGTACCTGCCTATTGTATAATATTTATACAGAAGGTACCAATGTATTCGAACAAACGTTATCGCTACTGACCGTTCATTTTATGTTGTCGCTGGTTTATGGACCTGCAAATTAATTACAGATCATAAAACGAAGTTTTAATGCGTTTCAGTAGCTGGATTAATCGAATAAAATTGTAAAAAGAGGAAGACGGTAACAGAAAAAGCATTTTAACGTCAAGTTTTATTTAAAAACTCGTTGTAAACTTTGCTAAGAACACTAAACAAATAAATTACACAGAAATACGAAGCAGAACATAATAAAATAAATTATTCTGTACAGCAACATAACCTTGTTAAAGCGGGCTAAGTGAATTGAATGCCCAATACCAATACAATAAGTCGGCGCGACGTCGCGTCGGGGTTAACTTATATCGCGCACTACGACCTAGCTAATCGAAGGGTGGGTGGTGAGGGATGGGACATATCCCTATTTATCGATATCGATAATCATAAAATAAATAAGACTACACCTACATTGCTGAGCCCATATAAGTCTATCGTGGGCGAAGACTAATTTGTTTTATATCATCGATTTGCAAACGATTCTAGTTTATAACTAAATTGCCCTTATAAGTAATACGAAGACAGTTATTGATTAGATTTTTATCGAAGCAGACTAATAAACCGCAACAGTATTTTTGCTGTATAACTGGTTTTACATAAGCAACTGATTAACAATTTCTTGCTGTCATAGATAAAAGATAACGTAGAGTTATGCATCGTAAATAAGAACTCACAGTGTTGTTACTTTCTTGTGCAACTGCTTAGAAGAGTCCACGTGAAATATAACGCAGTTAAAATGAACACATAAATGCATGTGCATACGTCAAGTTTTTTCCTGCATGACATACCTGTTATGAATTGATTACACGAATTGGCGATTTAAGTTGATCACTTGCGTGCGATTTTAGTGGCAGCGTTAAGACAGACAAAAAAATGTGTTCGATTAAAGATTTTTTCATTAGAATGCCAATGAGAACCTAATAACTGAGCTTTCCCTGTCCGCTTGTTTGTCAACAGGCTGTATTTCACAGATATTAATAGCAGATGGTTAAATTTTTCAAAAGGTAGGTTTTTCTATAATATCGATAACAATAAAAATGTATGAATTTATCGGACTGAAAAGCTCGCATCTGATAAATTTTTCACTACTATTTTCCATTGTCATTTTTATATAATTATCATCAAATTGTTTTCCAACTTTAACCCGTAGCCATAATCTTAAAACGTTACATTGAGAAAGTGAGAACAGATTCCAACCCATCTTAGTTTAACATTAAAGAAGAATTAAACAAAAACCAGTCCCGCCACAACCATATTCGCATAATCTCATACAATTAAACTCAAATTAAGAGTTAAACGGTCGAAAACCTCTCAAAATTGAACTTAATCATTTTGTTCTCGCGTCTCGCCATCACTGGCACCATACCTTTATCAATAATGTTACTTGTCACTCAGGTCTGTCGAGTTGCATGCCTATAACTTGTATTAACGCTATAATGTACTATAAATATTGCAATCATAATTCTTATGTAACTGCAATAACTTAATCTCAAGGAAAACGCGATGCCGTATCCTTGGTTGTGATTTGTTTGTTTCTAAATTAAGGAAGTTGTAAATTATAAAGGATGCATAAATGTAACACTGCAAGTATATGAGTAACAGCGATATATTTATAAATACTCTAAGACTAATACAGAAATAAAAGACGTTACTTAGCTGTAAAGATGGCGGGGAACCTCTGATAAAAATTGGTCTCTAATAGCCCTATGCAGAGAGAAATGTAAAAAAGAGTAGAGACCTTTGTCCTGCATTGGGAAAATTCAGGTTTTTTATTGTAAAACAAACTAAAATGCTTAAATTGTTTAAGCTATTATCTTAGTTTGACCGTACTACGCGGTTGACACAAATATTGCTTAACCGACCACCAAGCGACAGCCGGCTGGCGCGCTGCTATTGTCTTTCATTGTGTCTCGAATCACGTGTGTTTAATTTCCCATGGATTAACGCACTTGCGAAGCAATATATATATCTCTTCTTAACTAGAATCACATTAATACGTCACTTAGAACGTGCTATTTTACAAGTTTGAAAAGCTAACCGAAAAAAACTATCGATAAAAAAGTATCGACAAATCGCACCCCTACGGTAACGGTACAGTAACGGCTGGCAACCCCAAAGCCCCGCCTACATCCACGCTACCCCTGTTAAATGTATGTATGGATGTTTATATGTCACTCTAGGTATTATGTACGAAATTTGTTTGACATTGGCGCCGATTTTCATGTTGACTAACTGAATTTTAGTTAACTGCATCTTTCTCTTTCTATTTCATTAAGAAAAGAATAGAAGATTATTAGTTTAGTCCTCGGGGCCATCTAAATTATCTATGAAGTGGCTTAATTTAACTGAACTGTAATAATATTTTATCTTCTGTCTATAAAAGATGCACTGCACTTAATAACTTAGTTTTTAACATGGGAGCACGAGGATGGTTAAGCCAAGACTGGTTACAGAATAGTTCTAATAGGTACCACGGCCCCGGAACATAAAGGGCAAGCGAAGGAACATGGGTGGGTTTTAGTCAATAAAAGTCAAAGTCAGTGATATCACTGCCAAAAAATATTAATTAAGTCCACAAAAATTCTAAGGCATAAAATTATCCAGTCCATAAAATCACATATTATTTTGTTCTAGCTTATATGTAGTTATTTATGTAAATACATAAACATAACATATGCGTATGTATACATATGTATGATTATGGCGTAGATTTACAATCGTATGAATGGTCAATTAAGTAATTTACATATATATACCTATATATGTGCGTCTGTCGGCACATTGTCCAATACGAGTCGAAGGTATTTTTTCTTCTAATAATTATAAATTGAATTTGATAACATCGATAAATTTGTAATGTTGAAACGAGATTTGTAAACGTTTCCTAACATAGTTCTTGTATTTGTAAAACAAATTGAAAAAGATAACCGAGTACGCCCTTTGTAAAAATCGTCTTGGAAAGTAGTACCACTATGCTTAATTCTGCCATAAAGCAGCGTTATTGTGTTCTGTTTTGATAGCCTGGATAATTACAGTTACATGAGACATCATTTTGGTCTCTGGAGTAGCAAAGTGTCTAGCTCTGGTATTATACATAGATGTCTATAGGTGGTGGTGACTATTACACATAATGGGCATTAAGTACGGCACATGAGACATACAATCTTTGTCTCTGTCATGGTAACGCATGCTATGCCTCTGGTATGGGTGTCGGTATCGCATGCTATGCCTCTGGTACCTGTCGGTATGATTAGAACAAGAGACATATCAGTTTTGTCTCTGGGATATCAACGCAAGCAAATTATTTATTTATACTTGATGCACAAATGTACACGAGCAGACTTAATGCCTTAGGCATTCTCTACCACCGATGCCTATGGTATTGCATTATTATGTCTATAGGCGGCAACCACTTAATATCAGATGGACAGTCTGATTGCCGTTAATGGCTTAGCTTCTTATTCTTCTCCTCTAACCATAGTCTTCTTTCAACAGGTGAAGATCTGGTTCCAGAACCGTCGCAGCAAGTATAAGAAGATGATGAAGGCTGCCCAGGTGGGTGCTCCGCCGCCCAGCCTTGGCCTACCGCCCAGCAGCCCGCCTAACAACAACCAACTATTACATGGTAAGAAATCTTTTCAACTGTGATAAATTGATAGTTCGATTCTGATGTGTAATAAATATTTATATAGCATACAGGTCATTACAGGTATTGACACTTGAAACTTAGTTTCTTAGTGTTTACAATCATATAAATGTACATGTACACAAAAATCAGACTCGAAATAAAAACTTGTAGGCCATACATAAAGATACGTAAAAAGGAGAATAGTCATTATTTTCTGGACAATTTTAAAAACATTTCTCATCATAAGAACCTTTTTAAACTTCCGCGAATATTTGAAAAAAAAAAAAACCCGAATTAGTAAGCGAGCTTCTTAATCCTTCCCCTTCATAAAAAGAAGCCACTGTGCAAATCTTTTATTTCCTTTAGTTCTTTCGGCGGAGCGTTGTTTACTCTATAAAGATTTAGCGATGATGATGTTTCTTAACACCCAAACCAAGACCAAATACTGTCATTGGCGCTGATTCTCTTGTTCACAAACTTAAGATACATTTTAGTTTAATCCTGTCAAATTAGACAGCGAGCGCCTGAAAAACATTGGCGTATATTTAGTGGCCATGTTTTTAAGCGCGATTAAATTATCTATGGAGTGTCTAAATTTGACAGGACTTAACTAATATTTTATCTTCTGTCCCTTTCTTAATGAAATGGAAAGAGAAAGATGCACCTAACTTCAATTTGCGTTACTTTGTGAATAAGAGAATCGGCGCCAATATCTGTGCCAAATACCAAAATAAAAACCAAACCTCCCACAGGTGGCGGCGGCAGTTCCAGTGGATCCCAACACTCACCCTCGGCGTACCAGAGCGGGGGTCCCGCACAGGCGCACTCCCCCACCCCCAGTTCGACCCCAGTGTCTGAGCTGTCCCCTGGCCTGTCCCCCACTGGGACACCCTGGGACGTGAAGCAGCAGCCGCAACCGGCTTGGGATGTCAAGGTTGGATATGTAAGAGATGTTTTAGGCTTTGGTTGCGTAAATTTCGAGTGTTTAGCTAGAAGTAGCTATAAAGTAAGAAAGAAAGAATGAAAACACATTTATTCTGGACACACACAGACACACAATTAAAAACAATAACAATTGACGAACATAGCGTACAATATAAAGCCTGTGCGAAGCCAGAAAAGGCTCAGCATGGAGCTGCGTCAGAGAGTCGCTGCGCTGGTATTCTGGCAAGGCCTAAAGTTAATAACAGACATAATAGTTTTTGAGTATTTAGTTAGTGGTACCTATAGATAGGTTATCCTGTTTTTGATGATTAGGCGCATGATGATGACTACGCGCATTTATTCAGCTCTATTCAACTCATGTCCATAGAAAAGAACGAATTTACATGAAGCCGCGTACGCTCAGTTTTCGTCGTCTGTTTTAGATTTTGTATAGAATCTTTGTTTTCTATGGACATTTAAGCTGAATAGAGCTGAATAAATGTGCGTAGTCCCTAAAGCTATATTATTGTAAAGTTTTAACTTAGTTAGTTTAGTTTTCGCTTGAAAGAGTGACAAACATTCATCGGTATTTTTGTTTATAATATTTTTAACCTCATTTTATTCAATGAAATAGTACATACCCAGCTGAAATATTGAAATAGGAACCCGTGGTTTCAAACACGATGTATGCTTATCATTATTGTATTACAAAAATCAGAAATCAGTATTTCCAAATTAATAATTTTTATTTCTCTCTTGTGTTTAGCCGACGGCGGGACGGTCGCCTGATGGTAGCTCGTGTGACGTGAAGCCGCCACATCAGCAGTCATGGGACCCAAGGGTCGGATACGTAAGTAACATAACATTTAAAAAGATTTCCAATTATTGCATTACTTAAATGACACACCTTTTCTGAGTTTTCCAATTTGTAAACGCAATTTTGAAAATAGAATGCCGAAATATTATTAAAGATTAAGAAGAAGATTAATATAATAAATACAATAATTGGAAAATTATGATTTCAAATTTAGTTCAATTTAAAATGGAATGAATTCTTATTTTGAAATTAAATGAATTAGCTTTAACGAAAATGGTTTGTTATTTTAAAAATGAAATGCAATAATTTTATAGAATTTGTAAATTTTCAATTTTAGCTAAATGTTTGACTAGCTAGATAAGTTTAGGTATTTTACCTAAAGATATACATATTTTTGAGGGGAGCAATCTTTTCTTATCGTAGGAGGGTTATTTCGCGCCTCAATCCGATGACATAGAAGGATCACCAGGCGCAGACGGGATGAGGGGTCGACCTATGCCTTGGATGCTGAAGGTAAGGGTTCGAATCCGTGTCGTGTTTGTAAAAATGCACGTAGTTTTTTTCCATTTTTAATTTATTTCTAAAATAATTTCTTTTACGTATGAAGAATCATTTTATAGTTTGTGTTTCTAAACACAAGATAAATTACAGTATCAATAATAATAATTTTGTTTCCCAAAAAACGACATAAAAATCATCACTATTTAAATTAATTATCTTCTCGAAAACATTTATATTTCCATAGAAAGCTCACAAAAACAAGTTTGTGGTTGCGTGTGTGAAAATTATAAAAAAAAACTATATAAAACTTATTAGATAATGGATGTGGGAGTGCCTGGCGCGCCTAACGCTTTCGACGATTAGTTTTCGACTAGCTTTTACCCCGGCTTTGCTTGAAAGTACCTTAATATTGTTAATTAGTTTGTTATGTTGTTTATTTGGAGATAAAATCGACTTACAGTTTTAAAAGGCAATATCGTTGCTTTTTTGCTCACATTTTAATAGATCAATTAGGTAACGTTGATAGAATTTAATGAGTTTTTTTTAATACTTTGCCTGGTGGTTTTGAGCTTGTATTATTTGTTACTAGCGAAATAATATAAACGTTAAACAAATGTTACTACTACTATACTACTATTTTCACCAAAATTACAAAAATCTACTCACACAAAGAAAAATAAGAGGACAACTTTGATTGAACCTTCAAAGACACGGCAGTTGTAAAAAAAAATAAGAAAGCGTTTGTTTGTTTATCCGTCTTTCACGGAAAAGCAACTGAACCAATTTTAATGAAAATTGGTTCAGAGGTAGTTCGTAGCCTGAGAAAGTACATAGTATTTTTATCCCAAAATCCCACGGGAACGGGAATAACGCGGGTAAAACAGACAGCTAGTAAATAGTAAATTATACAAATCACAATCACTAGCTAGCATAACTAACGTAAATGAAGCTAGCCCAAAGCTAGGCAACCTTAACCTTTTAAACAACCAAGCGACAGCCGGCTGTCACGCAGCTATTGTCTTCATATTCTGTCTCTAATCACGTGTGTTCCAAGGTTTAATTCACACGACAACCATCTAACAATTCGTTTTCTTTGTCGTAGGGCGCGCCGCCCGGGCCTTGGGACATGAAAGGCGCGCATCCCGCCCACGCGTTGCACCATCAGGGCGCCCCGCAGCCTCATCCGCCCTACGTGCCGCAGTACTCGTGGTACCAAACCGACGCCAACCCAGGCCTACTTACGTAAGTTCAAATTTCATCTTAGATCAAGTCACTGGTACTTTTGGTGGCAAATGTAGATGAATGTTTTTGTTATAGAAGTGTCTTTTGATGATTTCCAAGATTAGAATAAAATATAGCATGGTTGTTAGAAAAACTTTATTTTATCCTCAAAAACATATTTTATCCTTAATTGTTTTGTAAAAATATTCATCTACAATTTACACTGATTGTACCAGACATGTTAATACTGCATGGGTCTGTAAATTGGCCAAACGTGAGAAACATCAATGTCTCTCAGACTATCTTTTAAAAGCATGGTCAGCAGAAAACGCGTTCCAGAGTAAAACGTAAGTCACAAACATATACGTTACGACCAGTCGTTTGTAGCAGGCATCACAATCCAGGGTATACAGGTACTATTTCAATACCAAGCCTGATCATCCAGGTACCAGAATACCATCCTCACGTAAGTTCCATAAACATGTTTTTCATCAAGAGATCATCTTCAACAGCCTATCGCAGTCCACTGCAGGACATAGGCCTCTACAAAAATGGGGAATGAATCACCACGCTTGGCAAGCTGGTTGGTGACTGGAGACACCTGGTGGCACCTGGTCCCCGTGTCACAATGCTCCTGATACCAGGCCGATGACAATCCTGGGTTAGTCAGTAAGTTTGCATAACTTTGGTTCATTACTTTTGGAGGACTGCGATGAAAGGTTTAGAAATCATAATCTGTTAATGTAATTACATCTTTCAATTAAGTTTCCTGTAAGCCTTATGCTATTGTGATCCTTGAATTTAAATTTATTTGAAAAACCTTAGCTGGTTTGACCACTATAAAATTATAAAATCAGTAAGACAAATAATGATTTTCCAATTAGTTGAATTTCAAAATTCAATTTTTCCAATTAAATTACAAAATAGATGTCCGCTTCGTAACTTTTAAAAAAATATTTTGTACTGCTCCAGGTAAAAACATTATTTTTGACCCATACCTGTGTATTCAATATTTTTCTTTCTTTGTTAACAGGGTATGGCCTGCAGTTTAACAGCCCTCGCACAACCACAAACCTAACTAAAATGTAAGTGTATATTCACTAAAATGGCGGACAGGAATGACAGCCATCACAAAATGGCGTCGTATTTATGGCGCGAAAGCATCGGCACAACCAACTTTTAATTTTAAGCAGAATTATTTAATAGTTATAATGAAAATCATTGTAAATTTTTATAATTAATTATAAATAGGTAATAAATGTTCATAATGGTTACTGATGTAATAAAATAATTATTGTTAATAAAAACAGATATTGATGGACCAAACAATTAATCACTGCCCCATTTTTTAAATAATTTAATTGTTTTATTTTCTATAAATGTTTTTACTATCCATGACATATGACTAAGAAAAAATATGATTAAATCTTGAGTTTTATTCCTAAACTTATTTCCTGGAATAATTCTTTGGCCCATCAATAAAGCGTATTCCTAAAACTAACGTAAAGCCGTACCCGGACAGGTACGAGCCAATCAGATCTCGCGTATCCTAATATGCTATTTTCTGATTGGCTAATAATCACGTGACGCTCTGAAATGGACGTTATGCTGTAATTGTCAACTTTAACTAATGGCAGATGTGTATGTGTTGGATCTTTTATAACTTTTAGTTTCCCGGAACACTAAAATTTGCAAAATTTTTACCAAATTTATGGTTTTACTTTTACCTTCACAGGAGTTAGAGAATATTACATTGGTTTAAACTAAAATAATTTAATCAACAACTAGAAAACCTTAAATGAAATACGAACTTAGTTTCGCTTTTTATTGTGAAAAAAAGATAATTGGTTGCAATATTGGCTTTAGTTGTTTTCCTCTAAAATATTATTTATAAAATAATTAAACTATATTGGTCAACTGTAACTAAAATTATTATTTGAAAATTGTATTCATAAATTAAGCTTTAATTCATTTTTTTATTTATTTAGATTTAAATCTTCGAAAAAAAAAACAATCAAACGGGAACACAAAACCAGTCTGTTGTGATAAATAATTTTAAGTTTTTTTTTTATGTAGAACAATAACTTGAGTTAAAAAAAATTGTATTTATTACATTTTGTGCAAAATCATGTGTTCTGAATGAAAAGGTTTTTGTTTTAAGCTATAAATATATTATTATTTTTAATTTCAACTGCAATTTCTTTATTACCTGTAAATAATATAGTCTATTCATATTTCTTACATTTCTCGAGACCAATGTGTTTTTTATTTTTAGTTTTTTTTATCACATATTTTGTTTTTTTTTTCATAATTGTATTTTGCAATATGTAAGTTACATGAATAGACTGTATTATAATATATCTTTATTTCTAGAATGGGTCTTTACGGGATGAAATAAAATTTTGTAAATATTTTTTTGTAATATATAGAAAAATAAACTATACATATAAATATAGGTAGCATAATTACTTTATAACTACAATGTATTATAAGGAAAGCGGAAATAAGAAAAAAAAGTGAATTAATTTCTTTTGTCAAATAAAAAGAGAAAAATATTATATTTTCGTGTTTTTATTTTTTGTTTGGTTAACCTCAAATTGAACCCTTATTACACATGAGTGACAGATGTCAAGCAGTTTTTTTTTTCACTCGTTAAAAACAAACGGAAGTGGTTTTGCAAAATGGTTGTGACTTTCGCATTCACTGTTCAAAGTCAAATTATTTATTTCCATTCAATGATATTATAAGTAAAAATGTGTAGATAGGTTATATGCATTCAAAAAGTGGCACTTTAAAAGTTTGCCAATTGACCAACATGATACTGAGTATCGCGTTGACATTTGACGTTTATCTCTTTTTCACTCGCACCACTTCAATCATGTCATCCTACTCTGACGTGTAATATTTGCGTGCGTTAGTGTGCCGTTTTTGAAGATAGAATTTCGTTTAGGTAACCTATCTACACCTTTTTACCTATAATATCCTTGTTTTCATTAGTATATTAAACAGGCACTTGGAAACATCATACAGTTGTTGTTGTAAAATTGTTTGAATCTAGTCGATCGTTGATTATTTTAATTTTAATCCAGTGTGGTTGACTGACTGACTATCGATCAACGCACAGCAAAAACGGCTGATGTTAAAGACATGAAACTTGGGGGTGTCTTTGTCTTTGTAAAGAGTAGGTATCCACTTACAAGGGATTTTTGTAAATTCCTACCCTGAAGGGAGAAAAAAGGAGTGGACGTTTCGATATTTACGCAGGCGAAACCCTTAGCGTTTTATTCCACGCGCGCCTGTAACAGCAGTCAACACGTGAAGGGCCCTCTAGGGCCAATCCCGGGGTAGCGTAATAGTTCTAATAGTTACCGCGGCCTTGAACATAAAGGGCAACCGCAAGGCAGGGCAGCAACCCAGGCGAAGACGTCGAGAGTCGCAAGACGACTACCGGCCACCGTAGGCGCGGTTCTGCGGATGGCGAGCGATGGGTAGCTCGCCGCCCGGCTAGGACCAGGACCGCGTAGACGGCGCGTTTTGTTCCACGCGCGCCTCAAAGAGAAGGAGTCAGCACAGGAAGGGGCCCAACAGGGCCAACGCCTGCCGGGCTTACACACACAGCGCTCAAACTTATACCTATGTTTAAAATATAGTTAGACTAGCTGCCCGTCGCGGTTTCACCCGCGTTATGTTAGGTTTTTGGTTACTGCTCCTCTCTGCTCTGTTCTCTCTGCTCTGTTTATATCGCCTATGTCTTATTCTAATGTATAAGCTATATTACTGTGCCTCAAAAAACTGTCAGCACTTGACGGGGCCCTCTAGGGCTATTACCTGCCGGGGTTGCGGAATGTTTATAATAGTTACCGTGGCCCCGGAACATAAAGGGCAACCGAAGGAACATGAGTGGGTTTTAGTCAGTAAAAGTTTGACACGCCCTCCCGCCGCGCCCAGGACGGGAGAAAAATCAATAAAAATACATTATGCAAAGACAACTGATGATGATGGTGATGTTAGTGCTGAGGAGTAACAAAGACGACGGAGCTCGCTATATGTCATAAGTAGAGGTTGCAATCGAATATTCGATTTATTCGAATACTATTTCCAAATTTATATTCGAATAGTAAATAAATATTTATTCGAATATTCGAATAATACCAAAAAAAAATCAGTTTAAAGTCTATGTTGATAGAACTTGAAAATTGTTGTTGGCAACACTGCTTGACTCGACGCCATTTTTTCACTTACAGAACACGTTGTTATTTATGTGTAAAGTGGTGCATTGTCTTTTTTGAAGTGATTTTAGATACTTTTACTTTGTTTTTATTACGAGTATTAAGGAGAGAGAACGACTTCAAAATTAATTTAAGAATTTTATAATAATGTAAATCTGTTTTTTTTTTTCGAATTAATATTGACGATTTTGATTTTTTAGTGGCATGTGATAGTTTTTTTTTTTTATTATTAACGAACGAAAGAGAAACGTTTATTTTGTTCTTATTATTAACAGGAGAGTCAAATTTGTTTAAAAATGTTATAATAGGTAAATCTGATTAATTTCCGAATTATAATTGATGAATCTGATTTTTCAGTGTAATATTGCATATTATGAAAATAATACCGTAACGTTTTTACGACACATTTACGTATGTATGTGATACTTTTTGTTTTATTATTAACAAGAGAGAGTGACATTTATTTTGTTTTTATTATTACCGAAAGAGAGATTTTTAAATTTATTTATAAAAAAAATCATTATTTTGATTAATTCATTTATTTTATTTATTTATTTAAACTTCATGCACAAGCGTACAAGGGCGGACTTAATGCCTTAGGCATTCTCTACCAGTCAACCCAGAGTTGATGAGATATAAGGCAGGTGCATTATTAATAACAATAAAAGGACACAAACTTAAAGAAAAACAAACAAAAAAATAATAATTGAAACACATTTTAAGTGGGTAGTCTTATAGCTAACACAATATAAGTTTAATACATATACACATATAAATACAAATTTATCGAAGAGATATATATACTTACCGCCTTACTAATAAACGCTGCATAAAGTTATGACAGGTTTATACGTCAAAAAATGTATGGTTACACAGGCTTTATTCATTGTATAACTTTACACAGTGATTATTAGTAAGGGCATTAATATATAAATATATAATATATAAATATACAAGGAAGAAAATGGTGAAAAAACTCTGCTCATTTGTTATAAAAATAGATCCTCAACTTCCGCTTAAATGCATATCGACTAGTGGCCGTCCTGATATCGAGATCACATTTTCATGTTTAATTGTTTAAAATTTTTGTTGAATAAGTAAATAATTATTGTGCTAGGTTTACTTATCTGCATAAAAATATAGTTCCTAAAGCAATAAACGCTGATATTCTGTGTTTTGTTAATTTTTTTTAATATTCGAATATTCGAATAAAATTCGAATAGCACTGAAAAAATATTCGAAAATTCGAAAATTAAAATTATCGAATTTTTGCAACCTCTAGTCATAAGGCACTACGTAAGTAGAAATAGGTACAATAAGTATACTCTGGTAGCCAGACAACTGATATACATATTTATATAATTTATAACTATCAGCTTTTGCTCGGGGCTTTGTTGCCGTAATAAGAGACAAAAAGTAGCCTATCCCACCACACTGTTCCCAACCACTGCAACTACTGAAAGCCAGATCAACAGTGGAGTCGGCCAGAAAAGCGCCGAGCAATGAAGCTCGACGAGTCCCGGAGAAACGATTCAACCGACTTGGATCCCGCAACGAAATTAATCAGAAAAGAACAGTAGAGGAGTAAGGAGTACAAAAAGTAGCCTGTGTCAACTGCCCTTATCTCTTCAAGTGTGTCCACTTAAAATAACACGTCATTTCGTTCTCCGTTTTGCTGCAAAAGGCGGACAACTAAACATTCGCCCTTTGCCATTTATAATATTGTAGTATGAAAAGATCATCATCATCTCCCTAGCCTTTTCTCAACTATTTTGGGGTCGGCTTCCAGCCTAACTGGATTCAGCTGCTATCAGACCTCCACAACCCAGTAACTGGGCGACACGATACCCTATGGTCAGACTTTCTGGCTTCTGAATACCCGTAACGACTCGACTGTCAAAGTTCTACGAATGACAACCGGAACCAACGGCTTTACGTGCTCTCCGAGGCACGGGGTGTCAGTGATGTCCAAGATAAACTTTAGAAAGTAATGAATTGAAAAAGTCACATTGGTACTCGCCCGGATTCGAACCTACAACCTCTTACACGAGAGGCGGGCGCCTTATCCACTGCGCCATTACGACATTCTAAGACTATCGACAATAAAAAAATACAAATCATTAAAAATAATGCAAGGACAACTGATGATGATGTTGATGTTAGTGCTGAGGAGTAACAAAGACGACGAAGCTAGCTATATGTCATAAAGCACTACGTAAGTAGAGATACAATAAATATACAAAGGTATACAACAACACACAGACAGGTAAGACAACTGATATATATATTTATATAATTTAATAATACCAGCTTTTGCCCGCGTCTTTGCTCGCGCTAAATAGAGACAAAAAATAGGCTGTGTCAACTGTCCTTAACTCTTAAAAAAACACGTCATTTCGTTCTCCATTTTGCCGCAAAAGTCGGACAACCAAACATTCGCCCCTTGCCATTTATAATATTGTAGTATGAATAGATATTTTAGATAAATTACTAGTCATAAAACAAACAATCATGCACTGAAAAAAATATTTGGTCATATCACGAATTTTTGTTGATTTTACCAAACTTCTTAAGTTGGCGTTATCAAATTTATTTGGTAGATTACACCTATGTTTTGTTAATTTTTCAAAACATCTATTTTTTTATAAAAATTGTTGGAAACTTAAAATTAATAATCCGTGGATCCACCTAAGACTCTCCTGACACATCTGCAGCGGTTCTACAACTTCTTAAGTTGGCGTAACGCCAACTTTAGAAGTTTGGTAAAATCAACAAAAATTTGTGATAAGACCGAACATTTTTTTATTGTGCTTAACACACAAGGATTTTCCTGGGCCTAAATCGAACCCATGACCGGCTTAGCTATCAGGGTCACTAACCACTAGACCAACAGGCCATTTAAACTTGGCGGGTGGCTTTATAGTAATTTGGTACCTACTACATTTAAATTATGCCATTTAATAAAGGGAACTGTCAGTTCATAATGAGGTAGGCAGCCAAGTACTTAATATTACCAAATAAACACCTGTTTCTTAATTACTCATCCTTATGTAATTAACGTTTAACACTTGCAAAACAACAGACAAAAATGAAAATATTAGAAAATAAGAATGAATTAAACTCGCCTGCAAATAAGGTGATTGACACTTAAGATTTTTTTTAGACTATTATTATTATGAAGAAAAACTAGCCTTTTAAAATTAATATATCAGAAGCCTTAAACTGAAAGAGGTAAGTAGCGTCACTACGCGTGAAAACGCGTGAAAAATATTATTATTAAGTTTAAATAATAATAAAACAACATGAAAAGTAGAGAAAACCGCTATTAAATTATGGTAATAAGGCACGATTTTAGCCATGGCAGTTAATGACCAATCTTTATTATATGAGTATGTATATCAGTTGTCTGGTTACCATAACACAAGCTCTTAGCAGAGCTTAACTTGGGATCAGATAACCGTGTGTGAGTTGTCCCAGTATATTTATTATTATTTATTTATTTATTAACAGTGCCCTTTTAGTACCCACCCAAAATATTTTTGGTAATAAGAGAAATGGTTTCAATACTTCTTTTTTTACTGGGACATCTTACACACGGTCATCTGGGTTGTCTATTGTTTGCCCGAAGATTATATGCCATAATCATCATTTTCCCGAATTTCATTTACCCGAATTTCATTTGCCCGAATGTTTCATTTGCCCTAAAAGACATATGACATACTTTTAATTGCCCGAATTTTAGATACCATAATATACGAATGCCATAAGTATTGTTTGCCCTATTTTTATGTGCCATAATAATTATTAGACATAATATTTAAATGTCATAATATTTAAATGGCATAACAAGTATTAGACAAATATTTAAGCCCCGTAATGGTTTTTTTTTCTGTGCATGGTTGATGGTGGGCTAGGTCGACGGAGCCCCGCTTCGCGGGGCTCCTACTTCTGTGTGGTTTATAAAAAAATAACCACGAAGGGGATGGCGGTGTCTATTCGCTCGCTTCGCTCGCTCACACGACCCCGCCATCCCCTTCTAACCTAACCTGTCCGAGTCGGGGTGCCCTAAAGTCCCAATTGCATCCAATTTCTCTTGATATAAACAACCGTTATACACCCAATGTCGATGGCAAATTATGTTATGGCATATCATAATTATGGCATGTGATAATTAGGACATGTGATAATTATGGCTTACAATGATTATGGCAAATGATGTTATGGCAAGTGACTTTATGGGAAACAATGATTCTGGCACGTGACTAATATGGCAAATGAGAGTAGGGCAAATGAGTATTATGTCATATGATATTATGGCTGTTGACTATTATGGCAAATGAAATTAGGGCAAATAAAATTCGGGTAAACGGCGGTATACCGGTCATCTGAACTCAAGTTAAGCTCTGCTTAGAGCTTGTGTGGTTGTCTATTGTTTGCCCGAAGATTATATGCCATAATCATCATTTTCCCGAATTTTTCATTTGCCCTAAAAGACATATGACATACTTTTAATTGCCCGAATTTTAGATACCATAATATACGAATGCCATAAGTATTGTTTGCCCTATTTTTATGTGCCATAATAATTATTAGACATAATATTTAAATGTCATAATATTTAAATGGCATAACAAGTATTAGACAAATATTTAAGCCCCGTAATGGTTTTTTTTTCTGTGCATGGTTGATGGTGGGCTAGGTCGACGGAGCCCCGCTTCGCGGGGCTCCTACTTCTGTGTGGTTTATAAAAAAATAACCACGAAGGAGATGGCGGGGTCTATTCGCTCGCTTCGCTCGCTCACACGACCCCGCCATCCCCTTCTAACCTAACCTGTCCGAGTCGGGGCGCCCTAAAGTCCCAATTGCATCCAATTTCTCTTGATATAAACAACCCTTATACACCCAATGTCGATGGCAAATTATGTTATGGCATATCATAATTATGGCATGTGATAATTAGGACATGTGATAATTATGGCTTACAATGATTATGGCAAATGATGTTATGGCAAGTGACTTTATGGGAAACAATGATTCTGGCACGTGAATAATATGGCAAATGAGAGTAGGGCAAATGAGTATTATGTCATATGATATTATGGCTGTTGACTATTATGGCAAATGAAATTAGGGCAAATAAAATTCGGGTAAACGGCGGTATACCAGCTTGTGTTATGGTAACCAGACAACTGATATACATACTTATATCCATACTAATATTATAAATGGGAAAGTGTGTCTGTCTGTCTGTCTGTTTGTCTTTCTTTCACGGCAAAACGGAGCGACGAATTGACGTGATTTTTTAAGTGGAGATAGTTGAAGGGATGGAGAATAACATAGGCTACTTTTTGTCTATTTCTAACGCGAGCGAAGCCGCGGGCAGAAGGTAGTAATCTATAAATACACACATATTATATATAAATTACACCCAGACACAGAACAAACAATCATGCTCATCACACAAAGTTTGTCCTGGGTGGGAATCGAACCCACGACCTCCGGCTTAGCAGTCAGGGCTACTAACCACTACACCAACAGACCTGGTCTTATTTGACAGGATTAAACTAAAATGTATCTTCTGTCCTTTTCTTTAAGAAATGAAAAGAGAAAGATGCATTTAACTTAAATTTAGTTAAGTTTGTGAACAAGAGAATCAGCACCATTATCCACTCTAAACTACTTACTCTTGCGAAGTTACACCCCTACCTATTCCGAACCCAGCTTATTAAACGTAAAGAGTGTCTGAAAAATTTTAACGATAATTTTTAATCAACTTACTTGTTGATAAATTATGGAAGGTGGTACTTGAGACTTGAAAAACATCGCTATAGCAATTAAAAAGTCATTTAACAGTACATGACAGAAGGCACAAAGAATGTCTACGGAGAAACAAAACCCTTTTATAGATGCTTTGCGAATGATCAAGAGTTTTAAACAAGTGTAAGTAAAAGTTAAAAAACTAAGTTATTTAAATCGCGTATGCACCTAACAAACAGTTGATAACTTTGAAACTGTTTAACTGATTATAATGAAACATGTCTAAGAACTATTGCTAAATAACCTATTTTCAGATAAAACACTTTATTTAAATCGGTTTACCAACCCTAAAGGGTAAGATAGGGGATGGTAGTACCAACATACACGCAGGTGAAGCCGCGGGGGAAAGCTAGTAATTTGTAATTACATAGGTAGATTTCATAAATAAAAAAAACATTCTACTAATATTATAAATTTGAAAGTTTTAATGAATGCAGTATGTGCTTGTTACTATTACAGGCAAAAAATATAAGGAATGGATTTTGATGAAGCTTATACAACAGAATAACATCACGCTATGAGTGGAGCTGTACTAACATAACCCAGGTGACACCACAGGGGACAGCTAGTCATAAACAAACTAAATCAGAGACAGAACATACAATCATGCTCATCACACATAGATTTACTATGAATTTGAACCTACGTACTCCGGCTTACCAGTTAAGGCCACTAACACCAAAATGCCAGTCTCACACTCTCTAAAAAAACCTAAAAAACACTTCATGAAAAACACAATCACAACTCAACGGACGTGCTACCATCACAACTGTAAAAAACTCAAGTTTTTCGAATATCAATGAGAAACTATCTAGATGTAATTAAAATGGCCATCGGCAGCCAATTATTTCACGTTAATTGCACAAACAATCATATTGATCAGACATAGATTTATCCTGGAATCGATCCCAAGTAACCCGGCTTACCAGATAGGGTCACTACCACTACACACACATGTAAAAAAGCATCAAACAAGGTAACACGATTATTTTAAAAGAGTGAGTATGGAGTTTCTTGCCCATTCTTCTCCATACGAAACAACATTTTGGAATGGGCAACTAGATCACTTTTGTAAATGACGTTTCAAAGTGCCTTTTTGGTCTAATTAAAATAAACGATTTGGCTATTGGCTATGTTGACACCAAAAGGCCAGTCGCACACACTCTAAAAAAATTCTAAAAAACACTGCATGAAAAACACAATCAGTACAACTCAACGAACGTGCTACCATCACAAAACTGTAAAAGGCTCGAGTTTTTCGAGTATCGACGAAAAACTATAGATGTAATTAAAATGGCCATCGGCAGCCAATTATTTCTCGTTTATTGAAACGTTCAGCAGATGGTTTCATAGTGTGTTTTTCTGTCACAGCGGCTTTTCACAAAGGATGGTTGTTTTTGTCGCGAGGTGGTCAGGCCACAAAGCATTCGATGGGAGACCACGGTGGTTGAGAACTTGAGAACAATTTGATGGGTTAGAAATGCTTGCACGTTCAGTGTGAAGTTTTAAATAATGAGGTGGCTGGTAATTAATGGCTGGTATATTGAAATTAACTCTTGGATTAACTCACTTTTTTATATACGTTGTATATATTATTGTTGTAATATTTATAAGTTCTCTACATATTATATTTAGATTTATATTAACTTGGTATTGTAAAGAGATAAATAAATTTGAATAAATGCCCCAACCCACTTTTGTACTTAATAAAAATCTCAATTAAACTTTCTTGCAAATTAAAACTGTCAAAGATATACGAAAGACGGATAGGAGAAGATAAATTATTGGTGAATTTCATCAACACCAAAGTTGTGTATCTCATTTATGTCTTTTCTCCGTGAAATGAAATTTTCCTGCGTTTTTTTTTCTAGTTAGTAAAAATCTATTACCGCGCTAAACAACAGGTTTTACTAAGACAATCTTAATTGAAAAACCAACCTTGTGACTAACCTATGAGTACAGACTATATGTAGGGTTTTTTTTTAGGTAAAGCTATGTATAGAACAGACAGGCTTTCGTATAAAGATTCCGTTCTTCAGAAGTTCAACTGATATTTTCTCTTCTACATTATTTCCCAAGTCCGCACTATAAGTAGTACCCATAATTTATCACCAGAAACAAATAGAAAATTTCAATGACTATAGACTAGTTATCCCCGTATTAAAGGTTGACAATTACTTCGTAGAAATAGGACATTTGCGCGAACGCCGAAAAAACAGCTTGACGTCACAATTAACCGAACGCTTTGACAGTTGACAGTTAAATAACTGTGTTATTTTCAGTTGTCGTTGCTAATTGAGATAAGTGTGGTCAAAAGAAGCTTTTAATACTAAATATACTCCATATAATGTATACTAGCGCCCCAGCTTCGCACGGGTATATTAAAACTTAAAAAATCTCGGCTTTCTCTACTATATTTAGGATATATTATATTATACACATGAATCCTTCCTCTTGAATTACTGTATCTATTAAAAAACAACGCATCAAAATTCGTTGCGGAGTTTTAAAGATCTAAGCATAGTGATAGACAGATGGTAGAAACCGACTTTGCTACTATGAATCAATGATATTTTAAGAAAAAAGTGTAGATAGGTTATATGCAGTCAAAATGTAGCACATTAAAAATTTGCCAATTGGCAAACATGATACTGAATATCGCGTTGACATTTGACGTATATCTCTTTTTCACTCGCAATACTTCAATCATATCATCCTACTTTGACGTGTAATGTATGTGTGCGTTAGTGTGCCGTTTTTGAAGATAGAATTTCGTTTGGGTAACCTATCTACGCCTTTTTTACTTAAAATATCATTGCTATGAATTAAATGTTTCATAAAAACTAAAATTCAATACATGTTTTAAGCATTTATTTACTCATTATAAAACAATTTTATATTATAGTACTTAAATATACAAAAACAGGTCAAAGTAAAATAAGTCAAACAGTTTTTAACTTAATGGACGACAGTTACAATGTGCAGTAGAAGAAGAATCTATTGAGATTTCAAATTATATACTGATTGATAATGTCAATAGAAAAATATGTAAAAGCAGATGAAAAATATTTGTTTTACGCAAAAACTACTGATCGGATTTAGATGAAACTTTACAGTAATAAAGCTTAAACACAAGAATAAGATACAGGCTTCATAACATCACGCTTTGACCTACAGGAGAGGAGCAGTAATCAAAAACATAACGCGAATAAAACCGCGGGGGACAGCTAGTATATAATAATAAATATACTGGGACATCTCACACACGACCATCTGATCCCAAGTTAAGGTCTGCTAAGAGCTTGTGTTATGGTAACCAGACAACTGATATACATCCATACTAATATTATAAATGGGAAAGTGTGTCTGTCTGTCTGTCTTTCTGTCTGTCTGTCTGTTTGTCTTTCTTTCACGGCAAAACGGAGCGACGGATTGGCGTGATTTTTTAAGTGGAGATAGTTGAAGGGATGGAGAGTAACATAGGCTACTTTTTGTCTCTTTCTAACGCGAGCGAAGCCGCGGGCAAACGCTAGTATTCAATAATCCGACATCGCCTTGCCTTAAATTCATTGTGGTCCTTGGCCAATAAAAAGCTGGAAACCATTGCATTACACCGTTGTAAGCACTCATAAAAACAATGTCATATGTGTCCGTTTCAAACACTGATTTTGTACATAAAAAGCCATTTCGTAGCAATAAATTTAATAATTATGTTAGTGTGATGAGTAATGTGCATTTTAAACAGCCGTATAATGTGTCTTTTTATAGCTGGTCTGTAAAGAGTCGTATTAAATCTTATCTAGTTCCAAAATAATAGCAAATTATTGAAATACTTATATTTTTAAACTCATAGGCCCATTACCGTTAACATAAAAAATGCGTTAGGTTGCTACAAATTGCGCCAGGCTAATTTTTGTGGAATATTGTAGCTTTCCTAGGTCAGTTCAAAATTGGTGCTGATTCTTTTGTTCACAAACTATACTAAAATCAAGTTAATTGCATCTTGCTCTTTCCATTTCATTAAGAAAGGGACAGAAGATACATATTACTTTAGTCCTGTCGAATTAGCCAGATTTTGAAGTATCAATCAATGGCAGCGTTTTCAAACACGTCTAAATTATCTATGTAAGCTTGAAATTTTAATCGAAGTATTTTTAGTCACCGTTTTCAAACACGTCTAAATTCTATGGTCATGGAGATGGTCTATCTTAATTTGACAGGACTAAACTAATATTTCATCATCTGCCCTTTTCTAAAAGTAATGAGGCGGAGAGAAAAAAATGCACTGAACGTAATTTTTGTTTTGTTTGTGAACAAGGAAATTGGCACAATTACCTCTACTCACATTTTAACAACACAAGACTTCTCTTAATAACCCACCATACCTATTTCTGCAGTAAAAGAGAGTTGCTATAATCTGGTTTGATAAAAACAAATACAGACAAATGAGTAATGTCTTTGTCTCCAAGATGGCAACGGATTATGGAGGCCTCGGGTATCCCTATATACAACATGTCCCGGAATAAACGCACACCACCAGACACCCCAATTAGAATATTATGTTATAATCATAGAACATACACTGAATTTTTATTATTATATTTAAAACACTGTTTTTTTTATAAATTTGTTATACAGATTGTGGGAGAAAATTATAGTCACATTACAAATCTACGCATGCACACAGTCGCACTTGCTTAAGGGTCTAGCGTAGTAGGTATTTCATCCATTTTAGTTTGTTTTGACTGTACAGCGGAAGTGTGACAGCAGTTTACGTAGTTTTCATTATTTTTGGAATAAAATATTACCTATATTAAAAATCACAAAAATCGATTCAGTAAACGATTCTGAACAAACTGTTTTCTCAAAGTGCATTAATTCAGTTACACATTGTATATAATACTAGCTTTTGCCCGCGGCTTCGCTCGCGTCAGAAGGATAGAAAAAGTAGTCTATGTCACTCTCAAATAAAGGAATCTGAATGTGATTCTGTATCTCCATCCCTTTAACTATCTCTACTGAAAAAATCATGTCTATCCGTGGGTCTGTTTCGCCGTGAAAGACGGCCAAAAAACATACTTTCCCATTTATAAAATACTGACTTTTGCCCGCGACTTATTTATTTATTTTAATTTTATGCACATAAATGTACAATGGCGGACTTAATGCCTTAGGCATTCTCTACCAGTCTACCCATGGTGGTGCAGAGATAACATGGTAGGTGCACTAAAAAAGAAAAAAAAAGAAATGGAACTTAAAATTAAAAAAAGAATAAACATAAATTACCTACTTAATTATATATTAGAGTATATATTATATACACATAAATACATACAAAACAAACAATATAACAAAGAATGTAGTGACTGGTTAATAGACTCTGTTCATTTGTTCTGAAAATTAATCTTCAATTTCCGCTTTAATCCATGACGACTTCGTTCCCGTTCCCGGGGGATTTCCGGGATGAAAACTATCCTATGTCCTTTCTCGGGTCCCAGACTATATCTGTACCAAATTTCATTCAAATCGGTTCAGTGGTTTAGGCGTGAAGAAGAGACAGTCAGACAGACAGATAGATAGACAGAGTTACTTTCGCATTTATAATATTACTACGGACTAGTACCGAAATACGGATAGTACGGATTATTAGTGGATACTATACTCACTAAAATAGACATCTGAGTGTCTTTAGGACTCAACACTTAACATTCGGTGGACCATCAGATAGTTGGTCAAACAGTAGTTTAATTAACCTTTCAACGGTCAAGCGACAGCCGGCTGTCGCGCTTCTATTGTCTTTCTATTGTGTCTCGAATCACGTGTGTGTAGTCTTTTAAATACAATTTCTTATTCTTTATCTGTGGATTCAATTTGACTTACAACACTTAAGTTATTTTAATTGAATTAGCTTCGTTCCTTAGATACGAACTTTTAATCCAATACAACTGCAATGAAATACTAAACTGCCGTGCCAAAATAACGTCCCATTCATTCCAGGTTTCATAGCCAGATGTTAATAAAAAAACAGCTCTTTAAAAAAGTCTATTGTATCAAGCTATACAGAACCCAACAAAAGGCCTGTTTTATTATTTTTTAAAAGGGTTCCGTAGGCGTGGCGCTTCCGTCCGCATTCTCTAATAGTTTTTGGGGTGGGCAACTCGATTTTTGTGTATTTTTTCCAGCGAATATGACACTTAGTAAGAGGCGGTATTTCGCATTTTTTGGTGTACGTAAAAATGGTCTTAATTGTGAACAGGATCTGTTAAGATGTTTTTAGGCGCAGCTGATGTTAAAGGTTACGTAAAATGGTAAACTGTGTGATTGTTGGTATATTAACGCACAGCCGAAACCGCTAGTCCTAGCGACGGGCAACTTGGAGGATGTGTTCTTTGTGAAGAGTAGGTATCTAAGACAGGATTTTTGAAAGTTCCAACGCTACAAAGGCAAAGTAGGGGATGAAAGTAAGTAGAAAACGACAAACGCCCGGGCGAAGCCGCCCGCGAAAACCGGTAGTTTATATAAAACTAGCTTTCGCCCGCGGCTTCGCCCGCGTGGATGTCGAAATTAACAAACACGTTGATATCAGTCAGTGAGTTTACTATTATATACATATATCAAATGGCTTCTCTCGACCTCAGTGTCAGACTTTTACTGACTTTTATGATCCGCAACTCAGACAGGCATTGGCTCTAGAGGGCTCCGTCACGTGCTGACTGCTTTGTGAGGCGCGAGTGGAACAAACGCGCCGACAACACGGGCCTGCTCCTTATCCGCCGGTGAGCTAAATCTCCGTGTCCGGTGAGGACCTAGGCTGTGTCCGGCGATACGTGAGAGCGCCGTGGCGCCTCTCCAGCCACTCCTCAAACAATGATGAATGTATCTCTTCAGTGACTCCATCCACATACAATAGAAAACTGAGACCGGGTATTTAATTTTGCTTCACGACGCACTCTCATACGAAACGACACCCCACATACAAATCGAATAAGGGATAGAACCAAACAATTGTTAAATTTACTGAATTAATTGATTACTTTTTGTTTTTGACCAAACGACCCAATATTTATCACGAACGCATCGACAACCAAACACATTTTACAACAGGGATAGAACCTGCACGAAGGAAAGCTGCCTGGGATGATCATTATTTTCACTTTGAAACAAAACAAAGACCCCAGCAAACCGCAACGCATTAGTGAAACCGCATTCAATTAGGTTAAGCCGTTTTTGAGATTAGCCCGAACAAACGTATAGACAAACAGACAAAAATTCTAAAAACATTGTTTTGGGTTCTATTGCGTATATAAAGTTCCCTACTTAAGTTTTTCTTATTTATCTTCCATGTACAGACCTGTACCTTTTACAATTTTATTAAATACTAGCTTTTGCCCGCGGCTTCGCCCGCGTAGATGTCGAACTTCCATCCACAATTTTGACTCTTTAAAGGTTGAATAAAAAAAACAAAACTTTCTAAGTGGCTAAGGCTTCACAAAGAATAATTCCTCCAAGTTTCATGTCTCTAGTTAGTTATTGTTAAATATCAACAAACGCGTTAATATGAGCCAGTGAGTTTACTTCCGGGGCAGCGGTAACTATTAGAATTAATCCGTAACCCGTGCTGACTGCTCTTTGAGGCGCGAATGGAACAAATGGTCCTTATCGGGCGGCGAGCTACCCATCGCTCGCCATTTGCAGTCCCGCGCACCTACGGTGGCTGCTAGTCGTCTTGCGACTCTCGACGTCTACGCCGGGGTCACTGTCCCGGGCGTGAAGCTTGAGGCTGCGTCATGCGCGCCGCCGCCTTCTTCTCCAGCATGACTGCTTCGCAGAAGGGTGCAACGGCTTCCCATCCAGTCACCCCCGCCGATCCATGGAAGAACACGGCGGTGGCGCACCCAATCGGGCATACTACCACCGTATGCTCCACCGTGTTCTCTTGGCGACCAATGTCGCATTGGTGTCACCACCCAGGCATCCGCTCGAATCCGACACAAGAACCTTCCAAAATTTCCGTGTCTGGTGAGGACCTGCTTCTAGCGATACGTGAGAACGCCGTAACGCCTCTCCAGACATTCCTCAAAGAGGCGTGTCCACTGGGTTGCGACAGTCACAGTCTTCATTTCGCCATTAGATCCCGCCGGAGCTCTGTGCCTCGCGCTGCGATTAGCCACGGCAAGGTGTTAGGTTTTTGGTTCCTAATCGGCTCATGGTGCAATGTTATGTAGCACAATATTATGTGTTATTCTGATGTATATGCTACGAATATCTTGCAAAGCCATCGGCTAGCCTTGCTACTGCCCGTACGTTGCTGCGAAGTAATTTAAGAACATTTTAAGAGGACCAATTCTTTGTTAAATATTTTTTGCGTAACTTCAACCATTTACGCAGCGCACGCAATAGAATCTCTCAAAAGGGACATTTTGCCCTCGTTTTTGTCACACTTTTCATTACTACTCGGCTCCTATGTATCTCAGCGTTATGCTATAAAACCTATAACCTGCCCAGGAGTATAGATTACAATCGTACCAAGTTTGGTTAAAATCCCTTCATTATTTTTTACCTAAATAATTGCACGTCATACGTGCACATACAGACAAATAGATAGACAGACAAAAAATTTACTGTTTGCGTTTTTGGCATCAGTATCGATCACCAATTATCCTCAAATATTAATTTTGAATATTATATTCAATGTACAGAATTGACCTCTTTTGAGTTTATTTGATAACTTTTTGTTTTTTGTCCAAATAATTATCACCAACGCATAGATAACCAAACACTTTTTACAACACGGATAGAACCTGCACGAAGAAAAGCTGCATGGGAGGGTCATTATTTTCACAAAAATGTAAACGCCGCGTTTTAAGAATTGTGACAGAAGGTACAGCTCCATCTAGCGAAATAAAACGGAAACTACGAAGAAATTCAAATCGTTTTGCTTTGGGTTTAATATCTTTTGAATGGAATTTCTTATTTGAGTAATTCAAAAAGTAATTAGTTGGTGTTGAAACAGACTTGAAAATGAAATAATGTATTACGGTGAGGATGAATACAATTTCTTGGCATTTTATGTTTTGATTGATGTGATGATGCGATTCTTTAGATTGACATAACTTTTTTATTTATGAACCGATTGAAACAAAACAAAAACTAAATGTTAATCCCGGCAAACCGCAATGCAATAGTGAAAACCGCATTCAAATAGGTTAAGCCGTTTTTGAGATTAGCCTGAACAAACGTACAGACAAACAGACAAACAGACATACAGACAAACAGACAAACAGACAAAAATTCTAAAAATGATAGTTTTGGGTTCTATTGCATATATAAAGTTCCCCTAATAAAGTCTTTCTTATTTATCTTCCATGTACAGACACCGACCTTTTACAATTTTATTATATGTATAGATAAATAATATATTGATTTTATTATATGTATTAATGTATTGATTAAATAATAGTGCTTTTAATATTTTTTTGTTTTTGAAAGCCATCCTGGACTTTTTTTTTAAACTTAAAGCCCATTTCATAACATGTCCTTTCAACAATCTTTTCTTTCTAAAGTTAGGTGACAGTGACAATGACAGTATTGCCAGATTACTAAACAACTATTAGGCCACTCCTACACACGTGAATCTAGATTGTGATAATGTGGGGAAATCGATACAAATCTTTTATGAATAAAGGTGATATGGTTTAAATAAATTTTGTTTACATTAAATAGGTAAGTGATACGAAGTTCACCGGGTCATCTAGTTATATAATGATTTTATTATATGTATTGATGTATTGATTAAATAATGGTGCTTTTAATATTTTTTTTGTTTTTGTATGGCCATCCTGGACTTTTTTTTAAAACTAAAAGCCCATTTCACAACATTTCCTTTCAACGATCTTTTCTTCAAAAGTTAGGTGACAGCGACAATGACAGTATTGCCAGATTACTAAACAACTATTAGGCCACTCATATACACGTGAATCTAGATTGTGATAATGTTGGGGGAAATCGATACAAATCTTTTATGAATAAAGATGATATGGTTTAAATAAATTTTGTTTACATTAATAGGTTAGTGATACGAAGTTCACCGGGTCATCTAGTATGTATATAATAGTAAACTCACTGCCTGATATCAACGTGTTTGTTAATATATAACAATAACTAACTAAATACATTAAACTTGGAGGGTTTATTCTTTGTGAAGAATATAAAAAATAGCCCTAAAGGGTTAAAATAGTAGGTAGAAGTTCGACATCCACGCGGGCTTAGCCGCGGGCGAAGGAATCTAGATATTTTTTTTATCTTAATATTATTTTTGTACGTTGGAAATAAGAAAAGCTGTTACAGTATTATTTTTTACAGCATATTACACGCCTTTTTGTTATTTCAAACCGTATTAAATGGCTTTTATTTGCATGATTTGGATTTATGAAAATGATTCCATTCGTATTTTGAAAACAATTAAACATTACTTATTTGTGTCAGGTTTGACGGGTTGTAACCTCTATGGTTGTAACTGTTTTGACACTTGATTTGCCGGTTACTATGACAACGACATCCAACAGAACATGGACAACTTTTATATGGGAAAATGGAATTGTTGTTTTACTCTATCTTTCTCGCAATTTTAGAGACAAAAAGTAGCCTATGTTACTCTCCATCTCTTCAACTATCTCCATTTAAAAAATCACGTCAATCCGTCGCTCCGTTTTGCCGTGAAAGAAAGACAAACAGACAGACAGACAGACAGACAGACAGACAGACAGACAGACACACTTTCCCATTTATAATATTAGTATGGATGGTGAACTGACTGACTGACAACGCACAGCTGACTGAAACTTGCAGGGTGTGTTCATTTTAAAGAGTAGGTTGCTACTTAGAGAAGATTTAAGGAGATTCGACCCCTAAAAGAGTAAAATAGTGGCACGTTTATGTAAATCTGAAATCAGCAACCTTCCTTAACCAAGCATAGTGATAAATACTTGAGCCTTCTTTGTATCATGGAGGCCTTTGCCCTGTGAAGGGACGGTAAGGCTCCCTGTTCACAGGAGCAGAGCGAAGCAACGAGCGGTGAGCGATTAAAAAGTCCACTAAAAGAATTGCATAAAATCCTCGCTAGTGACATTCTATTGGTGGATTTTTGGCTCGCTACTTCTCTACTCTGCTTTGCTCTGCTCTTATGAACAAAAATGTACATGTAAATCTTAAAAACCGTAATTATACTGAAGTAAGTTTGCTCCTGGGGTTCATCGAAACGGGACGATAGTAGATTCTAAACGTTGAAATACTGCCTTTGTAATATATTGTAGACACATTATTAGAAAATTGAGAACGTTCCTGGCCACCTGTTTTCGGGATAATCCCAACCACTGCAACTCCTGAAAGCCAGTATCAACAGTGGAGACCGCCAGAAAAGCGCCGAGCAATGAAGCTCGACGAGACCCGAACTAGCCTATTTATCCATCATAATCTAGCCTGTTGTTCTAGCAGTTAGTAACCTTGACTGTTAAGCCGGAGGTCGTTACTCGATTCCCACGAAGGACAAATCTTTGTTTGATTCTGGTGCCGATTCTCTTGTGCACAAACTATCGTAAATTTAAGTTAAATGCATCTTTCTCTTTCCGTTTAATTAAGAAAAGGACAGAAGATCAAATATTAGTTAAGTCCTGTCAAATTTAGACACTCCATAGATAATTTAGACGCAATTTAAAAACATGGCGTCTAAATATACGTCAATTGTCATGAGGCGCTGTCTAATTTGACAGGATTAAACTAAAATGTATCTTCTGTCCTTTTCTTTAAGAAATGGAAAGAGAAAGATGAACCAAACTTAAATTTACGTTAAGTTGTGCACAAGAGAATCGGCACCTCTGTGTCACCGGACAAATCTTTGTTTGTTAGTTTTAGTTCTGTGTCTGGGACTTATTGTAATTTATTTATATCTAGCTATCCGCCGCAGTTTCACCCGCATTATGTTAGGTTTTTGATTACTGCTCCGTTCCTGTAGGACATAGAGTGATGTTATGTAGCCTATGTGTTATTCTGATGTATAAGCTATTTTACTGCAAAGTTTTATCAAAATCCGTTCACTAGTTTTTGCGTAAAAGAGAAACAACTTTCACATTAATTTATCTTACGGGCTGCTATTGTCATTCTAATGTGTATCATTTGGATAGTTTACACCATTAACAAATAAATGTTAGACACAATTTCTATAAAACCTCTTTTAATTTCAGCCCAATAAATTCAGTTCATTTTCAATTTGCTATAAAATTTGATTTTTAGTTGCTTTGAAATCAATAAATAGATAGTCAACTGAGTTGTTATTTTAGTGACGTCATAAGTTGCCATTGCCATATAAAATCTATTGGAGAATTGCGTTTTGACAGCTCATAAAAAGTACGTCGATTGATAATTTGGTAAACTACCGTATTTACGTGATAGGTTCAAAGGTTTAAATAAAATTGATTGGTGTTACATCCGAACAGCATATAGGCTACATAACATCACGCCATGCCCTACAAGATATTCTTACGTACAGAACCCTTCTCCTTCAGCAAAGTGCAAGGAACCCCAATCGGCGGGCACCAGTGAACAACGCGTCAAAGTTCTGGTACGTCAAAAACAATAGCATCGAAGGAATTCTTACGACCAGGGCTGTCGCGTAGTAGCACGGGATTTTATATGAGACTAGCGACCCGCCCCAGATTCGCACGGGTGTTACAAATCTTTAAAAATCCTGGCTTATCTCCACTAAAATAAGCATGTATTATACATATTAACCTTCCTTAAGAATCACTCTATCTATTAAAAAAAACCGCATCAAAATCCGTTGCGGAGTTTTAAAGATCTAAGCATACATAGGGACAGACGGCGGATAGCGACTTTGTTTTATACTATGTAGTGACAGCTTTCGCCCGCGGCTTCGCCCGCATGGATGTCGAAACTTCTATCCCCTATCACCCCCCCCCCCCCTTCTATCCCCCTCAAGGGATGGGATTTCCGTAAATCCTTTCTTAGTGGATACTTACTCTTCACAGAGAACCTCAAAGTTTCATGTCGCTATGACCAGCCGTTTGGGTTGTGCGTTGATAAAGCAACTATTAGTTAGTCAGTTTACCATTTTATTTTATTGCTTTAATCCGCGGGCGTAACGGCGGGCGAAAGCTAGTCTCTCTACATATTTTAAGCATACTGTTAACCTGGTCAAATTGTTACAGATTTAGACAGTATTTTTGGACTTATTCAAGCAGATACGCGAAACTTACGCTACAAACTTGTAACTTTATGTTCGTGAACTACTAAACTACGGAACCGATATTAATAAATAATAATAATATCCTGGGACAACTCAAACACGACCTGATCTGATCCGAAACTAAGCAGAGCTTGCACTATGGTAACCAGACAACTGATAGACATGCTTTAAAAACAAATATATTATAGATAAATTACACCACACAGAATAAACAACAATACTCCAATACACAAAGATTTGCTTTTGGTGGGATTCGAACACGACCTCCAGCTTAGCAGTCAGGGTCACTAACCACTAGACCAACAGGCCCGTCAAAATGATAGAAGGACTTAGCCAACATGTTATTTAGTTACGACGTAATTTACGAGTATGACGGTGATTTAACCTTTCAACGACGAACTGACAGCCGGCTGTCGCTCTGCTATTGTCCTTTTATTGTGTCTCAAATCACGTGAGTTCAAAGGTGTAACAAGGACGAAGTCGGCGGTTAAAGCTAGCCAAAATAGTCTTTCTGCCAACCCTAGTAACAAGTTAAAAACTAAAGACATATTTGTCTCCCTCTGCCGTTGAACAACAAAAAAGGAGTTATTTTTGTTGAAAAAAAACCTCAGGAGATATACTGAGGCAGCGGCAGAATCAAAGCGTTCTTAACGTGTCACAAGATAAGAATGCTTAGAGTCCGTTTGTGCGAAAATGTGGAAAATATCGCCTGCGTGCGTCTTTGTGTGTGTGAGTTAACACAGGTCACTCACACTAACTCATTGTTCGTGTTGGTGAGTGATGTTCGTCGATATCTTTGTTTGGAATTGAGAAGTATGATTTGGGATTTAACCTTTCCACCAAGCGACAGCCGGCTGTCGGGCTGCTATTGTCTTTTTATTGTGTCTCAAATCATGTGTGTTGAAGGTCAAGGCCCTGTTTCACAACCTAGAAATAGTCATTATATACAACTGGATTCAAAAATGAAACTGGGCCTAGACAAGTGGCATTGTAGAATAGATAGCGAAAACGAATAGATTGTCAAATGTATGGAATTGACATACGCTTTCGCTAAACAATTTGACATCTCCATACATTTGACAATCTATTCGTTTTCGTTATCTATTCTATAATGCCACTTGTCTAGGGGGGCTGATTTTGTATGAATTTATCTGCCAGATATTTTAATCAGAACTTATTATTAGAAGATTGTGAAACAGATATAGGTGCTTAATATTTTATGTCTCTAGAAGTTAAAGATGATTGTGCAAAATATCGCCTCTGTTTGTGCTTGTGTGTGAGTGAACACAGCTCACTCACATTCGCTTAGCGTTAGTATTGGTGAGTGAAGTTCGTCGATATCTTTGTTTGGAATTGAGAAGTTTGATTTGGGATTAAATCTGTTAGATGTCTAGAAGTTAAAGATAATTTTGGAACATCGCTTGCGTTTGTGCTTATGTGTGTGTATAGCTTACTCACACAGTGAGAGGAGTGTGAGTGAGCGTGAGTGATGTTCGATGACATTTTTGTTTTAAATTGAGAAGTATGATTTGGTTAAATCTGTAAGGTCTCTAGAAGTTAAAGATGATTTTGGAACATCGCTTGCATTTGTGCTTATGTGTGTGTATAGCTTATTCACACAGTGAGAGGAGTGTGAGTGAGCGCGAGTGATGTTCGTCGATATCTTTGTTTGGAATTGAGAAGTTCAATTTAGGATTAAATCTGTTAGGTCTCTAGAAGTTAAAGATGATAGTGGAATATCCCCTACGTGTGTTATGTGCATGATTGTATGTTGTGTGTCTGGGTGTAAGTTATTTATTATATATTTATAAATTACTAGCTTTTGCCCGCGACTTTGTCCGCAGGGATTAATAGTTCCCGTTCTCGGGAGATTTTCAGGATGAAAACTACCCTATGGCCCTTCTCGGGTCCCAGACTATATCTGTACCAAATTTCATTCAAACCGGTTAAGTGGTTTAGGCGTGAAGAGACAGACACACAGAGTTACTTTCGCATTTATAGTATTAAGTATATATGGATGTAAGTATTATTGCTTTCTGAATTTTTATTGTCAGGCTTTTTCGGTTATCTATCTAGTACTGGTATATTAAAGATTTTTTTTTACTTAGTCGCGTAGTTACGTAGTTTTTTTTTACTTTACTTTGTTTGTCTCTCACGGTAGTCTTTCTCCGTAAACCTTCGACACCACGTGATTTGAGACACAATAGAAAGACAATAGCAGCCCGACAGCCGGCTGTCGGTTGGACGTCAAAAGGTTAAAAACCTTTAACTACCCAGTCGGATGTGTAGATAGTTATACTACAATAAATTTTATACTTTTAATAGATATCCTTTAATAGATATCCTCGGACAACTCACACACGGTCATCTGATCCCAAACTAAGCAGAGCTTGTACTATGGTAACCAGACAACTGATAAACATACTTATATATTTTTAAATACACATTTTTTTTTTTATCTATCCTACGCTGTCCCACTGCTGGGCAAAGGCCTCCCCAAACTCCTTCCAGACTCCCTTTTCCTTCGCTTCTTCGAACCAGCTCTCGTGGTGTGCGTCAAGCTCATCACGCCACCTTTTCCTAGGCCGACCTCGGTGACGACGTCCATCCTCCGGCACCCACTGTGTAGCGACTTTAGCCCAGCGGTCGCAGCTCATGCGGCTAACGTGACCCGCCCAATCCCATTTGAGCCTGGCAGCTTTTTTGCCCACATCCGTTATGCCACACATAATATAGATAAATCACACCCAGACACAGAACAAACATTCGTGCTCATCACACAAAGTTTGTCCAGGGTGGGAATCGAACCCACGACCTCCGGCTTAGCAGTCAGGGTCACTAACCACTAGACCAACAAGCCCGTCAAACTTTAACGTCGGCACTTCTGAATTTAACGTCCAGCTCTGAAACCAACGATGGTTATTGTTTAAAATACGGGTGTGTAAGCATTAAATACTCCTTTGAAGAAAACAAAAAGTTTTCAAAGAAATTTCTTGTTTCTTGTTTTTAAAAGATTTTATTGGCCTACCATTGGCTACGTGCACTACAGGGCAATATCTAAAACAAGTAAGTAATATTTTACCAAGAATTTTTGTAAGTTTGTAACGAATTAAATCAATAACTACTACACCGATTTTCATAATTCTTTTATTGCTAGATATCCATTTTTCGAGGACGATGATATAGGTATATAATTATATAACATCGCGCTTCAGAAAACAATGTAAAAAATATTACATAGAACACAAACAATTATAAAACCACGATCATTAGACCAATAATAATTATTGTCAATAATGAAGAGGAAAGATGAAGAGATTTTTTTTGTGTTTTTTATAGTATCAAGTTCCATCTTATATTTATACCTACATTGGTGGCAATTAAATGACTCAGAATTAATAATAACTAGCTTCTGTCCGTGGCTTCGCTCGCGTTAGAAAGAGACAAAAAGTAGCCTATGTTACTCTCCATCCCTTCAACTATCTCCACTTAAAAAATCACATCAATTCGTCGCTCCGTTTTGCCGTGAAAGAAAGACGAACATACAGACAGACAGACAGACAGACAGACAGACTCACTTTCCTATTTATAATATTAGTACGGATTTAAAGCTAGCATAATTTAAATCTTCGAATACTTACACGTGATTTGAGACACAATAGAAAGACTATAGCAACGTGACAGCCGGCTGTCGCTTGGTCTACGAAAGGTTAATGCAGTTTTTTAAATTTTGCAATATTGATACAATGTAACATAGAAATGGTATATGGTTTTAATATGAGCAAAGTAATAAAGGCATTGAATAAAATAATAAAAAACGCGGATTTCAGAAAAAATATATCTAGGAGAGTATTTAAACCGACTTCAAAGAATAGGTTCTTGGTAAAAAAAAAGCACTAAAAAGTAAAAAATAATCGCTTTTTTAAATAAAACGAACCGCTTTGGAAAACTAGAATAACTTAAATTTGAGGTCGGTGACTATGTAAAATAACAACCAAAACAGAAGCTCCCGACTTCCAAAACTTAAGTTATTTTTCTGCCTTTAGTTTTTGAAGTCGATACGTCAATACGGTATTTTACACCATTATCAATTGACGTACTTTTTATGAGCTGTCAAAACGCAATTCTCCAATAGATTTTGTATGGCAATTGCAAAATCATAAAATCATATTTATTTTGTAAATAGGTTATATACAAGGTGTATTTTTGGTCTTGCTCAACCCGTTAGGAGATGATTCTACCCATGAAAACAAACAACTTTTGTTATGGAACCAACTCTGAAATCGCGAAAAAAATATCAGCTGTTTCTAAGAAAAGTTCAATGCCCTCGGGCTATAATGTATGAACCAGCTGATATTTTTTTCACGATTTCAGAGTTGGTTCCATAATGAAAGTTGTTTGTTTTTATGAGTAGAATCATCTCCTAGCGGGTTGAGCAAGACCAAAAATACACCTTGTATATAACACTTTTACACGTCAATATTTTGTTTTTTTTTATTTATTTTAAGCGAACGATGGGGCCGGTGTTTCGTAGCTGGACTGCTCTGAGAAGAAATATCCGAAACATTTCAGAGGTCAAAGTCTCTTTTAAAGTCCATACAATCGTATTGGTCAAAAATGTGCGAGAACCATGGAGGTTAATGTCTGAGGCACTCTCTTGATGAGAGAAGGACACAGATTTGAGTGGACCTGTCCAGACAGTGCAAGCATTTGTCAGTAATCGTTTAGCTCAACTAAAAACTAAGGAGCCCAACGTCTTGACGAACAGTACCAAAGTAAGGACATTTGGGTAGGCCGCATTAAATACTCTAACATTTATTGGTTAATGGTGTAAACTACCCAATTATACAATCACACTTCTTCCTTTCCTACACCTTTCTATTAAATAATAATCAATCCGTTACTAAGAGGGGTCGGCAGAAATGGTAGTAATTTGACAATACTCTACACAGCAGGCATACTGTGCGGCGCGTGCTGGATTAACTGTAATTTTCAAATTATGGTTTTGTTAATATTCTTGATTTTTAATTTGATTTTGGTGCCTTATAATTTTTTAATGCCCTGCTGGTTTCAAAGTGCTGCATTTGGTCCTTGGGTTCAATTTCCGTGGTTTTGAGTTACTCGGGGATCGATTTCCGGGTTTAAAAAGTTATTGTAGGTATATTCCAATTTAAAATTTAAATCAGGAGTTTGAACTTGGAGCTTGGAGCAGCAACTTGGAGTTAAGAAGTTGGCGGTTCGGAAAGCCTTAATTATAAAGATAAATCACTTATATTATGTAGGTATATAAAAGATAAAATAACTTGAATAGTTTAACATGATAGATTTGGGTCTTGTTGTTGTTTTGCGTGGCTCTCTTCGGAAATTATCTTAATTGTTAAGTTATTTTTAACTTTTATTTTCATATATTATCTTCAATAAATTCAGCCTTTAAAATTCTGCTAAATCCAGAATCAAAGCCTGTCTTTTCTAAACATATAAATGATAAACTGACTGACTAGTGACATGAAACTTGGAGATCCACTGAGAAATCCGTTCTCCGTACTAATATTATAAATGCGAAAGTAACTCTGTCTGTCTGTCTCTTCTTCACGCGTAAACCACTGAACCGATTTGAATGTACAGCAGATATAGTCTGTGACCCGAGAAAGAACATAGGATAGTTTTCATTTCGGAAATCCCCCTGAACGGGAACTATTAATCCATGCGGACGAAGTCGCGGGCAAAAGCTAGTGATTTATAAAAATTCTAACCCTAAAGGCTTAATATAGGGAATGAATGTATCATCACATACGGGCGAAGCCGCCGATAAAAGCTAGTCATATATACAGATTTACCTAGCAACATTTTTTTGTAAAATTACTTACATTTAGCGATGAGTATACCACATTATTCTATCAAGTATTTGACCGTACCGAATTTCTAAAAGCATTATAGAAAAGTTGACCAACAATAACATATTCGTAAAGGTAATATAACACCCTTATCCCTAGCTATTGTGCAGTAGGGGTGTGTCCGTAAAGCAAAAAACTACTAAGGGTTCAAATCCCCGTTGAGATTTTTGCATTTATTTTGAAGTATTTGTTTTTATTAGTTTTTTTGTGTACTTTGTAGGTGTTTGTGCTGTAGGCAATATGTACTATATGTATATCTTCTAAAAACGCTTCCGTTACTGAGTGATTGACTGACTGACAGACAACGCACAGCCGGAACTACTGGTCGTAGAGAGCTGAAATTTGGCATGTGTGTTTGTTGGAGGCTGTAGTGTATGTACATATAAAACGGTAAACGGTGGCTGAAAGAAAGAAAGAAAACACATTTATTCTGGACACACACAGACACAGAATTAAAAACAATAACAATCTACTAACCCAAAGAAACGAAGAGTACAATATAAAGCCTGTGCGAGGGCAGAAAAGGCACCTACTCAGCATGGAGCTGCTTCAGAGACGCAGCGCTGGTGTTCTGGCAGGGCCTAAAGTGACGTTACGGGCAGCCACGTAAGGTATAAAAAAAAGCGTTTATTCAAAGTACCAAACACAGTTTACAAAAAAAAATTACTTTTACCAAACTGTAAAACAGTTTGTTGGCAGATGTAGCACCCTTAAATAATAGGTACAATTAAATTAAGTTCAGAAAAACCTTTGACATCGCAATTCACAATAATAGTTGCTAAGTAAGTAGTTTAAGTAGGACATAAATTTAATTTAAATATCTCCATTTATGAGGCCTTGACAAACTTTGTTGAGAAGAAACTTCACCATTTTGTTTTTGAAAGATGGAATAAGATTTATATAATAATAATAATAAATAAATAATTAATAAAATTGAAAAAAGAATAAGTTAAGTAAAATAAGAAATGAAAAATATATTGCCACACTCGAATAGAGTAGCTAAAATGACTGTTTGCATTGTTGATATCAACGCTCAGTCTAAACCGCTGGACATAGATACTTTAAACTTGCAGGGTGTGTTCTTGTATTTATATTGAATATACAGAAAGAAATGACTTTTGGGAATTTGACCTCCAAAGGGCTTAAATCCGTACTTAATATTATAAATGCGAAAGTAACTCTGTCTGTCTGTCTTTTCTTCACGCCTAAACCACTGAACCGATTTAAATGAAAATTGGTACACATATAGTTTGGGACCCGAGAAAGGACATAGGATAGTTTTCATCCCGGAAATCCCCCGGGAACGGGAACTATTAATCACGCGGACAAAGTCGCGGGCAAAAGCTAGTAGTGGATAGAAGTTCACTGCTAGTAAAATAACTAGTCAAAATCAAAATAAAACAAACATTTTACATTACAGTATTAAAAAGCACTTTGGTAAGCTTAAGCTCTCCCTTATAAAAGAACAGACAATCGCCATTTTTTATATAGATACCATACAAACAGATACACACCTTGCTTCCGAAATAAGATCATTTTTTTCATTGTTACTCAAAATGGGCGTGGTTTTTCTATAGGAATGGCAAGATTGGTGAGGATGTAACTGTGTTTTTAACAATAAATTTATACAGAGAAATATTCTCAGAGTAGAAATTCGGATCAAATTTATCCGTTACAAATCTCCCTGAATGTCCTCCTCAAATAAAAAAGAACATCTAAATTCACATTAATATGTACATACACACCAATGTAATAACTCCTTAAGTTTTTATTACTTCATAACCTTTGATGTCAGTTAAAAATCAATGTTCTAATTCAGGGTCAATCATTAATTATAATACCAGCCTGTTACTGTCCCACTGCAGGGCAAAGGCCTCTTCTCATACAGAGAAGGCACGAGCATTGATCACAACGCTTGCTCAAGGCGGATTGGTGATTACGGACTTATATTCACTACAAGTCCAGGTTTTCTTACATAAGCAAACCAAATTAATTTATAAACAAATAATACTTCACTCAGCGCTCCAGCCGGTGATCAATGCTCTTGCCTTCTCTTTATAAGAAGAAACCTTTACCCTGAAACATTAACAGTCTGATCCTAATATTATTATTTAATAGCACCCCCATACGACTCTAAAAAACCATTACATGTAACTTAACACCATAAAATTAAGTAACAGTTAAACTATGGCGTCGGTTCCACTATGGGTCTTTGGCACGCTCTGAACACCCGATATTACAATTACAAGAACATTGTTCTTTTGACGAATAAATTGGTAACCAAAGTTACCGAATTGACGTTTGGTAACGGAATGCAACTTTGCCACGTGTCACAGTTTTGATTGAAATCTTTTAGTATTGGCTTAGAGCAAGGATATGTAAAAAGGTGTAGATAAACGATATTTTACCACAGATTAATAAATAGTTACTACGTAACAGATACTTCACTCCAATACAAAAACCAAAATACCTACGCTATAATAGCCTACAAAATCATAATAATAATACCAGTTGTTTGCAGCGAGGAGAAATGTACCATAAGTACGCACAAAGAGAGTTGAGATTCTTTTGCCCGCCGCGCGACTAACGTGTGTGCGTGTCGTCCAGCAAATCTGCTAGGGTTATACGTATGATGATAATGGTAATAAAACGAATGTTTTAGAAAATCAATTATTTTTTTATTTGTTGATCAAATATTTTTTAGTTTGATAAAATGACTGATGCATATTTTTCGTTCCTTGAATTCCCGACTAATATATTTTAGTGTCGAAAAATATCCAAAACGGCGTGAATAATTTTAATAAATAATCAAAAGGGAAACAGAAGAATTGGGAGACAGGGGAATTGCACAATAATCACGCAATAATTACGTGGTTTCGGCATTTTGATAGTCAGCGCTGTACCCGTGATGCGCGAGCACTCAGCCGGGCGCGCGACAGCCCGGTGTTCGTTGTATCGTCGACGATACGCGAAGCGGTAGGCATAAAACGCGTGGCCTTGAGCGAGTGACGGACGCCTGATTTTACCTTCAAAAACGGCACACTAACGCACACATACATTCATTACACGTCAAAGTAGGATGGTATGATTGAAGTAGTGCGAGTGGAGAAGAGATAAATGTCAAATGTCATCGCGATACTCAGTAAAATGTTGGTCAAATAGCAAACTTTTAATGTGCCACTTTTTGACTGCATTTAACCCTATCTACACCGTTTTACTTATAATGTCATTGGCTTAGACAATAATATTATAAAGGTGTAGATAGGTTATAGGCAGTCAGCCAGTGGCACTTTAAAATGTATTTATTTTACCAAATTATTTGTCACAAATTATATTCGTCTCTTTTTCACTCGCAATACTTGAATCACGTCATCCTACTTTGACGTCTAATTGCATGTGTGCGTTAGTGTGCCGTTTTTTAAGAAATAATGTCGTATTAGTGACCTTTCTACACATTTTGACGTGACAACGTCTTATAAATTGGTTTGCCGGGTGACACTTCAAGAAACTGCGTTACGCTCCGCTCACGTTATGCGCTCACAATGGGAGCGAGTGAGAGGCACGCGTCCCTTAATTCCACTCGGGCATGGTTAGCCCGCCTAAGAGCGAGAGAGACAGACATAAAAAGTGAAAGGCACGCGTCCCTTCCACTCGAGCACAGTTAGGTAGTTAACATTTTGTTAAAATGAAATTCAGTGCGAGATTCTTTGTATAAATTAATGTTTTAAATATAATTCTTTGTATAAATAAATATTTTAAATTGTTACTATTATTTCATCCTTCTTCCTACTATACGAATGAATATTCACATTAAAATTATTTTACCACTCAAAGTCGTTGTCACGTAAAACTTTCGCCCGTATACCGACTTTACAGGCAACCAATTTTTTTTTTTTTTTACGTAGAATTTCATTGGTATGGCATGGAATGTTAGAATTACTTATAGCCCCAAAACTGTACATAATGTTTCTTATTGAATTAAAATAGCTTTGGACTTTAAGTGGAATGTATGGGCCGTAGAGTAGAGGGCCGTAGAACAATGGCTTTGGTGTTCAGTGACTTAAGTAATAAAAAACCAAAGTGCAAATAATGTATTATGTATAAAATGATATTTATTTCGTAAATTGTTTCAACATAACATTTCTAAGAGAACGATGGGCTCGGTGTATCATTTCTGAGAGGAAAAATCCGAAACAAACTCTGAGAATAAAGTCTCTTAAAATCCAATTAAATGTGTTGGTGTAATAATGAGAGATCCATGAGGGTTAATAACTGAAGTGATCTCTAGATAAGAGAAGCATAATAGATTTTTGTGGACTTGCCCAGACAGTACAACTTACGGAAAATCAACTGATAATCCCGTGCCTTAAAAAGCACGTAAAGCCAGTTAGTATAATATTCAAAGGTCAAAGTGGTGGAGTCAGGAGTGTCAAAGTTACCACCACCTCCCGGTGGTCATTCGTAGAACTTTGACACTCGTTAAAAGTCAGCCAGAAACTCTGACCAGTCTAACCAAGAGGTATCGTGTCGCCCAGTTACTGGATTGTGGAGGTCTGGTAGGCAGTCGCTCCACGTAAAACACTGGTATCCAGCTGAATCCAGTTAGGCTGGAAGCCAACCCCAATAGGGAAAAGGCTAGGGAGTATGCATGCCCAGACAGTGTAAGGATTAGTCAGTAATAAATAGTTAATCTAAACGTCAACTAAACTGTAAAGACTGGTTGAGAATGCCTAAGACATGAAGTCTACCGTTGTACCTTTATACTAAACTAGCTTTTGCCCGCGACTTCGTCCGTGTGAATTAATAGCTCCCGTTCCCGGGGGATTTTCGAGATGAAATTACTATCCTATGTCCTTTCTCGGGTTTCATTTTTTAATTTTTTCCAGACTATATCTGTACCAAATTTCATTCAAATCGGTGCAGTGCTTTAGGCGTGCAGAGGAGACAGTCAGAAAGACAGATATAGTCACTTTTGCATTTATAATATAAGTACGGATAAAAAATCCACAAAAACATATGTCACAAAAAACCTTTCAACACCAAACAGAAGCTCCCCAAACGTCCACCAGAGGGCGTCCTTCACATTGAATTAAAAACTCAATCGAAATGAATTCTCTCTTCATTATAAGTTCATATCACACACAATGCTATAAATACGCCGCGCAGTGGGACGCGACTAACATTAGTGCCACTGCATTATAATGTAAAAAGATCAACACTCGTCCTTTTTCGGTAGGTTTAAGTTATGAGACGTGGCGGGAGCGGGTAGTGTGGCGTTTTAATAAGATACTAACTGTCCCTCGCGGTTTCATCCGCATCTTTGGTTATTTTTCTCCAGTAGGTTGTAGCGCGATTTTATATAGCATAAAATCTGCCTTAATAAATGAGCAATCCAACTCAAAAAGATTTTTTTTTAATCAGTCCTGTATTACATACACACTCTTCAACTGTAGCTATACCAAGTGCTGTATATTTTTTTTGTGTTCATTGTGTGATGAGTATTTTGCTCAACAAATATAATTATCATCTGCCCTTTTCTTAATAAAATAGAAAGAAAAAATGCACCACTATTTTTAACTCCATCAAACCACTTCCCGCTTACAACTTAACCCACAACCTAAAGCGCTGTTCACACGTCCCCCGCTGAGCACATTAGCATTGTGTCAGATAATCTGGCGCCCTGCTGTCTCCCATTGTGCTACCAGCCTAATCGCGACAGCCCGAAAATTGTGAAGAGTAACCCTGCCTTTTGGTTGCAAGGTTCAGTATGTTGTTAAATCTGATCTGTGAGAATGAGAGGATTATTGTGAATTATGACGCGTCTATCGTGATGACCAACGATGCAATTTCGATCGTTTAGGAACATTTGCAATTAATTCTTGGTGTCAATCTATCAAAAATACTTTTGAAGGAATTCTACCACCTTCCTACTAAGAATAGTCTTTAAAAGACCACTTCGAAAATTTAATATTTATTAAAGTAAAGATCTATCAAAACAAATTAACCTTTCAACGAACAAGCGGCAGCCGGCTGTCGGACTGCTATTGTTTTTCTATTGTGAGACACGACAGAAAGTGTGTTACAATAAAAATCACGTGTGTTCGAATATTTAATTCACCGATTTTTGACATTGCTTGTATTTGGTACTAAGAGATTGTCAGTCTCATGGCCAAAAGCTTTACCTGCTTCCCAAAGCACGAGAGAGTGACGAACTCTACAACTCAGAGCTACTGATGAGAAATTACAATCACCTGGGAATTATACCTAGGACCTCACTCTCAGTAATTACGGTTAAATAAATCTCAGGAACCCGAAGAAAGGAAAAGAAGAAGGAGATGCAGATAGGAGGGTCCGAATTCAAAAATTATTCTTATTTTGGATAGCCTATACATCGAGGAAGGTTATGTAAATAAATAAATATACTGGGACAACTCATACACGGTCTGATTCCAAGTTAAGCTCTGCTTAGAGCTTGTGTTATGGTAACCAGACAACTGATATACATACTTATATAATTTATAAATACATACATATAATAGATAAATATGTGTTACGTAACATCACTCTACGGATTACAGAAGTGGAGTAGTAATTAAAACCAAGCGCGGATAAAACGGCGGGGGATAGCTAGTTAGAAAATAAAAACTTGAGGCGCAGTTCCATGATCATTTTTGTGTAACGAATGTTTGTTTGTTGATATCACGTTCGTTCTTATTTTCTACATAATTAAAATACCAGCCTATCTGTCCCACTGCAGGGCAAAGGCCTCTTCTCATACAGAGAAGGCACGAGCATTGATCACCACGCTTGCTCAAGGCGGATTGGCGATTTCAGACTTGTAGTTACTACAAGTTCAGGTTTCCTCACGATGTTTTCCTTGACCGATGTCTATGATGTCTAAGATAAACTTTAGATAGTACAAATGAATTGAAAAAGTCACATTGGTACTTGCCATTATTCGAACCCACAACCTCTTGCATGAGAGGCAGACGCCTTAACCAATAGACCATCACATTTTCTACATATTAATTCCAATGAAGTATAAAACAAACAACGAGAATGATAAAACTACAATAACTGACAAATGGCCATTTTGGACACGTCACCACGATGACCTCCACGGAACCCAAAAGGTGCTAAAACAAAAAACAAAAAGCCTTTCCGCCTCGGTAGCATCAATTTGTTTTTGATGATCCCGCGATATAGAAATGTCTTTTTTATCTGCGCAGGCACAGAATGAATCGGTTTTCGGAAACCTGAGGAAGCTGGGACGGTGTGTGCCGCTTTGGAGGTTTTAAAATCTTAGGAAATCTTGGTTTTATATGTCTTGGCCTAGTGGTTAGGGCACCTGCCTCTCGTTTATAAGGTAGCGCGTTTATTTATTTATTTATAAAGGCCTACCAACTAAGACACAAACAAACAATCTTAAAATACAACAATGACCAGTTAATGTATGCTCATTACAGCTAGGCACAACATGGTTTTTTGACACTCCAAATTGTTTGAAACCAATGAGAGTTTTTTAATTTATTTGTATTCCTTATGATAATCAAGGACACTTTACTGAGAAGCCGTCGGTCCCAGTTGTCATTAAATAGATAGTCTTAAATGTCTTTTGTCTAACTAAGGGGTATCGAATACCCCAGTAACGGGATTCTGAAGGTCCGATAGTCAGTCAGTACCCTTTTCAACTAAATGAAGTGAGGTTGAATGAAAGCCGATCCTAACTTAATTGGAAAAATGGCTGACGAGATGATAAAGAATCAATCAGTAAAAAATATTTTCTGTCTTTAGTTCGATTAGCATCAGTGTGTCGTGATGGCTCAGTGGATAAGGCGCCCGCCTCGTGTGTAAGAGGTTGTGGGTTCGAATCCGGGCATGTACCAATGTGACTTTTTCAATTCATATGTACTTTCTATAGTTTATCTTAGACATCACTGACATCCCGTGCCTCGGAAAGCACGTAAAGCCGTTGGTCCCGGTTGTCATTCGTAGAACTTTGACAGTCGTTACTGGTTAGCCAGAAACTCTGACCAGTCTAAGCAAGAGGTATCGGGTCGCCCAGTTACTGGGTTGTGGAGGTCAGATAGGCAGTCGCTCCACGTAAAACAACGGTATCCAGCTAAATCCGGTTAGGCTGGCAGCCGACCCCAATGCGGTTGGGAAAAGGATAGGGAGATGATGAGTTCGATTAGCATCAGTCAGTCAGTTTATCTTTCATTATTTTAGTTTTGTTCTTAAATATAGTTTTAGTAACTAGCTTATCAATGAATACATGTTGGTTAACAGCTAAATCAACGCACAGCTAAAACCGCTGGTCCTAGAGACATGAAACGTGAAAGATGTGTTCTTTGTAAAGAGAAGGTAGCTACTAAAAAAGGATTTTTGAAAATTCGACCCCTAAAGAGGCACAATAGCAGATGGAAGTTCGACATTAATAATTTCGTCATTTCAATTAGTATGAGTATGAGGAAAAGCCTACTAAAAATCTAAAGTACAAATTCACAAGCCACAATAGGAACACACCAGACCAAGGTCGTGTTTTTGTCCAAATTCAATATTAATAAATTCTTTAGTTTGTCCAGTGCGAAACAAAATGAGGGACAAATCTTTTGTTGTATCTCGGATCATCAGATGTGTGATTCCGGTCCGATTCGATTCCGTGTCATTGCGTTTTTGTATTTTATATTGTTTTTAGGGTTCCGTGTCAATCTAACTGACCACTAGACACTCCTGAGAGGAGGCTCTAGAAGTTATACAAGACAGGCTTGTCAATAAACCTTAAAAAAGAAGGAAGTTCAGATGAAGTTGAAGAGTCCAGTTGAAAATCTTCGTCAGGCATTTTTGCTGAACTGAACCTGCTTGAGTAATTTTTTTTTATAACCTTTTTACTGTCGCATCTATGGGGATGGGGACCAATTTAATGTTGTTTAGTTTTTTATTTAATGAAAGCGTTTTTTAGTAGAAATAAACGTTATTTTCTTTTTTATTATTATTATCACCAGGATTCTTTGTTACGATTCCGCTGTCCGTCCGTTTTTCTGTCAAAATGCTGTATCAAAACAGTTCTTGACTTCTTGAAAATTAAAATCATACTATTATGTACGTGTGTATATCGTTTACCGCTGTAACCTATTCTGACAATAAAAATTTAATAAATATGAGATTTAAAGAGGTTCTCTCTACAAGTGACATATTTTTTAGTAAGGTAGTCATGCTACAGAACCCCGGACTCCGTCTCTGACCCACACTTGGCCAGTTTTTTGTTTATTTTGAGGTATCAAAGTTTTTTTAGCTTGCCAAAGGTCGTACGTTTGCTTCGTTTCGTGAATAATTTTTGATTGAAGTCATGAGTTCTTGAAAGAGTTGAATGAAACATTGTGTTTTGATGTTGTAGGTGTTTTAAAAGGGATTTAGGTAGTTCTGGAACATATTAGCGTTATCGTCACAGTTTATGAAAAAATAAAGACTTTATTAAAGACTAGAAGCACTCATAAGTGGTTAGTTAAATATCTGTACTTCCGTACTTATATTATAAATGCGAAAAAATAAAAATGCCAAAGTTCTACGAATGACAACCGGGACCAACGGTTTTATGTGCATCTGTCTGTCTGTCTGTCTTTTCACGCCTAAACCACTGAACCAATTTGAATAAAATTTGGTACAGATATAGTCTGGGACCCGAGAAAGGACATAGGATAGTTTGATCCCGGAAATCCGCTGGGAACGGGAGCTATTCTTCCACGCGGACGAAGTCGCGGGTTAAAGCTAGTAATCTTATATTTAACTGTGTGTAAGTGCTTCTCCTATGTTATTCATCATCTTTCTAGCCTTTTCCCAAATAGGTATGTTGACGCCGGCTTCCAGGGTAACCGAATTTAGCTAGATAGTAGCCAGTTAGTATTAGTTTTTACGTGAAGTGACTGCCTATCAGACCTCTACCCCCCAGTTACTAGACGACACGATACCCCTTGGTTAGACTGGTCAGACTGTCTGGCTTGTGACTACCTGTAATAACTGTCAAAGTTCTACGAATGACAACCGGGACCAACGGCTTTATGTGCATTCCGAGGCACGGGATGTCAGTGATGTCCAATATAAAGTTTAGAAAGTACATATGAACTGAAAAAGTCACATTGGTACGTGCCCGGATTCGAACCCACAACCTTTTGCATGTGAGGATATTATATTAGTAAACCTTAATAATATTTAGTTGCGCGCAAACAGTATATTTTACGTGATGCATCTACGAACAACATCACAAAACAAACAACGAATAGTTGTTTTTGAATTTATTTTTAAAATGTCGCATTGACTGTATAGTACTTAAAAACTTTTTTCTTCAATCATAATCATTACGTATGTCATTGCCATTTATTTTACCAAAAAACTCTAAACCAAGAATTTTAAATCTCTTTCTTGTCTCGAGAGACAAGAAAGAGACGCAAAACATAAGTGACGAGTCAAGGTCATATTTTTGGTCCTCAATTCTTTCTTCGTGGTGCAGTATTCAGTGTTTTATTTAAAATTCTTGCTCTAAACTAACTTAACTCTTTACTAAATGGCCAAACATTGGTTGAATAATAACAATATACTATGAAACTAAACCATCAAAGTACCTGCCAAATTCCAGCTCCATACGTTAAGCAGTTTTCAAGATTATGACCATTATTCCTGTTAACATACCCTATAAAGGGAATCATACCACAAAATAAGCCATATGTTCATCTTTATTTATACACAATAATAAATATTATTTGGACCAGGTTATGACGGGGTAACAAAAAAAACAATGATGCTTTCCCATCTATTGTGTACGAAAGGGTTTGACCCTTTGTAAATATGCCTTTTAGTTTATTTGACAGATAAATTTTGACATAATTCTGCTTGGTTTGTCAAGAAAAATGTATTTTGAAAATATATTGTTGTCGGGCCTGTTGGTCTAGTGGTTGGTGACCCTGACTGCCAAGCTAGAGATCGTCGATTCTCACCCAGGATAAATCTTTTTGTAAATGGCATATTTGTTTGTTCTAAGTATAGGTGTAAATTATCTGGTACATTTATAATTTACTAGCTGTCCCCCTCAGTTTCATCCGCGGTATATCAGATTTTTGGTTACTAAAAAAAGAAGATAAAAAGTATTCTATGTCCGTCCCCTGGTCCTAAGGGGAGGTATCCCCACCAATATTCAGCCAAATCGGTTCTGCCGTTCTTGAGTTATAAAATGTGTAACTAACACGACTTTCTTTTATATGTATAGATTATATTATAAGTAATTATTCTGGCTTCTGACTAGACAATAGTTAATTGTCAAAGTTCTACGAATAACAACCGGGACTATTGGCTATACGTGGTATCCGTGTCACGAGATATTAGTGATGTCCGAGATAAACTTTATAAAATACACAAAAAGAATTTTATTGAAATAGTCACATTGGTACCGCCTGAATTACTAGGCAAATTTTATTTATATTACTGTAAATTACATTTTGACCACCAAACTTAAAATATCAAAATCTTACACCATTACCGTAATAGCATTACGCGAGCGTTCATAAATAACATATCGGTCACATATTCAATATGCTGATATTGTATGCTCGTAAGTACTTTTATAATCCGGCTTGCTAGCACTTCAATTGTAAGCACTTTTGTTGCTCATCCGATCACCTATGGCTACCTGTGTTGGTTTGTACACACTGGGTGATTATAACAAGCCACTATTTTAAAAGAAAAAATTGTTGTCTATGATTTGATTAAAACTGAGAATTAAAATCAAAATTGTTATGGCGATATGAATAGACGTTACTAAGAGACTTTGGCTTAGCCATGTTACGTCTCTATCGTGCACTTGACGTTTGACAGTTGTGTGACAGTGATAGGGTACCTATAGTGCTAAGCCAAAGTACGTGCTTAGTAACATCTATTAATCCCACCTTTAGTTTTTATGTTCTAAACATTAAAAGTACACCATTAAAAAGTAAAATAGTAAAATCTAGTCGCCTATTTGAAAAGGTAGTTAATTATTTAAATTTAGTAAAATACAATTAAGTAACAACTACCAATTCTTGCAATTTTTCGGAATTTTCCGGATAGTTTCATTCACATATAGGTAAGCTCATTTAGACAGAAAAATGAACTTTTTAGCTATAAGACTCATTAAGTATAACATTCGAAATTTACTTTTATTTTAGCCATTGGTTACTCGATGTAAGAAAACGGCCCGTGTACACCGCACCTCGTCCACAAAAGTGCAACACACCCCGCTGTGTACAATAAGCCTTAACAAATATTTTGCAAATAATACCTCGTGTGTCCCCGGGTTTACGGTGAGTACACGCCCTATTTTGGGCTATGATTTTGGATATTCGGGTATTAAATTTGAAAAGTATTTGTACCGAGTTTTTTTTTAATCTTGTGCCTTGGTACTCTTGGCCCTGAGGTCCTTTAAAACCCCGACGAGAAAAAGCGGTTATAAGTTTAACCTTTCAACGTCCAAGCGACAGCCGGCTGTCAGGCTGCTATTGTCTTTCTATTGTGTCTCGAATCACGTGTTTGAAGGTTTAACTGCTACGTGTGTATCTGCTTGACTGTCTGTCACACCGTAGCTCTAAAACGGATGAACCGATAAGGATGAAGTTTTTTTATTTGAAAGTAGGTTATCTAGTAATGGTTTTTAGACATGTTTTATCGAAATCGGTTCAATCGTTTCAAAGTTACTACTCTTTTGGGCAGGAAAGATTTTTTTTTATTTTTAATTTGGACTTCGTTAATTCGGGTATGATGGATGAACTTTAAAATTATATTATATTCGTTCTTAAAAGGAAACCACAGGATTGTACACCTAGTTAAACTAAAATGGACCACAGGCAAAAAATAACCATGATCTTTCTATAGACCACGGTACTTTTTAATAGAATCAATTCCTAGACAATATTCTATAAAGTGACGGCCTGGTAGATAAGGCACCCCAATCTCGAGTAAGAGGGTTTGGTTTGGGTTCGAATCCTGGCAAGTACCAATGTGAATTTTTCAATTCATTATACATATATTATGTACTTTCTAAAGTTTATCTTGGAAATCAAAGACATATCGTGCCTCGGTAGGCACGCAAAACCGGTTGTCATTCGGTCCCGCTTTTCATTCGAAGAACTTTGATCTTCGAATGAACGGGAATCAGAAGTCAGAAAGTCTGACCAGTCTAACCAAGGGGTATTGTGCCGCCCAGTAATTGGGTTGTGGAGGTCTGATAGGCAGTCGCTTCACGTAAAACACTGGTATCCAGCTGTATTCGGTTAGGCTGGAAGCGGACGGCAATTAAATTCGTAAATAGGCTATAGAAGATGAAGATGATGAACACGAAGGACAGAAGATAAAATCTAAGTTAAGTCCTGTCAAATTTAGGCACTCCATAGATAATTTAGATTTAAAACATGGCGACTAAATATACGTCAATTTTATTCAGACGCTGTCTAATTTCCCACATACACTCCTAATGTATAAATAGCTTCTAAGATCCTTGGTTGGGGCCAGGAGACTCAAGACACAAGCTATGCTTAGTTTGGGCAACTGTCTCTCTTCTAATTTTGTACCATTTATCTTGTAAAAATGTTTTAAGGGAGAAAATAAACAAATTTATTATTTATTAATTTGACAGAATTAAACTAAAATGTATCTTCTGTCCTTTTCTTTAAGAAATAGAAAGAGAAAGATGCATTTAACTTAAATTTAGTTAAGTTTGCAAACAACAGAATCAGCACCAATATCAGACGTGCCCCAAAATCATGACATCATAATCTAACAATTAAACAGCCTACTTCAGATTAAAGACACATACACTTACGCTTCTGCCTACCCCTATAATTGAACTGACATACAAAACACCACTTAATACTTTTTAATACTTCGAGGGACCCTTAACTCAATACAAGTTGACGAAATACTTCAACTAAAAACCATGATAAACTGCTAAGCTCAAGGGAAAATGGCCCTAATTTTCAGGACTTTAAGGTGGGATACAACTGTATGTTTTTGTTGGTATCACAGTTAAATTCTGAAGAGCTCTTTAGGTTTGAATTGAAACCAATATAATAGGTATTATCGCATCTGTTACTTTTTAATTGTGGCTCGATAGCTGAGGGCTGTGGGTTTGATTCACGGGTAGTTAATATTGGCATTGGTATACAAAGATTCTTCTAAAACTGTTTTAGTGTAATTTGGTGACGATGTTCTAGTGGTCAGAGCAAACGGTGGGTTTTTGACGCATTTTTTTAACAATCTATTTAGTTAGTGTTAGGTTTAGAGTTAGGGCTAGTCTTGTTATTTAATCGCGCTCAAATAACTTAATCAAAAGTGACCTGAAGAGTGACGATTGGCTGAATCAAAACAAATAAATAAATATCCTGGGACAACTCACACACGGTCATCTAATCCCAAACTAAGCAGAGCTTGTACTATGGTAACCAGACAACTGATATACATACTTATATAATTTATAAATACATACATATTATAGATAAATCACACCCATAGATAAAATACGAGTTAAACCGTCAAAATAAAAAAAAACTCACATAATACTGCCATTTTTTTATAAATAAAATAAAATAAATACTATATTACTAATAAAAGCTTAAAATAAACTACAGCCGGGATTTAGAGGACTCAATCATTTAGGACTTTTTGACAGGACACAAGTCTCTTTACAAAAGACTCCAAATTCTAGAAGACTTGAGCTCCAAGTTTTATTTTTAAGACAGGAATTTTTTTTTTGGGTAGTGGGAAATCATCGAATGACTGCTCCCGTCCTGGGTTCGGCGGGAGGGCGTGTCAGAGTCTTACTGACTAAAACCCACTCATGTTCCTTCGGTTGCCCTTTATGTTCCTAGGTCACGGTAACTATTATAAACATTCCGCAACCCCGGCAGGCGTTGGCCCTGTTGGGCCCCTTCTCGTGCTCACTTCTCTTTGAGGCGCGCGTGGAACACTAACGCGCCGTCGACGCAGACTGGAATCTTCAAAAATAGCTCAGGTTTTATTAAATAAGACTCCAATACTCAAATTTCCTACAACATCAGCCGACTCCATAATATTGTAGCTGTTCCCCGCGGTTTCACCCGCGTGACGTTATGTTTTTGATTACTGATCCGCCCCCATAGGTCATAGCGTGGTGTTATGTAGCCTATGTAATATTCTGATGTATAAGCTATACTATTGTAAAGTTTCATAAAAATCTGTTCAGTAGTTATTGGGTGAAAGAGTAATAAACATCCACATACACATACAATCTTTCACATTTATTATATTTGTAGGCAATGATATTATATGTAAAAAGGTGTAGATAGGTCACCTAAACAAAATTCTATCTTCAAAAACGGCACACTAACGCACACATCATTACACTTCAAAATAGGATGACATGATTAAAGTAGTATCAGTAAAAAAAGATAAACGTCAAATGTCAATGCGATACTCAGTCTCATGTTGGTCAATTGGCAAACTTTTTAAGTGCCACTTTTTGACTGCATATAACCTATCTACACATTTTTACTAATAATATCATTGTTTGTAGGATTGTAGTCTGGAAAAGGTTCGGCAGGTGATGGTTTTCGTCGAAATCCAACAAAATCGTGAAGAAACGATCTCAGTGTTTTGACCGCCGAAATCCCACCAACTTGACTGCCTAATCCAACTGAATTGGCTCTAATTGAGCCTTCCTTTCAAATTGAGTGCACTTGAATTTTTACCCAAAACGCACACTCTAAAAGCAACCTCAACTTCCTTACACAAAACTCAAAATCACTTGGCAAAATTTGCCTTACTTACCTTGTGAATCAAGAATTTGGAGGAAATTGACAAGCGGAATGGAACTCTATTTTGTAAGTGATAGATGATATAATAGTAGTGAGGTAAATTTGACCTTAGACACAGGAAAAGGGGTGCAAGACGAAATGAAATTGATTCGTAAGATGCTCTGATTGAAGATGTTTGTATTATCACGCTGTCATTTTATGGTAACAGCAGAAGTTGATTGGAATGAGTAATTAGTGGTACTGACTATGTGGACAGGCCTACTGAAAGTTTTTTTTTTATAAATAAGATTATAGGACAACTCACACATGGCCATCTGATCACAAACTTGACAGAGGCTGTGCCTGTAACCATGCAACTGATATAAACTCTTACTTAATTAATTTATAAATATATTTTTTATGTAGGTATACAGATTAGCTTTCCTTAGTATGTAGTTTCCTAAGATCATTTTAAAATGAAAAAATGATATTTATTTTATAAACTGGTTAAAATAATACTTTTTTTTCTTATTTTAATTGAACGATGGAGCCGATGTTTTACAACTGACTACTTTGAGAAGAAACCACCGAAACAAACTCAGAGGACAAAGTCTCTTTTAAACTTCATACAAGTAAGTATTTGTCAAATTATGCGAGGACAATAAAGGTTAATAATTGAAGTGATCTCTTGATGCGAGAACCACACAGATTTGGACCTATCTTAACAGTATGCATTCCTCAAAAATCGTTAAGTTTAAAAAAAACTAAACTTTATTCGTTTAATATCTGTTTTACCCTGTATATATGTCAATATGTAATAATAATAATAATACCAGCCTATAACTGTCCCACTGCAGGGCAAAGGCCTCTCAGAGAAGGCACGAGCATTGATCACCACGCTTGCTCAAGGCGGGTTGGCGATTTCAGACTTATATTCACGATGTTTCCTCACAATGTTTTTCCTTCACCGATGTCTGTGATGTCTAAGATAATCTTTAGAAAGTACATATGAATTGAAAAAGTCACATTACATCACAATATGTACAGAATGGAAACCTTTTTATATAATAAGTATAGCAGGTGCATTAATAACTCAGAAACAAAGTAAAGTAATGTCTCAATATTATCTGCCCGTCTCACTCAATACACCGATATATCCTTCAAACCGGAAAATTGCAATTTCACATCAAAATAATATTTATGACGATCGTTTAGCCTTTATGCAAGTTATGCAACTTACTTTTACTTACTTCTCTAAAGGAGAAGAGGAGTTTTCCCCGCAAATATTCTGGAGGTACACTGGTTGACGGTTGACGGGCCTGTTGGTCTAGTGGTAGGGACCCTGACTGCTAAGCCGGAGGTTGTGGGTTCGATTCCTACCCAGAACAAACTTTGTGTGATGAGCATGATTGTTTGTTCTGTGTCTGGGTGTAATTTATCTATAATATGTATGTATTTGTAAAAATTGTATAATGTTTATCAGTTGTCTGGTTACCATAGTACAAGCTCTGCTTAGTTTGGGATCAGATGACCGTGTGTGAGTTGTCCCAGGATGTTTATTTTTTATTTATTAAACTTTAAACCCCTCTGGCTATACCCATAATCTGGTATTATAAATGTCAAAGTAACTCTATCCGATTATACCTCTATTGCCCAATAAGTAGTTTAGACGTAGTTCTTAGACGAATATTCAAACTTCACTTTATTTTAAGTCGCTCTCAAATCGGACACTGGTGGAAAGATTTGAAAGCGTTTAAAAATTTCGACCATTTCAGGTCTAAACTACTAAACCGATTTAAATGAAATTTGATACTGAGATAGTTCATAGCCGGAGAAAGGACATGAGACAGTTTCTCTCACTCCACGAGGATGAAGCCGTGGGTAAAAGCTAGTATTACAAATACGAGTGAACGTAGCTCTGTATGTATAAATGGTGCTTTCTCGGCTAAACTGCTGAACCGATTATGATGATCTGTTGGGTTGAACCATTGAAAAGAACATAATATTAATCAGCTGTTTTATGCGGACGTAGTTGCGGGATAAGGCTTATCAGGACCTTAGAATAAATAAAAAGTAGTTTTTTTTCTTGATGATAAAAACGAGAATAATTTTAAGGTACCTATAAAACACATTGTCGGCTAGCGCTGAAAACCAGCGTCGTGGACTCATGCCTATGTATGGGTCACGGCATTATGCTGAGCGCTAGCCGTTTCGCGCAGTAGTGACGCTACTTAGCTGTCTTTATTTTTAAGGTTTGTAGGTAGTACTTATATAAGTTTTTTATTTGTAGCGCACATTGCGCGAATAAATTGTTTTTCTTTCTTCTTTCTTTCTTCTATACTTTTAGTAATAATAGTTATTTATATAGGTATCAAAAGAGACTAACATTAAAATTACCAAGTGTAGTAGCAGCTTAACAGCCTTTCTCTAAATTTTCAGCATACTTCAAATAAGTTAAACGATTAAGATATTATACAGTTAATAATCGCTAAAGTAAATTATGGCAAGAATCCCAATTTATTTTTAGAGACTTTTTGCGTTACACATCTTATTGTAACCGATTGAGCCAATTACGGCAAAAAAAAAAGAAATTATGACATTAGTTCAATACAAGTTAATAACTATAATAAAACTGCTCACAACACAATGTTTGTACAATCAAATATATAGTTTTAATTGTAACAAAAAGTTAATTCGGCCCACAGAATGTTTCTAAAGAAAACATACGTGGACAGTCAGCGCCATCTAGTTTTGTAATGGGTAAACTAAAAGTTGAAGTTCTTTGTACTCCGACGACGACGTGTAGTTTATTAAAAAAATCTTTGTTTTTCTGTTAGAAATATGAATTTATTTAGACTTTGATAAAAACTTAGATAAATGCTGCAGAATCGTGTATCATTAATATATTATGATGCACGATCTAGACAAGAATTCTAAATAAGCAAAAAATTAACTGATGCACAATATATATTACTAGCTTCTGCCCGCGGCTTCGCTCGCGTTAGAAAGAGACAAAAAGTAGCCTATGTTACTCTCCATCCCTTCAACTATCTCCACTTAAAAAATCACGTCAATCCGTCGCTCCGTTTTGCCGTGAAAGAAAGACAAACAGACAGACAGACAGACACACTTTCCCATTTATAATATTAGCTAACTATTATCTATTAACTATTTATCCGAACTAATATTATAAATGTCAAAATACCTGTCTGTCTGTCCCGCTTTCACGTCAAAAATGCTAAACCGATTTAAATTAAATTTAGTACAGAGATAGCTCATGGCCTAAGACAGGACATAAGATAGTTTATTGTTAAAATATCAACACACAAGCCACACCACTTGTCCAAGAGTCTGATCCATACTATCCATAGTAATATTATAAATGCAAAAGTAACTCTGTCTGTCTGTCTTTTCTTAATGTCTGTCAGTCTCTTCTTCACGCCTAAACCACTGAACCGATTTGAATGAAATTAGGTAGAGATAATCTGGGACCAGAGAAAGGACATAGGATAGTTTTCATCCCGAAAATTCCCCGGGAACGGAAACTATTATTCCACGCGGACGAAGTCGCGGGCAAAAGCTAGTGTTTTATAAATGGCAGTCTCCTAGCCTTGTTTCCAATTGAAACAGTATTTACAGAATTATATTTAAGTTTACAGCGATATTTTCCAAAGACTTAACTACTTCTATATTTATTAGCTACTATTTTCAATCTACACAAACCATAAACTACTACTACTATAAATCCACACGGACGAAGTCGCGGGCAAAAGCTAGTTGTTGATATATCAACGCACAGCCCAAACGCTGGCCATAGAGACATGAAACATAAAGGGTATGTTCTTTCATCATCATCTCCCTAGCCTTTTCCCAACTAAGTATGTTGGGGTTGGCTTCCAGACTAACCGGATTCAGCTGGATACCAGTGTTTTACGTGAAGCGACTGCCTGTCAGATCTCCACAACCCAGTCACTGGGCGACACGATACCATTTGGTTAGACTGGTCAGACTTTTGGCTTCTGAATACCCGTAACGAATGTCAAAGTTCTACGAATGACGTATGTTCTTTATAAAAAGTAAATATACACTAAGAAAGGAGTTTTAAAAATTCCTGAAGAGGTAAAATAGGGAAAGTTTGGGGAAAGAAGAATATGCTTTGAAAGTGACTTGCAAGTTTCAGTTTTCAGGAAAAGATGCAGAATAACTGGCCTGTTGGTCTAGTGGTAAGTGACTTTGACTGTTAAGCTGGAGGTCGTGGATACGATTCCATCCAGAACAAATCTTTGTGTGATGACTTCGATTGTTTGTTTTGTGTCTGGGTGTAATTTATTTATATTTGTATGAGTACGCATATCAGTTGTCTGGTTACCAGTACAAACTCTGCTTAGTTTGGGATTTGGCTGTGTGTGAGTCGTCCTAAGATATTTTGTTTAACTTTTCAAATACAAAAACACTATACTCCCTGCCTAGGTTGCGGAATAGTTCTAATAGTTACCGCGGCCTCGGAACATAAAGGGCAACCGAAGGAACAGGGGTTTTAGTCAGTGAGAGTCTGTTACTCCCTACCGCCCCGCCCGGGATGGGAGAAGTCATTTGATGATTTCCCATCCATAAAAATAGACACCATACTCACGTTTTGACACCAAATCCTATTATATACTAACATTTTCCCTTGACACCGTCTATCTTTCGAAATTAACTAGCTTCGAAAGATCAAACCTAGCTAGCGTGACCCAAGTATTTCATGTTATGTACTTAATAGAAATAGATGGTGAAAGAGAGGCCTATATCTTCTGTCTTGCTCTACACGAAATGGCGTGTGTCAAATGGTAGGTCCCACGGTGTAAGTACAGGGATGTACTCTTGGTTTGAGAAAAAACTTGTAACAGATTTATGTCAGTAGCATTATGCCTTGCCCATCATTTCATAGAAGCTAAAAAGTCCGTACTCTAATAAGATTATAACATGAGCATGTCAAAAAACTAATTTAAACCTTCGAATACACGTGATTCGAGACATAATAGAAAGACAATAGGTAGCCGGCTGCCGCTTGGTCGTTGAAGGTAACAAAATGTGTTGCGGAATGTTTATAATAGTTACCGTGACCCTGGAACATAAAGGGCAATCGAAGGAACATGAGTGGGTTTTAGTCAGCAAAAGTCTGACACGCCCTCCCGCCGCACCCAGGACGGGAGCAGTCATTTGATGATTTCCCACTCACTAAAAAAAAAAGGTAACAAAATGTAATATTAAAAAGTTAATATCAATTAAAGACGTGTCTTAACGACTTGTCGGGGTTTTTCTAAATCGTAAGAAAAATCTTATATCTTTCCTCAAAAAAGAAATAAAGATTTAAAACCGACACAATATCTCCGTCTGTCTATTATTAGGAAGAATGACGCTTTTTTTAACAAACAAGAGTAATCCAGATAAACATAAAATTATTAGGGTTAGGACATTGCTTCCCAATATAGAGCGGTGAAGCTCTGTGTTATGGGATAAGCAGCGCTCTTCCCACCAGACAATAATAAGGATGCTTGTCATGTAAATTGCCAAAAACAGTTTTAATTCTGACTAGTTTTCCAAGAGAATCGAACAATTTCTTCAAAGTATTTGGATGGTAGTATTCCTAACCTGGTTTTCAAGTTTAGTACTGCGTAGATTCCACAATATATTATGATAAAAACAAGCCAAATGCGAGTAGAACTCTCATACGTATGGTTCCGTGCTACAGAAATCAAAATTCAAAGCATTTATTCCACTTATGCCATTTATGTACCATTTTCAAGCACTTATCAATTGTCAAAGAATGCAATATTCACATTGAAATCATTTTAGTCTAGTGGTAAGGGTCTTACTGTAAGGTCATAGAACCTAAGAACATTATTATTAAGATTAAGCAAAAATCGCTGAAAAAAACAATTTTTTATAGGTTATAGCCGGCCATAGCAAAACATTATATTTTGAAATTTCAAAGATTCAGTTCTGTGACAGTCGAACAGACATACATCAGAACAGATTGTTATTAATAGCGACCAATTCACTTATTCACTACAGAACCCTAAAAACTAACCGACAAACGTAAATACTTGCTTAACCCATTAACGTAAAAGAATGGACGGATGGAAACGTCCAATCAATATATGGTCAGCAGTTTCTGATGTAAAAAAACACATACTAACATACATGGTTTAGTTTTTATACAACTATTGGTACATTCTTCCGGTCTTGCAATGTCGGTAGGTTTAATAAAATTGTGATATGCTTATAAGTAATGTGCTAATATAATTGTATTAAACTGACCGGGAAATCTTTATCACAACGTAGTATAACACAACGTCGCTTTTTGCTGTCTGTCCTTTAAAACTACGCAATGGATTAAAATGTTTTTTTTTTTAATATAGAATGATTCAAAACGATAGTTTGTATTCATTCATTGGTGCTGATTCTCTGGTTTACAAACTTAACTAAATTTAAGTTAAATGCATCTTTCTCATTCCATTTCTCATTTCAAGAAAAGGACAGAAGATACATTTTAGTTTTATCCTGTCGAATTAGACAGCGTCTGAAGAAAATTGGCGTACATTTAGTCGCCATGTTTTTAATCGCATATATTTATTATCTATGGAGTGTCTTAATTTGACAGGACTCAACTAATATTTATGGAGTGTCTTAATTTGACAGAACTTAACTAATACTTGATCTTCTGTCCTTTTCTTAATAAAATGGAAAGAGAAAGATGCACTTAACTTAAATTTAGGTTAGTTTGCGAATAAGAAATTCGGAACCATTATATCATAGTAGAGAAAAGTGGAGATTTTTAAAGTTTTGTTACATCAATACAAAGCTCGGGCGGGTCTCTAGTTAAATATAAAACTGATTATCAGTATTTCTAACTAACAAGCCGAACATTCATGCCCAATTTTACCTCTTTAGAGGAGGATTTTCAAAAAATTCTTTCCAAGTGCATATATTTGCTCTATAATTATAAAGAACACACCCTCCAAGTTTCATGTCTCTAGGAGCAGCGATTTGGGCTGTGCGTTGATATAGGTATCAACAGTCATTCAGTCTGTCGGTTTATAGTCCGTACTAATATCCATACTAATATTATAAATGGGAAAGTGTGTCTGTCTGTCTGTTTTCTTTCACGGCAAAACGGAGCGACGAATTGACGTGATTTTTTAAGTGGAGATAGTTGAAGAGATGGAGAGTGATATAGGCTACTTATTGTCGCTTTCTAACGCGAGCGAAGCCGCGGGCAAAAGCTAGCTTTACATATATAAATTTTAATTTATTACATTTTGATTTACGCGGTTGCAGTTGCGGGTACAACCTAGTAGGCAATTAAATGCTACTGATTAAGTGGTCCTAATCAGTATTGATAACATTACAATAGTAATATAACCCGCTTGTTTGACAGGTATGTAAAAATTTACATAAAGCCAATGCGTAGAGAAGAATTCTGATGGCATATACGTAGTTTAGCCATGATCTAACTTGACAATTATGTCAGATAAATGTTAGTTACCTTTTAACGACAGCCGGCAGCCGGCTGTCGTGCTGCTATCGTCTTTCTATTGTGTCTCAAATCGTAATAAACGTGTAATCGGTTTAAACCAATAATATTGTGTTAACTACAGATATTAATCTCATTGTACTTAATATTACGATACTTAACCGTACTTAATATAATAAATGCGAAAGTAACTCTGTCTGTCTGACTGTCTCTTCTTCACAACTAAACCACTGAACCGATTTGAATGAAATTTGGTACAGATATAGTCTGGGACCCGAGAAAGGACATAGGATAGTTTTCATCCCGGTAATCCCCTGGGAACGCGGACGAAGTCGCGGGCAAAAGCTAGTAATTCATAAAAACAACTGTCAAACGACTACCACTAATGTCCAATACTTTAAGGTTAGATTAGAAAAAAATAATAATATATTGCCTAAAGCGATGTTACAGAAAAGTAAAGATTTTAGTTAAAATTTCAAAAGGCGAATAATGAAAACAAAACGTTTCTGTCACTTAATAACCTGCAATTTTTATTTTTATTTTAAATCATTGAGAGGCACACTGAAGCGTCACGTTTTTTAAATCATGGCAAAAAGCTAACGGCACATCTAATGTTAAATGGTGACAGACTACAGACGTCTGCAATACCAAAAGCCTCGCAAATGCTTTATCATTTCGGAGATTTCTATTTATTTAAACTTCATGCACAAATGGTACATAGGCGGACTTAAGATCTTAGGCTACTAGTCAACCCAGGCGGTGCAGAAATAACATGGTAGGTGCATTATTATTATAAACTAATTTATTAATTAATTAACTATTGCAAAAAAGAAAATATATAATTGAACTCAACCATACTGAAAATTTGAAAAAACAATAATGAAGTATAATAAAACGTAATCACTATAGTATTTGTATCAGTGAAATAATTGTTTTATTGGACCAGTACTTCCATAGATTATCTCTTACAAACAAACACATTAACCTCCTTATAATATTATCTGAAAAACATGTATTTTCAATGCTATTTACCGACGGTGTTTTACAAAGAAATGGAAACTGATTTTGAAGTTTGAATAATTATAAACAAGAAAATACTGACATGTTAAAATTTGTTTGGCAATAGGTAGATATATATATTAAAAATGTTAATTGTAAACTGCTAACTTAGTTTGAAATTAAATATAGAAAAAGGAAAGAGGCTGGTATTGCTGTGTGATTAGTATTTTTATCACCTGTGAAGATTATAATCGTGGTTGACGCGACCGACGGAAAAACATTTTTACAGAGCAAAAAGTTACACGGTGTGCCTGAAATGGTTGGTAATTTTTTATGAGACCTAATTATTTACATAGATAAGCGTCAGCCTTTTAAAGTATATAAAAAACTACACTATTGCTAATATTAGCTATATTTTGACTTCTATTGAGTTATTGGCAGAAGCAAATGTTTTAATTGTAAGAAATGACAATTTGCTAGTAGAAAATTTTTGCAGTATTTTCAGTCCTACCAGTACTAAGTATTCTTTTAATTAGTGATAGTGTCAAAAATATTCTTATTAAATACTTCCACTTTAATAGACGAGCGACTGCCTTTCAGACCTCCCCAACCCAAGTTACTTACTAGGGTTCTTTTTCTTACCCACTACGGGTAGAAAAAAACCTCTTAGTTAGATTGTTTGTCAAACTTATTAAACATTAATTACTAATAATAAAAGTAAAACTAAATTAAATAAATTAAACTTAATACGTACAAAACTGGGCTCACAGGGCATCAAAAAACTCGCGCCGCATCGCTGTCGACAGGACAGGTGCCCAAAAGGCTGGCAGCATTGCCACGTTGTATGGCAATGCTAATTCTTTGTCCCAGGAAAAGGCCAGCCCTCTGGTCACGTGAAGAGTCAACCAGCCGCTTGGCGATATCTTGAAAAACAAGATTAGCACTCGGACCCCATGGCCCCAGTGTTTCAACCCCAAACGGCTCAAATATATAATTCCCAATGAGGTTATTATATTTGCGCCGTTTGAGGTTTTCTGCACTTGCAGCAGCTGCCCCAGCACAACACGCAGACCTAGGAAGATGAGATGGCGCAAAGGGTATCAACACATGTTGCATTTCACACCAAAGGCCTACCCAACTTCCAAGGCATTATGGTCATTCCATCTGGTCTTTTCCCATCGTCGCGTGACAGACCATTAGGTTCTATTTTCAAACTTATTGGTTTCTGGCTACTTGGATCGAGGGCTTTATGTACTAACCAAAGCACGGGATGTCAGTAATGTTCAAAATTAATTTCGAAAGTATAGTGTTGGTAGACCTAAATAAACTTGTTTGGATTTTGTTTTATTTAATCTATTTATTTCATTTGACAATTAGTAGAGACATAATTTGTGAAATTGCTGCCTACAGGAGGATTATGGAGTGATCAATAAATATATTGTGTATTACCTATATTACCCATTTACGCAATAAATTAATTTGAAATTTTCCTGTAAAAAAATTGTAAATACTTATCAGAATAAATTGGAAATAGTTCTTGAAAGAATCTTGTCCAATACATCCCTGGTGTTTGGTGTCACGACATTTAGACAACTACATTCCTGAAGTAAAAGTCAGATTCATTTTATTTGTTATTCTGCAACACTATAGTGTATATGACATTATATATTTATCTGTACATGTAATAAAACAGTCAAGAAGGCAATAGTGTACATAGAGTATTTTTTATATTTTCTTATTACTTACATTTTATACAACCGAAGCCAAAAATACAGTTTTTAGAATTTTTGTCTGTATGTCTGGAATAAACATAAAAAGTACAGCATAGATTTCATTAAAATTACAAAATAGACACTTTAATATATTTTTGTTTAAACAAAAAGAATATCCTTAAGATAGTATTAAATATAATATCCTTAAGATGGCAGACTTATAATATCCTTAAGATCTATAGGATTTCGGACTTATAATAGTCCAGACTAATTAAATGCCAATTTATTAGGTTATCTAGGTTATTTTATGCCTCATTTTTATCAGTGAAGTAGGAAAATCACTAAATAGTACAAAAAAGTCGCTTCCCGCTGTCCCTAAACATGCTTAGTTCTTTAAAACTGCTCAACGCATTTTGATGCAGTCTTTGTAATAGATAGAGTGATTTAAGGGAGAGGTTTATAAGTAAAACAGAGAACGGGCGAGACTTTTAAAGATTTGTTATCATACGAAGCTGGGACGCTAGATCTTATAAGGATATATAAATAAATTGGCTTTATATAAGCCTTATTGAGTAACAAAAATGAAATAAATATGAAAATATTACAAAGGTTACTACGATAGATCATCAAACATCAAGTATTTACACTTTCATGCTTTCAAAAAGTTAATTTTGTAATGGCGTCCGCCAAGAAATGCTTTCTTCAACCTCAACGATTATTATCAAACTAAAAATAGGTTTGTTACAACTAAAAATTACACAAATAAAGCCCCGAACAACATCTAATGAAAGTAAATTAGTAGCTACTATTAACATCAAAACAAAATGATTTATTGCTGAGCAAAATATTAATTCGCTTCTAAAACACCATTTTAGTATTACAACTAAATAATTACCGTGGAACGTAATCGTTAACAGAGCTAGTAAAACAAACATTAGTTTATTACAGTGTAAACAGTAAATAAATCTATTTTAATAAGCAAATTGAACCAATTATGGTTACAAGCCATTTTGATGTATGACGCCGTTTAGTTCGTGAAGTCGCCGCTCCGTGAAAGCGCTGGTGTGCTTGGTTGCGCTACTCGATAATAGATGGCGCTGTTTTATCGATTTGTTGGTGATCTATGTATGTTTTGTTCTTCCTGAAATTTTTATGTGGCGTTCTATATTTCTATGTTGCTTACCTTTATTATAAGACGTACAATACATACAGGTGTTGGCAGTTATGTAAATATAATATGCAGACGCCCCGCTTTTTAAACTTTTCATAACTTTTTCCCTCATCGTAACCTCATTGAATGTTGGCCAAAGACGAAATCACAGATTAATAATGAGCCTATGTTCTTCCTTGAGTCTCTAGCAAATCGGTTCATTGGTTATATTGGTTTGGGTCAATGCTCAATTACTTAACAGACAAGCTAACACAACAGACAAGTTAAGTACTATCAGCATTTATAATAAAAAAAAACTTAGGTATTTGCGTATTCACCACCAATTTACATCATTTTTCCGTACTATGGGAGAGAAGGGACGGGGGGAGGGGGGTAAAATCTAGACCAGGGTCATATGGTTTTGAATGACTAAGGTCATGCAGTTAGTTACCGTCATGACGGGCTGAATCCGTCGGTCTTTGCAAAATTTTTCACTGTTTTCTGATCATTAACAAATCCTATGTTTATTTATTTGTCACTAGTTGTTACTGCTTTCCTCCCGTGGAATATAGCGTGATGAAATCTATAGCTTGTCACCCAAGGATAGTGTAGCTTCATAACGGCCGCCTGTAGTTTTGGAGTTCATTTAATTGAAAAAAATTAACAATCAAAACTTTCCCATTTATAATACTTGTATTGGTGAGTACTAACCGTCATACCTAGATTAATTCGTGGATTAAAGATATTTCTAAACGAAGTAGTTCGATGATGAAGCTTCAAAGAACTTTCTTTATTTTTACTCAGTACATTCAACCCCAGATCTAAGAAAGGAGGGAGGAAACCTACTCACATCCATCTATAATATAATGCCCTTACTAATAAGCACTATGTAAAGTTATGCAATGAATAAAGCCTGTGTAACCATACATTTTTTGACGTATAAACCTGCCATAACTTTATACAGCGATTATTAGTAAGGCGCTAAAATTATAAACTGATTGATTGACTGATTGTTGATATATTAACGCACAGCCCAAACCGCTGGTCCTAGAGGCATGAAACTTGCAGGGAGTGTTCTTTGAGAAGAGTAAGTATCCACCAAGAAAGGATTTTTGAAAAATTACAACCATAAAATAAAGAATGGAAGTTCATACACGCGGGCGAAGCCGCGGATGACAGCTAGTCAATATTTTTTTGCCACTAGACTCGTCACTGTTACAAGGTACACAAGATACTCCGTATTGCGTGTCTTTATTAGTAATTAAAGAGATTTCTTAATTATTGTTTAGAATCTACTAATCACTATAATTATATCATCTATCTAACTAATAACTAAGACAATGCTTTAGGTATCCGTAATTGATGAGTATTTACTTCATGGTATACTAGCTATTACCAGCGGATTCGCTCGTTGGATATGTTTTGTAATAAAGCGGATGTTTATTCAATTGTTCATCTCTTATTTCCTCTTTAGCACAATAATACTCATCATCATCATCTCCCTAGCCTTTTCCTAGCTTCCAGCCTAACCGGATTCAGCTGGATACCAGTGTTTTAAGTGAAGCGACTGCCTATCAGACCTCCACAACTCAGATACTGAGCGACATAATACCCCTTGGTTAGACTTCTTAGCATATACTATCCGTACTAATATTATAAATGCGAAAGTAACTCTGTCTGTCTGTCTCTTCTTCACGCCTAAACCACTGAACCGGTTTGAATGAAATTAGGTACAGATATAGTCTGGGACCCGAGAAAGGACATAGGATAGTTTTTATTCCGGAAATCCTTCGGGACGGGAACTATTATTTTACGCGGACGATGTCGCGGGCAAAAGCTAGTTTTAAAATACAGCTGATGTTTATTCAATTTTACATCCCTTATTTCCTCCTTAGCATATGCTTATCATCATCATCTCCCTATCCTTTTCCCAACTATGTTTGGGTCGGCTTCCAGTTTAACCGAATTCTGCTGGATACCAGTGTTTTACGTGGAGCGACTGCCTATCAGACATCCACAACCCAGTAACTGGGCGACACGATACCCCTTGGTTAGACTTCTTGGCATATACTTACTATTCCTCATAAATGAAGCTTTTATATATTATATTTTATGTGGTGGCCAAACCTTAACCTTCCAACGACCAGCCGACAGCCGGCTGTCGGGCTGCTTTTGTCTTTCTATTGTGTCTCAAATCACGTGTGTTCGAAGGATTAAAATTGACCGTTTTATTAAATGTTCAGCCATCAAATCCACCAAATGTCGATTCAAATTTTATAATAGTTTCTAAGCTTATCTAGGACATCCCTGACATTCGTGCTTCAGAAAACAAGATAAAAAAAAGAAAAACAGTTTACGCGCACATAGCTAGCTACAAAATAAATATTATATACTAGAAACCTTAAAACTAAGACAACTAAGTAGCGTTACTACGTCACGAAACGGCTAGCGCTCAGCATAATGCCGTCACCCATACACAGGCACGAATCCACGACGCTGGTTTCCAACGCTAGCCGGTTACATAAAGCTGTTGCTACCTACATAAAGTAGTTATTTGCAAATGAGAATCATAGAAGTAGTCGGAAGCCAAAAAGTTTTACAGTCTACCACCCCTTGGTTATTATCATGGTATCCAGTAGGTTATGGAGGTCTGACAGGCAGTCATTCTATGTTCTTTTACTCTAAGCTCTTTTAATCAACTGCATCCGGTTGGACTGGAATATCCCAACATAGTTGGGAAAAGGCTAGATAGATGGTTATTCTCTTGAAAGACAAAGAAGTATAAAAAGTTAAGAATATATTCAAAAAAGTGCTAATCGATTGAATGGTCGTTCATTTGTTTATTTGTATACAAAAAAAGATGATTCCTATAAAGTACTCAAATAATGCTATTGTCAATATTTCTCCACTACATGTCGAGCAAGCTATACTTTGAATGGAGTATACGAGCATTTTTAAATTACCAAATCTTTCTATCACTACATAGTATAAAACAAAGTCGCTTTCAGCTGTCGCCTGTGTTCCGGCGATCTGTCAATCTGACAGCTGTCATTATTGTCGGGTGTCATATAATTGCCACGCGAAATTCACCCTTATGATCACTGTCATTTTGTTATTTTATCTGTGGTATGGTTAAAAAACCATACCAATGGCCAGATGAAGGGTGAATGTCCTTTTGTATGCTGAAATCTTTAAAACAACGCAACGGTTTTTAATACGATTTATTTAATAGATAGTTCAATAGGTAGATAATTCAAGAGAAAGTTTTATAGTATGATAAAGTGCATATTATAAAAGGGAAAGGCCGAAATTTTCATATATTTGTAACACCCGTGTGAAACTAGGTTGGGTTCCCCCATATATAAAAAAAATGAAAAAGTTTGTGTGTTTTCATTACTTTCTCACGCAAAAACTACTGAACAGATTTTGTTGAAACTTTATAGTAATATAGCTTATACATCAGTAATTCAAAATAACACAAAGACTACTTACTCATCACGCCTGGGTCCATGGGAGCAGAGCAGTAACCAAAACCTAACATAACCCAGGTGAAACCGCGGGGGACAGCTAGTTAAAGTTCTGCTAGTTATTTTTCACATCCGACCTCTTAAACCGAATTATAATCTAAAACCATAATGTTAGCCACTTAAGGAAAAACTTAAAAAATATTGTCCCAAAAATATAGGTATAATAAAATTAGAATGGTAACTATAATGATTCCTTGAAAATATGTTGTATTACTAAAATGAATATTTTTAATATTTTTCCCACATGTAAAACACGACACTAATAATTTACTAAATTATCGTTGCCTTATATTTTAGATTAGCATCCACCTAAAGCTATTCGAAAGCGATAATTTATTTAAGCTAAAGAGTGTTTGCCATGCAGGAGCCTTAACAAAGTGCTACTATTTAGGATTCTATGAAGCAAAACTATTGAAATTCAGTGTTTATCTAATAATATTACATTTTGTGAAATTGTGTCATTCATCATTTAAACCATTTAAACCATTTATTTTGCTACACATACATAAAGTGAACACAAAAAAAAATTAACATTTAGAAAAAAAGAAATGCAGCGTAGCAAGGGGTCCATCTCAGTATATGCTGTGCTAATGCACAGCACTGATTTTCAGATGGCCCCTGACTGTTGAGTATTACAATTTTCCATGCACACACGTACGAGTGGGGCGTGGAAGTGCAACGCCGGGGTGAAGTCCCGATGCCGCGGGTTATCGCGGCACGGCTCACGGAGCTCCGGCGAGATCTCATGGCGGAGTGGAGACAACGACTGTCGCAACCTAGTGCTGGGCACGCCGTGATAGCGGCGGTAAGACCCCTCTTTGAGGAGTGGCTGGAGAGGCGTCATGGCACTCTCACGTTTCGCTTGACACAGGTCCTCACCGGACGTGGTCAGTTCGGGAGGTTCCTGTGTCGGATTCGGGCGGAAGCGACGCCTGGGTGTCACCACTGCAGTAACGGTCGCCTGGAGGACACGGTCGAGCACACAGTGGAGGTGTGCCGCGCATGGGCGGAGCATAGACGTGTCCTCGTAGAGGCGATCGGCGGCGGTGACCTCTCGCGCCCGGCGCTGGTTCAGGCCATGCTTCGGGGCGAGACGGAATGGGATGCCGTCGCCTCCTTCTGCGAAGCAGTTATGCTAGTGAAGGAAGCGGCGGCGCGCGAGAGGCAACGACGAGCCTCTCGCCCCGGACTAAGACCCAGGCGAAGACGTCGAGAGTCGCAAGACGACTACCGGCCACCGTAGGCGCGGTTCTGCGGATGGCGAGCGATGGGTAGCTCGCCGCCCGGCTAGGACCAGGACCGCGTAGACGGCGCGTTTTGTTCCACGCGCGCCTCAAAGAGAAGGAGTCAGCACAGGAAGGGGCCCAACAGGGCCAACGCCTGCCGGGGTTGCGGAATGTTATGTTTATAACAGTTACCGTGACCCTGGAACGTAAAGGGCAATCGAAGGAACATGAGTGGGTTTTAGTCAGTAAGAGTCTGACACGCCCTCCCGCCGCACCCAGGACGGGAGCAGTCATTGGATGATTTCCCACTCACTAAAAAAAAAATTACAATTTAAAAAATAAAAAAAAAACAAATTCTACTTCTTCGTATAGACCTACTTACGTTTTGCCATTAATTATAATTATTTAACAGTTTAGGACAGTTAACTTTGTAATCCGTTATCTTCAACTTTCCGACTAACCGATCGCCTCATAAAATGTCAATTCATAAACGTTTATTTTTGTGAATAATTACAAATGAAACATTTATTTCAAATTTCTATTACCTCAACACTATGACAGTGGTATTACTAGTAATAAAACCTAAGTTCTATTGCTAGTTTTATAAGAAATATATAGAGGGATAACGGATTACAAATATTGTACTATCGACAAAATGGAATCATGACTCACCGTAAGCTTATTTTCCTACAGACGTTCAAATCCAATTAGGTCGATAATCGCGTAAACATGTATTAAAAATTTCACACGTCTTGTCTTATTATTTTGACAGCTTCAAACGATTTGTCGTCGAAATGGGCCATGATTCAATTTTGTCGATAGTACCTACATTGACATTTAAAACTTCGGTATTCCGTGATAGACTCAGTGAAATGAAAATACTTACATATTTTTGTGTTCTCCTAAGATTTTAATACTATTTTGAAGCAAACGACATCACACAGGAGCTATTTTTATCTATAGCATCGCTAACACTAGAAGACACGCTTAACAACCAAAATCTAAAACATAATAAGTAACATTATTGTTATTAAATACGGTCAGTAATCCTTAGAGATGCTTTTAATATTCATAATTTTTGGTATGGCCTCATGTAAAGAATATAATAAACTTTATAGGTATCTGATGCTAGCTTCGTTTGTACTGCGTCTTCACTCACAGAAGAGACGATTAAATGTATATGTGGAGACCTAGTCTTAAAATCGACATGCATTTCGTGAAATCAAGAATTGTTGCTAACACAGGATTATCGACACAAATATACGTAACTAGTTTCCGCCCGTGGTTTCGCCCGCGTGGTTGTCAAACTTTCATCCACAATTTAATTCCTATAGGGATTGAAATCTCAAAAATCATTTGTTGGAGGATGCTTTTTCTTCACACATATTTTTTCAATTCCCTCTGTGTTTATTGAGATTAGCCTATATAAAGGAAACATATATTTCTTTAGGTTTATCTCTATATTTTATGTATAAAATGGTAAACAGGCAGTTTTCCATTTACAGTGGTTATTATATAAGAATTTATGGAAATTCCAACCCTGAAAGACTGTTGAGGATGTAGGGAATGGTCGTATATTCACGCCGGCAACGCTGCAGGCGAAAGCTAGTACAAACGTTTAAAAACCTAAATAATATTACTGAAATTACAAAAGAAAACGTTCCAAAAGTTTATTTCCTGAATTTCAAATATAGAAAACTCGGCTTTTACATTAAGATAACTTTACCATATAATCTGAAACTTATAATATTGGTTACAGACAGACAAAGTTACTTTTTAAGTGTGTATACTCAAATATTCGGCGTGTAGGCATGTATTTTACATGTTGACATGAGTAACAACAGATTGGTGTCACAGAGTAGCTAAATAACAGAAGGTCAGAATACTCAAAATATTTCTGGAATGTACATTTGCAATCTTTTTTTATTTATCTGTGCATAATAAGATCCTAATGTACTAAATAATCAGAAACAAATCGATACGAATAAAAATCATATTTATTCAAAAAAGTGAGTAAAGTGTCTCGATAGACAGAAAAAGAACAAAAAAAAATGCATTCCAATAGTACCCTAGTCATGGCCATTAAAGTTTATAATAAACTACCCGCTTTATTAAAGAACGTGAATAAATATAACATTTTTATTAATAAATTAAAACTTTTTCTTATTACCAAATGCTACTACAGTCTAAGCGATTACTTAAATGACAAACTATAAAAAAAAAATAACAAGAATAATAAGAATAACTGTATAACCGACTGTCGTAAAAAAAAAAACCCTATTAAAAACCTATCTAATATCTAATCTACTTTACCTACTCTTAATACGGAATATATTAAATAAAACTATTAAATAAAACTAACTATTAAACTATTTAATATGATATTATATTATATTATAACTGTATAAAATTAACTAAATGCAAGTAAATGTTACTAAAAAAAAAATACGAGCCAAAATACAGTCTGTAAAAATGTAAGAAAAAACAATAATAATAACAATAATAATTTATACAATTTATATGACGATAATTTTATTAATATAACTACTACCAGTGTCCTTCCTCCTCTCTCCTACTTAATCTATGCTGTGCCCGTCAAGGTCCATAATTGTGACTATGTAACTGTTTCCTACCAACTTATGTATACATTATGGTACGCAATAAAGAATTGAGAATTGAGAATTGAGAACAATAATATAAATAAATTTTATTTGTTTTTTTTAATTACATTTTTTTAAATTACTTTCCCGCGTATTTTTTTAAACAAATACTTAGGCTGGTTTTTCCTAACTGGTGTTTTCTGTGAAGAAACATCCAAAAAAAACTCAGAGATAAAATCAATAATATAAGGGTGAAAATTTAAGTTTTATTAATTTTGTATTAAATCACCGGAAGAGATGAAATATACATTAAATATCAAGCAGGGGTCTCCTCGGTACTCCTCGCAAAAGTCATAAATGACCCATAAATTTAAATTTTATAATGAAACAAATTAAAAACGTAAAATCGTAATTAGAAAACTAAAGTCCTTAAAAAACAGAATTCTTGCCATCCAAAAAAGTACAAAGAAAGTTATTTAAAATCCAGATCTGTGAGACCTCTGCAAGTCTTATCTCTCGTACTCTGTGACCAACCTACATTATCATTATGTTAATACAACGTTTTTCGTCTTAAAACTAGACTTGTTCAAAATAATGACGGATTAGAAATATAATCACGCCGATACCCATCTGTCCTGAGCAGAAACGATTTGTTTCTGAATATAGGTTAGGTTGTAAAGCGCGGGAATATGAAATGAGTTTAGAGTTTTTTTTGTCGATGCATTTTTAAGCACTGACGTCATTGTACAGCCAGACGTGCTTTTTTCGTAGGTTTTGGTTTTAATTTTTTTTTGCGTTTGTAAGTTTTAAACTTTTACATTTGTTAAACTATAACTAATAGTTTCACACAAGCCATGTGAGGCTAAAATGTTCGCAGGTTTTCTTTGTTTTAAGTTTTGCGGGCAATTTTCTTAATTTTATGTTCCGTAAAAGCTTTTTACAGTAGTGTTAAAATAATTAAAATAAAATTTGATAAATTCAATAGTTATGGCGTGATCAATCGAATTTAGGATTAATTTATATATGGGTGTTTATAAAATTATAAATCACCAAGAATTTTCAGAAGCATTTTCAGACATTATTTCATTTTAAAACTGTTTTAGAAATAACACTAAGGTAATAGGCGAGACGGCAAAAAAAAAGTAATTAGTCCCTCAGATAGATTATCAAAAAATTTTGGACACGTATTTTTTCCTTTTCCTCTTAAACGAAGAATGACGACGATACAGTGCGTTGAAATTGCGCATGACGAGTTTTGCAGGACGGTGACGTCAAAAGCTTTCGTTCTCTCTCACTCCGGAACTTTGTTGCTCTTTATCTTTGTATTTTTTTATTAATTTGACAAACAAAAAATACGTATCCCGTATTTTCGGCCGATCTTTCAGACGGACTAAACAGAATGCCATTATTTTAATGCTGTCGTCGTCATCCCTATTAAAAAGGAAACCTACCAACCCATGACCAGATAAAAATAGACTGTTTCTACTAAAGTTGAACTAGTTTTGCTGGATGAACACATTCGGTAATTATAATTAGTTTACCATAATGGATTGCTCAAATGATATGTTATGGATTCGATTATTTTAGCAAAACTTATCAACAAAATTTAATAATAAAAGTAATAAAACAAAAATAATAAAAGAAATCATTTTCGTTGAAAAAGTATACAAAAGCCTGAAATATTGAAAAGCGTTACGACAATTTTCAGCTTTTTATTACGTGGATATCAAAAATCTATTACAAGACCAATGTTTAAGCTCCCAACAATATCCTCGAACTAATACGATCGCATTAAATATAATAAGCATGACACTAAATTGGTATTGACCTCAAATTATTACTCTTTGCTCACACAAATTGTACATCATTATAATTGGGTAGAAAACCGCATGTTGGATAGTGTAGTATCATTACGCTACTAACTCGCGGTGGGGACAGACAGATTCGTGAAAAGTAGCAAAGTTATTTTAGGTCAATAATGACAATGTGACAAAAAAAAATGGTGTCTCAAACAAAATGGTGTCCAAAAAGTTTGTCAATGTGTTTCAAATCCTCTTTGGTTCTGTCGAAGGACCTAATTTTTGTTAAAGACCGAATTTTAAATTTGGAACTCTCTTCGATCTGTGGCAGATGTTAATTGTGTTTTTTTTTCCGAAAAGTGTCCAAAAAGTTTGTTTATGTGTTCGGAAACCTCCTTGGGATTGTTGAAGGACCTAATTTGAATAGGAAATTCACACAATTATTGTAAAAGACCCAATTTTGAATTTGGATCTCTCTTCGATCAGTGACAGTGAGAGAAGTTAATTTCGTTGTAAAGGAGCCACAAAGAAGAAAAAAATTGGTTGTATTTTATAATCTGTGTTGTTTTGATCATCGCGCCAAAATAGTGAATTTCTTTAGGGATCCACATGCTTCGCGGATGTTTTAATATAAGTAAGAATTCTTTAGTTAATAAAAGCTAAGCTAAGAGTTAGTTGCTAACATAAGGTTCGATTACAAAATTTCATACACCATAGTCCATAGTAAATCAGATAATAATCAGTAGCTCCTTTTCTATCATATTAACTGGTCTGTTAGTGTTAGTGACTCTGACTGCTAAGCCAGAGGTCGTGGGTTCGATTCCCACCAAGTCACCCAGGACAAACTTTGTGCGATGAGCATGATTGTTTGTTCTGTGTCTGGGTGTAATTTGTGTGTACCTGTACCATTTATAAATTATTTAAGTATGTTTATCAGTTGTCTGGTTACCATAGTTCAAGCTCTGCTTAGTTTGGAATCTTCATGCTTGAGTCCCAATCATTTTTGAGTCCCAGGATATTTATTTATTTATATTATTTCTGGAACGTTCTAAGTAGTAATTATTAAAAAAAACTTTTCATAACTTGCGTCTTCTTAAAGTCGTCTACTATTTTTTGTAAAGTGCTATAACTCGTAAAAAACCGACTGATTTAATCAATTAGGGATTACATAAGTAATTAATTTGTAAAGATATCATTGTAACCATCTTAAGTACCCAACTTGTAATTATAGGAAACTAGCGACCCACCCCGGCTTCGCACGTGTAACAAATCTTTGAAATTTTCCACTTTTCTCTACTATAATATTACGAATCATACGTCATTATAAACCTTCCTATTGAATTCCTTTATCTTTAAAAAAACGCATCAAAATCAGTTTCAAAAATGTAAGTGATTAAGAGGACGAATTGGAAATTTTGGCATCAGTGATCTCTATTTTTCTCAGTAATTACGAAACGAATAAAAATATGAGTTGGTGATCTGAACAGTTCATGATAAAAACCTTATTTTGTTAAAGTTCATTACATGATTAAGTAACTTTTGTAACAGAGAAAACAATATCAAACATACCTCTTTTGAAATAGAAATTCACATTTTATGGGCAAACGGGACCGATTTTAGCCTCTCAACTTGCTCTGTAGACAAGTCTATAAATACTCCTTAAAATTGTAAGAGGAATTTCTCAAGTTATCATTTCCGACTAAATAAAATAACAAAAAGCCTTTTGTCGTTTACGTCGTTTTGTTCTAAGCTAATGCGCATATGCAATCCTCGCCCCGCTGAAACGCTCAGTCCCCTCTTGACCATTGTCAGCGACGGGTCTGTGCTAGTCGGCTTCCGGACTGCATCGGCGATTGCGTGATCAAATTTAGCGGTTTTATTGAATAAAAATGGGAAAAATGAAAGAAAGATATTCCAAAAGGAAAAGAAGAGCATGTCTTTTAGAAAAATGTGCAAATATGACGAAAAGAAAGTAAGTTATCATAATGAATTGTGAAATGTAAAGTTTACTAAAAAAGATACGTTCAAAAAGTCACTTTGACTTCAATGATGTTTATCAATGTTCGGAGAGCGAAACTATGGAGTCGTCAACTTGTAACAAAAATAAAGAAATGACAGCTTCCTTTTTAAGGTATGTATGAAAAATTCCTAAACGTCCTAACATTTTGTAAAAGCTATACATAGGTAATATTATTATTACTAAAACACTTTTTCTTGTATCTTCTAGAAATAAAAACGACGCTCTACCGAATTATACAGAGTTGCAAAATGTGTAAGTTTATAATTGCTATGTATTATTCAATATATCTACGAATTCAACGATGCTTTTATTTTAGAAATGCTAATACTAATGACACTAATATATCACAAAACGAGAGCATTCCCACAGCTACAGTGAGTATATTAGACAATTTTGTCCTTTATACATAACCGACGTACCTATTAGTCGAAATATGTTATCTCTGAAGTTAGTACTAGGCCCTAATTTATTTATATTTTCAGATTAGCAGACAGTGTTCGAGTGATAAAGTTTCTACAGAACTGACAATTGAACGCCCTACTGAGGCACCAGTAAGTAATCGGTTTATAAAACACTATATAGATTGTCTGATTTTGTAGGAAAAGTTGGAAGCCGGTTTCAATGGTTGCAAAATTTTTTTTTGGTTCTCATATCTAGATATGAGAACCAAAAAAAAATTTTTAAACATAATCAATATCTGTGAAGTGATTTATTTAAATAAATAAATAAATACACAATGGGCAAGACATTTTCCTGCGCCATGCTATCACATTCCATGTACGATTTTGATACTTTTTTTATATTCGTTTCAGATGGAGCCGGAGGCACAAGAATAATAGTTGTGAACCACTTTGTAACAGAACTTATAAAGTTCTCTGAACAGAAGTCTTTGTGGATTAGCCACATTAAAATTTGAGTCTGAACATCACGTAGACTTGCAATTAGAATTTACATATGTTTGTTCATTGTGTGGTTACAAAACACATAAATAAAATCGTCATTGGCTGATGTAAACAAAGCCGCCGTTGCTGGAGTTATGGCTGCTGGTTGTGGTCAAGCACAGCTCAATCAAATTTTTGTCTTGAGTAGGTTTACCCAACATGTCCGATTTTACTTACAATAAAATGCATAACGCTATCTGTGATGACTGGGAAGAGACTGCATAGAATGAGATGAAAAAGGTTGGCGATAGAGAAAAAGAAGCTGCAATAAAAGAAGGAGTGTCAATAAAGACGGTATACCCCTAATAGATGTCATGTAGATGGCTGTTGGTGTAAGCGATCTTATCGGACTAATTATGCGGCATTATCAGGGTGTGCAGCTATAATTGGTAGACGTTTCGGCCAAGTGCTATATGTGCGTCAAAAATGAATATTGTTGCCTTTATTGCTTATATTGTTGCATATTATTATATGCAATCTGCGCACCTTCTTGATGTCGTGTATGGGGCAGAGGAGGACGGTCCTTCACTATCCAGGATGTCCGCACATCCGAGAGAACACCGAACCAATAAGGATTGAGCGAGGCATATTTCAGTCCGATAGTCTGAGTCCATTTTGGTTCTGTTTAACCCTGAATCCTATCAGCACATTGTTGGAGGGTTCAGGACTATCGGTTGCGCAGAGGTGGTCAGGCTATAATGGAAGCATTAGGCATCAACGTCGCCGACATAAAACAAGCGTTGAAGGAGCGCTTCTTTGGCCGCCTGAACAAATTTTTAAATAGTCTTTTATTATGCCGGTTTTGATGTACCAATTTAACATACTTAAATGGACTCAGACAGAACTGGACGCCCTAGATAGGAGGATCCGCAGTCTGCTGACCGCAAATCGGATGCATCATCCACAATCATCGGTAATATCCCACAGAAGTGTGGTGTGGGATTATTTCCTGAATACCGACATGGGGATGCGTCGGGATGTGGTTTAGGTGGATAAAGGCCTCACCCCGCTCTCCTTAGCAAACGAAAACTGGCGCAAACCTGTATTAATGAATACTAATTAACGCAGGGCGGTATGGCAGAGCAAGGAGCTCCATGGACGGTTTCATCGGGTCCTATATGGACCCGATGTAGATTTCCTAGCGTCCGTATCCTGGCTACGCTTTGGTGACCTCTTTGGGGAAACCGACGGTTTTGTCTGTGCAATAATGGACGAAATTATGATGACAAACAACTACCGGAAATACATTGTAAAGGACGGCATGGGTGACATATGTCGGGCATGCCACCGTCCCGAGGAATCCATCCATCACATTATTTCTGGGTGTTCTAGTCTGGCTAACGGAGACTATTTGCACAGACACAATCTTGTAGCCAGGATAATTCATCAGCAACTTGCCTTGAAATACAGTCTTGTGCAATCAGAAGTACCGTAATACAGGTATGTGCCCGACCCAGTTCTTGAAAATGACCATGTCACATTGTAATGGGATCGATCTATCATTACTGACAGGACTATTGTTGCTAACAAACCTGACATAGTGGTGATAGATCGATTAGAGGGGCGTGCAGTGATTGTTGATATTGCTGTCCCGCATGACGAGAACCTCGTTAAAGCTGAGAAAGATAAGCAGACCAAAAATCTCGACTTGGTTTGCGAGGTTGTCGACATGTGGGATGTGGATTCAGCAGTCATTGTGCCGATAGTCGTGACAGCCAATGGCATAATAGCGAAGAGCCTCGACCAACATCTGAGTAGGCTCTCGCTAGGCAGCTGGGTCAAGGGTCTGATGCAGAAAGCGGTACTCCTGGACACGGTGCGCATTGTCCGGAGGTTCCTCTCTCTGGAGCCACTGACCACCGGTAGCTTAGGCCCTATTCCCAATGCCGGTGGGCTACTATTTTTAAATGTTTATTTTTGTATTGATATTAAAAATGTAAATTATATATTGTATGATTAAATAAATGGAATAATAATAATACACACGAAGTGTAATTAATATGTGTTTTATTGTAAATGATATTAAAGTAGAATAAATTATGTTCCTTGTTAAAATAAATAAACACACACACAGACACACACAATAATTTAATACTTACAAGGAAAAGGTTCCAGCCTTAGAATACTTATGTAAAAGTAAATAAAGATATTTTGATCGTATAAAATATTACAAAAAATTATAATTTTTTAAAATATTTTACGGTAAAAAGAAATGTGCTAATGTTTTTCAAATAACGAAACTTTTAATTTCGTTATTTGAATAACACTAGCACGTGTTAGTTTATTTCCGAAAAGACAATCAATAAAAAAAGTCATAGGTAAATTCATAAAAAAATATATAAGACAACTCCAAGGTGTCTATGTTCCGCGCCGCCAACACCGCGGGCCGCTCCCCAGCGCCCTCTGTTGCAATGCATACGTTACTTACCGGGGTGTGTGCGGTTTGCGGGGTGCGTGCGCCTGGTTTTAGAAATTATTGTTGAACAATTCGTCGCCTTAATTCCATAATTATGCATTTAAAACAAAAAATTCTTTAAGAGATTGTATTTCTGCCCGACTGCCGAAAGGACGGTTATGTTGTTTGTACTATATTTTTTACAACATAATATCAATTGACATCTTTAATATAATTACTACAGATTTTTACAGAGAAATAAAAAGAATGCAACCTTTTTTCATTGGTTGGTGAGCGGTTTGCATACAACCTGCTTTGCATACAACCTCTAAACACTGAGGGCGCGATAAATAGACGTTACTTAGCACGCACTTTGGCTAAGCACTATACTGTCAATGTTACACAACTGTCAAACTTAAAAAGCACAATTGAGTATTTTACACCATTAATAAATAAATGTAAGACACAATTTCTATAATTCCGCTCTTAATGTAAGCCCTAAAAATCCGGTTCTTTTTTAATTTACTGTCAAATTGGATTTTCACTTAATGACGTCATAATGTGACATTTTCATACAAAATGTACGGAAGTATCGCGTTTTTACAGCAGTACGTCAATGAGGGTTTTTTGGCAGCACGTAGGCGCCAGGTCCAACTGCAGCATGGTTGGTGAATTTTTGACATATCTGTCAATGTCATGCCTTTTTATCGACCTGACGCCTACGTATTGCATCTAGCGGATTTTTCATACGCAAAAACTCTCATTGATGATGGTGTAAAATACCGTATAGAGGCGAAACATGGCTAAGCCAAAGTAATGCTTAGTAACGTCTATTTATCTGGCCATAAGCATACATAAGAACACACAGACAGAAAGCCACTTTGTTTTAGTATGTAATGGTGGCCTAATTTTTCAACTACTATTTACAAGCAATGCTTAATTCCGTAACAAGAAAAGCGTACCGCGTCTAGACTGCACATTAACATAATTAGTTTGGGCGCCAGTCGATATTAAGAATTATGTTGCATCCTAAAATCGTTTGTTACATATTCATGAGTTGAAAACATTTCCTGTGATTAACGGACCGACGGGTAGACGTAGGCTACTCATATTTTTGTTAATTTATACTAATACTGGGTACCCGCGGCTTCGCCCGCTGTATGTCGAACTTCCGAACTCTATGACCAATACGATTGTATGGACTTTAAGAGACTTGACCACTGAGTTTGTTTCGGATGTTTCTTCTCAGAGCAATCCAGCTACGAAACACAGGCCCCATCGTTCGCTTAATATAAAAAAAAACAATATTGACGTGTAAAAGTGTTGTTTATAACCTACTAGCTTCTGCCCGCGGCTTCGCTCGCGTTAGAAAGAGGCAAAAAGTAGCCTATGTTACTCTCCATCCCTTCAACTATCTCCACTTAAAAAATCACGTCAATCCGTCGCTCCGGTTTGCCGTGAAAGAAAGACAAACAGACAGACAGACAGACAGACAGACAGACAGACAGACAGACACACTTTCCCATTTATAATATTAGTATGGATTTACAAAATAAATATGATTTTACTTATTTTATTTTACCCATTAGGGGTAGAATTTCCAAAGAACCTCTTCTTAGCGGCTACCACTTTCTTTATATTTTCTTGGGATGAATAATCATCAAGAGGCTCCTTCCGCTCTGTATGGAGCGGAAGGGAGTGTCAGACTTCTACTGACTAAAACCCATCCATGTTCCTTCTTAGCCATTTTGTAGCCGGGGTCGCGGTATCTCTTTCGACCCGTAGCACCGCCTATTTTACCCCCTTAAGGGGTAGAATTTACAAAGACCTTCTTATTGGCTATCTACGCTTCACAAAGAACACACCCTCCAAGTTTATGTCTCTAGAATCTGTTGGTTAGGCTGTTTGTTGGTATATCAACAATCATTCAGTTTACTATTTTAAATATTTTACTAGCTTTTGCCCGCGGCTTCGCTCGCGTTAGAAAGAGACAAAAAGTAGCCTATGTTACTCACCATCCCTTCAACTATCTCCACTTAAAAAATCACGTCAATTCGTCGCTCCGTTTTGCCGTGAAAGAAAGACAAACATACAGACAGACAGACAGACAGACAGACACACTTTCCCATTTAAAATATTAGTATGGATGTATGGTAACTATATAGATTATATCCGGCCGAGACGTCGCATGCGTGGATGCTAATATTTCCATCCCCTATTTTATTACTTTAAGATGTGGACTTTCCAAAAATCATTTTTAATGCTCTAAGTTAATAAAGGAAACGCTGTTCACAATTTAAATTTTCTAACCCTTATGCTTTAGGCCCTGCATTGATATGTCAATCAGTCAATCAGTTAATTATTTTATACTAATACTTATAATATGAACTATTTAGGTTTGTCTGTGTTAGGTTCGTTGTCGGTTGTCGTGAAAACATACAAACTCGCAAGAGAAAGAGAAAAACTTCTTCATATCATTAAATCTTCGAACACACGTGATTCGAGTCACAATAGAAAGACAATAGCAGCCCGTCAGCCGGCTGTCGCTTCGTGTTAAAAGGTTAAATGATTTTCGTAGTTTTAGCCTCTCATACTTTCTGGTTTCTGACTATACGTAACTATTACAGATCTGCGAATGACAACTAAGAACACTTTGCCTAACTCGGGAATTGAACCCCAATGCCATCGAGTTTTATATTCTAGTGACATTCGCAGCCATGACTGAATGCATTGTGTGCTAAAATAAATAATAGATATCTATGTAGCATTGGCAATTAAGTTCCTCTTAGTGTTCCGCACATCAAACATGCGTATATAAAACTGAACTGGATAACTCTTGACAACTTATCACATGATCTGCCCGAAACTTTCTCTAAATTTAGGGAGTCCGTATCTACACTGTAAGACAGTGGTTTGGGGCAGGGCTGTTCTATACCGCCCCTACATAAATACGTGTTAAGCTAATGTGTGTAAATACTAAGTCTGAAATTATGAAAAATACCCCATACCTTACGACGGCCAAATGACAGCCGGCTGTCGGGCTGCCGATGGTGCCGATTCTCTTATTCACAAACTAACCTAAATTTAAGTTAAGTGCATCTTTCTCTTTCCATTGCATTAAGAAAAGGACAGACAATAAAAAAGGTTAGTTAAGTCCTGTCAAATTTAGACACTCCATAGATAATTTAGACACGATTAAAAACATGGTGACTAAAAATACGCCATTTTTCTTCAGGCGCTGTCTAATTTGACAGGATTAATCTAAAATGTATCTTCTGTCTTTTTCTTTAAGAAATGGAAAGAGAAATAAATTTAGTTAAGTTTGTGAACAAGAGAATTAGCACCATTGTCTTTCTATTGTGTCTCGAATCACGTGTGTTCAAAGGATTAATTAGATCTCTACGTATAGATTACAGGAAAACTCATAAGAACGGTTGGTTTGTATGCTAATTCGACACGCATTTGACTGTTTTTTTTTTCGCACTCTTTTACATAGTTATTTTAATATGTATTTTAAATGTAAGATTGTCGATATCGGCATCAAACAAATAAATAATATAGAATCATTGAAGCTAATACCCATTGTTGAAATCTGTCCCACGAATCCACAATGCGTTTGCTTTATCCCAGAGTAGCTCTATTAAAACCTAATTCTTATTAAAATATCTACAAAAACAGAATTACAAAGAGATCAAGCATTAAACGATAGAAAATTATACAAAATCATTTGATCCGTGTCTATGATCTATTTTTAATGATGGCCGCCAGGGTCGCCATTACGTTCCAATTTCAAATTCAAATTTCGAAGCCGCCTGCGTAGGCGCCGCACGTCTGTCGCGACTGCGGTTTTAAAAAAAATATAGTCATTTCTGTTTCCTGGTCGATGGTAAATAGGGGTGTGCTGTGTTTTAGGGGTGGATTCAAACCTGTCTGTCAAAATCGAAATGATTATTATTATTGTAAGCAATCGATTTGAAATGTGAATGATTTTGCGTCAAGCTTAGTGGTTTTTGTTGAAAATGTATTAAAAATGATGATTTGTTTATATTTGTTATTCGAAATGTCTTTATAGAATTTTATTACATGTGTGTATACAGTTTACAATTCAGTGGTTGGTGGTTATATGTATTATGTAATGTTTCAAGATGTGATATTTTACCAACATGAAATTTATTTCTTGTTCCGAATTCTCTCTATTAACTTTTCAACGACCAAGCGACGCGACAGCCTGCTGTCGGGCTGCTATTGTCTATCTAATGAGTCCCAAATCACGTGTGTTTGAAGGCTTAAGAAGCCTTGTTTTGGGATTGATATAATTATTATGACAAAACTTGATTTATTATGTCTCATATGCACATTTTTAGAATGTCTAAAAAAATGTGCTGCCAAACCTGAAATGTTCCAAAACACTTTTCACACTTTTCAAAAAGGGGTGAAAGAAAGTTTTTTTTAAGGCATTTTAAATGGTGAATAAATTAAGTAAATAATATTAAAAATACATATGTTTTACTTTTAATTTTAATTTAAAAGCTGCTAAGAAAAAGCAATTAAAAACAGCTCTTAGAAATAGTTTACATCAATTGCGAATAGATTTAGTTGAGCAAGACTATTTTTTTGGACCAACAATTTTTTTATTTTTCAGCAAGATTTTAAAGCAAGAATTCAAACCAGTGTAAATTAAAAATCAAAGAAGCCCTATTCCGAAGTTATTAAGATTACGATTGCAGCTAAAAGAGTTGATAAATTCGAAACGGCTAAACCGATTTAAAGAAACATGCCTAAAAATCATCGCTAAATAACCTACTTTAATTAAAAAAAACTACATCCAAATCAGTTCACTGGTGCCACAGACAATCTGGGGATTAAAAAAGGATTAAAGAAGTAATTACAGCGTTTGACTGTCGCGTGTGATGCTCGTAGTGGTCAAGCGTCCATATGCTTTTTGGTCATCAAAGCAGTATAAATAAAATAAATTGGTTTCCTTTAGCTCTTTCACAAAGAACTATACTACTACAGCTGAATACTACAGTTCACACCAAAATCCATAAAATACTTTCCGGAATATCCCTTCCACCGCCACCCTACACGTCTTACCCCTGCCGCAGTTCACACCCGACTGGCCACGCACAATACAATTTGATTTCGCAATGCATGCCTACCCTCTTCTTTCGAACAATTTCACCCGACAACAATAAGTAAATTGGTCCATTTGTGGAAAATTCAAGATAATTTTCTAGTTCAAACTAGTGGAAATATTGCTTGTTAGTTTCCTTTTGTTGCTAAACTAGCTCTTTGTATTCTTTTAGATCTTTTTTGGGGTACACTGAGATAATAATTAACGTTTGATGGTTAATGATTGTTGTCACGGGGCTTAGAAATAATAGTAATAATATTTAAAGGGTGAATATTCAGATAGAAGAGCTTATTCTCTTGTTCACAAACTATACTAAATTTAAATTAGGTGCATCTTTCTCTTTCCATTTCATTAAGAAAGGACAGAAGATATGTGTTAGCCTAGTTAAGTCCTGTCAATTTAGTCAGCGCCTTAAGCTAATCGACGTATCTATAGAGACCATGTTTCTATTCGCCTCTAAATTATCTATGGGGTGTATCAATTTGACAAGTCTTAACTTACATTTTATCTTCTGGCTTTTCTTAATGAAATGAATAAAAAGATACACTGAAGTTTTTAGTTTAGGGATCAAGAAAATCGGCAACAGTATTTAAGTTTTTAACTTTGGTACACCTGATGTTAAATGGGCACCGCTGCTATAGACATCTGTAAAACCAGAGCCATCCCAGAGACAAATATTTTATGTCTCATGAACCTGTAATTACTCCGGCATCCATACTCTTCTAACTAAAGAAAGAAAGAAAACACATTTATTCTGAACACACACAGACACACACACACATTAAAAACAATAACAATAAACAAACAAAGCTTACAAAATATAGCCTGTGCGAGGCCAGAAAAGGCACCTACCTCAGCATGTAGCTGCGTCAGAGAGACGCAGCGCTGGTATTCTGGCAGGGCCTAAAGTGACGTCACACTAGAACACACACTAGAAACTAGAACACAACAGGGCTGCTTTGCAACAGAAATAAGCATGTTGGTAGTACGTCCCTCTACAACTTATCACCTCCTTAGCCCTTTTCCCGTATATGATGGGGTCGGCTTTCAGCCGGCTTTGGCAGGTTTCGGCTGGCTAACTGTGCCCTTTTCCCGTATATGATGGGGTCGGCTTTTAGCCGGCTTTGGCAGGTTTCGGCTGGCTAACTGTGTTTTTCGTAAAGCGATCGCCTATTATCAGACCTCCACAGATCAGGGACCAGTCATCGGCCGGATATTTGTCAATTTTGACAGTTTTTGTATGGGAAATGTGTCAAAAGTTTAACGTTACACGCCAAAAGTCGACTATTGAGACACGATTGTAATAGCAGACTAGGGCCCCAGTTACTGGGTGAATGATAACTCTTGGTTGGATTGATCAGACTTTCTGGCTTTTGACAACCCGTCTTTAGTTCTACGACTGACAACCGGGACGCGATTTCGGAGGTTCGGAGGCTTTACGCGCTTATAGAGGCACGGAGAGTCAGTTATGCCCAATAAGTATAAACTTGAGAAAGTTCACTAGGCCATCAAGACAAATAAAAATAAAAAAACCCCAGGCTTAGAAGTATTTGAGATGGCGTGTGCTGCTAACAAAAGTGTTAATAATCAAATCAAAGAATCAACGCTAAATAATTCTTACATTTAAAAAAAATCGCATCTACAAATATGTCCCGGAATAAACGCACACCACCAGACACCCCAATTAGAATATTATGTTATAATCATAATACATACACTAAATTTTTATTATTATGTTTAAAACAATGTTTTTTTATAAATTTGTTGTACAGATTGTGGGAGAAAATTATAGTCACATTACAAATCTACGCATGCACACAGTCGCACTTGCATAAGGGTCTAGCGTAGTAGGTATTTCATCCATTTTAGTTTGTTTTGACTGTACAGCGGAAGTGTGACAGCAGTTTACGTAGTTTTAATTATTTTTAGGATAAAATATTACCTATATTAAAAATTATAAAAATCGATTCAGTAAACGATTCTGAACAAACTATTTTCTCAAAGTGCATTAATTCAGTTACACATTGTATATCGGTTCACCTGTTTAAAAACAACGGTGCTACAGTCAGACACACACAGCAGCCAAACTTATAACACCTCTCTTTTTGCGTCTGGGTTTAAAAAAGGCAAGTATATAAAGAATTTACATGTAGACAGGTATATAATTAATTCAGGGCGTGTATACACGAGACCATTACCATAGCAACATTAAATAGTGTACAACCATAAATCTGCATACAAATATAGCAAGCCTAGGTTCAGGTAATATTAATTAATATTCCATGTCTGTCTAAGGTTGCAATTATAGATTAGAAAAAGGATTGGAAAAAAAAACCAGTTTTTTATTCCAAGTTGTACGTATCGATGATTTAATTGGTAGAGAATAATATACCTACATATAGTAGATTATATGCCTAATTATATGCTAGATATCATTTAGCTATCCGTTTGTCAAGAAGTTTACAAAATAAATATCAAATCTTATGATTTGATATTTACTTTCAATATTCTGGTTTTTCAAAAAAATAAATATCCTATTTGTACACTAATATTTTTAAAGTGTTTTCTTAGGATTTTAATTTGGTTCATAAATACGTAGAGCAAAAGAAAAATTTATAAAATGTACTAGCTTTTGCCCGCGGCACCGCTCGCGTTAGAAAGAGACAAAAAGTAGCCTATGTTACTCTCCATCCCTTCAACTATCTCCACTTAAAAAATCACGTCAATTCGTCGCTCCGTTTTGCCGTGAAAGAAAGACAAACATACAGACAGACAGACAGACACACTTTCCCATTTATAATATTAGTATGGATAGTATATGCATTTTAAACCCCAGATTATCAAAGATAATGTATCACTCATACAAAGTTTGAGCGGATTGCCAGTAAGTACAAACTATTATACTGCCCTGATAAGCCGAAAAGCGCTAACTCAATCAGAGTAAGTTTTGAGAAAAACGACTTTTTGTGAATGGATTTTTCCCACCTTCAAACGGGGGTTAAAACTAATATTTTTAAAACTGTTAAAACTTATATAAACGTATTTTTGACCCTAGATATAACTGACATATCTAAATTATCCGTAAATGGCACCATTATATCTATTTTGTGAGATACCGCTATTTTGATTAAAAAGAAAGGCTTCAAAAATTGAGATAATGCTTTTAGTCTTATTCTGCTCATAGAAAGTTCCATACAAAATGATTTTTTTTCATATTTGATGAAAATACCGAATAAATTTGTAATAAAACTTCATTTAATATTTTTTTAACAACTTTATTAAATGTAGCAGCAAATTACAAAAAAAAGTTAAAGCAATTTATTTGCTTTCTATGAAATAAAACTAATCAAAAGTTGGTACCTAGTCCCCGCCAAAAAGACATTCTATTAGCAGATATTAAATTGGAAAGAGATTTTAAAATATATATTTTTTAATAAAGTATTATATTTGCCTGTTATGCCTCTGTGGCTAAAATACAGAACAATTATCCACCCAAAGTACAATATTTTTCATATCCCGATAGAACATTAAAAAATGATAATACGCACTTATGATTTCATCTTTAGATCGTCCAGACAATGCTTCATGCCAAAGTACAGGATAGATACTGGGTTCTTTTGAACCTTTCCTAGCTCCAATAGACACGAAACATTCATTATATACAACAGTCGTGTGTGTGAAAACAGTCGACTTAAACATATCGATAGAAATACTGTATTTAATAAAGTTTTCCTTATTTTAAACACACCACAAAACGAATTTGCTTCCTTCCGCCAACTAAACAAACAAAGATAATGTTTATAATAAATAAATAATAATGTTTATAATGTTTATAATTTTTTGATCGTAACTAATGTTTATCTTCATGTCACGACACGCTCTCTATAATACTTAGGTATAGGCGTATCTCAAACCTTAGCAAACTAAGAATACCCACATTTACTTTACTTAAGTTTTTGATTAACATTTTCTAAGCGTTTTTAGCCTATGTCAATATAAGGCTATTTGGCTTCATAAAAACGACATGCCGTCAAATCTCTTAGTAATTTTAGAAAAAATTGAGATATAGAAAAACTTCTTAGTGGTTTATTTTAATGTTTTAAATAAGATATCGCTCTTTGGCTTATACCATTCGATGCGAAATTATTCTAGCTATTGAATGGTATAAAAAAAACTAAAAGGGCGTATCTCAGAGATAGCGCCTTTCGGCTTAGCAGGGCAGTATAACTATAGATAAATCCACATACTTTTCCACTTCACATATATTTTATTCAAAATTTCATTCTTCAATAAAATATGAATAAAGCATTTATTATCGCGCGTAAACCCGGGCGCTGTGGTCAATTAATTATATGACGCTATTTACATCGTCACTTACGAATTATGTAGGCAACCGCTGTTCAATTATTTGATAAGCATTATTCAATTATTACTAAAGTTAAATTATTGAATAAAAAATTGATAGGATAATTTTGAGTTTTATCTTCTAATATATAAAATTCTCGTGTCACAGTTTTCGTTGCCATACTCCTCTGAAACGGCTTGACCGCTTTTGATCAAATTTTTGTGCATGTTCAGTAGGTCTGAGAATCGGCTACTATCTATTTTTTTTTCTTTTTTTTAACGCTGGTGATACCGCGTGAGGCAGCTAGAAATATATAGATTTTGCCTGCGACTTCGTCCGCGTGAAATAATAGTTTCCGTTCCCGGGGGATTTCCGGGATGAAAACTATTTTATGTCCTGTCTCGGGCCCCAGACTATATCTGTACCAAATTTTATTCAAATCGGTTCAGTGGTTTAGGCGTGAAGAGACAGACAGACAGACAGAGTTGCTTTCGTATTTATAATATTAGTATGGATTTACTAGAAAAGAGAATGAATACATAAGTATAAATAAAAATGAATCGATAAAACACAAATCACGAAAACAGCTGGAAATAGTGGGCAATTTTTTTTCCGACTTCAAAAAGCAGGCGGTTCTCTATTCGATAGGTTTTTTTTTAAGTATGTAATCGATTACGCTGAGAATTATAAGTAATTCGATTTACGAGATTCGTATTGGGTCAGAGCCCGTACGTCCCCTAAGATTCGCACCCTGTGCCCATTCGTCCCCTGGAACTTTTGAGGGGCCTATTCGCCCCCTGAAGAATATTTATTTTAATTCATTCTTCTAATATAAGTACATGTATATAGTCCTGGTACAGTCGCGCAGAAAAGGGTAAAATAAAAATATAATAATTCCTTAAATATCATGTTTAAGTATTTCAAATAAGATTAAGTTTAATAAAATGCCTCTAGGCTCTAGGCATAAAGTCAGTCTTCAAAATAATTAATCGATTCGTCGATCGATCGTTTTCTATTTACCACTTCACGTTACTGCGCGCCTAGTACTTTGCATTGATTAAGGTGATCTTGTGAGAAAATTAAGGAATACAGTGAATTTTAAATTTTCGTACATGACTACTTCACGTTACTGCGCGCCTAGTACTTTGAATTGATTAAGGTGATCTTGTGAGAAAATTAAAAACACAGTGAATTTTAGATTTTCGTACATGACTACTTCACGTTACTGCGCGCCTAGTACTTTTGTTCTCTTGAGTTTTCAATCATTAATACCCGTTTTTTAACAAGCCATTCGTAAAGAGACAATATTACATTGTAAGCCTATCGACAGGTTACATTATTATCATGACGGATTATCATTCATCGTAGCTCTTTTTTCAATGATCTGTTATGATTTATTAAATTAATTGCGTTAATAAACTGTTCACAAGTGTACTATGTTAACCGTTTTTAGGTAAAATATAGGTGATTTTATCTCAGGGGACCAATAGGCACCTGAATAGGTGCCGAATCTTTAACTTATATTGTGTAAATATTAGAGGAGACGAATGGGTACCTTAAAAATAATATTTTTATTAAAATATTAATTGGTCCCCTACCAGGAGACCAACGGGCACCTATATAGGGGCCGAATCCACAACTTTTATGCTGGGGGACAAATCTTAGGGGACGTACGGGCTCTGACCCTATTTTTGATGCGGAATAGTTTCAATTTGGTCCCATAAAAATTTTACATAGTCTGGCCTGTCTGGCCCAGATTTCATTTTATGAACATTTTCGTCTTGTATATTTAATTTTGTTAACTATCTCCACTAAATCACATAAAAGTCACTCCGTTTTTCCGTTGAAGACGGACAAACAAACACACACTTTCCCATTTATAATATTAACATATACCTATTTAAAAACTCCTAGCTTTCTCACAATATTTCCCTTTACTGAAAGATAAATAATAATAAAAAAAGTCACATTTCAACTTTTTCGAACCGATTACTTCTCCAATTCATTCGTCCATATATCTATCCAAGTTTAGGTAAATAATACAATAATCCGTACTAATATTATAAATGCGAAAGTAACTCTGTATGTCTGTCTGTCTGTCTCTTCTTCACGCCTAAACCACTGAACCGATTTGAATGAAATTTGGTACAGATATAGTCCGGGACCCGAGAAAGGACATAGGATAGTTTTTATCCCGGAAATTCCCCAGGAACGGGAACTATTAATCCACGCGGACGAAGTCGCGGGCAAAAGCTAGTAACTTATAATAATACCAGCCTATTACTGTCCCACTTCAGGGCAAAAGCCTCTTCTTATACAGAGAAGGCACGAGCATTGATCACCATGCTCGCTTAAGACAGATTGGCGATTTCAGACTTACATTCATTTATACAAGTCCAGGTTTCCTCACGATGTTGTTAGAGATGTCCAAGATATACTTAGAAAGACACAGTTATAGTCAAACTCAGTTAAAAAACTTAAAATAAAACGCCAAAAGCAAATATAGTTACTACGAAAAATCAAGTTTGTCATTGCGATTAACCCTCAAATGTATTACTTACTTATCAAAACTCGTCGAACCAACCCCATTACAATTTTACTCTATATTTTCCCCAACCCAAGTTTATATAAATCACATAAGCCACTAATTCACACAAACAAACATAGACGCCATTAAAAGTTCATTTACAACTTGCTGTCAACTAAAACCCATAAATAAAATTTATTTCCGCACCATTTGTCACTATGGACGCCAAGAAAAATTATCCTACGTACAACACCATTTTAAAAAGACCCCCCTTCCCTTAGTATTGGTTAAAAAATACGTCAACCTGAACAAACACTGAGACTTCGAGGGGTCTTTGTAATTTGGTCGCGTGCCACTACTTCATAATGTAATTTCGAAACGAAGCACTATTATGTATTTTTATCTTCTTTCCTCTTTCGCTTAACGCGTAAGTGGGAAAGGGAAGGGTGATTAAAGAGGGTCGTATTGCATATCATTAAGAGACGTTTCGAGAGGTAACAGATGGGGTAGTCCGTTCTCTTTTTAACATGGTGTTGCGAGGTATGAGTGAGAGAGACAGATGGATGAGATATGATACTGGATTATGCGAGGTTTTTTGTTATGCTACGGCCACACTATCTCGAGGGGTACTTGTATTGTTAAAATGATATTATCTAACTGGCATGTTGGTCTATTGGTTAGTGACCCTGACTGCTAAGCCGAAGGTCATGGAGGACATTTTTGTATGATGAGATCGATTGATTGTCCCGTGTCTGTGTGTAATTTATCTATAATATATTAGCATTTATAAATAATATTAGTATGGATACCTCAACATAAACTCTGCCTAGTTTGGGATCCTAAGATTTTTTTTATGTAATAATAAACTACTTAAGCCTACGGCGTCACACGCGTTAGAAAGAGTTAAAAAGTAGCCTATATCACTCTCTATCCTTTCAACTATCTCCACTTAAAAAATCACGTCAATTCGTTGCTCCGTTTTGTCGTGAAAGACGGACAAACAAACACACACTTTTCCATTTATAATGTGTGGGAATAAAGTTCATGCGTTTTGTTAGTAACGCGAATGTTCGCGTCATTGGAATAGTGTGGCCGTGGCATTATTAAAATATTACGAGCATTGAAGGGTTACGTAGTGAACCATTTTAACGTATGTTGAGTTTGTTCTGAAATCCAATTTATGATTTTATAGTATGGTTAAGCGACGCCTTATTTTTTTTTTTTTTGTTTTAAACCTTATTTTAAGTACCTGTTTTTATGAGAAGAATGTTTTAATAACACTTGCTTTAATAATTAAATCATAACGCAGAATAATGGCGCTGCGTTTTAAACATAGTTTTAACGTTTTAAAGTTTTTTTTATTCAAAATATAGGTAAGCTGTTTATAAAAAATATAGAATTGACCTTTTTAATGTCACATTAGATGCATCAAATTTAAGACATTTTGAGGAGTAGTTAGGTAGGACCTCTAGTAAATATAAGAATAAAGAAAATATTGGCGTTTTTTCTCTTCATAAAAACCTATCGACATAAAAGAGTATTAAAAAAACATGTTCAACTCGTTTTTAAGTCCAGCGCTTACTTATTTATTCTATATAGCTAGTTATCTAATAATGAACTATTATAGCAATAATTTTATAATTATCTAAAACTATCTTTCTGAAACTTTCAGCCCCTATTTTACCTCTTTAGGATTGGAATTACCAAAAATCCTTTCTTAGTGAATACTTACTCTTCACAAAGAACACAGCCTCTAAGTTTCATGACTCTAGGACTAGCGGTCTGAGCTGTACGTAGATAGGTATATCGGCAATTAGTCAGTTTGTCCTTTTGTATTTAGAAGAATTGCCTATGCGATTTTTGTTTGTAAAAGGCCTATATATCTAGAACTACCATTATTAAAATTTAAAAGGCTAATGTAGCATTACATCCGACATACGGGAGTAAAGTAAGAACTTAAAATACAGATGAAACCGTAATATTATATCATCGTTATCTCCCTAGCCTTTTCCCAACTATGTTGGGGTCGGCTTCCAGCCTAACCGGATTCAGCTGGATACATGTGTTTTACGTGGAGCGACTGCCTATCAGACCTCCACAACCCAGTAACTGGGCGACACGATACCCCTTGATTAGACTGATCAGACTTTCTGGATTTATCTGACTATCCGTAAAGGCTGTCAAAGTTCTACGAAAGACAACCGGGACCAACGGCTTCATAAGGAGGCACGGGATGTCAGTGATGTCCAAGATAAACTTTAGAAAGTACATATGAATTGAAAAAGTCACATTGGTACTTTCCCGGATTCGAACCCACTACCATGGGCCATCACAACATTTACCTACGGGAGTGATATCCATACTAATATTATAAATGGGAAAGTGTGTCTCTCTGTCTGTCTTTCTTTCACGGCAAAACGGAGCGACGGATTGACGTGATTTTTTAAGTGGAGATAGTCGAAGGGATGGAGAGTAACATAGGCTACTTTTTGTCTCTTTTTAATGCGAGCAAAGCCGCGGGCAAAAGCTAGTCTATCTATATAAATATAAGAAAGTCGTGTTAGTTACACATTTTATAACTCAAGTTCGGCAGAACTGATTTGGCTGAAAATTCGTAAGGATGTAGTTTAAGACCAGGGTACGGACATAGAATACTTTTTATCTTCTTTTTTTAGTAACAAAAATCTTATATGACGCAGGTGAAACCGTGGGGGATAGCTAGTAAAACAAAAAATACAGGTGAAACCGTAAAATCGTATTATAAAATGTTCATAATATATTTTAGTGGATAAATTTATATGAAGTTATCAAAGTACTTATAAATTATTACAGCGAAGGCAATTATTGAGCGCAATTGGAAAATTGCTTTAAGTATATTAAAATTAACTTTTGTACTTCATTGATATTGGCGAAGATACAAGGCTGTTAACTTGGTAATGGGTTTTTTTTTAGTTTATTATTATTTTTCAGTCTCTTACCTTTAATATTACAAGGAGAAAGACTTACTTACCTATATTAACTTTGTACATATTTTTTATTTTTTCAAATGAAATCATATTAAGGTAATGGTGTAAAAATATATCGATGTAACAAAATACCACTGCGACCAAGCGACCGCCGGCTGTCGCGCTGCTATTCTCTTTCCATTGCGTCTCGAATCACGTGTATTCGAAGGTTTAAATTACAAACAGACAATCTTTTCTCAATTGTACATACATAGATTTATTTACAAACATGTCTTACAATCGATTTTCCACTTGACACTGTGACCGAACATTCTCGCCCTCGCATTGACCTCACAAGAATCACGGCACAAAATATAAGGGTCACGCTATATGATACGATATCAAATGTCGCACGATATGAACGAAGATTATTGGATAAGGTTCAGTTATAATCTTATTTGATTTAACGTGTGTTATTTTGTACGATTCTATTGTTTATACTAGCGTTTGGTTCTAGCTTTGCTAGGGTGTTTTGCAAATCTTGAATATATATCTTGATTTTTCTCTACTATAATAAAACGACGGGCCAGTTGGTCTAGTGGTTAGTGACCCTGACTGCTAAGCCAGAGGTCGTGGGTCCGATTCTCAACCAGGATAAACGTTATGCGACGAGCATGATTGTTTGTTGTGTCTTGGTGTAATTTATTTATGATGGGTATGTGTGTACATATTTTTAAATTATATAAGTACTAGCTTATGCCCGCGGCTTCGCTCGCGTTAGAAAGAGACAAAAATAGCATATGTTACTCTCCATTCTTTCAACCATCTTCACTTAAAAAATCACGTCAATCCGTCGCTCCGTTTTGCCGTGAAAGAAAGACAAACAGACAGACAGACAGACACACTTTCCCATTTATAATATTAGTATGAATGTATATCAGTTGTCTTGTTACCATTACACAAGCTCTGCTTAGCTTGGGATCAGGCCGTATGTGAATTGTCTCAAGATATTTATTTAATTATTCTTTTTTTTTTGGCACTTTCCTTAAAATGCTAGTCCGGGTGCTATTCTACAAGGTTCGTTAGACTAAAATCTTTATCGTTTGAATTTTCTCTGGACTTTAAAAGAGACTATGATAACTGAGATAGTTACGGTGTTTCTTCTCAGCAATAGCAGGCGTCCGTCACTCGCTCAAGGCCACGCGTTTTATGCCTACCGCTTCGCGTATCGTCGACGATACAACGAACACCGGGCTGTCGCGCGCCCGGCTGAGTGCTCGCGCGTCACGGGTACAGCGCTGACTATCAAAATGCCGAAACCACGTAATTATTGCCTGATTATTGTACAATTCCCCTGTTTCCCAATTCTCTTGTTTCCCTTTTGATTATTTATTAAAATTATTTACGCGGTTTTGGATATTTTCAACACTAAAATATATTAGTCGGGAATTCAAGGAACGAAAAATATGCATCAGTCAATTTATCAAACTAAAAAATATTTGATCAACAAATAAAATATTAATTATTTTTCTAAAACATTCGTTTTATTACCATTGTCATCATACGTACAACCCTAGCAGATTTGCTGGACGACACGCACTCACGTTAGTCGCGCGGCGGGCAAAAGAATCTCAACTCTCTTTGTGCGTGCTTATGGTAATTTCTCCTTGCTGCAAACAACTGGTATTATTATTATGATTTTGTAGGCTATTATAGCGTAGGTATTTTGGTTTTTGTATTGGAGTGAAGTATCTGTTACGTAGTAACTATTTATTAATCTGTGGCAATAGTCAGAAAATACTGACTCCTGCTAGTTTAAAAAAATATGATGAATAAAAGTGATTCTGATTTCCTACTTGCATAATTATAAAATTAATTTCCTTGTTACTGCAGTACACAATAATGTTTAGAATTACCAAGTTTGATTATTAATTATTCCGACGGTGAAAAAAATATTAAACATATGTAAATATTCCTCTTGCATTGCTATATTGATGAAAATGGCACAAATAATTTCAGTAGTTTTTGAGATAGGATACTTTTTTGGATATTTTTTGACATCCAATATTTAACGCGGGCAAAATATACCTAGTTATGTATATAGCTTACATATTATGTAATAGCAATTTTAAACCTTCGAACACACGTGATCCGAGACACAATGTAAAGACAATAGCAGCACGACAGCCGGCTGTCGCTTGGTCGTCGACAGGTGAGTAACATAATCCACAAATAGATAGGTTATTGAAATAAGCTTTAAGACCATAAGCCAGAAGTTTTAAATATCCCTGAAAAAGTCTAGCTAAAATTATGGGTCCCCGAAAGTGTCTCGCAATAAAGAATAAAAGCTGCAAAACGGGAAAAGTTTTATTTTACTTGGCAACACAACCGTTCATAATTTTACTGTAACACAACTCTGAATGTACGGCGGGAACGGAAATCGGGGAAAATGAAAATTTTCGTTCTATTTCTCTTAGTTCGTTGAAAATTATGTTGTTGCCTCTCATATAAACCTTAAGATTTTTGTATTTGGTTTTTATCTATACTAATATTATAAAGAGGAAAACTTTGTATGTTTGTTTGTTTGATTGTAATGAATAGGCTCAAAACGACTGGACCGATTTTAAAAATTCTTTCACCATTCGATAGGTACATTGTCAACGAGTAACATAGGCTATATACAGGAAGGGGCCTAACAACAGGAAGGGGCCTAACAGGGCCAACGCCTGCCGGGGTTGCGGAATGTGTATAGTAGTCACCGTGACCCTGGAACATAAAGGGCAATCGAAGGAACATGAGTGGGTTTTAGTCAGTAAGAGTCTGACACGCCCTCCCGTCGCACCCAGCAGTCATAGGATGATTTCCCACTCACCAAAAAAAAAAAAAAAAATAGGCTATATAATATCACGCTGTCTCCCACGGGAGCGAAGCAGTAACCAAAAACCTAATGTAACGTGGGTGAAACCGCGAGGAACAGCTAGTATATAACTACTAAGCCTTCTTTGTTAAATGGGCTATTCAACACAAAAACATTTTTTTCTTTTTGCCAGTTTTATCTTTAAAATATCAGTATAGATAATTCGGGGTTTCCTCTTGATAATTTCATTAATTTTAAAAGTTTTTAGATCACACATCTAATAAAAAAAATCTAATTACTACTTGCCTAGTTTTAAATAACACTTCAACACTCAATACTCAATATTTTTATTGCTTTTTCATAAGTAGCATATGTGGTAACAATATAAATGAAATCAATTATGGACCCTGTAGGGCACAGCAAAATAGGGTAAGAGGGGAGAGGAAGCCCTGTTTTAATAAGTAAAAAAAAATATCCTAACTATAAAATCTAAATATAATAATTATCGGACAAACAGTTAGCATTGCCATACAACGTGGCAATGCTGCCAGCCTTTTGGGCACCTGTCCTATTGACAGCGATGCGGACGAATTTTTCGATGCCCTGTGAGGTTTTATACAAATTGTATATATTTATTATACATATATTTAAATTAATTCATAAATGAGAGCCAAGTCTCAACCATTTGACCATCCCGACATTTACACGATGTCAAATAGTAATTAACTAAACAAAATATATACTTACGTTAGTTGACATTAACATTTACATAAACACGCAAGATAGGATGAACAAATAAACCCTCATAAAAAACATTACGACGTTTTAAAACCCCATCTAAAACACATAACATACTAACGTTAATTAAAATTATCGGCTAATTATTAAAATAACATACGCCCGGTGTTTCAACTATGTAGTGTGTTTTTTTCAGCGCCTTCCTAACACGCGAATACTGTAAAAATTAACGGTAATTGTGGTTTAGCCTTTCACTCGATTATTTTTACACGTAGTTATAAAATAGGTATTGTTTGCGTGTTAATTAGGGATCTGTACCTTATAAGGATTAACGGAACGCTTTTTTTATGATTAGGAAATCATCAAATGACTTTTCTCTGGGCGGGGCAAGATAGTGTCAGGCTTTTATGACTAAAACCCACCCTTGTTCCTTCGGTTGCATTTTATGTTCCGAGGCCGCGGTAACTATTAGAACTATTCCACAACCCTGGTAACGGAACCCTTATGTGTGCAGTTTGATGTACAATTGTTTGTCTATCAAGAACCGTTTTCTGCTGAAATTGGTCTGTAATCCCCTGAAGTAGTGGAAAAATATAATTGAAATATTTTAACATGATGTAGTTATGACCTAGGTATGTGCATATTAATCCTTCGAACACACGTGATTCGAGACACAATAGAAAGGCAATAGCAGCTCGACAGCCGGCTGTCGCTTGGTCGTCGAAAGGTTTAGCGTTACGTACTGCGAAAATTAAAATAAAATCCTTTAGGTTCACTTTGTTGGCCGTCGGTTAAGACCCTTCTTCTCAGGGATGGGTGAATGTTTTAAAATGATAGATAAAATCTAACTTCTAAATCAAAAGATACGGCCGTTGATATTATATAATTTGTTATTTGGAAGAGAATCAAAAGAAAGTTATACAATTTGACTAGAAGCAATACTATGCAGCATAATAACAACACGAAAACCGTAAATTTCTATTGAAATTAATAACTGTAAAAAGATTTATAAACCTACAAGTTTGACGGAACCCTTGGTGCGCGAATTGCACTTAACCGATTTTTTTACTTACAAGTACGTGATTGAAATAATATATCGTTTAATTTGGAGTTTCACTTTAAAGAAAATATGGAGTTTTTGATAGTTAAATCTGTAAGCTGAAATATAAAATGTAAAAATGAAAATACTTCGGTTAAAATATCAATCATATCTATAGCCTTTACCCAACAATTGTTTGAGTTGGTAATACCAGTGCTTTACGTAGTATATTAATTGAAAAAGTCACATTGGGACTTGCCTGGTTCTGAACCCACAACCTTATGTTCTGAGCCTGGTATCAACAGCTTCACTCGTCCATGTTCATACAAAGTTTTATCCCTAATTTTACCCGCGGCTTCGCTCGCGTTACAAAGAGACAAAAAGTAGCCTATGTTACTCTCCATCCCTTCAACTATCTCCACTTAAAAATCACGTCAATTCGTCGCTCCGTTTTGCCGTGAAAGAAAGACAAACATACAGACAGACAGACAGACAGACACACTTTCCCATTTATAATATTAGTATGGAAGTATGGATTTTACACCTTACGCTTACTCTAGTATTTTGAGCTATAGGTACGTTGATTGTCATCAAAAAGCCTGCCACTTTATAACTGCAAATGATCTTACTATCTTTCGCCTATATACATGACGAAACTTCCACCATTTTGTCTCTTTAGGCTTGAAATTTCCAAACTTCTTATTTTATCCCCTAAGCCATTACGCAATAAACAAAATGGCGGCAAAAATTTCACGACTACCCCAAAAGAAAAAACGTTCGAGCATAGATTATATATTTTTTTTTAATTGTAGGAAATTTATCCAGGAACTTAAAAACCCCAAATTTGTTCATACAAAAGTAGTCTATAAGTAATAAAAATAAGGACTATAATGGAATGGGATACCCCGACAGACGGCTGTCAGTTGGGTGTCAAGGGGTGTAGGGGAAACTTACTCTTCACAAAGAACATACTCCAAGTTCCATGTCTCTAGGAGCAGCGGTTTGGGCTGTGCGTTGTTATATCAACAGTCAGTTTACCATTATATTTAACTAGCTTTTGCCCGTGGCTTTGCTCGCGTTAGAAAGGGACAAAAAGTAGCCTATGTTACTCTCCATCCCTTCAACTATCTCCACTTATAAAATCACGTCAATTCGTCGCTCCGTTTTGCCGTGAAAGAAAGACAAACAGACAGACAGACACACTTTCCCATTTATAATATTAGTATGGATAGAGCAACTATCCCCCCAGTTTATGCCATATCTTTGGTTACTACTATAGGTCTAGGTGGTAGCGTGATGTAAGATGTTATATAGCCTTTCTCGACAAAAGGCTCATCATCATCTCCCTAGCCTTTTCCCAACCGTATTGGGGTCGGCTGCCAGCCTAACCGGATTTAGCTGGATACCGGTGTTTTACGTGGAGCGACTGCCTATCTGACCTCCACAACCCAGTAACTGGGCGACCCGATACCTCTTGGTTAGACTGGTCAGAGTTTCTAGCTAACCAGTAACGACTGTAAAAGTTCTACAAATGACAACCGGGACCAACGGCTTTACGTGCTTTCCGAGGCACGGGATGTCAGTCTCGACAAAAGGCTATCTAATGCAAAAATATTTTTTGACCAGCAGTTCTTGAGATTAGCGCGTCCAACCAAATAAACAACACAATTCCTCAGTTTTACAATATTCGTTTAAATCTGTTTACAATATTATTAGCAACATCAAACCACATGCGTAACCGTATGTCTCATACTAAAGCATACAAAGTATCCACAAGGTTTTTAAAATGACAGTAATTTTATGGTATTTTTGCGGTTTTTATAAGTTTTACTTTCTTTTATGTGCCCATGGCGCTTGGGGACTTGACAGAATGGGGCCAAGGACACTATGGTCAATATTAATATTAAAAACAGGCTGTTTTTTTTTTATATTTATGCAACTAACTTGTCCATGTCATGGTCTGAATTTAACCGAAATAAAACCATTCGGAATAGAAGACTTTTGCAATTTGTTAATTCGACGGGTTCGAACATCAAGATAAATAGTTCGATTTTGCCCATTAATCTAATCGATTTAAAGTTTTAGGAAAAATACAGGTACCTATTTATTCTTTGTTTATATCTTTGTAAAGTAAACGCACCCAAATTCGTAGAGTTGATGTTTTTAAATCCAATCTGATCTGATTTTTAGAACATCCCTTTTTTTGCTCAAGGTGGCCCGCAAAATTCATTTTTTTTTTACGTATTTTTGCAATTTGCACCTCGGTGTCTGGGTGTGTGTTAAGTATTATTCGCGATTGTATTTAGTTATGGAATTACTAGCTTTTGCCCGCGGCTTCGCTCGCGTTAAAAAGAGTCAAAAAGTAGCCTATGTTACTCTCCATCCCTTCAACTATCTCCACTTAAAAAATCAAGTCAATTCTTCGCTCCGTTTTGCCGTGAAAGAAAGACAAACATGCAGACAGATAGACAGACAGACACACTTTCCCATTTATAATATTAGTATGGAAGTATGGATAATCATTTAAATCATCAAAATAGTCCTCAATGTGCATATATAACTCGATTGATGAAAATGTGTCTATTTAATGAAAAAGTAATTTAATCGACTTGTAAGCACTGTGAGGTTTATATTGATGCTATTAATTATTATAATTCTGCAACTAAATATCTATTACAGCCGCGAATCATTTTATTTAATGTACAGCTTGACAATGACCGGCAAATTACAGAAAACGTCCAAAAATTTTATGTTCACGGGATGGGGTGAAGCTTTCTCCTTAAATACTCTATATAAACAAACAAAAAATCTTCATCTTTATTATAACTACAGATTAGGTATTATTACTTACAAATCAACAAAAATACCTAAATACCTACTCTAAAATTTCACGAACGCCTCGCTTCCTCGTTGTAGCTACTAGCGCCGCCCCGTCGGTTGCCATGGCAACGCAACCCCCGCCTACCGTATTGGGGTACATTTTAATGACTTTTATTTTTTACCTTCGTAAGGACATAGATAAAAAATGTCATTATTTTTGTTTGATGGTGTTTTGAAGTATTTTCTTGGTTTTTGAATGTCATGTCGTAGGGGTGAATTTTTGGCTTTAAACTGATTTAATTTTTATTGGAATTCCTATTTATTTTTAGGTTAAATAAAATATGTCTCTTGTAAGTATTTAGTAGGTATTTATTGGTTTTGTAGTTGAATCATGGTTATATCTTGTGGTGAGAAAAATAGACGTTACTAAGCACTGACTTTGGCTTAGCACTATACCTGTCACTGTTACACAACTGCCAAACGTCAAGTGTATGATAGAGACGGGAACATGGCTAAGCCAAAGTCAGTGCTTAGTAACGTCTATTTATCTCGACATTATAGTATTTATCTAATAATCTCAGGGCGGGCAGTGTTGTATTTTTCCATTAGTAATTTCTTAGGCCCCAGTCACACCGGAATGGCGGCCGCTGGCAGCCGCTGGCAGCCTCGCGACCTTTTCAAGCTTTTCAAGCGATACTAGTCTTTTAAGTATGTAGTTAAAGTTTAAAATTATTTCACACTGAAGGTGCTCGCCGCGCCGCTACCATTCCGGTGTGACTCGGGCCTTAGTAACCGCCCAAAGTTAGGATGTTGGGGGTGTGACAACCTTATGTTTCGGAAAACATGTAAATCCGTTGGTCCCGGTTGTCATTCGTACATTTTTGACAGCTGTTACGGAAGTCAGAAGTTATATAAAGCAGGGCATTGACGGTCAGTTTTCGCGTTAGTCTAGTCTTAAAACGATTTAGGCGGCCCAACAACTCTGGAGTGACGATTCAACACTCACGATCAAATTTTGGAAAGACGTCAGTTCAACTGACGCGAAAAAATGACCGTCAATGTCAACCTGTCTAATAATAATCAAGTGACCCAGTATAACATCTACATTCGATTTGTCGAGAATATTATAGGCATACTAATCCATGTTATTTATCTGATACATTCATAGTACTGTCATGGTTCGGTACTACGTAGTGAACATACTTTTTAAATTCAGTTATTACTTGGAACATTTAAATCTTGGAAAATTTCATATTATACAATAAAACGAATTAGAACCTAGAATATATTTAAGTTATCGAAAATCTTCTCGTTACGGAGACATTGAAAGTCCATCAGCTTCTAAATACACAAGCAATATATAAAAACCCAAACAAAGATCTTAAAAGACGATTAAAAAAGAACTAAAACATTTTTGTTTTATAATATTTGATTCAAATATCAGTAAGTATATCGATCACAGATCTAAAAAAAATACCAAGTTATTTTTTTTTACTTAAAATAAAGGGTGTCCAGTGAAAAATTTTCAACTTTGAAATTTCACATAAAAAAAACTACATGGATTTTATTTATTTTTATTAAAACGAAATGTACTACATTAATGCGGATTTCATTTTTTAAACACTATATCATCTAAATGATGTCCGTTTTTTTGTACGCACTCCTGTAGTCGAACCCTTACATTTGCAATTACGCGACGGCCAAGCTCTGGAGTAATGCTTTGAATTTCACGGCGAATATTGGCCTGCAGGGCTTGAATTGTCCGGGGATTGTTCTCATAAACTTTAAATTTAAGGTAACCCCATAGAAAAAAGTCGCAGGGCGTGAGGTCGGGCGACTTGGGTGGCCATGAGATGTCTCCGTACTTGCTGATCAGTTTATTTGGAAAAATTGTTCTTAACTTTTCCATCGACACTCTAGCTGTATGCGGAGTGGCACCGTCTTGCTGAAATTGTGTCCTATTGTTGTAACCTGAATACAGCTGCAATCGCGGTAGCAGAAATTCGTCTATCATACGGCTATACACCGGAGCAGTGACTGTTTCTCCTTGGTTAAAAAAATAGGGCCCAATTACACCGCTAGCCGAAATGGCACACCAAACTGTGGTTTTCAAGCAATGTAAACGTTTCTGGTGGCGTTCTCTTGGGTTGTTTGGGCACCAGTATCTCATATTCTGTTTATTTACATATCCATCAATGTGGAAATGTGCTTCATCACTAAACAAAATGTTTCCCAACGTGGTAGGTGTTCGAAAGCGTACAAGCATTGTTCTTGCGAAGGTTTCTCGAAAGGGTAGTCGCTTTCCTTTAGACCCTGAACAATTTGCATTTTGTATGGATGGAGCCTTAATTTCTTCTGCAAAATAACATGCACTGTTGACTTTTTGATTCCTATGGAGGCTGCAATTCTCCTAATCGACTTGCATGGATTCCTAATGATTTCATTTCGAACTTCAGACACACGTTCGGGCGTTGCTGCTGATGTTGATGGCCCTGGAGGAGTTCTGTTGAGCGTTGTCCCTTCTTGCCTAAACCTTTGTACTCACGACCAAATAAGTTGCGTGCTTGGCCCATCACTTAAACTCCGAATATTAAAATGAGTACAAAACGTTCGACGCGCGCGAACCAACGATTCACCATTCTTTAGATATTGCTCAACCGCGAACGAGCGGTGCGCTCCTGTCCAGTGACTCATGGCTACTAACAAATCCGCAAGAACTGCGCTTTCAATGATACCTCTCCCGCTCACCTCACCCCGCTATTATTTCGATAATTGCAGTTTAAAGTTGAAAAATTCCCGCTGGACACCCTTTAGAAAGCCTAGGTTATAACCGACATATAAACAAAAAATATACTAAATACTATTAAAGCTTAATCGAATAACCCTACCTACATAAGTAATACTTTACTTCACTTCAAAAACGTAAATATTTTATCATACCAACCCCATTTCTGATAAAGTCCAACACAAATATAATAAATATCTAAGTTGAATAAAACCACAGTTTTTCCAATCGCGATAATGTACGTAAAAGCATTCGTTTTACTGACTGCGCAAGGAAAATCAATTGGAGTATTTAGACTATTCGACATTTTCGTGTCGTGACGTAGTCGTAACGTAGTATTTTGAGACTAGAGCCTATAGCTATGTACAATCAACAAAATGGAATCATGACCCACCATAAGCTTATTTTCCTACAGACATTCAAATATAGTTAGGTCGACAATCGCGTAAACATGTATTAAAAATGTCACACGTCTAGTCTTATTATTTTGACAGCTTCAAACGATTTGTCGTCGAAATGGGTCATGATTCAATTTTGTCGATAGGACACATATAGCGAGATAAATAGACGTTACTAAGCACTGACTTTGGCTTAGCACTATACCTGTCACTGTTACACAACTGCCAAACGTCAAGTGCACGATGAGACGGAACATAGCTAAGCCAAAGTACGCGCTTAGTAACGTCTACTTATCTCGCCAATAAATTCAAATCTGGAGGCATGGAAGTGCCCCCGCCAAGTCTAGCAAAAAAAGCGAAACGGCCATACCATTCTTTTCTCGAAGCAGTATGGGCTATTTTCAAACTCCTATAACTTTAACTTTGTTGTACATAAAACGAGAAGCTTTAATTTAGTGCGATTTCCCAGTCAATTTACCGACTTCGTATAAAATAGATCTATCATTCTTTTTACGTTAAAAGGAGATGCTTGAATGGTGGTTTTTTTACAGGTACATGTTTTTATGGTATATCATTGACCTGTGTTATTCTCCATCAAGTTCGTAACATATATTCAGCTGTTTGGACTTTGTCATAACTCCATTTCTCAAGTGTTATATTTTTCTTCCACGAATTTTAATAATATCAGCCTATGGCAGCCTCACTATAGAGCAAAGGCCGCTTCTTAAAATACAGAGTAGGCACAAGCCTTGGTTACCACGTTTGCTCAAGGCAGATTGGCGATTTTTCAATACGATAAACTATAGATTGACGCGATTTCAGAGTTGGTTCCATAAAAAAATTGTTTGTTTTTATGAGTAGAATCATCTCCTAGCGGATTATTCAAGACCAAAAATACACCTCCTCCAATATATCCCTCACGATGTTTTTCCTTCACTTTTATTTTGGATCATCATGGATCAAATGCATTGAAATCACATTCGTACTTGTCCGGATTCAAGAGAAATGGGTGCCTTAAGCGCTGGACCATCACTAAACTTCACTCACGCCACATGAAAACTCATAATCACAATTCTCCAAAAAATCAGTATCAGTGTCGTGACTTCTAAAAGACTCTTCGCAAGAAGCTCGCCGTCTAAAAAGTGGTGTAGAACCGAGTGCTTTCTGAAATGTGGAGCGCACAGTTATTGTAACTGAAATGGAATGATGACGTCCTCATATTTACACTTTTACCTTTTCTAGAGGTTATGAATTAATAAATATATTGAAGGAAGGAAGGAAAAATATATTGCCTGTAATTGATAGGAATTATTAATGGCAAGTAAGCTATCAATTAATAATACCAATAATAACCTTTCAACGACCAAGCGACAGCAGGCTGTCGCACTTCTATTGTATCAAACTCCGTTCCGTAGTTTTTTCGTGAAAGAGTAACGAAGACACGCATATCCATACAAACCTTTCACATTTATAATATCAGTAGGAAGTAGGATGCAAAATTAATTCTTCGTGTCTTTAACGTTTATATAGCTTAACTACTGAGCCGATAACAATCAAGTTTGTTACAATACCAAAAATAATATTTGTGTTACTTTTTATGCAAATATTCACCGTAATCCTGATCATCTCCTTAGCCTTTTCCCAACTATGTTGGAGTCCGCTTCCAGCTTAACCGGATTGAGCTGTTTGAGAAGCAACTACGTATCAGACTCCACATTCCAGTAATTGGGCGACACAATACCCCTTGGTAAGACTGGTCTGACTTTCCGGCTTCTGACCACCCGTAACGACTGTCAAAGTTCTACGAATGACAACCGAGACGTCGGTCCGACCGTCGGGTCACGTGCTTTCCGAGGCACGGGATGTCAGTGATGTACAAGATAAACTTTAGAGAATACACATGAATTGAAAAAGACACATTGGTACTTGCTCGGTTTTGATCCTACAGTCTCTTACAAGAGGTGGAAGTGTCTACAGAGCCATCATGACATTCAGCCTATAAATTTATCACAAAGATAAATAAGCCTACACTGAAAAAAATGTTCGGTCCTATCACGAATTTTTGTTGATTTTACCAAACTTCTTAAGTTGGCGTTACCAAATTTATTTGGATCTACCAAATAAATTTGGTACAACGCCAACTTAAGAAGTTGTAGAACCGCTGCAGATGTGTCAGGAGAGACTTAGGTGGATCCACGGATTATTAATTTTAATTTTCCAACAATTTTCTAAAAAAAAAATAGTTGTTTTGAAAAATTAACAAAACATAGGTGTAATCTACCAAATAAATTTGGTAACGCCAACTTAAGAAGTTTGGTAAAATCAACAAAAATTCGTGATAGGACCGAATATTTTTTTCAGTGTATCAATTTCTCACTGTAAGGATAAAAAAAAATATTCTAGTACACTGAACGCAACACAACTTCGATACGAGTACACTCACCAACCCGATTGACTCGGAGTTGCAACAAATTGCGCTAGTGCACTCGACTCGACGGTACTCGAATGCACTTGTGACGTCTATTGTGGTGCCCCATTGTGACGGTTCTATTGTGTTGCCATTGTCTCGGCTTCGTTACTGGTGCATTGTTTTTAATATTCTTTTATTTTACTGTTTTGTTGGGGGGTGGGGGTGGAGTGTAAGCGGTTTGGTTTCTTAGTAAGTTTTGCTTGAGAGTTTTTTTGTGTAGACTTCAGAGTTAGAGTCCTAACTTGTTCCATGGTAAAAAAACGGGATAAAAAATGTGATTCAGCTATTAAAACATGAAAAAATAACATTCAAACAATTACAAGTATATTTTAGTTTTTTTTTTCAAATGAGTGATATGTCGTTATCTCAGCATACAATGGAATGATGACGTCCTCATATTTGAGAAACCGCGGTCCATAGTAATAATAGTTACTGCTATTCACACGCAATAACTAAATTATTTCTATTTGACGCAGCTTTTAGGTATACAATTCATGTTTTTATATTTCATTTTTTTCTGTAAAATATCTTAAAAAACTCATAGAATAAGGCGTTCACGAGCGTGATTATAAAGCCTATATTTTTTTAAATTATTTTATATTTGAAATATCTTTAGAAAACTCATAATCTACGACATTAATTGAACGCTAAAATTTATCCACAAATAAATCGCTGAATTAACGCAAATTCAGTCAAAACGCTCACAAAATCGCTCCCACCACCACTGCAACCACACCCCAGTACATTCTGAACAACCTTAATAGTTAATTACACCAACTGTCGCGATACTCAATTATTTCAACCACATAGTGTTAATGAATACGTTTTCAAACCGATCGCAGTCTGTCGGAGTTCAAGGGAAGTCTGGTAGACTCGTGTACTGGGGCCTTTATGTTCCTTATACTACGTTTCAATTGATTTCATTGTCTTATATTAAATGTTGCCTGTAAAAAGACTCCTTTTTTCATGCAAATAGAAAGTTATTACCGAAGTCATGAAAGATAAACAGGATAAACATCTAGTTTGACATAATATGACATGAACCAAAGTGCGAACCTTTTTTAAGAGAAATAAATCATTATTTTATTTATTTATTTTATTACTTGAAAATGGTTTTTATTCGGGCAATCTATCGAAGTTCAAGGAAAGTCTGATAGACTCATGTCTCTGTAATATCCGTTACAATTGTTTTCATTGTTTTATATTGAATATTGCCAGTAAAGAAACCCTTTTTTGTGCAATAAGAGAACCATCGTCAAAATTATAAAAGAGAAAAATAAAATTGATTTCGGCAGTCGTCATAGGTTTGGTTTCTCACTTGGCCATCGACATCCAAAAGTTTTTGAACTGATCGCAGTCTGTCGGAGTTCTAGGGAAGTCTGGTAGACTCGTGTACTGGGACCTTTATGCTCCTTACTAGCTTCTGCCCGCGGCTTCACTCGCGTTAGAAAGAGACAAAAAGTAGCCTATGTTACTCTCCATCCCTTCAACTATCTCCACTTGGTGCGGAATGTTTATAATAGTTACCGTGACCCTGGAACATAAAGGGCAATCGAAGGAACATGAGTGGGTTTTAGTCAGTAAGAGTCTGACACGCCCTCCCGTCGCACCCAGGACGGGAGCAGTCATTGGATGATTTCCCACTCACCAAAAAAAAAAAAAAAAAAACTATCTCCACTTAAAAAATCACGTCAATCCGTCGCTCCGATTTGCCGTGAAAGAAAGACAAACATACAGACAGACAGACAGACACACTTTCCCATTTATAATATCAGTATGGATACTACGATTCAATTGATTTCATTTCATTTCATTGTCTTATATCGAATGTTGTCGGTATAAAAACCTCTTTTTTATGCAAATAGAAAATTATCATCAAAGCCATAAAAGAGAAAAATTACATTTATTATTTATATAGAACCAGGTTTCCTCATGATGTTTTCCTGCACCGATGTTTATGTTGTCTAAGATAAACTATAGAAAGTACACATAAATAAAAGTTACATTGGTCATTGCTCGAATTCGAACCCTGTGGGCCATAAAGATATTTTAATAAATTAAAATGAAATTAAATTGTTCGTTATATAAGTTAAAGGATACTAGACTTTCATACGTAATTTTTATTTTACTAGCTGTATTCGGCATTTAATTTTTCTCACTTTCTTTATCTGAGAAGAAATGCTTAGACAAACTCAAGGATCATCATTTCTGTTGCGGAATGTTAAATAATAGTTACCGTGACCCTGGAACATAAAGGGCAATCGAAGGAACATGAGTGGGTTTTAGTCAGTAAGAGTCTGACACGCCCTCCCGCCGCACCCAGGACGGGAGCAGTCATTTGATGATTTCCCACTCACCAAAAAAAAAGGATGATCATTTCTTACAGACAATAAAGTATATTCAACATTTTTGAACAACAATCGGAATACCTTTTGAGGAAACTGCCAATGACAGTTTGGTAAACCTGCCTCAAAAAAAATCGTGAGCTCAACATTAAAGGAGCTTCACTAATTTCCAACCTATTTCACAAGCACCTTTTTTTTTGGTGAGTGGGAAATCATCCAATGACTGCTCCCGTCCTGGTTGCGGCGGGAGGGCGTATCAGACTCTTTCTGACTAAAACCCACTCATGTTCCTTCGGTTGCCCTTTATGTTCCAGGGTCACGGTAACTACTATAAACATTCCGCAACACCACTTGCACCTACCGCAGTGTAAAATAAATACATAATACTTGCCTATCTGGTTCAAAACCTTTTTTTTTTTTTGGTTAGTGGGAAATCATCCAATGACTGCTCCCGTCCTGGGTGCGACGGGAGGGCGTGTCAGACTCTTACTGACTAAAACCCACTCATGTTCCTTCGATTGCCCTTTATGTTCCAGGGTCACGGTAACTATTATAAACATTCCGCAACCCCGGCAGGCGATCTGGTTCAAAACCTCACTGCATCAAAGCCAGTCAGGAATTGAAGCAGTAACCTTGAGATTAGAGACGGGCATTTTTACAACAGCGCCGTAAAACAACCACAAATCCAGCCTTTACAGCAATAAAATTATTCAATATTCATAAACTGTTTATCGCGCTGTACCGGAGGAAATGGTTAATTATAAAGCTTTGTACAGACGAGCGTAGCTGTTGAAAGTCTGTCAAATAAAGTCGCCGACATTGGTTGTCGGTTGCTGTTAATGTGTCGACGGCATAAGATATCTGTCTATCTATGTTATTATAATAAAGCTTAGGAGATTTTTGCGCTAATCTCTTGAACTACGAAAAACCTTTAGGCTTATTTCAACCTTATGAGTAACATCATAGACTAATTAATAGTTCGCTTATACTCACACAAGCGAAGAAAGAAGTAGTCTAACATCTTTGATTTTTGAACACTGTTTATTTTCTGCAACTGTGGGGCATAAAATTTTGTTGTCTATATTTAGGCTTTATATTAACAATTGATTTTAATTGTACCTACACCAATAAACTGAAAGTTTTTCAATTAAGATGCATTTTATTTACAACGACACTTCATACAGCCGTCGATAATAATCTACAATCATGATTTTAGCACGCCGAAATCTACATTATTACAGGACACTAACGAAAACATGTTTAAAGAAGAAACGCTATTCCTGCGTGACACTACTTCCGACAAACGTTGAAGGCTGCTGTCAAATGCAGACGACAACCGTTGTCGGCAACACAGTTATATAGAGACGATCCCACCACACTATTATATTACCAACCACTGTAACTCCTGAAAGCCGGAATCAACAGTGGAGCCCGCCAGAAAAGCGCCCAGCAATGAAGTTCGACGAGTCCCGGAGAAACGACTCAGCTGTCTTAGATACTACAACAAATTAATCATACAAGAATAACGGAAGAGTTAGAAAAATAATGTTTTCTACTTCCTTCTATGACAAGTAGGAGACAGAACAGAAGTAGGCCAATAGGCACAAAGGTACGATTACAATAGGCGAGATGACAAAAAAAAAGTAATTAGTCCGTCAGTTAGATAATCAAAAAATTTGGGACACGTATTTTTTTTTCTCGTAAACAGAAAATGACGACAATACAGTGCGTTGAAGTTTTGTGAAACGTCACGCCTTTGTATAATTTTTACTCAGAAGTGACGTCACAAGCCCCCTCTCCGGAACTTTGATGCTCTTTATCTTTGTATTTTGTTATTAATTTGATCAAGCAAAAAATATGTGTCCAGTATTTTTGGACTGTCTAACAGACGGACTAAACAGAATGTCATTCTTTTGATGTAGTCAACATCCCTATTGAGAGAAGCCCAGATTGCCTAGTAACACGGATTGAAACTTTTTACGGGTTACGAATATCACTCGTCTGTGTAAAGCCTAAGATTTTATTTTACGAGAGCCGTTCTATCAGATAGGTAATAAAATTAATTGAATTCTAGGGTTTGTGGCCCCTCTATTTTATGTAGTACTTAAAACCTTTAAACCTAAATGCATATTATTTTGTTGATTCGGAATGATATCAAAATTGAAAATGAAATGATTATTAAAATTATTACTATAGACTAATGTCTAATTAAGATCTTGATATCTTAAGATTAATGCCATTTCAAAATGTCGTTATGGCTGGCCCAGTGGATAAGGCACTGGCCTCTCGTGTAAGAGGTTGTGGGTTCGAAATCCGGGCAAGTACCAATGTTTTTCAGTTCATATGTACTTTTTAAAGATTATCTTGGACGTCACAGACATCCAGTGCCTCGGAAAGCACGTAAAGCTGTTGGTCTCGGTTGTCATGCGTAGAACATAAAAATTTTGATACGGTTTTAATCGATAGAGTGACTCAAGAGAAAGGTTAAAATATATTAATATAGTAGAGAAAACCGGGCTTTTCAAAGTTTTATAACATTCGTGCGAAGCTGGGGCGGGTCGCTAGTTATAGATAAATATCTTAGGACAACTCACACATGGTCATCTGATCCCAAGCTAAGCAGAGCTTGTGGGTAACCAGACAACTGATATACATACTTATATAATTTATAAATACATATATATTATAGATAAGTTACACCCAGGCACAGAACAAACAATCATGCTCAGATAAATTACATCTACAAATAAATACAAAGATGATCTAGATAATAACGCCTCGTTTACGATAAAATATGTTTGCTATGTGTAAATGTCTATGTTAGTAAATTGTTTTATTTTTACACATTTCTGAAAAAGAGTTAAGACACATATTAAATAGGTGAAATTCGTGTTCAGAAAATTAACAAGACACATCATACATAATAAATAGGTTAATAAAATTCGTGTTCAGAAAATTAACTGCTGCTTTTTTTTTCAAAATGACTAAAGTCCTCTAGCTAAAATTAGTTAGTAGTTATCGAAAATGTTTAATAAGAGATGATTAAAAAGAATTCTATTAAAAAATAATTAAAACCGCATTCCAAACAAAATTATACATTTATCCAATACACTGAAATAAACTCATCAAAATTCCTTCAAGATCTAACAATTATCTTCCTTCACCAACATTTATTTCCACGTGTCTTATTCATTCGCACTACAGCCTACCCCCAAAGTATCAGACCGTATCGATATACGCCCTAACTCCGACTTTGTTACTATGTATATCGCTATCTCCCTTCCTCTCATTCTCTTAGATACAGGAGATATGCTCTGTCCCTCTCTGTTCCCCTATGTAATAACAAAGCATATAATTTTGTCCATCTGTTGCTAGCTCACTGAATATTGTGGTCTAGTAGCAATTTGTGTTCAGTGACATCTTGGGTACAGGTAAGCAGAAAATGGTTTAGGATTTTAGTAGATTTTAGCGTAAAAAAAAAATAGACATAAGTTAATCATTACGTAGAATAAATCAAGGTCGGTTTCTGCTATCTGTCGATCTGTCCCTATGTATGCTTAGATCTTTAACACCACTCAACAGGTTTTCATGCGTTTTTATCTTTTTAACAGAGTTATTTAAGCGGAAAGTTTATATGTATAACACATGCATATTATAGCAGAGAAAAAGAAGGAATAATGCATATTATAAAAAGAGAATATAAGCAGGATTTTCGAAGATATGTAACATCATTCGTGCGAAATTAAAGCGTCCCGCTATTAAATGATAAATAAAAAATATATAAATAAAGTTTTGCTCGCCCGATTCATAAAAACTTTAGTTCGAGTTACTCTCGAGTCTGTGCTATAGTAATCAGACAACTGATACAGATCCATACTAATATTATAAATGGGAAAGTGTGTCTGTCTGTCTGTATGTTTGTCTTTCTTTCACGGCAAAACGGAGCGACAAATTAACGTGATTTTTTAAGTGGAGATAGTTGAAGGGATGGAGAGTAACATAGGCTACTTTTTGTCTCTTTCTAACGCGAGCGAAGCCGCAGGCAGAAGCTAGTATTTTTATAATTCAACAAACAAACCATATCATCACACAAAGATTTGTCAAAACGGAAATCGAACCCATGAACTCCAGCTCAACAGTCAGGCTTACTAACAAACCAATAAAAATTAAATTAACTTTTCAACGACCAACCGACAGCCGGCTGTCGCGCTGCTATTGTGTTTCGAATCACGTGTGTTCGAAGGTTTAATAGGGATAAATTATTCTACGGCCAACAACCACCGTTGTCGTCGACTGTAGTCACGTATCAATGACAGTCGTGAGCTTCTTACAAGAGTACATTCAAGTACATTAAGAAACACCTTACTCGCACTATAATATTTTTTATTTAATTCAATACTAGGTTTTATAAAACTTTTTTTTGTTTAAATATTCGTACTTGATATAAATGATAGACTATAGGTTTCCGATGTTTTTATTTTACTATTAATTGCTGCTTAAACTGCGGCAACGCACCTTTAAAAAGATATTATTGCATTCCATGAATTTTTAATTTGTGTGACATTAATGTGTGTTATAAGAAACTTGTAAGTAATGAGTTAATTAGCCATGGTTTGCATTTTCTTAACTGAATTTAAGTGTTTTTATTTTTTACATTACGTTACAATATTTTATTTTATACTCTGCTTACGACGAGTTAAAGTTACTTTAAAATATCTCTTTTTCTATAAAAAAAAAATAACTAGAAAATTCCACCAAGAGTCAATTAAGCCTACTAGATCTTCAGAACATTTTAACATATTTAAAATATTTATTTTTATCGCTGCACCAAAAAAGAAACCAAAATAAATATAGCATAATACCTGATAATTTAAAAAAAAAACATTTTTTTTCTTGTCAAAGGGCAACAAACCAAAGAAAAATTTCGTACCAATCTAATTATATTCAGAGTAACATTCGAAACCAAAATAAATATAGCATAATGCCTGATAATTTAAAAAAAAAACATTTTTTTTCTTGTCAAAGGGCAACAAACCAAAGAAAAATTTCGTACGAACCTAATGACATTCAGAGTAACATTCGAAACAAAAAAAAAACACCTTGACCAAGTCATCAAACTCATTCAAAAGACGATCACCAAAAACCGACAAAGAAAAAACAAAATCGGAAAGCAACTTTAAAAAAACCGGAAGATTCACAAACAGACCCGAACGTAATTACGACAAACAAAAAAAAACTATGTCCCGACGAATTATAGGGCCAAATTATATACCCCGTATTACAGACATGTATAATTTTTAGTATTTTTTTTGTACCCCTACAACCTTTCGGCGAGTTTCGTGTCATTTTTGGACACACATTTTTTTTCTAAATCAAAATTGGTTAGGATAATTTAATTGTGTGGTTAGTTGTTCCGGCATGTTAAAATGGATTTTTGACTAAGAAGGGACTGAATGAGTTTATTTCTAAACCTTTAAATATTTACTGTTAGCGAGAAATAATGAATATAATAGTCAAATGTTCCAGTTCCAATAGCCTTGCACCAACTGATGATTGTCCTTGAAATCAAATGAAATCGGTTATTATTATGCATGTAGAATATGAATTCACTTTTACACGTCATATCTTGAAAAAATTTACGGCGTCGGCATTTCCTAACTGTAACTTGAAGTCACACTCAAACTTTGTCTGTGATGTATAATAGATAATGAAGAATCTATAATGGTTAACTGACTGACTGATTCTTGATATATCAACGCACAGCCGAAATCGCTGGTCCTAGAGACAAGAAACTTGCAGGCTATGTTCTTTGTAAGGAGTAGCTAGCTAGTAAGAAAGGTGTTTTAGAAATTCAACCCTTTTTTTTTGGGGAGTAGGAAATCATCAAATGAACGCTGCATCCAGGACGGGAGCACGTCCTGGATGCGGCGAGAGGGCGTGTCAGACTTTTACTGACTAAAACCCACTCATGTTCCTTCGGTTGCCCTTTATGTTCCGGAGCACGGTAACTATTATAAACATTCCGCAACCCCGGCAGGCATTAAACCCCTACAGTTGTAAAATAGTGAACGAAAGTTCGACATTCCCACTGATGAGCCGCGAGAAAAAGGTAATCTAATTATTATATGGTATAAAATACCCGTTGCAAAATTTTTACAACACCTTTCAACGACCAAGCGACAGCCGGCTGTGGCGCTGCTATTGTCTTTCTATTGTGTCTCGAATCACGAGTGTTCGAAGGTTTAATCCTATTTTAAATACACCTACTTATATTTCTAAGTCTTAGACAGTATGCGACGCTGATAGACAATTTACATACTTAAACCATGGAGGGTAGATAATGATTGCTAATGTGAGCGAGCGGTCGCTCTATCTGCAATATTCATACATTCGCGTATCCATTGTTTCATACGACACGTTATTTTTAGCCTTCACGAAAAAGAGGGGTGTCAGTTTTATTGACCGCCATGAGTGTCTGTCTGTAGCCCCGTGGCTCTTAAACGGGTGAACCGATTTGGGAACCTTTTTTTTAATTTTAAATTAGGTTTTCTACAAAAGGTTTTTAGATAATTATGTTTCTTCTAAATAGAAAGAAAGAAAGAAAAACAATTTATTCGAGCAATGTGCGCTACAAATTAAAAAGTAATATACTACAGACCTTAAAACTAAAGACAGCTAAGTAGCGACACTACTGCGCGAAACGGCTAGCGCTCAGCACAATGCCGTGACCCATACATAGGCATGAGTCCACGACGCTGGTTTTCAGCGCTAGCCAAAGTCCACGACGCTGGTTTTTAGCGCTAGCCGATAAAAATCAGTTCAGCCGTTTCGAAGTTATTAACCCTTTTGTTAGCTGCAGTCGCAATCTTAATAGTTTCGGCAGCTGGGCTTTTTAAATTTTTAATTTTCTCTTATTACCAACAGGTATTGTCCTGCTTCTAGGCAAAAGTCTTTCTCATCATAGCCTTTCACTGTTCCCTATGTATTTTTTCGGGTAACCTCGCAGATCGTATGACGAATTCGATATTGCGTTTTAAAATCAAAATTGCTGATGTAGGTCACAGCTGTCAAGCTCAAGTGGAACTCGGCTGGTCAAATCTATCGCTTTTCAGAGGAGGTCTGTGAACAGCCATCCGCCATTGTACATGTGTGCATAAAGTTTAAATAAATAAATAAATAAATAAACAGCGGAAAACGGCAATGCGGCAGGCCCAGGCGGAGATGGCGGGATGAACTCGATAGTAATCTCAAGGATTGGGATAAAACTGCACTAGATAGGGATAAGTGGCGGGAGAGAAGGGAGGCCCTTGTCCTGCAGTGGGACACAGATCCCGGTTGGGAATACTTCAATTCCTGAAAGCCAGAATCAACAGCGGAGTCCGCTTGAAAAGCGCGGAGCAATGAAGCTCGACTGGTTCAGGCCATGCTTCGGGGCGAGACGGAATGGGATGCCGGCGCCTCCTTCTGCGAAGCAGTTATGCTATATAGTGAAGGAAGCGACGGCGCGCGAGAGGCAACGACGAGCCTCTCGCCCCGGGCTTAGACCCAGGCAAAGACGTCGAGAGTCGCAAGACGACTACCGGCCACCGTAGGCGCGGTTCTGCGGATGGCGAGCGATGGGTAGCTCGCCGCCCGGCTAGGACCAGGACCGCGTCGACGGCGCGTTAGGGTTCCACGCGCGCCTCAAAGAGAAGTCAGCACAGGAAGGGGCCCAACAGGGCCAATGCCTGCCGGGGTTACGGAATGTTTACAATAGTTACCGTGACCCTTGAACATAAAGAGCAATCGAAGGAACATGAGTGGGTTTTAGTCAGTAAAAGTCTGACACGCCCTCCCGCCGCACCCAGGACGGGAGCAGTCATTCGATGATTTCCCACTTACCAAAAAAAAAAAGCTTGATGAGTCCGAGAAACGATCCAACTGTCTTAGATCCCATAATGGCATTAATCAGATACGAACATTAAAGAAGTAAAAAAAAAACATTACTTCCTCTCATACAAAACAGGAGACAGAATAGAACTAGGAAAAAAAGGCAATTACAACAGGGAGAAGTCGAAATTGGCTAACCACGGAGAATCCTCAAAATAAATAAAATAGAAACTTTAACCCTAAAGAATTTTTATAAATTTCAACCCTAAAGACCTCTTTAGGGTTGGAATTTGTAAAAATTGTGCATAGCACCATTGACACAGACTACGCGGGTGCAGCCGCAGGCGAAACTAGTTAAAAAAAATGGAAACAGTTTCTCCTAGAAACCATTTCTTGCAATGATTTTTTATTCTTAGAAAATGCTTGATTTTAAAATGAATAATTAATTCGACTTAGCCTTGTCCTATCTAAGGGGGTGAACAGGGAAAATTCATCGCTTCATTTTGTGTTATACGGATGTTAGGCTGTGGTTACACTAGCGTTGATGTTGAAATATTTTTAGATAAAGTAAATTTTGCTTGTATTTGAGCTTTTAATAAATTTAAATGAAGCGTTTACAGAGTGTTCAAACCTCTCATAAATTCGCTTGGTATTTTTTTTGTAAATGAAGCGTTTACAGAGTGTTCAAACCTCTCATACATTCGCTTGGTATTTTTTTTGTTGGTTCTTTATTAACCTCATACGCTTTTAATTTGAAGAAATTAAATATATTAATAAATTCGTTGACGGCCCTGTTGGTCTAGTAGTTAGTAACCCTAACTGCTAAGCCGGAGGTCGTAGGTTCGATTCCTACCCAGGACAAACTTTGATTGATATCCTTGGATAGTTCTGTGTCTGGGTGTAATTTATCTATAATACGTATGTATTTATAAAGTATATAAGCATGTATACTAGTTGTCTGGTTACCATAACACTTGGGATCAGATGACCGTGTGTGCCTTGCCCCAAGATATATTTTTTTAACTAACTAGCCATTTTTTAACCCTCAATGCGGTCCATTATAAAGTTCATTGCAATTTTTATTTCAATTATTAGTCCTGTCAAATTAGTAGGTACTCTAGACGCGAATAAAACATGGCCATCAAAAATCCGTCCATTTACATCAAACGGACTAATTTTACAGGACTAAACTAATATAAAATTAAATATTAATAGAATATATAAAATTAAATATTAATGAAATGGAAAGTGAAAAATGAAACTTAGGTTTAGTTTAGTTTTCACAAACTCAACAAAATTTAAGTTCGGTGCAACTTTCTCTATTGGAAAATCGGCACAAGGGAATCGTCACCAATATCTGTTTACCTAGTGCAAAAACGCGCACACCCTATACGGCCTATAGTGTATCTCTACCCTAACTTTTTTCAAAGTAGCACTTTACCAATTAGTCTAGAATATTCTACAATATAACATTATGACATTTTATTTCCCGGCAGGCTTATAATGATAAAATTGCTTCGTGAAACATGGGCTATTTATTTACTAGTGTACTATAGAAAACTTTTGTTCGTAATTATTTCATTGGCACTGTTTTTTGTTTTTTTATTAATTTAATAAGTAAGGATGACTGATGTCTGTCTCGGTTGTGTTTGAATCTGGACAAATATAATTTAATTGTGGTTTTCTTTAATAAAAAAACTATACACATTTATTCTGCTACTTTCGCATTTGCTAAATGTTTATGGTCACACTGATACAGTTATACTTTTATGTTTTCAGCCTTCGAACACACGTGATAGCAGCCCGACAGCCGGCTGTCGCTTGGTCGTCGAAAGGTTAATAATAAACATATCTTTGCAAAGTTTTAACTTTCTAGTACTAACCATTGGTGCTGTAAGCTGAAGACGGACGGACGGACGGACGAGACGAAACTAGTAACGGTTTCGAGACGTGAACTAAGGAGCTCTAAAAAGGATCAGGTGCTGTGTTAATGGCTTTATTTATGATAAACAGTACATTTAGGTGTCGTCTAATAATGTAAGTATACAAGCATTACTTAGATACCTACTTGATTTTAATACTCGACTTTAAACTGCATTTTCCACTTTTCCAACAGGTGAAACTGAACCAATAAATACGTCAAAATTCACAAGAAAATGCTTTCACTAAATCACACTAACTACGACTAAATGACGTCAAATTAAATGGACAAAACTACCTAATTAACTGTCAAGTATATAGATAATAGTTGAAATACCCACTTATAACAAATAACTGTCAATTACTTTAATAAGTCTTAATAAGACAACAACCAGGTTAAAAGACCCCTGAAAAGCTATAATAACAGTATTTTAAAAGCTCATTTAAAAATGGAACTTAGAATGTGTAATCCACTAAATTACTGGCCATTTTAAAGAAGACCTGCCACGCGTCACCAATCAGAGCTCGCGATGAGAATTCAAAATTCGAACGAGCCAGTATTTTACAGACTACCCTCCTAACAATTATTGTTGGGAGGGTACTTGTAAAATGTATTGAATATAAGATTGCATGTAATTAGTTGTTGCTTGTTAATTATTTAGTTATGTAATGATGTGTTACGATTGATTTTGTAATTCATACGTAATTTGGATTAGACATAGATTTGATTCTATAGTGTATTATTATACTCTATTTTCTTGAATATTGAATGGTTTGTGTAGATTGAAAATAGTAGGTAATAAATATAGACGTTGTTAAGTCTTTGGAAAATATCGCTGTAAACTTAAATATAATTCTGTAAATACTGTTCCAATTGGAAACAAGGCTTGGAGACTGCCATATAAAATATTGGATTTTATCTTTAGACATTTTAAATTAGAAATTTGTTTTTTTTTAAATGACCTCATTCTGAGTACCTTCTGTTATTAGCATTATCGTATAATTCACAGTAACTGTAATACTTTTCGAATGTGGCTTCACTAGCGTGGATGTTGAAACTTACATCCCTTGGCTGGAATTTCCAAAAACCCTTTTTAGTGGACACCTTTTTTTTTTTTTTTTTATTACATATGTGCTTGCTCTTGGTCCCAGACTAGCCCGAGGGCATAGACGGGGCCTACGATGGAGCGAGCTCACCGTTGAATACATCCGGGTTATATGCATTTGGGAACACAGACGCCGGCAGGGAATTCCATTCTTTTGCGGTGCGCATAATAAAGGAATTCGAGAAACGCTGCGTGCGGATACGAGGAATATCGACCAAGAAAGGGTGGTATCCCGCCGTACGTCTAGATGTCCGGTGGAGAAACGGAGACGGGGGAATGAGCTCGTGTAGCCCATGAGCACACTCACCGAAGTGCAATCTGTAAAATACCGCCAGACAGGCAACTTTTCGCCGATGTGCTAGTGGTTGAAGTTGAGCCACCAGCTTCTTGTCGCCAATCAACCTTCTGGCCCTGCGATCCACCGAATCCAATGCGGCCAGTTGGTATTTGGCTGAGCCATCCCATAGGTGACTGCAATACTCCATACACGATCGGACTTGAGCTTTATAAAGTGTTAGAAGCTGTCCCGGCGTGAAGTATCGCTTAACCTTGTTAAGGATGCCCAGTTTTTTCGCCGCAGTCTGTGCTTTGGACTCGATGAAAGTGCCGAAGTTGAGGTCAGAACTCAACTCCATGCCAAGGAGTTCAAGGCAGCCGGTTACTTTTACAGATGCACCTCGGAAAGTAGGAGCCAGGTCAAATGGGCTCCGTTTGGCGGAGAACAGACACGCTTGCGTTTTGGCGGCATTGAACTGCACTAGATTGTCATCGCCCCATTGGGACACACGACTCAAGGCAAAGTTCACTCGCTCTACCATGGTCTCTCTCTGTGAACGAATATCGTCCCTACTGTCTTTTGCGCTGGCCAAATATCTCTCTACAACAGTACTGTCATCTGCGTAACCGACTATGCTAGGATTTGCATATCGTTTATATGGAGCAGGAATAGTGTTGCAGAAAGGACAGACCCTTGAGGAACACCGGCATCAATGGCCATAAGGTCCGAAGAGCAGCCGTCAATGACCACTCTGATCGACCGTCCCGTCAAGAAGTCTGACACCCAGCTACAAAAGTCAGCCGGGATGCCAAAAGCAGGAAGCTTGCTAAGGAGACTAGCGTGCCAAACCCTGTCAAAAGCCTTTGAGATGTCGAGCGAAACGGCAACCTACTTTTTACAAAAAACACACTCTCCAAGTTACCTTTAGTCTCCAAGTTACCGCTAGTCTCTAGGACCAGTACGGGCTGTGATATATCAACAGTCAGTCAGTATACCATTTTATATACCTATAAGATATTTTTTGTCAGTGGCACTGAGCATTCAAAATTCAATGGATCTTTTTTTTTTGTTGTAGTACATAAATAACAGCATATTATATTTTATTATTTATCAGCCTTTATTATTTTTCAAATAACCGTCTGAAATAGCCAAAGCTTAACTTTCAAACACACGTGATTCGAGACACAATAGAAAGGCAATAGCAGCGCGACAGCCGGCTGTCGCTTGGTCGTCGAATGGTTATACCTATCTTAAGAGTTAGTATCTAATAATCTCTCCAAAATACAAATTAATACACTTTTTTTCCAATATCCGTCTGTGCAAACAAATTAGATGTGATTATAAGTGCACAAAGCGCTGTCCCACGCTGGGCACTGATATGTGCAAATAAGCCTATTACAATTAGCACAGGACTTGCATGTGAGAACCATCGGATGCGGTAGTGTTGTGCAAACTATAAATGTTGAATGGGGTGCTTAAACCTTCGAACACAAATGTTTCGCGACCAAATAGAAAGACAATAGCAGCGCGACAGCCGGTCGTCGCTTTGTCGTTGAAAGGCTAAAAAAGTTTTGTCAGAAATTAATAATGGCTACTTTGCGATGAAATAAAATAGGTATAATGATGACCAACTAGAGTTTTTGGCTTACCCGTAACGACTGTCAAAGTTCTGCGAATGACAACCGGGACCAACAGCTTATTACGTGCTTACCGAGGCACAGGATATCAGTAATGTCTAAGATTAACTTTAAAAAGTACATATGAATTGAAAAAGTTGCATTAGTACTTGCCCATTCGAACTCACAACCTCTAATTACTAATCTAAAATAAGCTATACTAAAATATATATCTATGGTAAAAAAATGATTTTGTTTATATTGATAATTTATAATTTTTGATTGATAAAAAGCTACATTAATCATTTGCAATTTTAATCAGTGAATGTTCCTTTAACACATGTCAAAACAATATCTCATTTAGTTTCAATATTTTCCAATCTCAAAATAACCTTTTTAATCATTACCACACCTACACAATACCGCATCCAGATCCATTTAAGACATCCGCGTCACCTTAAATAGAGCGATTACCCGATTAAAGCTAGATCACACGGTCGGCACAATATTGTGACTGCACCCGGCGCGTGTGCTCTCTCCCTAACACCCCCAGATTATGACTGTTCACTGAGCAGGCCTTAATGTTGTAAAAATGTTGTTAATTTTGATAATAGGTGTATTGTTAATGGATGTCTTTTGATTTCTTTTTTAATTTTAAAAGTTAGTAAAACAATTGGTATTTTTAGAGTAATTTTCAAATATTTTCATCTTTATTTATAAAATTATAATCGACTAGCTCTTGCCCGCGACCAAATTTCATTCAAATCGGTTCAGTGGTTTAGGTGTGAAAAAGGGACAGACAGACAGAGTTACTTTCGCATTTATAATATTAGTATGGATAAGTTACATTGTGGAATTTTCTTTTTCTTCAAAAAACTCTGAAATAATATGAATAGTAGGCTATATTCACTAAAAACGAGCGAAATTAAATGTAAAGGAAAAATATGGTGAAGATGATCCAAAGACCATTTCTTCATAAAATATGTATGAATGTTTATAAAAGTTACCGTGACCCCGGAACATAAAGGGCAACCGAAGGAACATGAGTGGGTTTTAGTCAGTAAAAGTCTGACACGCCCCCCCCGCCGCGCCCAGGACGGGAGACGTCATTTGATGATTTCGGCGTAAAGTTGCCTGTCTGGCGGTGTTTTACAGATTGCACTTCGGTGAGTGTGCTCATGAGCTACACGAGCTCATTCCCCCGTCTCCGTTTTACCACCGGACATCTAGACGTACGGCGGGATACCACCCTTTCTTGGTCGATATTCCTCGTATCCGCACGCAGCGTTTCTCGAATTCCTTTATTATGCGCACCGCAAAAGAATGGAATTCCCTGCCGGCGTCTGTGTTCCCAAATGCATATAACCGGCACTGGGATTACGTATCTTGCAATAGCCGAGCGATCGCGATAATTTAGCAAAATTTTGCTGCTCAAACGTCAATTCAAAATACGTCACGTCAAATAGCAATCTAGCGATAGTGCTGCCTCTGTGGAGCAATCAGTTAACTAAAATATTCATTTTTCGTTTGGTGGTTTCGTATTTAGTATGGTTTTTAAGAGCAAAGTTAAGTTTTTTTGTTAAAGGTGATACTTAATTAGTTCCAGCGATTGCTACTTTATCGTCATCGTAGCAATAAGTGCATTAGAACAATCAGCGAGCGATTAGCAATCGGTTCATACATAATACGATTTTTTTTGACGATCGCGCGGTGATCGCGCGATCACTGCGCAAATATTGCTCATTGCTGTTTCATAGGTAATAACCCCGCCGGATGTATTCAAGAGAAGAGTGCATAGGCATCTTTTGGGTGAGCTCGCTCCATCGTAGGCCCCGTCTATGCCCTCGGGCTAGTCTGGGACCAAGAGCAAGCCCATATGTAATAAAAAAAAACCCACTCACCAAAAAAAAATGATGTCCACATGGTAAATGAATAGAATAACTATAACATCATGCTACAACCAAAAACACGAAAGAATCTCTTTAAGACAGCTACATAAGAGTTGTATTAACCATTATCAAATCAATTCGCCACTATAACAAGTTAAACCTCAATTTCTGAACCCCATTTAGCACCCTTGGGGTCAAACCATATTGTCCCTATTCATGGGGTAACTTATAGGTTTATTCCATTCGGCTGGATGAGAAATGCTTCGGTTTATTTATGAAGTGTGAATTCATTATGTTATTTTGAATGGGAAGTTGATTTTGATCCGTATTTGAACTGTGGTGTGAGAAAATGAAAATAGAATTGTTCGTTTTTTTGAGGTTTTGTATACGTCTGGATGAAAATGGAATCTTTGCAAGATCACTTTTGTGCCTGTCTGTCCTAATCTATAAAAGAAAGTCGTGTTAGTTACACATTTTATAACTCAAGAACGGCAGGACCGATTTGGCTGCAAATTGGTGAGGAGGTAGCTTAGGACCCATTAGGACCTAGGGGACGGACTTTTACTTTATATCTTATTTTTTAGTAACCAAAAATCTGATATAACGCGGGTGAGACCGCGTGGGACAGCAAGTAAAGAATAAATTAAAATATAATTCTTCATACGATGAGGTAGCTTGATTCATAAGGAATAGTAGAGGTTAACGCAGTAATTATTAAAGACAGTGGTAGTTAGTTGTATATCTTGCATTATCTATCCCAACGTACTGTGTAAATCGTAGCCAAAATATGGTATTAAAAGAAATGGGCGAAAATAAAGTAAAGTATAAATATGAAGTAGAACTTCAGAGATAGGCAATGAACCTATACTAGGTGTATTTTTGGTCTTGCACAACCTGCTAGGAGATGATTTTACCCATGAATACAAACAACTTTTATTATGGAACCAACTCTGAAATCGCGAAAAAAATATGTGCTGCTTCTAAGAAAAGTGTAATGACCATAATGGTACCGACCATAATGTATGAAACAGCTGATATTTTTTTCGGGATTTCAGAGTTGGTTCCATAATACAAGTTGTTTGATTTTATATTTATACAGTAATATTATAAAATACAAAATTAAATCTGTTTATAACCCGTCTTAATAAAAATTAAAACTCAATCGAGGCTTGTGATCTGGGGACTTGATTTCTTTATTATAGGACTATGGGTTACTATAGAACAAGATTTCCAGACTTTCTGGATTCTGACGACCCGTAATGACTGTCAAAGGTTTGTGAATAACATCCGGGACCTGGAGATTTACGAGCTTTCCGAGGCACAGGAAGTCTGTGGTGTTAAAGATAAACTTAAGATACATAATTTTATTATGGGTTAAAAGTCAAATTGATACTCGTCCGGGTTTAAATCCGGTGTGGCTTCAAATTCTGACACAAGAGGCGGGTGCCATAACTACTTCCAATTGTTTATTTTACAATATTTTCTATCAAGAACGGACTATTAGAACTATTATAGTCACTTTCCGAAAGCAACTCACACCCCAACATACATTAAAATTATCGCCAAAACTTACTCATCTTTAACATAGCAAAATAATGAGGTCATACAACAAAGGTAATTTGTACACAATGCCCAGTCAATCCGCACAATGCCCTCTAATCAATGGGCAAAGTGGGAAGTCAAGCGCAAACGACACGTGTCGTGACGTCATAGAGGGGGGTCAAATAACTGGAAAAGGGGGGGGGTGACAGTTGGTTTAGTAAACTGAGAAAGTTAAATGTTTATTACATAGTATCCATACTAATATTATAAATGGGAAAATGTGTCTGTCTGTATGTTTGTCTTTCTTTCATGGCAAAACGGAGCGACGAATTGACGTGATTTTTTAAGTAGAGATAGTTGAAGGGATGGAAAGTAACATAGGCTACTTTTTGTCCCTTTCTAACGCGAGCGGAGCCGCGGGCAAAAGCTAGTATAATATAATATTGTAGTGTCGTGATGGCCCAGTGGATAAGACCCGTGGCTCGTGTAAGAGGTTGTGGGTTCGAATCCGGGCAAGTACTAATGTGGCTTTTCAATGTGCTTTCTAAATTATATCTTGGACATCATTGACATTCCGTGCCTCCTCGAAAAGAACGTAAAGCCGTTAGCCGATAGTCAGAAGCCAAAAATCTTACCAGTCTAACTAAGGGGTATCGTGTCGCCCAGTTACTGGATTGTGGAGGGCTGATAGGCAGGCGCTTCACGTAAAACACTGGTATCCAGCTGAATCCGGTTAGACTAGAAGCTGACCCCAACATAGTTGGGAAAAGGGAGATGATGACATAGTCGCTTTCCACTGTCTTGTACCTTTGTATGCTTTATCTTTAAAAATACGTAACTGATTTTGATCGGACGGCATGAGATGTTCCCTACATGCAGAGTTTTTTTTTTACATTACGTGCCTAAAGTTGAAATAGATAACAAATATGAACCTTCTTACCTATTACAAAAAATAATAGAGTGATTCATGTGGAAGGTTTTTAATATATAATAAGACATAAGTCAAAATCATAGTCATAGTATTTTTTTTCATAAGACCAAAAAAGGCACTTTGAAACGTCATTTACAAAACAAAAATTGATTCTAGTTGCCCATTCCAAAATGTTGTTTCGTATGGAGAAGAATGGGCAGGAAACTCTATACTCACTCTTACATACAAAATATAGTAGAAAAAAAGCCGAATGTTCTGAGACATTTTAACTCCTGTGCGACGCTGGGGCGAAACGGCCACGGAATATATATTACTAGCTTTTGCCCGCGGCTTCGCTCGCGTTATAAAGAGACAAAAAGTAGCCTATGTTACTCTCTATCCCTTCAACTATCTCCACTTAAAAAATCACGTCAATTTATCGCTCCGTTTTGCCGTGAAAGAAAGACAAACAGACAGACAGACAGACACACTTTCCCATTTATAATATTAGTATGGATGTCCGAAATCGCCAACCCGCTTTGAGCAATTCTGGTGATCTATGCTCGTACTGACTACTTTAGAAGAAGTCTTTGTCCTACGGGATAGTAATAGGATGGTATTATAAGTGACATTTATATTGTAAATAGGTTATATACATAACACTTTTACACGTCATTATTGTTTTTTTTTAACGTTTGAACTCACGTGATCGGAGACACAATAGAAAGACAATAGCAGCCCGACAGCCGGCTGTCGGGTGGTCAATAGAACGATGAAGCCGGTGTTTCCTAGCCTACTCTGAGATAATACATCCGAAACAAACTCAGAGGTCTAAGTCTCTTTTAAAGCCCATACAATCGTATTGGTCAAAAATGTGCGAGAACCGTGAAGGTCTGAGGTACTCTTTCAAGAGAGAAGCACACAAATTTGAGTGGACCTGTCCAGACAGTACCAGCATTTGTCAGTAATCGTATAGCTCAACTAAACTATTATTTTTACTTATTTCTACACTTTTAGCCGTGTAGTAAAAATAAAAACGGCTTTGAAAATGCGCAGTCAATTCGAACGGAAATCTAAAAAGCAGTGTCTTATGAGTAAAAAGTTGAAAATGTCAATTAGTTATAAACAAATCTAGGTGTCGAATGAACTAGCCGGTACCCGGTCGTTTTTGCGCGCTACATCAAAAGCGACTTACGACGAAGCGACGTGCAGGCAAGATGGTTTAAATACAGATGGTTAGGTAGGTATAATATTAACTTACTGTGTTTTGACTGGTGACTCGTGTTAGCCTAGTGGATAAGGTCCGCCTCTCGTGTGTGGTTGTGGGTTCAAATCCGGGCAAGCACCAAAGTGACATTTTAATTCATATTATTATGTTCTTTCAAAAGTTTACATTGGACATCACAGACATCCAACATTGGTGTCATTTGTATAACTTTGAAAGTACGGATAATCAGAACCCAGAAAGTCTGAACAGTCTAACCGAGGATACCGGGTCGCCCAGTTACTTCGTTTTGGAGGTCAAATGGGCAGTAGCTTCACGACTACCAATATTTTGGTATCCATCTGAATCCGGTTAGGCTGGAAGCCGACCCCAAGATACCTAGTTGGGAAAAGGCTAGGGAGATGATAGATAATGACTCTTCCCAATAGCTATTTCCTTTAAATCTCTTTCGTTTGCTTTTTATATTTGTTTGCGACTGGCTCAACCTATTATCTTTTTAATGTTAGCCGGGCTTTTGATTTGCATGACGGACTCGCCACTGGAAAAATGGCCATTGAGAGTTTTCCATCCCAGAGTTTTGTAGTTGAAAACCCCGTGATTACTAATGTGGCTTCTTCAATGTACTTTCTAAAGTTTATCTTGGACATCACTGACATCCCGTGCCTCGAAAAGCACACAAAGCCTCGTCCCAGTTGTGATTCATAGACCTACGAAAGATAGTCGCTACGAGTAGTCAGTAACCAGAAAGTCTGCGTCATTCTAACAAAAGAGTATAGTTTTACTCAGTAGCTCGATTGTGAAGGTCTGATAGGCAGTCGCTCCAAGTAAAATATTGATTTGGAGCCATGAGGAACGAACTGTAAAGTTCCTCAGTCTCCGTTAAAAAGGGAGGAACCTCTGACCAGACAGTGTTGTGTCTGGTGGGCTACTGCCCGACGGTACCATTCGGGAATGCTAATGACGCTGAAAAGTCTAATATCGCGATGTAGGAAGTCAGTTGTTCACGTGTTCGGCGATAGATGTCGCTATACTGGTATTCAGTTGCATCTGTTTAGACTGGAACCCGACTTTAACATAGTTGGGAAAAGGCTATGGAGATGATAATGTTTATTTTTTCTCCACAAAAGCAATCTCTACACCTCTGCCCCATACTCTTTGGCTCCCGCTTCCCAGATATGCAAGCGTGGTTGCGCCGTCGCAAGTTTTTCTCCTCTCTCTCGCTCTGTCATCGTGCTGTCTCGTTCCCTCCAAACGGACCGCGTACCGAGGTTTTTGCCCGAAGGTGCTCTCGCAGTTTTTCACGTCCACCTTACGAAGTTTTGAAATCATTGACCGACGTTCGAAAATTCGATTTGTTGTGTTTATTATTTCTGTACTTATAAGTATTACGTTTTGTTTTTGACTAGGTTTTGCCCGCTGCTGCGTGTGTGTGGTAAGGTAGGTGTATAACGTTGATGCAGTTTTATAGATTTATTTATAGTGAATAATCGTGTAGTACATTGTTTTTATGTAACTTTATTGGTAGTCGCGTAGGTCATTAAAGCATTCTGTCGTCATATGTAAGTGAATTCACACAAAGCCGTAATAATTTTACGACCAAAACCTTCTTCGTTAATTATTTCTTCCATTGGTATAAAACAAATGAAAATTCAATCGGCAGTTGTTTAGTTTTTCGCGTTCGGACAGACAAACGCGGCGGGTGGACTTTGGCTTATTACAATCATGATAAATATGTATGTTTTACATACAGTTAGTTGATATAAGATCATACAGATAGAAAAAACAACTAAATTTATTACTGTATTCTTGTAAATCACATTTATATAGCAACTTTTCTTTCAATAATAAAAAATACGCATTTTTTTTTCTGATATTAAATTAGTTAAATAGAACACATTTCAATCATAGTTTCTTAAGCCCCGTATTCATAGTAAACATTTTGTTTAGCAACATGGTTGCATAAACATGTTGACGAGTTGCTGTCATCATATTACGGGCAACATTTGTGTTGCGGTGTTGATCACGCCATACTGCAGAGTTGACGCCCGGCGAGCGACAACATCAGTTGATCAACAGTTGCTAAACAAATGTTTACAATGAATACGGGGCTTTAGTCTTGAAATCAATCGTATCCGCTCACATTTTTAATACCCAGTCATTTTAACTAATTTTATTCCGTGGTGCTAGGCAATCTGGGATTCTTCTAGTTGTGATCACCCCTTTGTGCCTATTGGCCTAGTTCTGTTCTATCTCCTGCTTGTTACGGAGGGAAGTGTAAAATATCATGTAGTTACTTACTTCTCCGCTGTTCTTTTCTGATTAATTTCGTTGCGGAATCCTAGACAGTTAAATCGTTTCTCCGGGACGGGCCGAGCTTCATTGCTAAGCGGTTTTCTGGCGGACTCCACTGTTGATTTTGGCTTTCCACTGTTGATTTTGGCTTTCCACGGTTGGGAATAGTTTGACGAGATAGTCTCATTAAAAAAATATACTACTTTGTTACACTTTTGAAACTAGGACTTCAGTAACCAGGTCTGTAGCTTTCCAGCCAAACAAGCGCTTAAGAAAAACCGACACACATACATATTACATGACCGCTGCATTATGCATACGCTTTAAAATTATGTATTTATTCAACCATATTCCTAGTATAATATGTCTTATTCTAGGTTTATTTTAACTTGTATTTTAATAAACACGTCTTTGATATTCTCTGTTTGATTCTCCCTACTATAAAAGGTATTATACTCCTAAACCTTCCTCAGTAATCACACTATCTTTTGGTGAAAACAACATGAAGATCCGGTCAGTACTTTTTGAGTTTCTCGCGAATAAACAGACAGACGCAGTGGGAGGCTTTGTTTTATAGTAAGTAAGGAAAAAAGTAGAGTAATCCTTTTTTCGCTATTGTTTCTGATATTAGGATACAGAAGAATGCAAAACGGTAACCGCGGATGCAGAAAAATTGCGGAGCAAAAAGTAGTCTACGTTTTTTTCTAAGGTTAAATCTCCAAATTTCATTAGAATTGGTTCAATGAAAACTATTGTTGTCTGAACATTCTTAGAAACTGTATCAGAAAGACAGATATTAACTCACTTATTTAATTATTAGACCACCACAAACCAGTTAATGGGCGACAAATATGTGGTTGTGGAGGTCTGATAGGCAGTCGCTTCACGTAAAACACTGGTATCCAGCTGGACCCGGTTAGGCTGGAAGCCGACCCCAATAGTTGGGAAAAGCCTAGGGTAATGATGATGAGCTGTATTAAAAAGATCTAGTTCAGCAAAAATTTCAAGCCTCAATTGCCGTTGAAATTTCGCGTAACGTCGCGCTTATGTACATTATTTACTAAACGGTGATATCATAAGCCTCATCTCTGAAACTATATTACTCTTTATCTTTGTATTTATTTATTAATTTGATTTATCGAAACATGTATGTCATGTATTTTAACAGACTAAACAGAATGCCATTTTTTAAGGCTGTCGTCATCCCTGTTAAGCATAATCAGAAATTTATACTCTACTAGCTTTTGCCCGCGGCTTCGTTCGCGTGAGGTAGTCTCCGCTCCCGGCGGATTTCCGGAATGAAAACTATCCTATGTCCTTTCTCGGTTCACAGACTATATCTGTACCAAATTTCAAATCGGTTGAGTGGTTTAGGCGGGAAAAAGAGACAGACAGACAGACAGATTTACTTTCTCATTTATAATATTAGTACGGATAGTACTGATTTATCAGAGTCTACTACTATTAAGTTAAACAATTTCCAGGTACTTTTGAATGAAGGAGACGGTCTACCAAAAATAAATTTAGCCTGACACGGTTATACTGTGAAGTATAAGTACTGTGATTGTATACACAAAATAATCATTTTTTGATGCTCTGTGAGCCCTTCTCGTTGTAAGTTGTATATATTTATTTTAGTATTATTTATAGGTTTTGTACATATTATGTTTATTTATATAATTTAGTTTTATTTCTAATTAAGTACAATATTGTAAATAAAATTGTTAAGTTTTAAATTATCATAGAAATATTATTAGAAATTTTCAAACTGTAAGTCCTATACAGATTATATTCTACCATCTATTTAAGTCAAGTTAATTTAAGACGTCTAAGGTGCAATAACACAGTCGTAGCTTTATTTACCGACGCAATGCAGATACCGACGGCACTTATTACTTGCGAATGGTTATATAAAGTCAAAACTTTGATTTCAATTGAACCATTCACATGTAAAAGACATACTGCAAAGGCCCCGAAGATAAGCTACCCTCCACACAAGCTTATCTGTCTTGAAAAGTGTGGTGATTAATACTCCTGTTTTCTCTGTATGGGAAGAGGCTTTTGCCCTTTTTTCGTGGGGAAATCCACGTGGAGGGAAATTCCCTGTCAGGGAAAACAGAGGGCTACGTTGGACTCTTACGGAGTAAAATATCTCGGTTCCTCCGGTTACCGCGTGTCGGGAACCTGGTTACACTTGACGCATGATCCGCAACCCCAAATTAGAGGCCTTTGCCCTGCAGTAGGACTGTAATAGACTTTCATAGGGGGCTTTACAACTACTAACTAAATTAAACCATTTGCAAGCACTTCTGAATTATAAGGGAGACGGCGAATTCAAAAATTGAAGCCTCTATGGAGAAGAGGTAGCAAGAAGATATTTAAAACTAATTTTTGGTTTCAGCTGCTTAGGCATAGTTCTTCCAAATTGAACTAAGGATTTACTGATAAATAGTTATGTGGCCCAACAGTCAGAAACTTAAACCTAGTTGTACGATCGTCCATTTTATAACCACAGACACTCTATCCAATCAATTTTACAAAATCATGGTGACGATAATTATTCTGTATGTTTTTAAATATTAATGATATAATCCAATTTAGACATGGCTGGGTGCAAACTGAAAAATTACAAAACATTTTTTGTGAATAAAATTTATTTAATCACTTAAAGCAAATAGGTATGTAAATTTTGGAAACTACATTACAAGCGTAAATTTATTTTGTAACTTTTACAGGGGCTGATATTTCCTAGCTGCTACTGTGAGAAAAAATATCCGCAGCAAACTTAGCGTCTAGTCTTTTTTAGGCCAAGATAAATAACCGTAACTTATGACGTACTTTGGCTTATATATCTCTGTCTTTGTCTCACCATTATGGTTTGACATTTGAGCAACGGAGACAACAAATGGCTTAGCCAAAGCATTTTCTAAGTAAAATAAAATATTTATCTCGGCCTTATAGTGAAACAATTAACCAAATTGCGAGGAAAATACTAAAGAAAACCAAAAACAGCCCTTAATTTCAAGCCAAACAACTATTCCACTTACAGTATATCACCACGAATAAACAAATAAATTAAACAATAACAAGACGAACTAATCAGTTCGTAACGGTTCAATCTGCTTCCACTGAACCTAATAGGCCAATCTTTCATAATTGCTTCATTCACTACACTGCGATTACCACGCGTTTCGGATATCATGCGACAAAAACTGACTTGCAGACGTCAATGGAGATTGCCGGTTAATTTATATGCGTTTTAAGTGCAATTAAAATGATTTAATGTCGTTTTAAAATGACGGGTGATGTTGGTACTAGTGGCGCCATCTCTGGGTGAGTAGCGGTACTAAACAGTAACTATGTGGTTTCATGTTTTTTGTAATGTTCAGATATTTACGTGCTTAATGATGATAATAATAGCAAGTATGATTTAGTGTTTAGTTTATTCTTTCCCTAATAAGAAAATAGAAAGATAAGATGGCTTTTCAGGTAGTATTAGTCGCTAAATACCTGGATGAAGGGTCAATGAATTCTACACGCATTTACTTATCGACCACAGACGCTTGTAAATCCCAGAATTCGCTGGTCGCTGCAACCAGGTCGCTTTTTACTGAGGCGCCGAAAATGATCTAGTACTTAGTTATTGAGTAAGATTATTATTTTGTATTGTTTGCGAAAAATAGCTTATAGGTATATTATTTAAAAACCTATATCTATTTTACTGTTATTTTCTAATTAGGGTTTATTGATTATCCATCTCTGAACATCTACACTTATTTTCTATCATCGAAGTGTAGACATGCATTTTAGAGGTAATTGAGATTTTTTTGTGTAATTCCCGTGCAATGTACCTTTACTTTACCTATACCTTTTATCGCTTAACGGTTTGTCAAACTTACCTTTCAACGACCAACCGACAGCCGGCTGTCGGGCTGCTATTGTCTTTCTATTGTTTCTAAAACCACGTGTGTTCGAAGGATTAAATTGTCTTTTTAGAAAATATGGTTCTCAAGTTTTCACCTTATTTTCGGGACGTCACTAAGGGACTATGGACTTTTCACGTGACTACAGAACGGCAAATCAAGGGACAATGCCAGAAATCCTATAGAGTTTTGACTCATCAAATAAAAGTTGGTTCACAGGCTTGCCAAATGTAGCAGTCTATTGGTGCTATATTAGTGTTATCTGAAAATACCTTTAGAACTTGCGGTTTCTTTTAAATCTTAGAAGAAATATTACTTCTAGGTTAGGTATTTCAAGTTTAGGTTAGTTGCATGTCAATGATTGTCTTGTTGATGGCTCGTCAAGGAGTTTCGTTACACGTAATCACTAACGCTCATAATGACAAATAATAATTGTTAGAATAAATATTCATAATATATTAAAAACATTACTTTCATTAACTGTGTGTATTAAAACCGAATACATATTAAAACCTGTACATAATACGTTTAAAGATGTTATTTTATTAAAATCAAATTGCTCGTTTAGTTCTCGTGTATGTGTACTTACTAAGTAACGCTAGTGGTCGAAATAAAAACATGAAATAGGCGTTGGTTTTTAAAAATCCTTTTATTAATAACTTTTTATCCGCAAGTGTAACAGAATAACAATTAAGTAACCAAGGGTCTTATTTTCGTTGGATAATTTTCATTAATTTACACTTTTTGTAAACTTTGATGAAATGAAAGGGTGGGGCAGGATCTGGCATTGTCATTTCTTAGGTCAGAGAATTAGCATTGCCATGCGATGCGACACAATGCTTCCTTCCTTCCCTCATACGGCAAGTATATTGGCGCACAGTCACAGAAATTATTTAAGACTTTAGAGGCTCCACCAATGATATTATAAGTAAAAAGGTGTAGATAGGTTACCCAAACGAACTTCTATCTTCAAAAACGGCACACTAACGCACACAAACATTACACGTCAAAGTAGGATGACATGATTGAAGTAGTGCGAGTGAAAAAGAGATAAACGTCAAATGTCAACGCGATACTCAGTATCATGTTTGTCAATTGGCAAACTTTTAATGTGTCACTTTTTGACTGCATATAACCTATCTACACTCTTTTACTTATAACATCATTGGGCTCCACCATTTTTAAATTTCCGTACTCAAAGAGTAAAACAAAAGAATTGAGCCACTCTGTGGTCACGTAAAGAGTCAATCAGTTTCGTTTTTCTTCTCTTTTTCTTTAATCCTGAAAAACCTAATATTCACATGAGAATCTTGTTTTTTTAAAAGTAACATTAGTTAGTAAACTCGTATGATAAATCGTCAAGTGAAATAATAGTTTCACATGACACCAGGGGCCCTAGTCTGCTATTACAATCGTGTCTCAATGACCAGTCATCGGCCAGATATTTTACAACTTTGACAGTTTTTGTCTGAGAAATGTGTCAAAAGTTTGACGTTACACGTCAAAAATCGATCATTGAGACACGGAAAACAGAACTAAGAAAAATTACCTCTGAAATACACGGCTCGATATTAATGATAGGAAATAAGTGTTGATGTTCATAATGGATAATCATAAACACTAACTTAAAAATAACAGTAAAAATAGCTTTTAAGCTTACATTAGTCAAAAAATATTTAAATAATTAATAGATGGGTAAAAATCTACATAATACTAATTTGTACTTATTGATCACACAACCCTTAAATAAATTAAGGTAATAATGTAAGCATATTATATAACATAGGGGTTAGTTTAGTAAAATAAAATTCTCCAAGTGCGAGTCGGAGCCGCACTGCAAGGGTTCTGTACAAACTTGTAGGTATATACTTTTTTTGTGGAAATATATCCAATAACCGAATTTTAGATTTCTACCGAATATGTATTTCTTCGTAACGTCAATATGTAAACAGCAGCCCTGTATCTGTTTAAATTAAAAGTTAGATTTTCCAAGACTTCAAAGAATTGTACATTAGTCTAGGTTACTAATATTATAAATGTGAATGTTTGTTAAGTATGTATGTGTGACGAGCTGTTTTTGGGCAAATTTCAGTCTCAAAAACAGAAATGAATACTAGTGTTTTACATAGAGATTATCTTTTTTGGGACAATCCCACCACACTATTCCTAACCACTGCAACTCCTGAAAGCCAGAATAAACAGTGGAGTCTGCCAGAAAAATGATGATTGATGTTCATTAGCTTGGCGAATCCCGGAGAAACGATGTAACTATGTTGGATCTCGCAACGAAATTAATCAGAAGATAACAGCGGATGACTTAGAAAGTTCGTGATAATAGTGATTGCTCAGACAACCGGAATAGAAGATTTCTGTTTTTTTTATTGCAAATCAATTTAATGATCTCTCCCTCAACAGCTCTGGGTTGTTACTGAAAATATAGCCAATAGCATTTTACCCGGCCCTGGAATCGAGGACTCCGCTTAGCAATCGGGTTTCCTGACCATATCCATCAAGGCATTCGGGGCGATGAAGGAACTCTTTATAGGTTTTTACTTTCTGAGCTACGGAATCCCAAAAACAACATTAATTTACTAAAAGGTCGAATTAATACATTTAATGGTTACTTATATTTTATTAATAACTTAATAACGGTTATGCGATGGAGTGCGGACATCATATTTTAATTGTATTAAATTTTAATTGGTTGTAATTAAAATATTATGTTGGATTTTAATGTTAATAGAGCTCTTTGTTGATGGGTGGTTGTATGCCTAAAATGTTAAGTAAATAAATAAATAAATAGATAGAAAGAAATGTCACAATTTTATGTATACCTCTTAATTGACGGCCTTTTGGTCTAGCCCAGGACAAATTTTTGGTGAGTGGGAAATCATCCAAATGACTGCTCCCGTCCTGGGTGCGGCGGGAGGGCGTGTCAGACTCTTACTGACTAAAACCCAATCATGTTTCTTCGATTGCCCTTTATGTTCCAGGGTCAAGGTAACTATTAAAAACATTCCGCAACTGCCTTTCAGCCCTTACAACCCAGTAACTGGGCGACACGATACCCCTTTGTTAGACTGGTAGTAGGTTAGACTTTCTGGCTTCTGAATACCCGTAACGGCTGTCAAAGTTCTACGAATGATATCCGGGACCAACGGCTTTACGTGCTTTCCGAGAAAACTAGATTAATTCAAGAAGAAATTAAATCCCCGATACAGTACACTGGTGATGATTCTCTTGTTCACAAACTTAACTTAATCTAAGTTAAATGCATCTTTCTCTTTCCATTTCTTAAAGAAAAGGACAGAAGATACATTTTAGTTTAATCCTGTCAAATTAGACAGCGCCTGATGAAAATTTACGTATATTTTAGACGCCATGTTTTTAAATCGCGTCTAAATTATCTATGAAGTGTCTAAATTTGACAGGACTTATCTAATATAATTTTATCTTCTGTCCTTTTCTTAATTAAATGGAAAGAGAAAGATGCACTTAACTTTAATTTACGTTAGTTTGTGAATAAGAGAATCGGCACCACTGTCTTGATTTTAACGAAATCGCAAGCCAAACTAGTAAATAAATAAAAAAGACATGTTAATATCCACAAATGACCACATATTTAAATTAAATATGTCGGGGTGGGGACGTTCTTAATACAGCCCCATATAATTTGCATGACACAGGGGACAGAAACCCTAGTCGTTAATTAGAGCGCCGAAATTCAAGGTGTGTTGGCGGCCATGTTGGATTTGCATAGACTACGTTATTTGACAGAAGGGAATGTTTTGAACTGGTTCTAGTACCTACGAGTATCTAAATATATATAACTCAAAGGTGTCTGACTGACTGACATAGTGATCTATCAACGCACAGCCCAAACCACTGGACGGATCGAGCTGAAATTTGGCATGCAGGTACTACTCGTGCGAGCTAACATGGCACCTGGCTCGAAAACAAACCTCTCCCCGCGACCCCGCGCGGTGCCCCGCTCTCGTCTTGCGAGTAGCGTCACTATTCCAATATTCGGCACAAGTTTAACTAAAATAGCGGATGTGCAGAAAGAGATTTTCAGGCGTGCACGTAATTTTTTTTATAACTTTGTTTCTAAGAAGCTTGTAAAAAAAAACGTAAAACGTAACGTAGAAGATTGTAAAAACTATAAAAAAAAAAATAAGCCGTAATCTTTACTTTAAATTAATTTGTTAGTATTTTTATAAGTCTCCCATTTTTTATTACTTTTTAATTGGTGTTAGCGTATACCTGTCATCTGTCATAGTGTTAGCACAAAATCGAACATCTCCTTTTTTGTGCTTATTATTTTAAATGTAATTCATTCGAGCCAGGTACCAAGTTAGCTCGCACGGATAGTAGATGTTATGACGTAGCCCTTCGGTTGTCTTTTATGTTCCAGGGCCGCGGTAACTATTCCACAACCCCGGGTAATTATCATCTCCCTAGCCTTTTCCCAACTATGTTGGGGTCGGCTTCCAGCCTAACCGGATTCAGCTGGTTACCAGTGTTTTACGTGAAGTGACTGCCTATCAGACCTCCACAACCCAGCTATTGGGCAACAGATTACCCCTTGATTTGACTGCCAGACTTTATGGCTTCTGACTACCCGGAGGATAGGTTATCCTCGATAAAGCTATCAAACAAAAAAAGCTTTTTCCAAAAAAATATAACCGACTTCAAAAACTAAAAGCACAAAAATAACTATTTCTGAAGTCGGTGGCTTCGTTTCTGCCGGTCGATTTGTGTTGCCACCGACTTCAGAAATAGTTATTTTTGTGCTTTTAGTTTTTGAAGTCGGTTATCTTTTTTTGGAAAAAGCTTTTTATTTTTTACTTTTTAGTTAGAGTCCCAATGTCTGACTACTTTTTATTTTTAGAGTAACTTTCAAAATAAAACTACTAATAATCTTATAAAATGAAAACGGCTCTATGCGGGCAACGTCACAGGATATCCATTAGTGTTATATACTAAAACCTTCCCCAGAATGTAACAAACACTTTGCTGAAAACCGCATCAAAATCGGTTTGGCCAAACGCGAGATAATCGCGGACAAACATACATACATACATACATACATACATACAGGTCGAACAGAGAACCTACTTTTTTTTGAAGTCGGTTAAAAAAACAACAACATAATTATTGAACAGATTAAACAGAGCATTTATTTTGTTGTTATAACAACATTTGAAACTTATTTTCGAAATGTTTTTTATTTTAACAAACAATCACTGTCTTTCTAATAAGAACAAAAAATTAATAAACGTTAAAACGTTTATTAATTTTTTTAAGATTTAACACGCAATAACATAAAATAAATAAGTAAGTAAATAAAAACGAAACACACAAAGAAGGTAAAAATATAATAAAATAGTTACAGAACCGTTAAACAAGACGCATATGCCATTGTTCTCAAGATACTACGGCCCAAACATTTAATCCACTTCAAACTAACTACCCTAAGCTATTTTAGGTAATAAAATTTAGTTAAGAAATATATAGCCTTAAAGGCAGATAAATAAACGTTACTTAGCACACACTTTGGCTAAGCACTATACCTGTCACTGTTATACAACTGACAAACGTCAAGTGTACGATAGGGACGGAATAAAATTAAGCTAAAGTACGTGCTTAGTAACGTCTATTTAACTCGCCATTCGTGTTGATGGTGATTTTTGGGGTTTAGTGGCATATGCCAACAAGACGTTACTATTCGTAAGTCACTTGTGACAGCCAATCGCGGATTTCAGGGTGTCCTATGCGGGTGTAAATTCCAGGTCTGTTGGGACGAGCGCAGCCTCGTGGTTCCAACACCACTCCTACCACCATATCACCCATCAAAGCTGGGTCACCGGAATCACCCTACAAAAATAAGGATATATGACTGACGGGGAAAACATATTATTCTTACTCCTCCGCTGTGCTTTTCTGATAAATTTCGTCCAAGACAGTTGAATCGTTTCTTCGGGACTCGTCGAGCTTCATTGTTCAGCGCTTTTCTAGTGGATTCCACTGTTGATTCTGGCTTTCAGGAATTGCAGTGGTTGGGAATAGTGTGGCGGGATTGACTCAAAAAAGAAAAAAGTATCTGAATTTTTTTTTGTGGATGGGCGGCGTGTCAGACTTTTACTGACTAAAACACACCCATGTTCATGTCATGGCATAGTGAATGCTAAGAACATTTTGGTTTGTAATCTATACCTGCCTATGGCGGTCAATTAGTGTAAAACCCGTAATAATAATTCCAGCCGATTACTGTCCCACTCCAGGTCAAAGGCCTCTACTCATACAGAGAAGGCACGAGCGTTGATCACCACGCTTGCTCAAGGCGGATTGCCGATTTCTGAATCATGTTTATTATAAGTCCAGGTTTCCTTACGATGTTGCGGAATGTTTATAATAGTTACCGTGACCCTGGAACATAAAGGGCAATCGAAGGAACATGAGTCGGTTTTAGTCAGTAAGAGTCTGACACGCCCTCCCGCCGCACCCAGGACGGGAGCAGTCATTGGATGATTTCCCACTCACCAAAAAAAAAAAAAAAGGTTTCCTTACGATGTTATCCTAAAAAAAAAGTTTTTTTTTTCCCTTAAAACCCGTAAGATTAATGTATTCTCATACCGTACAGACACCTTTGCCTTCTTCTCCTGCACAAAACATTCTGTCTGTAACAGCAAATTTTCCATATTGTTGATTACAAACGTCTCTACTAACAGAAGTCACTGATACGACATGAAGCGTAGTCGTCTCACCATCCTGTAATGTAAAAAAACTTTAATTTGTAAATCTACATCTGTACATATTATAAAGAGGAAACATTTGTATTTTTGTATGTAACGAATCAACTCAAAAACTACAGGACGGATTTCGATAACTCTTTAACCATTAGAATGCTACATGATCTCTGAATAACATAGGCTATATAATAACATGCTATGTCCCACGGGAGCGAAGCAGTAACCAAAAACCTAACGTAACGCGGGTGAAACCGCGAGGAACAGCTAGTAGGTTATACCAGGCGTCCGTCACTCGCTCAAGGCCACGCGTTTTATGCCTACCGCTTCGCGTACCGTCGACGATACAACGAACACCGGGCTGTCGCGCGCCCGGCTGAGTGCTCGCGCGTCACGGGTACAGCACTGACTAGCAAAATGCCGAAACCACTTAATTATTGCGTGATTATTGTGCAATTCCCCTGTTTTCCAATTCTACTGTTTTCCTTTTGATTATTTATTAAAATTATTCACGCAGTTTTTTATATTTTCGACACTAAAATATAATAGTCGGGAATTCAAGGAACGAAAAATATGCATCAGTCATTTTATTCAACTAAAAAATATTTGATCAAGAAATAAAAAAATAATTGTTTTTCTAAAACATTCGTTTTATTACCAATATCATCATACGTATAACCCTAGCAGATTTGCTGGACGACACGCACACACGTTAGTCGCGCGGCGGGCAAAAGAATCTCAACTCTGTTTGTGCGTACTTATGGTACATATTTTCTCCTCGCTGCAAACAACTGGTATTATTATTTTGATTTTGTAGGCTATTATAGCGTAGGTATTTTGGTTTTTGTATTCGAGTGAAGTATCTATTACGTAGTAACTATTTATTAATCTGTGGTTATACAACACTTTTACACGTCAATATTTTGAATTTTTTGAACGATAGAGCCGTTGCTTTGCAACTGACTACTCTGAGAAGAAACATCCGAAACAAACTCAGAGGTCAATGTCTCTTTTGAAGTCCATACAATTGTACTGGTCAAATTACGTAAGGAGCAATGACTGCTGTGCTTTCTTGAGGAGATAAGCACACAGATTTGAGTGGACCTATTCAGACAGTGCAAGCATTTGTCGTGTGCCATAGAATGAGACATACATACAATATACTCGAAAAAAAACCTCTTTTGACAGTCAGCTATAATAAAAAAGAAACTTACTTCAGTGTCTCCCCAGCCAGAAACGGCCATTTCTGAACCATCGTCAACATCAGTGCCTGAGCCCACCATGCCAATAGGTTGAGCGTTTGGCCCATCCAAATACATGCGTTCGTTGACCTCAACCACGGCTATGTCATAATCTAAGGTATCTTCATTGTAATCTGGATGGACTTGGTACTGATCCGTCGTGTACGTATAGCCTCCACTTTGAGAGTCAGTACTGCCAATTCTGATGTTTATTTCTTGAGCACTGAAATATTAAGTTGCGTTAAAGGTGATGCCGTAATTTTACGTTTTGTAAATAATAAAGTAATTATAAACAACCCTAATAAATGGTCGTTTAACCTAAGCACAAAGCAGCACAAAAGCATAGTGCTAGTAAGCAAGAAAAAGAATTATATATACACTGTTAGGTAAGTCGAGAAACATATTTCAGGACGCCATAATATATGGTCATATTAGACTAATAACACTTTAAATAATAATATAAATCGTAAAGAAAGCCGTATTTGACTATCGCAATAAGGCTCTTTAAGTCTTAAAAAGTACACCTAGCGCTTGTTGCATCTGGTCACTAACTTATGAAATGAGGGTGAAGTAGGTATCCGTTCTTCTTTCGATCGGTATCTAGCGCGTGAGCCAACAACTTATTAAATTTATGAGGCATTTGGTAAAAAAATTAAGGTATTGTTTTTTTACATATTTGGAATAGTAATCGAATACTGAATAGTCTCCTTCAATATGTCCCTCGTCTCACCTAACACGGTGTATACTAGGTGTATTTCTGGTCTTGCACAACCCGCTAGGAAATAATTCTACCCATGAAAACAAACAACTTTTATTATGGAACCAACTCTGAAATCTCGAAAAAAAAAATCTACTCATAAAAACCAACAACTTTTCTTAACAAACCAACTTGAAAATCTCGAAAAAAATACCTGCTGTTTCATATATGGTCAGGAGAGCATTGAACTTTTGATAGAAACAGCTGATATTTTTTTCTCGAATTCAGAGTTGGTTCCGTAATAAAAGTTGTTTGTTTTTATGGGTAGAATCATTTCCTACCGGGTTTTTCTAAGACCAAAAATACACGTTGTACTCGTATATGTGGCAGTAGTTCCAAACCTGTTTTCTGTAGTCACTTGAACACAATGTGCAGCCGTCACAATATGATTTTCGTCGACAATAAAACCGCCACAGTATTGGTTACCGGTCACGTTGAGTGAAATCTCCAGGTAAGCCATGTAAGGGTACGATTCTATCTCAGTTTCCTCACCGCCTACTATCCTGCCGTGTCTTTCCTCAAGTCCTTTGGATAAGGCATCTGAAAAATAAATAAATAATTAATATCTAGGAACACGGGCATCTGATTCTACGCTAAGAGTTTGTGTTATGGTAACCAGACAACTGATATACATACTTATATAACTTACTAGCTTTTGCCCGCGGCTTCGCTCGCGTTAGAAAGAGACAAAAAGTAGCCTATGTTACTCTACATCCCTTCAACGATCTTCACTTAAAAAATCACGTCAATTCGTCGCTCCGTTTTGCCGTGAAAGAAAGACAAACATACAGACAGACAGACAGACACACTTTCCCATTTATAATATTAGTATGGATAAATACATGCATGTATAAAACAAAGTCGACTTCCGCTGTCTGTACCTATGTATGCTTAGATCTTTAAAACTGCGCAACGGATTTTGATGCGGTTCGCAACGGATTTTGTTCAATGTATATTATAAGAGGAAGGTTTCTGTGTATAACATATGCATATTACAAAAACATGATGCATATTACAAAAAAGAAATCCGAGATTTTTAAAGATTTGTAATATCTACCTTACTTTAGTAGTAATTAAATTGAGAATATACTAATATTATAAATGCGAAAGTAACTCTGTCTGTCTCTTCTTCACGCCTCAACCACTGAACCGATTAAAATGAAATTTGGTACAGATATAGTCTGGGACCCGAGAAAGGATAGTTTTCATCCCGGAAAACCCACGGGAATGGGAACTATTATTCCACGCGGACGAAGTCTCGGGCAAAAGCTAGTATTATTATATACAGAAATAGTTAAAAAACAGTAAAAGGATTAAGCCCGTAGTAATAGTTAACGGTTTATGACCTAGCAATTGGAAAAAAAATCTAGATCTGGCCGCGTCGGGTTTTTTTTTAACCAAAAGTGTTTAAAAATTGCCTGATGTATTTTATAAGTACTTTTTTTACCTTTAGCACAAAAGGCAGAAAACACGAAGAAACAAAACGTATACTTGTCCATTTTCTTTCTGTGATAAAGAATAATGTGCAGTTTCGTTTCCAGGTTTTGTTTAAATACTTTTCAGAAACAGATAACGCCCCTATGTTTGCTTTTGATTAATTTCTTCACACAGAAATATTTATTTTTATGAGTCATAACTCATAAAAATATAGCATTCCTTAATTAATAATCATAATTATCAATTGTCTACATATAAAATGGTTAACTGATTATTGTCAACGCACAGCCCAAACCGCTGGTCCTAGAGACATGAATTTTCAGGAGTTCACTAAGAAAGAAAGGGCCTGTTGGTCTAGTGGTTAGTGACCTAATCCGGAGACGAGCTCCGGATTCGATTCCCACCCAGGATAAACTTTGTGTGATGCGCATGATTGTTTGTTCTGTGTCCGAGTGTAATTTATCTATCATATGTATGTATTTATAATGTTTATATCAGATGTCGGGTTACCATAGTAAAAGCTCTGCTTAGTTTGGGATCAGATGGCCGTGTTAGTTGCCCCAGGATATTTATTTACTTATTTATAAAGGATTTTTGGAAATTCCAATTTTCTAAAGAAGTAAAATAGGGGATGGATGTTTCGGCAAAAACGCGGGCAAAAACCAGTTAATAAAAATATTATCAAAGCTGAAGAGAAGAAGAGGAGGAAGAACTAATTCAAATTATTTTTGTCTTCCTGTCTGTCTCATTTATCGAGGTTTTAGGCTATATAACATCATGCTACGATCTTGAAGAGTGGACTAGTAAACAAAAATGCGGGTGCAACCGCGGGGGACAGCTAGTGCGTTATAAATTTTGACCTCGTACAAGACCTGTAGAGGTTGCAAATTAAATTTTATCTAGGAATTCAGTTATTTGCATAACTTTTATTGCAGTGGTTTTAAATAATAATAACTAAAATCTAATTATACCTCTTTTGTTGTTTCAGGTTCTAGCCGGTTTTCATTGTGATCAGTCTTGGCTGAAAATTGTTTTTTTGCATTTACAAAAGCTGCAACCTTTATTTCTGGATTTTTGAGATGACTTGGAAGAAAAATACGTTGGGTATTTGGGCAAGTCTATATCACTTACACAAAAATATATTGTTGAAGTTGGCTCTGTTGACAGCAAAATACTTCTCGACTGTTTGACGCCTAAAGGTCAATACATACCAAGACCTACCCTAAGCCATACTCCCCCGTCTTGCCTTGACAGGGGATAGTCCATGACGACCTTCAATGAGGATCACCACGATAAAAAAGGTATAGTTGTAATACTTCTCCGGAAGAACTTCATGAATTTAAATGGAAACATAGGAAGAACATGTTACACATTATAGTAATATAAAACTTAATAGAACATCAGTCATTTTGTTGTTTAGAACTATTTCTGGTTAGGTCACACAAGCCTTAAACTACTACCATAAATTAATAAAAAAATAATTTAACCTATATTTAATTACGTTTCTTATTTGAATTACAATTAAAAACCAATTAAATGGTTAAACTTTACGGTAAGTGTGACCCAGCAATTGGGACATTTTGGAGCTGTCCGTGGAAGTTTTTTTTTTTAATTGTTATGTATGAAAATTGCCTGATGCCCTTTGTGTAAATTAGTATTTTTAAAACAATGAGCAAACACTCTAATATTTTCATTTTCAGACGACAAGGAATGCAATGGGACAAAACATCTGAAAGTGAAGAAAAACGATAACCCATCCAAAGATATTTGACGGGCCTGTTGCTAGTGGTCAGTGACCCTGACTGCTAAGCCGGAGGTCGTGGGTTCGATTCCCACCCAGGATAAACTTTGTGTGATGAGCATAATTGTTTGTTCTGTGTCTGAGTGTTATTTATCTACAATATGTATGTATTTAAAATTATATAAGTATGTATATCAGTTGTCTGATTATCTAGCACAAGCTCTGCGTAGCTTGGGATCAGATGGCCGTGTGTAAGATGTCCCAGGATATTTATTTATTTATATGTTGCTTAATTTCACAAACCAAGCTGTAAAACAATATAATAATAATACCTAACTTCCCGGCTACTGGGCAAAGGTCTCTTCTCATACAGAGAAGGCCCGAGCATTGATCACCACGCTCAAGGCGGATTGGCGATTTCAGACTTATATTCACTACAAGTCCAGGTTTCCTCACGATGTTTTCCTTCACCGATGTCTGTGATGTCTAAGAAGATAATCTTTAGAAAGTACGTATGAATTGAAAAAGTCACATTGGTACTTGCCCAGATTCGAACCCACAACCTCTTGCATGAGAGGCGGGCACCTTAACCACTAGGCCATCACGAATTCACGACCAACCACGACTCAAGACTCACGACGAATCTATAAAACAATATATTATATATATTTTAATATATCTTTTCACAGAGCACATTGCTCATATCTGGAATTTTAATTCTAGCACAAATTATACAAATTGAAATTTTTACTACAATTTACAATGCAAATTAATTTATGGGGATCATACGCCATCAAATTAATTTATGGTTTAATTTTCAGTTTCACAAAAAATATTCTAAAAAAGGTAAAGTTACCTTTGTTACCGCGGGGGACAGCTGGTTATAGTATAAGTATAATAATAAACTGTTATATATTAACAGTTCAAACCACTGGTTCTAGAGACCTGACACTTGGAGAGTATGTTTTAAAGGATTTTTGAAAATTCTAACCCTCAATGGATAAAAAAAAATATTAAAAAACAAAAAACCCGACTGCGTGAAAACTAATTTAAAAAAATGCGTGAAAAATATAACTTTAATGAAAACTGAAAAGAAAGAAACAAGCCCAGAAGTTTAGAATAGAACAGAACGACTTACAGTCGGGGCCCCTTGGAAAGATTTGCTCGGTAAAATTTGAATGGGCCCCGACTGTGAGTCGTTCTGTTCTATTCTAAACTTCTGGGCTTGTTTCTTTCTTTTCCGTTTTCATTAAAGTTATATTTTTCACGCATTTTTTTAAATTAGTTTTCACGCAGTCGGGTTTTTTGTTTTTTAATAATTTTTATTTTATTTTTTACTTTTTAGTTACGGTTCATTGACTTTGTTATAAGATGGAGAATTACGCAATCTAGTGATTTCATTGAGGGTGTTATATCGTGGGGATTATTAAGTAACTTGCGATGGTCTAAACTACTGATGATTAGTCCCTCTTGAGACCTAACTCGGCTCAAAGCTACATAATGCTTGACCTTTAGCAAAAACGCGTGAACTTAAATCAACCACAGCTCGGTCCAACGTAGTTCCTTGGAGCTTATGTACAGTGACACCAAAGTGGTTTTTTTACCAAAAAATATTTGTTCTTCATGTTTTTTCATGTTTTGTTTATTTCTATATCGTTTATACTTGAAATAAAAACTTAAATCAATAAGCAAGAAAATTAGCGAGAATGATTGTTTTGTTAAACAACTTTAAATCGTTATATATCCTAAACTATTATTTAAAATGAAAAACGATAAAAGGAACCTAAAGATGATTTTAAAATACCTATTCAACGACACCCCACTCGACATAGTTCATCGACATTTTTTTTTTCATTTTCACAATATGGCGTCTGGTTGTCGCTGTGGTGAATTTTGATTACTGTCATGTCTTTGGTGACACTCGCAAGGTTAGGACGAATCGATTGACGTAAGAATTATTAAAATCGGCCTACGCATTCGGTCTCTAGAACGCCACATAGAATCAAACATACATACATAGATTGATAAACACATTACCCTCCTTTGCGTCGCGCAGTCGGGTAAATAGGGAACAAAAGTTCAACAACCACGCGGGCGAAGCCGCGAGCGACACATAGTAGTTGTTAAATATATCCTGCACAAATTGTTACACAGCAGTTTTCAACTAATATTTAGTACTAGCTTTTGCCCGCGGCTTTGCTCGCGTTAAAAAGAGACAAAAAGTAGTCTATGTTACTCCATCCCTTCAACTATCTCCACTTCAAAAATCACGTCAATTCGTCGCTCCGTTTTGCCGTGAAAAAAAAACAAACATACAGACAGACAGACAGACACACTTTCCCATTTATAATATTAGTATGGATGTTAATTTTAAGTTAGGCCTAAAGGCTTAGATTATACAGGGTGTCCCACGGCTATGCCACATGGAGGTAAAGTACCTTAAATATTGTAGATAGAACATTTTACTGAAAGAAGACATTATTTGAATTTTGAAAACATTTTACACTGCATTCATAGATATTTAAATAATTACATAGTTGAACCGGGAATCGAACCTGTTACTCGAGAAAATTAATCAGCCTGTAGTTTTATTCTACCGATCGAAAGGCTTCATCACAAGGATTATTTTTTGAGATAACATAGTATCAAAAATAAAAGAAAGACCATGAAATTTAACATTTTTAATACAAAATTGTTCAATTTTTCAAATGCTCAAAATGAGTCCCTTCTTCTTGAATACAAAGTGATAACTTTTGATTATTTTGTTCCCTGACGATTTTTTGGGCTTGTTGAGGAGGATTTTTATTTATTTAAATTATGCGTACTGCTCAAGTGGGTAGATTAATTAGTAATAAGTAGTTATGATTGTCAATTGTATGTCTTACGGCAATGTAAGCTTTTAACTTTTCAGAACAAAATTTTACATCAAATGTTAAAATTCACGGTCTTCCTTTTATTTGTGACACTATGTTATTTAGCAAAAAATTATCCTTATGATGAAACCTTTCGATCGGTATGATAAAACTACAGGGTAAATATTTTTTCTCGTGGAACAAGTTCGATTCCCGGCCCAACCATTTAATTATTTAAAAATCTATGAATGCAATTTAAATTGTTTTTAAAATTCAAATAAGGTCTTCTTTCAGTAAAATGTTCTATCTACAAGATTTAAGGTACTTTCCCTCCATGTGGCATAGCCGTGGGACACCCTGTATACATGTCTAGATGGAGGATTGCAAACAAACGATGCGTTAAAAACGTCACAAAGTGCTTGACATGTGTGAGTACTGCTCGTGTACCTATTGTCGTTAAACTGTCAATGTGTGCGTGTTTAGGGATGCCTGCTCATAATATGAACTTTCCTTTCTGCCGTTATTTATTAAAATGACAGTTAACAAAATTATAAATATTTAGGATTTTATAGATTGATGAAAAAAAAAAGAAAAGATATAAGTAATTATGATATTATATGATATATGACAGATTTATTTAGCATCAACTTAAAGATTACTCCAGTTACTTGTAAGAATGATAAAACAACCAAATAAAACGTTTAAAGATTAAAGAATAACTCAGGAACTCAGGAATACATATTACTGCTTCACGGCTCGCGCCTCGCGGCTGCACCAAAAAGAAAAACAAAAAATCCAGTAAAAAAAAAATATAGTAATTTATCAAAACCCATCTCCTTCGATTTTGATGCCTGGGCTACGTTGTCCGATTTAAAAATATGGTGGCATCTTATTTGCAAATATTTATCAATGATTAGCTTCAACAAGCTTGTCTTGATCGAAATAATTATGATGTAATGATATTTGTATTTTGTCTCCCATAATTTCGCCGAATCTCCCTAGTAATAAAGTGACAACACTGACTAATCAAACTGATATTCAAAATCACGATTTGAAAAAACGTGTTTTCTTAAAATAATAGTGGTTAAAGAAAAAACTATCCGATGAAAACTGATCTTGGTATTATTACAGGGTTTTCCTGCATAATTCCGACACAGTCGGACAGCACAAACCGGCATAATTAAATATTTATTGTGAGCACCTTATCCGTTGACGTGTAAAATGACACTGACGTAAGAGAGAACCGTGTCTACTAAATTAGTAGTCTTTTTTCAGTCCTTTCAGAGTACGGTCAATGTGGCATCTAGACATGTATTTAATCTAAGCCTAAAGGACTGACATGTGTGGAAGTTCCATAAATGAAGAACTTTTGGGAGCTCCGATGCCACAGACAGACACATACACATTTACACACACAGACACGTCAAACTTATAACACCCCGTCAGTCTTTTTTGCGTCGGGGGTTAAAAATACAATGTGTAACTGAATTAATGCACTTTGAGAAAGTAGTTTGTTCAGAATCGTTTACTGAATCGATTTTTGTAATTTTTAATATAGGTAATATTTTATCCCATAAATAATTATCCCACCAAAAACATTTCATGTTAAATGTCGCCAAGACAACCACATAAGGTTTGTCCTGTGAAAAATATATCTGATCTCATGTAGAGCCAAGCTTCTGAATCTACACGACCTAAATATACCGACCTTAACATAACAAATTCTACATATCAGTAAAAATGTATGGCTTCGCCGTTTCGCTACCGTCGTTGTGGATGTGATGAGAATATTTAGCTTCTGAAGTAAGTAACGAAACAGCCAAGCCATACATTTTTACTGATATGTAGAATTTGTGATGTTAAGGTCGGTATATTTAGGTCGTGTAGATTCAGAAGCTTGGCTCTACATGAGATCTGATATATTTTTCACAGGACAAACCTTATGTGGTTGTCTTGGCGACATTTAACATGAAATGTTTTTAGTGGGATTTCAGTTCTTTTTGTAAGTTGCAAGGCAGTCTTTTTGGTGTTTATTTTTTTCTTCTTTTTTAGGGTGTATTTCTGGTACATCAGCAGTGCCGGTTTTCATAGCCCATTCTCCATCTTTGCATTTTTATTTAGATGATTTTTACTTGTTTCCTCACAAAACTTCCAACCCCCATTTTAGGAGATGGAGGGCGAAAGTTATAAGTTTATGAATTTTTTTGTTGGTTGTATACTAAACTCAGACTACATACCAAATTTCAGCATTCTAGCACTTAAGGAAGTAGCCAAACATTTTGATGATCATCAGTGTGTCAGTGTGTCAGTGAGTCAGTGACGAAATCGGTGTATTTTAGATATCAATAAAATCTAAAGTATTAGAGCTATTCAATTGAGACTTCGTATGTTTAATGAGACTATTATTGACATCACATCTTGTGAATATGAACTGTCTGGTACATCGGAAACCAACTCTATGAGGGTTCAAAAAAACGGCGAAACACTTCGAGAAAAGGTAGGTAGTGCCCCTGCGCTTCGCTTGCTTGTCTTGGCCGGGGGCACGACCGTGCCCCCCGAAAACTACGACAACTGCTGTCACACTTCCGCTGTACAGTCAAAACAAACTAAAATGGATGATATACCTTCTACGCTAGACCCTTATGCAAGTGCGACTGTGTGCATGCGTAGATTTGTAATGTGACTATGATTTTCTTCCACAAACAGTGTTTTAAACATAATAATAAAAGTTCAGTGTATGTATTATGATTATAACATAATATTCTAATTGGGGTGACTGGTGGTGTGCGTTTATTCCGGGGCATGTTGTATGTAACTTACAGTAACACTGATGCCTAAGCAAGCCGAGGCCTGCATCTTAGAACGGCCTGTTGGTGTAGTGGTTAGTAGTCCTGACTGCTAAGCCGGAGGTCGTGGGTTCGATTCCCACCCAGAACAAACTTTGTGTGATGAGCATGATTGTTTGTTCTGTGTCTGGGTGTAATTTATCTATAATAAGTATGTATTTATAAATTATATAAGTATGTATATCAGTTGTTTGGTTACCATAACACAAGCTCTAAAGCAGAGCTTAACTTGGGATCAGATGACGCCGTGTGTGAGTTGTCCTAGTATATATTTATATTTATTTATTTATATTTAGAAGAACACACTGGGCCTTACCCCATTTCAAACCCGCTACCTCATGCACGAGACGCCGGCGCGTGTAACTTAATTACAGAGCCACTACAAATCTACAAGATAAAAATGAACCACAAAACTTTACAGTGACGAGAAATTTCAATGGTTCAACCTAGAATCGTTTCACCCATATCATTAACCTAAATAAAAACCTAAAACCAACTAATAAAGTTTTATGCCGTAACGAGTTGAACAGCATCAGTTGTAAACAGGTCCGGATAATAATGGTAAACAAAATGATCATTATATTATGTTTAGCATGACCTGAGCTAGAGGCGTGGGTGTTTTCTTCCATGTAACTCCGGGAGTTTTGAGATGTAGCGAGTTTTCCACTGGGTACGACACTTTTGGGTTGATGTACAGACGAACTTGGGTCACTGACAGATCGAGGCCGAGGCAAAAATGCTATAGAATAGAATAGAATAGAAAACTTTTATTTCAGGCAAATGCCCATATTTCAATGCTATGTCGACCGGCCTTTTTTCATTTACGTCAATAAAAAAAAAGTTTCGGAATAGTGCAACTATTCAAAACCAACAGTGGAGTCCACCAGAAAAGTGCCAAGCAACGAAGTTTGAAGCGCCCCGAAGTAAGGATTCAACTGTCTTGGATCCCGCAACGAAAATAATCAGAAAAAGGAATAAGAAAACCATTGTTTCCAAGTAGGTTTTTTTTTTCAAATAAAATTCTATTTTCACTACAACAAGCAGGAAACAGAACAGAACTAGTTTAATTGACACAAATTAGGGATGTGAGTTTAATAGAAAATAATCGATTAAATAAAAATCGATTTTTCTTAATTCAAAATTAATCGATTTGTGAAAAATCGATTTTAATAAAAAATAATCGATTTCTGCGAAAAAATCGATTTTTTTGTATAATTTATAAGTATATGCGTTTCTTATTCGTTTAATTATCAGGGGTTGGAATTATGTAGAGTTATTTTAGTACTTGCATCGAAATATTGATATTTTATAGATCATTCTGGGATTTCTAACAGACAATCTCGTAAGCAAAACAGTATTACAAATAAATAAAAATAATAAAATCATCATTGTCTTCTGTTGAATAGATAATAAGCTATTTCTAAAAAAAATGATTTAAACTCGTAATTCATATAATCGATTTATTAAAAATCGATTAATATTAATATAAAAATCGACAATAAAAAATCGATTATTTGAAAATAATAATCGATTAAAATAAAAATCGATTATTTTTTAACATCCCTAACACAAATAAACGAAAAGAAAGTGTTGACAGACTACTATAATAATTGCAATTTGTTATTTGTCTAACTTTCACAATATTTTCTTGCAATCCTTGTAAAAACCATTTACTAATAAAACAGATTTAACCTTTCGACGACCAAGCCACAGCTGGCTGCAAACCGCCAACACCGAATTTGCCAACATTTTGTGTCGGAACTTACCAAAATGAACCAGTGGAAAACGACCAACATTGCCGCAGGCTCGCCGTACCAACGGTATAATTACGACCAATGTTTCGGGGAACCAGCAGCATTCATTATCTGCGGCTACCGTGATTAGATGGACCACAGATAACTTCGAGAAGCCGAAAAAAAAACGGTATTCTCTCTGGTCACTTTTGTTTTTGGTTGAGTTTTAAAATGCTGTTGTTATGTGTAATAGATATTTTTGGGACTCTGAAGGGTTTATTGTTACTGTTTTACGCAAAAACTTATGAATAAATCGTGTTTAAATTTTACAGTAATATAACTTAAATATAAGAGCTAGCCACCCGCCCCAGCTTCGTACGAGAAACAAATCTTTCAAAATCTCTATTATAATAGGCACGTCCTATACATATGAACCTTCCAAAAATACTATAATGACAGCAACGACGTTGTTAAGAGTCGCTGAACCCAAACTTATTACACAGACAGACCAAGTTATCTGTGGAAGGACTCCGTCGATTCAGCGTTGCAAAGAGAAAGAGACAGAGAACACTCAAATGAAGTCAAATGTATGACTGAATATTTATCTTGGTCTGCCTGTAAGTAACAAGAGGGCCTAGCCAAGTGACATTGTAGAATAGATAGCGAAAACGAATAGATTGTCAAATGTATGGAACTGACATAAGCTTTCGCTAAACCATTTGACATCTCAATACATTTGACAATCTATTCGTTTTCGCTATCTATTCCACAATGCCACTTGTCTAGGAGGGCAGGTGTAGATACGTTACTTATACGACATTCTAACTTCAAAAACGGCACACTAACGCACACATACAATGAGTTGTCAAGGTAGGATGACATGATTGAAGTATTGCGAGTGAAAAAGAGACGAATATAATTTTTGACAATTATAATTTATTCAAATAACTACATTTTAAAGTGCCACATGCTGACTGCCTATTACTTATCTACACCTTTTTACTTATAATATTATTGGCTGAACCCGGTTTTGAAAACATCTTCATCATCTCATTAAATTCAATTATAGTTTTGCATTAAAATCAGTTACACTTTTGCTAGTTTGACTATTAACTCTATATATTGAAATTATATCCTGTCAAATGTAGCGGCCATTATTTTTCAAAATGGCGATCTGTGGCGCCATTCGGAAAAAAAATGCAAAAAAGGGATGTGAATTTTTAATTTATATGTATGGCAGCTAATAAGAATGCTATTCTTATTGGAGTATTTATAAAATAAACTAAAAATCAAAACATAGATTTAGTTATATAGTGTAATTATTGTTATTTTGAAATCAGGAAAAGCGAGAATTTTTCGACTTATCCGATTGTACAAAGTCGTAATAATTAATAAAACGAACGTTTATTTCATAAAATTTTATTTAATTTACATAAATATACCATAATTTACTTTAATTTACAAAAAGAACACGGGCGGTCCACAGACAACCGGATGCTGACTTTATTTATTTTTTCCGTTTTCTTTAATCCCTCTATTTAAAAAACAGCATGAAAATCAGTTGCGTAGTGTTAAAGATTTAAATATACATAAGGACAGACATCGGACTTTAATTCATACTAATATTATAATTGGGAAAGTGTGTCTGTCTGTCTGTCTGTATGTTTGTCTTTCTTTCACGGCAAAACGGAGCGACGAATTGACGTGATTTTTTAAGTGGAGATAGTTGAAGGGATGGGGAGTAACATAGGCTACTTTTTGTCTCTTTCTATTGCGAGCGAAGCCGCGGGCAAAAGCTAGTTTTTAATATGTTGTGAAGAAATGGTGAAAAAATAGTAATTGTCATGAAATGCTGAAATAATCATTATCAGAAGCGTGCTTTTAGGAATTATGATTTATTTAGTAACTACCCCAGCATCCAAAATTATATCAAATAACTACATAACCGCGACGACACTGTAAACTGACAATAAAAATAATTAATTATTCACAAATACTGATAGCCGTCGAATCGATACATAATGCCTCAGGCCGGACTCAAACCTAGGCCCCTAAGGTAGCATTCGACAACACAGCAAAATACACTGTATTAGTATTATTATAATACTCCCATTTTAAGTAGTTTTTTGTATTAAAAGTTTGACTTACTCCATTTTATTTTCAAGCGCAATAAAAATGTTTAATTAAATATTTAAATGATTAAATGTCTTATTCCGAAGCGTTTAAGATCATTTTGCTTCGTTAATTCCAAGAGTTATTGACTGTTTTATTTTCTGTAATAATTTATGCCTATCTTTGACCGTTGAGGCAACACCTTTTTAAAAAGACGTATATTATTTGATTCTCTTGTAGAAAAAAAGGGTTTAATATGTACAAAACAGAGTCGTTTTTAAATTGCAGTAAAATGAACAGTTATTTTGAAGTGTAGTGTATCATTTTAATATATTCAAGCATTATTGTATAATAAACTAGTAGCAATATCAAGATTGAATTAAATAATAATAATAAGACATTGTTGACGCGTTACTTACTATATAACTGCAATTATCTTACAGGCAGAACTAATATTGCATAAAAATTACTGGTTTAAAACTTATAATTTTCCCGTCTTTTAAGATATCAGTCTGAACATATAAATAAAATTGAAGTGTCTGTTTGTAATGTGTGTAAAATAAAATATTAAAACCTGACTGTTTGTCCCGACGAATCTCCTGAACGGCTGGATCGATTTTCATTGACAGAGAGCTGATGTTATGGAGAGTAAACTAACCAATCGATGCCACTGTTTTTCTACCGGCTTGCGGCTGTTTTATACAATAGTAGTCTAATTCTTATAAAAAAAAATATTATTACTTCTTAGGTTACATATTTAGGACCTAGAAATTTTTTTGACATTCAATCTGCGGTGCTAGGCAATATGGCCTTTTTTTTGGTGAGTGGGAAATCATCCAATGACTGCTCCCGTCCTGGGTGCGGCGGGAGGGCGTGTCAGACTCTTACTGACTAAAACCCACTCATGTTCCTTCGATTGCCCTTTATGTTCTAGGGTCACGGTAACTATTATACACATTCCGCAACCCCGGCAGGCGTTGTCCCTGTTGGGCCCCTTCCTGTGCTGACTCCTTCTCTTTGAGGCGCGCGTGCGCGAGCTACCCATCGCTCGCCAAGCTACCCATCGCTCGCCAGGCTACCCATCGCTCGCCATTCACCCAGTGATAATCGTGCCTTTATGCCCATTGGCCTAGTTCTGTTCTGTCTCCTGCTTGTTATGGAGGGAAGTGGAAAAAATATTGTTCTTCCAAGGGATCCAAGACAGTTGAATCGTTTCTCCAGGACTCGACGAGCTTCTTTGTTTGAAACTTTTCTGGCGGACTCCATGTTGATTCTGTCTTTTAGGGGTTGCAATGGTTAGAAAAGTGTTGCGGAATATCCCAATAAAATCTTCTGTGTATCTTCATTATCTCGAAGGATTTTTTATTTGATGCAGAAGCATAATTATTAGAAGAGCTTTTGATAAAGCAGTCCGTTACGGAAATACTAAGCAACATACCAAAATCTTTCTTTTTCGAGTCAAAGTCACGTGCCTGGCTTGAAATAGGCATAAGAGACATACTTAATTATCATTTTTGTCTCTAGACGATAGAAGCCGACAAAGAGACATCTTCCGATAGGCCGTCTTCTAATTAGCTATCTATAATAACATCATAAAGCAGAAAATATTATATAGTCGCTAATCTCCCGAACTGCTACTCCGAATTAAATAAATATTTTTATGTCGGATAGCCCAGTTATTGAGAAAGGTTATAAAATATATGTATAACATCACGCTTTGACATAGGGGGCAAAGCAGTAAACACAAAGATGGGTGAAACCGCGGGGGACAGCTAGTGAAACGATAAAAAAACTGAATACCAGTGTATTACATGAAGCGATGCCTATCTCACCACAATCCTGTAACTAGGTGACACGATTTGAACTATAACCTACTAGCTTTTGCCCGCGGCTTCGCTCGCGTTAGAAAGAGACAAAAAGTAGCCTATGTTACTCTCCATCCTTCAACTAACTCCACTTAAAAAATCACGTCAATTCGTCGCTTCGTTTTGCCGTGAAAGAAAGACAAACATACAGACAGACAGACAGACACACTTTCCCATTTATAATATTAGTATGGATGTACAACCAATAAATGACGACCAGCACCAACGGTTTTACTTGATTTCGGTTCAAGTCTCGGGCAGAAAATATCCAATAACACTTTGCCCGACAGTTCAGTTCTTTTAATAGATAGAGTGAATCAAGAGGAAGATCTGTACATAAAATATATTACATATAATAAAATTGTAGAAAAGTCAAAACTGTACATTGAATATTATTTAAAAAGAATACTTGGGGCGTGATCTACAATCGATACCGAAGCCAAAAATATAGTTTTTAGAATTTTTGTCTGTTTGTTTGTCTGTATGTATGTCCGGGATAAACTCAAAAAGCACTGCATGGATTTAGTTCAAATTTTGCAGGGATATTACTAAGAGGTCGGGTCAAAACATAGGCTACATATTTTCACGCTATCACCTACGGGGGCGGAGCTGAAGCCTTTACGCAGACAACGTCGAAAAGTTTAAATCAAAGATTTGTAAGACCCAGTTAGCTTAGTCGGAAACTTTTAATATAATTTTCGAGTCCGACATCACAGAATCAACGCATAGATAGTAAAGCACTCTGAATTATTTAGATGCATTTAGCTCTAGGCTTCAGGATATCGTCCCATCAAACAAAACCTTTAAAAACCTCTGACGCATACATTCTTTTGAACCAATAAATCGTTAGTTTCTAATGCCTCAAAAAACACCCATGAAGGTTACATTGTGAATAAAACTCATAATTATGGGGTATAACGTACATTTATCGTATTAATCTATCGGTTATGTGCCGAGGTATTAAATGAAGCCTCTCTGGCTTCCGAAGCCGCTTTTTAAAGTCTTTTTTTGTTGTATTTTTATGTGGTAAAGATGGGTTGAGATTGATATGGTTTGAAGGGAGGACTGCCGTCTTGAGCCTGTGGTCGTAACCGTGCCTGAGGTCGTGGGTTCGATTCAAGGGTCGGGCAAAGTGTTATTGGATATTTTCTGCCCGGGACTTGAACTGAAATCAAGTAAATCCGTTAAGTGGTTTTAAAGATCTGGGCATACATAGGAACAGACAGCAGAAAGCGACTTTGTTTTATACTAGTAGTGAGTAGTGATTTCAATTCAGGAGGCTTTTAAAGTCCCAGAGACAAAATGCCGAAAAAAAAGAAGGTAGAGAAAAAATATGGTAAGACAGTCTTACCGACGGTAAAGCTACGTTTAAACCTTCAAACACACGTGATTGGAGACACAATAGAAAGACAATAGCAGTCCAACAGCCGGCTGTCGGTTGGTCGTTGAAGGGTTTTCTTTCCTTAATATTTTTTACAGTTACAGTAGAATCGTTTCTCCGGGGTTTAGTCAGTTACAGTTGAATCATTTCTCCGGGACGTCGTTGTTTTTTTGTAAAACGCTACTGTTGATTCTGGCTTTCAGGAGTTGCAGTGGTAGTGGTTTTTTCACGATTTCCTTAAACGATGTCAGTGATGGCCAAGATAAACTTTAGACACTACCTATGACTTGAAAAAGTCACGCGCACTTCTTTGAACCTACGGACGTATTATATGCACACGGGAAAATATACAATCGTCTATTCCCATGCTAAAACGGAAGTGACAATAATAAATACCTAATAAATCAATCAATCTGGCAACGAGATTTTAATTCCTATGATTTTTTTTCAACAAATGATTGAATTAAAATACAATTTTCGTTTTATCACAGGCTTTTACTGGACAGAGTCGCTAAAAACATTATTTATGTATACGGTAGCTCGTGGTGTAATTACAAAATTTGTAAATTATTATAATCTTAGTTCAAAGAAAATAACATACGTACCCAACGTACTAAGTACTGCGAACGGTAGTGGTCGCAAATAAATATATATTTCTCATTTTATTAAAAGTAAACTTCGTTAAAAAGAGAATTTTTTTATTTTATTTATATTATTTATAATTAGGGCAAAAGTGGGATTGAACTGCTCGCTCTGTCATTACGCCAAAAATCCCATTTTGCACTAATGTGCCTACAAATCTGCAAATAAATATGAAAAAGCTATTGGTAGAGTGCTGAATATGTCCCGAATTTCCCTTATTCTTTTAAAATCTGTCAAGCTTGCCGCAATGCTTTTCCTCTGTATATATAATAATATATTCTATTATATTTATTAATTATTACTCATCAAAATACAAACATATAAAAATAACATACTGTAAGTTGCATATTTTCAGTTTAGATCTATTCTATCCGGTTAGACAACTTGCATTCCTAATTTTCATGATCACACAGACACAGATGGTAATAAATGTTGTTGTCGTTATTTTTTTTTTTTTTTTGTTTGGGACAATCCCACTACACTATTCCCAACCACTGCAACTCCTGAAAGCCAGAATCAACAGTGGAGTCCGCCAGAAAAGCGCCGAGCAATGAAGCTTGACGAGTCCCGGAGAAACGATTCAACTGTCTTGGATCCCGCAACGAAATTAATCAGAAAAGAACAACGGAGGAGTAAGAAAAGTATATTTTTTTCCACTTCCCTCCATAACAAGCAGGAGACAGAACAGAACTAGGCCGATAGGCACATTGGGGCAATTACAACTGGGAGAAGCCCAGATTGCCTAGCACCACGGAATATGATCTGTTAAAAATTAATGGGTCCTAAATTGTGAGCTGTTACGTATGATTCCAATAGTAGGTATGGCAAAAACGCTTGAACGCACGGAAATTGGTTCTGGTTTCCACAAGGTCCGTATAATAAACAACACCGGATGTAACCTGTAAACTATCCAACATAACATTGCGCTCATTCTGCCAAAGAATACACTCCCATAGGATGTGATGTGCAGATTGTTCGAATTCACAGTTCGATGTGGAACATTGACACAATGGCGAAGCAACAAGTTTGAAAGAATATAGTTTACTTTTAAAATTGCCATGACCTGTGAGAAATTGAGCAATGCAATGATCAACCTCCAACCATGTCTTAGCCAGCCGCTCACGAACGGATGGAAAGAACAGATGGAGGTGACGGCCCTTCATGGAATTATCCCACCTACTTTGCCATTCGGATAAGAGTTCCTCCCAGACTTCAGTCTGCGGTTTAAATAATCTAGAAATTTTATTAAAGTCGCGTTGTGGTATAAAGTTAGTGTCCATGGTTTCCCGCGCGGAATAGTACATTGAAGCACGACGCTGTACCTCAAGATCGACTGGAAGTACACCTGCGAGTACCGGTAGGGCCTCAGTACTGACCGTTCTATACGCTTTGCATAAAAAAATATTTGCATAATTTGTTGTTGTCGTTAAGTGTAGTTAACCCAAATTGTTTTCGGCACTTTCCGCAAAGGACTAGCCAGGTTTGATTACCAAAAGGACAAAAACAATAGTTTTCCGATTAGGATTTTTTTAAAGTATCCCGGAGTTTGGAAGCCTCTAGGATCAGCCCCTGTACCATGACGTTTGAAGTAAGATTGTTTTATTCCTTTTCCAGAGTGTGCAAGTGACAGCGTTAGACACGTAGTCTAGCGCCGTCTCTTTCCCACTGAAAGTAATATCGAAGTAATACTGCTATAAGGGCTTGTGGTAGGCCCCCTGATCTCTCCCCGGTCGTGTTTCTTTTTTAACTTGCCTTTTCGAAGTTTAAAGTTGCTGGTCCATCTGAATTTAATGGTAAGATAAAGAGACGTTACTAAGCACTGACTTTGGCCTTGTTCCCGTCTCTATCGTGCACTTGACTTTTGACAGTTGTGTAACAGTGACAGCTATATTGCTGAGCCAAAGTCAGTGCTTTATAGTAACGTCTATTTATCTCGCTATAAGAGTGAGGAAAGAAGAAGAGCTCCTGTGTTTGTGCACCCATTTTTACACTATAATATCGCCTGTGTAGGCAACACAATTTCTATAGAGAATTAGAGCCGAAATTCGATCTTTGTTTAATTTAAGGATGGGAAATCATTAAATGTCTACTCCCCTCCTAGACGGGACGGGAGGGAGAGTCAGATTTTTACTGACTAAAACCCACCCTTGTTCCTTCGGTTGTCCTTTATGTTTCGGGGCCACGGTAACAGTTATACTTATTCCGCATCTCAGTCTGCACAATATTTTTACTGCAAATAAAAAAATTAAAATAATCCACACTTTTCTGCTATCCATACGTTGACTGCCGACAGCCCGCGGCCATTTTGAGAACGTTATCTTTTTTAATAAAAAATATATATCTACCTACCTTCGCCGGCCTGTTTAGAGTTCAGAATTTTTTATTTCATCTATTTTTTTACACGAAAAATCTTGGCGAACATTAAAAAGCCGTAACGGAGTTCCTGTAATTTTACGGTATTTTTCTGTATATCCTGTTAAAACGGTTGAAAACATTTATTTTATATTGATCATTTTATTTCATTTTATCACCGCATAGTTTGTTCCAATGATATAAAACTACGCATTGGATTTTTTTTTGATGAATGGGAAAGCATCAAATGACTTCTACCGTCCTGGGCGGGGCGGGAGGGTGTCAGACTTTTACTGACTGAACCCCACTCATGTTCCTTTGGTTGCCCTTTATGTTCCGGGATCACGGTAACTATTATAACTATTTCACAACCCCGTACGCAATGGATTTTGATACGATTTTTTTATCAGATAGAGTGTAAATTCAAGAGGAATCTTTATATGTATAAAACTTTTCATCTGATAGTCGTGTATGGCTTATCCCAAGATATTTAATATTTTTTATGTATTATATTTTATGACTGGAATTCGGGCTAGTAACAATGTAACTTTTTACCCGTTCTATCCAATGAAATTATTTGTTTCTATCGCAGTCTAACAAGAATGATGTTACACAAGATTATTTGAATGTCATCTAAAGATCAGAGCATGTGTCATGATTCTAGGAATATCTCCCAAATCGCCCACAGCTCATATAATATACAGTCAATCACATCACGTCACCGTCGGTATCACCTCACGAATCAAATATTGACAAGATGGCCGCGAGATAGAAGTTGCAAGCGTTCATACTAAACTTAGCTAGTAGATAGTGAAAAATTGTTAAGGGATATTTTGGAAATACCTTATTTAAATCTCGTTTTCTACCTTAGAGAGATTTTAGGGGCATTTTTATGATTCTTGTTTTTCCCCTTAGAAAGTACTCTAAAGAATGGATTTGAAGGGGGCTTTTAGGACAAACTTTTTTTACGATTCCCATTTTCACCCAAAATTCATTCATCACCCTGAAAATTCCGCATTTTCAGGGTGAATTTAGGAAATAAACCTTTATAACAAAGTCACTCTTCGCTCTCTGCCCCTATAATCTTAGATCTTTAAAACTACGCAACGAATTTCGATGCGTTTTTTTTAGTAAGCACCGGCCTCATTGTTCACTTAAAATAACAAAATAAAATATTGACTTGTGAAGGTGTTAAGTTTAAAACCTATTTAGATTTAGAAAATAAGTCAAAAATTTGGATGAAATGAAACACCAGATATGGTAGAATACATGAAACTACACCAATTGTAACATCTTATTGCACTATATTCATAAAAATAAAATATTATTTCTTTCTTTCTTTAAATTCATAAAATCCGACCACAGCCGTCACATCTACATCGTATCGTGTTCTTGAGGACCAGTCGCTGCAGGCTGTAAATCAAACCCATCGTCCCTCAATTTTAATACTTGCATTAATATAGAAAATAAAAGTTGGGGAAACGATGCATCAATTAAAATATTAATCGGGAAAACTATGGAGTTGGTGTTGGGACAAAATTATGTATTTGGTTGCTTTTTCAAAAAGTATGACAATCATTGTTAACAGGTATTATCTTACCTGTTGTGGTGGATGTTGCTGTGTCTATTTCCTGGTATTTTGTTGCATCTAGTTATACTGAAGGTTGACCCTTACATAGTCGGTCTCTAATCTACTAGAGTCAAACATCTACGACTGAAAACTAGGGCTAAGTTTTTATTTAGGTGATTTTTGAAGCACGGACGCACGCGACCGTCTTTCGAATTAAAGGTCATAGCTCATTAGAGCCACCCGGCACCCACTCCGCACCGACTCGCCTTATAACCGAGCCGATCCGGTGACGATACGGAGTTGATATGAGTGTATCCCATCTGGCCCGGTAGTGAGTGCATGCCCATACAAGTTCATATAAAGAATACTAGCCGCAGGAGTACTACTACCTTAAGGATTGAAATTAGGAATTACATACTATATGACTAATTTTCTTCTCCTTTACACATTTTGCAGTTTATTATGAAAGTTTAATAATGCGTTCAGTTTTACTTGAGATACTTTTTGTGAACGCTACTCAAAGTTTCGTAGGCAAAAGGTAAAAAAAAAGTATTTTATGAAACAGAAAATTCAACTAAATACATGTATTTACGTAACATTTCATTAACGACGCATGTCCTATACAGCAAGAAAACAACAAAAATATTTATTTATTTTTTTAATATTTTTAAAATAATAATTATAAACAGTAATTTCAACTAAATACATGTATTTACGTAACATTACATTAACGACGCTCAGTCTATACAGCAAGAAAACAACAAAAATATTTATTTTTATTTTTTAACAACCCAAACCCACTCCATGCCTTTATTCCTAATCGATCACCCATCAATCAAGCTCGCCTAATAAATCTGCCGATTGGATACCTACTATATTATTACAGCCAATAATGCCTGTACTTTGTAATTAAATATACCATACACTATTGATCCTAATTCAGATAGCTCCGTTTTTTGGTATGTTTTTGTCAGAAATTCCGTATTTCTTTGTATGTGTTATATAGGTCATGGTGTCAAAATATATGTATGTATTTGGCTTTATTTTGTACAAGTGACTTTAAAGTCCACGGGTTGCGGTTATATTTAAATTAAGGAACAATGTGGATATAAACAATTTTGTTTCACGTTTTATTTATTTATTCTTCAAACAACCAACAGCTATAACAAAAGGTTAACAACAGTGAAAAAAAAAATTTGCGTTCCTATCACGAATTATTGTTGATTTTACCAAACCAATGATGATTGTTGATTGAGATGATGATTTTACCAAATTTATTTGGATCTACCAAATAAATTTGGTACAACGCCAACTTAAGAAGTTGTAGAACCGCTGCAGATGTGTCAGGAGAGTCTTAGGTGGATCCACGGATTATTAATTTTAAGTTTCCAACAATTTTTATAAAAAAAAAAAAATGGTTGCCTGTAAAGTCGGTTTTACGGGCGAAGATTTTACGTGACAACGTCTTTTACCGATCATAGTTGAGTGGGAGAGAGACGCAAGGCATTCGGCGGGCCTCTCTCTCGTTCGGTGACTCATCGTAACGTTACCGAGCGTTACACTTTTTCATAAGTGACTCCCAGCCGCAACCTAATTTAAGACGTTGTCACGTCAAAAAAATAGTTGTTTTGAAAAATTATCAAAACATAGGTGTAATCTACCAAATAAATTTGGTAACGCCAACTTAAGAAGTTTGGTAAAATCAACAAATAATCGTGATAGGACCGAATATTTTTTTCAGTGAACAATATAAGTGACATTGAGCCAATTACAGGTTCTCACAAAACATAATTATAAAATATCAGAAAAGTGACGATTTCTAATACACCAAAACTTAAGCTTTCCTTAAGTAATATGAGAAAGTATTCAATAATAAAAAATAAAAAATAAAAGTTTTACTATGTATTTCACAACCTCGACATAGTTATTATCTACAAGATAAATTAAATAATTGAAACAGATTTTGTATGAATTTATCTGCCAGATATTTTAATTTGAACTTATCAGAAGAATGTGAAACAGAGTTCGCCACATTCAACCTTCTGGTATCTTTATAGTTTTTATTCCCAGCATTCTTTATTATACATATCTTTTTACATATTTAAAAAAAAAGTAATTTCATAATAAAAACATTTTTATAAAAATATATGTATAAAAATAGTGCTCCACCGTCGCTATGTATTGAGACCCAAGCTAACGATGCGTGCCGTATCCACGACAACTGCCTTGTGTATCTGATTCCTGAGCCAGCTGTTGAGCGATAGATAAAACTTTTAGTTTTATTAAACTTTTATTTTATTAAACTTTTTAGTTTCATTATTATTGACTAATTTATTTACTATATTAACATTAGATGCCCTCTAACAAAAAAACCATACTCAAACCTTGTCGCTGCGCCAAAACGCCAACAAACACATTCCACCCCACTTTCCAAGTACATAAGAAATCTCCACGAACAAACGTTACTACATAAACACAAATATTAACATAAAATATCTCAAAGCTAAAAAGACTGGTAAGGAATACAAATAAAAGAAATATAAGTACGGCCTGTGGTAGATAATTGGTTCGGACACGCAACTCAGACACGCAAGCCGTATCTTCAAGGTATTGTGCAAGGAGTAGGTAGAAATGATAATATCATTCTGTAGGTATATAGTGGTGCTGATTCTCTTGTTCACAAACTTAACTAAATTTAAGTTAAATGCATCTTTCTTAGAGAAAAGGACAGAAGATACACTTTAGTTTAATCCTGTCAAATTAGACAGCACCTGAAGAATATTGGTGCTGATTTTCTTGTTCACAAACTTAACTAAATTTAAGTTAAATGCATTTTTCTCTTTCCATTTAATTAAGAAAGGACAGAAGATAAAATATTAGTTAAGTCCTGTCAAATTTAGACACTCCATAGATAATTTAGACGCGATTTAAAAACATGGCGTCTAATAATTTAATTTTCTAATTCTAATACGTTAATTTTCTTCAGGCGCTGTCAGGATTTGACAGGATTAAACTAAATTGTATCTTCTGTCCTTTTCTTTAAGAAATGGAAAGAGAAAGATGCACTTAACTTAAATTTACGTTAGTTTGTGAATGAGAGAATCGGCACCAATGTCCTGTGTTTTCAAAGGGATAGTAAACATAAGGGATAACACGCTGTATATCCATACTAATATTATAAATGGGAAAGTGTGTCTGTCTGTCTGTCTGTTTGTCTTTCTTTCACGGCAAAACGAAGCGACGGATTGGCGTGATTTTTTAAGTGGAGATAGTTGAAGGGATGGCGAGTAACATAGGCTACTTTTTGTCTCTTTCTAACGCGAGCGAAGCCGCGGGCAAAAGCTAGTAAAAAATAAAATGGTAACTGACTGACTGATTACAGACTGTTGATATATCAACGCACAGCCCAAACCGCTGCTCCTAGAGACATGAAACTTGCAGGATGTGTTCTTTGTAAAGAGTAGGTAACCACTAAGAAGGGATTTTTGGAAAATCCAACCCTAGGGGTAAAATAGGGGTAATCTAAGTATTAACTCAAGAGGGCGAAGCCGCGGGTGAAGGATAGTATAGTATAAAACAAATTTGCTTTTCGTTGTCGGTCTGTCTCTGTGTATGTAGATCTATCAAACTACTTTTTTTTTATAGATTCAAAAGGAATAATAAATAAATAAATAAATATCCTTGGACAACTCACACACGGTCATCTGATCCCAAACTAGGCAGAGTGTGCTATGGTGACCAGACAACTGATAAACATACTTATATAGTTTATAAATATATACATATTATAGATAAATTACACCCAGACACAGAACAAACAATCATGCTCATCACACAAAGTTTGTCCTGGGTAAGAATCGAAACCACGACCTCCGGCTTAGCAGTCAGGGTCACTAACCACTAGACCAACAGGCCCGACAATACTACCGAATGAAACATATACGTATAATAGTGAATTATAGTGGAGAAAACTGAAATCATGTTAAAATTTTAAAGATTTGTTACACCCGTGCGAGGCTGGGGTGGGTCGCTTGTATTTATATTTTACCATTTGAGATAGAGGCATGGCATTAATAATTGAGGCAAAGGGTGAAAATTCCATCACGTTAATATAAGTATTTATTTATTTTATCTATACTAATATTATAAAGAGGAAAACTTTGTTTGTTTGATTGTAATGAATAGGCTCAAAAACTACTGGACCGATTTTAAAAATTCTTTTACCATTCGAAAGCTACATTGTCAACGAGTAACATAGGCTATATAATATCACGCTATGTCCCACGGGAGCGAGGCAGTAACCAAAAACCTAACGTAACGCGGGTAAAACCGCGAGGAACAGCTAGTTTTTTATATTTTGGGACAAATCGCACACGGCCATCTGATTTCCAAGCTAAGCAGAGCTTGTGTCATGAGCACAGTCACATGTTTTAGTATCGTACACTAATTAGGTACCAGTCACACTTTAAATGTGTGTAATATATATATATGTGATTACTTTACTGTTTTAATGAAAATCATCATTATTGTTTTCAAGAGAATCATTAACAGTTTATTCATCTATACTAATATTATAAAGAGGTAAAATTTGTAAGTTTGTAGGTTTGTAAGTTTGTATGTAGGGTGTAATCTCTGGAACTACTGGTCCGATTTGAAAAATTCTTTCAGTGTTACATAGCCCATTTATCGAGGAATGCTATAGGCTATATATCATCACACTACGACTCACGGGAGCGGAGCAGTAACGAAAAATGCGGGTGAAACCGCAGGCACAGCTAGTTTTTCAATATAATGCCTTAAATGCCTATGGTACTCTACATCAATCATCTCTAAACATTCTGTATTGTTTTTATGTTTTGTTACCGATTTCAGTAAAATCGTCAAACCTTTCACCGACCAAGCGACAGCCGGCTGTCGCGCTGCTATTGTCTTTCTATTGTGTCTCGAATTACGTGTGTTTGAAGGTTTAGTAAATTAGGTATATGCTTTAGTATTGATGATTTTCTTTAAAACAGTCATCAGGAATCATCGTATTTATATATTCATGTTCTTTATTGCACATAAATAAAAAGAAAATACATACATTCAGCAAACTAAACATTTACAAAATGCTATAGAAAGATTTGCAACGGGAGATGTGCTTATGTGCACAAATAAAACATAATTATTAACTCTTAAATAAACAATTACATACAATATACCTATTACCTATATATATGTACAATATTAAATACATCGTCTTTGCTATCTTATGAAATGTTTGTCTTTTGGAGTCATTTTGATTTTGTACAAGAAACTATGCAGAGTAACACCCGGACTAGAAGCATTGTATTTTTAAATAATTATAAGGCTAGCCGCACACACACAATAATATTGACAATAAAGTACGTATTGTCAATAATATTGTGTGTGCGCACACACACAATAATAATTGTCAATACAAGATTGTCAATAATCTAGATTCTATATAACCAATACCGCAATACAGGCCGCACACACACAATATTATTGACAATACGTACTTTATTGTCAATATTATTGTGTGTGTGCGGCTAGCCATATAGAATCTAGATTATTGACAATCTTGTATTGACAATATTATTGTGTGTGTGCGGCTAGCCTTACAAAAAACTGTCAATATTATAGACTTAGGGCCGATTTTTCAATCGCCAGATAACTTTTATCTGAAGAGTACGTTTGACGTTTTGACAGCTTTTGTATAGAAAATATGTCAAACTGCCATATTTATTCCTCAGATAGAAGTTAACTGATGATTGAAAAATCGGCCCTTAGATGGGTAAATAGCTGCTAAGCATTACTTACTTATCCATCTAAAAGCGAGCAGTTCAAAACGGTTGGTGGAAAACAGTAGCCCCTTTGTTCGCTTAATATAACCAATTATCACCAACATTATATTATTATTATTATTATCAACCTCATATTTAACTTAACCAATGTATACAATTAATCAATCTACACTAACATTATAAAGCTGAAGAAGTTTGTTTGGTTAAATGCGCTAATCTACGGTTCCTAATTAAAAAAATTCTGTGTTGGAAAGCCTTAGGCATCGTTCAGACCAAACGTATTGTCGGCCGCTGACTGTGAGCGCGCGTTACGCAGTTTATTGCTTTTCCATATATATTGAAATTGTCGTTCACACCGAACCGACTATACGCTATTACGTCGTCTGTTGTCGCTGACTCTCAGTGGCCGATTATTTTACTACGCGACTGTGCACGGCGGACGCGGATTGGCTACGCGGATAGCCTATTGTCGGCTTGGTGAGTACGCGTACTGCAGATTGAGTCGACGTTCACACTGGGGCAGACAGTGAGTATACTCACAGTCAGCGGCGGACAATACGTTTGGTGTGAACAATCCCTTAATAGGTTATATACACTACCTACAGGGGCGGCACAGTACCCAAAAACAAAAGTAACTCAGGGAGTAGCTAGTTTACAAAATAAATAATTATCATTTTACTAAATGTAATCTTTAGTTCTTAGAACAAAAGTTCTGGGTTTTGACGTTAATAGTAATATGTAATACGAAGTAATTAACAAATATATAAACCTTTGGGCAACTTACACACAACCATCTGATCTTAAACTAAGCAAAACATCTGCTGTGCCCAGGCCCCAGACATCTAAATTAAAAAAAATACACTAAAATACAGAAACATAAGTAAGTAGGTATTAGTATCTAACAAATAACACCTCTTTTTGAAAAGATCAACCTTATTACCCGACTGCGCGACGCAAAGAAGGGTAATGTGTTTATCATATTAGTATGAGCTATTTTGTTTATTATATTTATTTAATTATTTATTTAGTATCTCCCACAAAGGACGTATGTACATGTATCGGGAAAAATAAACTATAGACAACAAAGGTATCGCTAAGGAGAACGCCTTCACTTACAGGTCCTAAGGTATTCTTACAAGTTCCAAGAGAGGACATTATTTAAACACCTAACTATAAGCCATATAATAATGTGTCAGTTTTCTGTATCTGTATTCTTACTTGAAATCCTCAGATAATGGTTATTTGGTCTTAATAATACGCCAAGCGCAATTTACTACGAGTTTATGCGTTAACATTATAATCTTGTTGCAATGGCGCTGCTAACGCCATCTGTTGTCGAGTAGCGGGAACTTGATGACGTGGACTATTGCATCAATTTGCATTTCTTTTGATACTTAAAAACATTAAACAAATTGTAAACTTTAAATAAAAAAAATTAAACTGAGTGATATATCAACGCACAGCCCAAACCGCTGGTCCTAGAGACATGAAAATTACAGGCTGTGTTCTTTGTGAAGTTTGTGAAGAGTACGAAGCCACTAAGAAAGGATTTTTCGAAATTCGATCCCGAAAAGGATAAAACAGTGAATGAAAATTCGACATCAACGCAGGCGAAGCCGCGGGTGAAAGCTAGTATCAGATAAAAGAGGGCCTGATGTTACACAAAAGTACAATCAGAGATATGTTGCACCGAATTACTACAGATAGTTATCGAGATTGCTTCACGAAAACGAACAATCACCCATTGTTACAGATGTAGATAGCACGTAAACAACGCTTTTAATAAAGAATTCTCACTTTCGAGACGTTTAAAGGGAATTGGACAAGATATGTTACCTGACTCCGCTTGTTTTGTAAAATAAAAAATATCTTGTGAGGGCTGACCTTTTTCAGAAAGAGAAAATACATACATTGGTATACAATACGGTATTTTACACCATTATCAATTGACGTACTTTTTATGAGCTATCAAAACGCAATTCTCCAATAGATTTTGTAAGGCAATGGCAACTTATGACGTCACTAAAATAACAACTCAGTTGACTATTTATTGATTTCAAAGCAACTAAATTCAAATTTTATAGCAAATTGAAAATGAACCAAATTTATTGGGCTGAAATTAAAAGGGGTTCAATAGAAATTGTGTTTAACATTATTTTATTGGTTAATGGTTTAAACTACCCAACCAAATAATATCATACTAACAATGCTACAGTGCATTTGTATTGGTATAATAGGTGAGCACTTTTGACATTTCTTTTAGATATAATGGCGTATTTAGAACCTTCACTAATTTTCAGTACTGTGCGAGTTATTGTAAGATAACTATTCTTTTAAGTTTTTTTCGCCCCTTTGTGCCTATTGGCCTAGTTCTGTTCTGTCTCCTGCTTGTTATGGAGGGAAGTGGAAAACATATTTTTCTTACTCCTCCGCTGTTCTTTTCTGGTTAATTTCGTTGCGGGATCCAAGACAGTTGAATCGTTTCTCTGGGGTTCATCGAGCTTCACTGCTCGACGCTTTTCTGGTAGACTCCACTGTTGATTCTGGCTTTCAGAAGTTGCAGTGGTTGGGAAAAATGTGGCAGGATTATCCAAATACGTATTTGACTGGACTATATTATATACATAAAATAGTATAGACTGTATGTTTTTTTTTTGAGGAATGGGAAATCATCCAATGACATGCCAGCACCAGTCCTGGGTGCGGCGGGAGGGCGTGTCAGACTTTATTGACTAAAACCCACTTTTCCTTCGATTGCCCTTTATGTTCCGGGGTCACGGTAACTATTATAAACATTCCGCAACCCCGATAGACTGTATGATTGGGTATACGCACAGCCCAAACAGCTGGTCCTAGAGATATGAAACTTTGAGGGTATATTCTTTGTGAAGAGTAAGTATCCATTAAGAAAGGATTTTTTGGAAATTCCAACTCCAAGGAGGTAATTAGGGGATGAAAGTTTTCACACTTCAGCGAAGCCGCGAACACGAATTCGCGGGCGAAAGCGAATTTGACCTTCCAACGACCAACCGACAGCCGACTGTCGGACTGTCGTCTTTCTATTGTCTCGAATCACGTGTGTTGGAAGATTTAAATACATGCCCCCTAGACAAGTGGCTTTGTAGAATGGATAGCGAAATAGAATAAAGAAAAAAGAAAGAAAGAAAAAACGTTTATTTGACACATTCAGTGGGGTCACAGACAACAACACAATAATAGAAAAAAAATAAAAATAACTAAGATTTTTTAAACTATATGGGTATATAACTTACTTAAGTACTAAACAAAAAAAAACATAACAAAAATATGGTGAGAAAAAAAAAAATCGTGTGCCCCACAGCTGCGCCAAACAGGCCCAGTTCAGCATAATTAATGATTAAACGAACTTACCTAGTGAAGTTCTATCATAATTATGCGAAGGCTTCGTCCGAAGGGATTAGCTAATAAGACTTGTAGTACCGCCTAGTGGTTCGCCAGTCTCACACTATAGTTGAGGGTAGAAAATAAAATTAAAAAATACTTCTCACGTCAACAAGACAGTTGACCGACCCGCTTGCTTCATTTAGTTTAGAGAGTAGCCGCATCTGGAATATTTCACACACAATAAAGGGTTAACAAATGGGAGGGAGGGTTGCTAATCCCTTCGGACGAAGCCTTCGCATAATTATGATAGAACTTCACTAGGTAAGTTCGTTTAATCATTAATTATACTTCAGGCTTCGTCCTCGGGATTAGCTAATAAGACTTGTAGACTTTTAGAGATAGTAGTGTGAAATATTTTGTTTATTCCTCAATTTTACAAACAGATATAAGAAAATAATTATAAATCAGCTTATCTTAACCTTCATTTGAGTTATTGTTTACAATTGTTCTGGCAAAACAATCATTTCCATTGTTATTGACATTACCTATGGTTCTATTATAGAACCGAAATGTGCTTGATGAGCCGCTCCATCCAGCGGTTTTTCTTATTCGATCTAGGCTGACGCCCAGCTGAAGAGCCGCGGATATGTAGCGGCGTGCCTTGTGCTGTGCGCGGTAAACATGTTCACATCGATACCGCTATTGCGCAGAGTGTCTTTTATCAACCTACTCATGGTTTGAGAACCGACAGCATTGTAAGGCTTTCTAAAGCTTATGAAGAGGGTTTCAATATTCTTTCGCAACGGTCTTGATTTTTCGAGATAGGTAAGTAAAGTCAAGACAGGACATATTATTTCGGGTCGTTCCTCAAAAAACGGTAACATTAACAATGGCTGCAAACATCCCTAGTGTGTGTTGTTTTTAAGAAGTCAGGAATTTTGATAGTTACTTTAGAAGGGGACAATTCTATGTTTTTATGTTAATCTTTGACAAGGTCTGTACTCTGTGCGCAGTCAAAAGGACACTGAGAGTGATAAGTTTTTTCGAAAGGTTTTCAAGGGACGTTTTGAACGTTTCGTTGGGATAAAACTGGCTGAGATAATTTATTACTATTGTAGTATCCCATGTTATTTCATACTTGGGTAAAGGAGGACGTAACCGAAATATACCTTTAAAATACCTTTTGATTCTATCATCTTCTCCTAAATTATTTCCCATGAATAGGGCAAGCGCGGATCTACAAGAATTAAGCGTCCCGTATTGATATCCCTCTTCATAGAGAATGTTTAGGAAATTAATTATTTGTGGAATCGAAGCGTTATACAAATCACCATTATTCGCATTACAGTAATTAAACCAGCGCCGTAAGTAAACATCATATTGTTTATAGGAGTTTTCAGAAATAGACGCCAACATCACATTTACTGCTGACGGAGGTACGCTTCTTCTTACCCACGCCGTCCGCATAAGTTCCCTGCCACCGGGGTTTAAGTTTGGTGTGTATGTCGCGATCGCTAGAACTGGAACATAAAATTGGATTTGCATTTGCCTTAAACACAATTGGATCAGACAATAAAAGGCTTTTAAAAATTGGGTAGCTGTTGGCCAATGTGGTACGACAAGTACGCCCCTAGCCTTATCTGTAATTATCTTTCTCAGTGTCTTTAAAACGACAGAGAAAGGTGAGAAAGCATAGAAATAAATATCGGCCTAGGAAATTGAAAATGCATTAATTGCCATTGCATCGGGGTCTCCGTGACAGGAGATACAGGCAGAGTATTTAGTATTTATTCGACTGGCAAATAAGTCTATTTGAGGTACCCCATACGTTGAGACAATTTCCTGGTATGCCCAGTCCGCTAACTCCCATTCAATGTCGGGGTGTACCCGCCTTGCCTCGGCATCTGCCGTGTTATTGTCTAATGAGCTCATGTAATGAGCTATGACGGACAATTTGCGACATTCACCCCTGACGAGTGATATCAGTGAGGTGGGGGAACGGAATACCTTCCATCCTATTAATGTAAGAGACGGCTGTAGTGTTGTCGATGCGGAGTAAAATTTGACAGTAATTTAAATCTTTAGCAAATACTTTAAAACCAAAGAAGGCCGCAAGTAGTTATATATGTTGTGTCTTCTCTTGATTACTCCACAACCCGCTAGCCCTCTCTTTGCCACAGGCAGCCCCCCACCCCGTATTTGAGGCATCTGTGAAAATTTTCAGATCATGCGTATCGTGCTTAATTTTACAAAACGGTATATAGGTAGTAACACACTAGATATATTCATAAATTTATCATAGTTATCATCAGGTTTTAAGTTTAAATGTTTTACGCGTTCAAATAGTTTAGTATATAGCCAGCTGTATTCTACAGCTGGACAAACTGAAACTGGTAATCCGACCATTTGTGCAAATTCACGTATCTTGCATTTTTTTATACGTAACAATTTTTTAATTTCTGATTTGACGCGATTTTTTTTTTCTGAGGATAACGTGATCTGGAAGTTTTCAGTGTCTAAAACGAAACCTAGAAATGTACATACTTGACTAGGTATCATTAAACTTTTATCCTCATTAATTAAAAATCCGTGAGTTGTAATTAATTTCTTAGATTGTACAGTATTGTACAAACATTTGTCGTATGGCTCATCTAACTAATTAATCGATATTAGGCCTGCCAAACGTAGTAACCGGAGGTTTAATTATTTTAGTAAATATATGTGGGGCAGTGCTTAGAAGCCAAATAGTAGAACGTTAAATTCGTACAGTTGTTGAACTTTAAATCTTAAATATTTTCTTGAATTATAATGAATACTTATAAAATAGTAAGCATCTTTTAAATCTATTTTTGTTATTAATTTTAATACTGTGCGTAGATTGTCAATTTTGAAATGATCGGCTGTAATAAATTTATTTAAATTTTTTAAATTTAGGATGATACTGTATTTGCCATTTGGTTTAGACACTAGAAATATACTAGATAAAAATTTACCATCGGTAGGTTGACATTTTGACATAGCTCTATTACATAATAAATTATGAATAGCATTTTTGAAGTTATTTTAATGGGATTTCGTATCCCTTAATGCAAAAAAAAAAAACAATAGGCTTATTAACTCGGGATCATTGTCAGTTTTTGATATCAGCGAGTTATTAGTAGAAACTTGTCTCTGTCTAATTTCAACATTTTTGTCGCGTTTGGCATAACGTCGGAAATAGCCGCCTTAATTTCGGCATTTAATACAGAAGCATTAACTAGTTTGCAATTACTCCGCAATAGTCCTTATGAATTTCGGGACCGAAAATATTCGAAATAGTAGGATCTACGCCCAGTATTTCGAGTATTGTACTGTTTAGCGTATCAGCTGACTCAGGCTCCTCAGTATTTGTCACCGGCTCCACTTCGCTAGCGGCGGCGGCGGCAGGGGGCGGGGGCACTCTTCGTCGGGTTCCGGGACGGGGTCGACGAGCGTCTCCGCACATGGCTCAGAATCAGCAATACCGTCAAGTAGGTTTGGAACGTTGTTATTACGTTCTTGATCTGAAAAACCACCGATACCTATACTAGTCATGAAACAGACCAAAGTACTGTTCGCCAGACTAATTTATCGGGTAGTACAGCTCCAAAGAGAAGTACGCAAACCCATCTAGGTAATCATTACTGAACTACACTGGTCAAGAAACAGACCAAAGTACTGTTCGCCAGACCAATTTATCGGGTAGTACAGCTCCAAAGAGAAGTACGCAAACCCATCTAGGTAATCGTTACTGACCTACACTAGTCAAGAAACAGACCAAAGTACTGTTCGCAAGACTAATTTATCGGGTAGTACAGCTCCAAAGAGAAGTACGCAAACCCATCTACGTTACCATTACTGACCTACACTAGTCAAGAAACAGACCAAAGTACTGTTCACAAGACTAATTTATCGGGTAGTACAGCTCCAAGTTATAATAATATTTAGTTGTGTAAGTACCATGTTACAAGTAAGTTACACTAATTATTAACAATTCGTTAAGAAACAGTCCTAGAATACTGTCCGCAAAGCTTTTATTGGGTAGTACAACTCCACAGAAGTACGCAAACCCGGCTAGGCACTCGTAACTATTACTATCACGGGTGTAAGTAATGTTTTATTATAAAAATTATGTTTTATTATAAAAATTATGTTTTATTATAAAGTTTATGTACAATTTCACGATTGAGTCACACTAATTTATTGACAATTAGTTAAGAAACAGTCCTAAAATACTGTTCGCACAACTATTATTCTATTTTGATATTGAGTAGGTAAACTTGCAAAGATAACTTTTCTTAAAATATCGTAGGAGTTTCTACGAATGGTAGTTAAACCCAACAGGTATGAAATGTAATGTAATTTAGTCAACACTTTTCTTAAGATTGATTAAATGTATTGTAAAAAACTTGTACAACATGTCCCGGAATAAACGCACACCACCAGACACTCAAATTAGAATATTATGTTATAATCATAATACATACACTGATTTTTTTATTATTATGTTAAAAACACTGTTTTTTTTACATAATTTTGTTGTACAGATTGTGGGAGAAAATTATAGTCACATTAAAAATTTACGCATGCACACAGTCGCACTTGCATAAGGGTCTAGCGTAGTAGGTATTTCATCCATTTTAGTTTTTTTTTTACTGTACAGCGGAAGTGTGACAGCAGTTTACGTAGTTTTAATTATTTTTGGGATAAAATATTACCTATATTAAAAATTACAAAAATCGATTCAGTAAACGATTCTGAACAAACTATTTTCTCAAAGTGCATTAATTCAGTTACACATTGCATAAGTAAGTATCTACAAGTTACTTCTTAGTAAACATAAAACCGTGACAAAAAAGTTTTGATACACTTGATATGTATGTAAAAGTAAATAAGGCAAGTAAAATCGTTGCCTAAGGGACATGCATTATGGCGACTTATTTACCGCCAGCTCGTTATTAAACGGGCTTTGTACGGCAGCATTAACCTAACAAACAATAAATACACAATGACTGACCTGGAGACTCCGAGTGGGAACGAGTATCAAGCGAGTTGGAACAACTCAGCGTACTTACGGCATCTTCGTAACACTTTCTTTTCTAATTTCTTAAACTACCGCAGCAGATGATCGTAATCTTCTTCACGTTTCCGTTTAGGCATGTTGGATAAGCACTTGGAATAAACAATTAGCACTTTTGAGACGCGAGCGTGTGATCGTGGCGAGCACTAAAAAGCGAATGAAGCAAGCGGGTCGGTCAACTGTCTTGTTGACGTGAGAAGTATTTTTTAATTTTATTTTCTACCCTCAACTATAGTGTGAGACTGGCGAACCACTAGGCGGTACTACAAGTCTTATTAGCTAATCCCGAGGACGAAGAAGCCTGAAGTATAATGCCGTAAGTGTCTGACGCTGGTTTTCAACTGGACTTTGCAGTGTCAAATGTATGGAGATATCAAATTATTTAGCGAAAGCTTATGTCAACCCCATACATTTGACAATCTATTCTAATCTACAATCTATTCTACAATGCCACTTGTCTAGGTCCCATGGAGTTTGCCAAATTCAAGTATAAAAAAACTTCAACATTTTTTCAATAAAAAACAAACGTGAAATTGTCATGAGAAACACACGGCTGGTGCATTACTATATATATATAATGTAATTCTAAAATTATCAGCAATGAAATACTTAAGCCCAGTTAGTTACGAACCACAGTTAATACTTCACTATTACGTACTTTTACTAGAATTCACTTAAATCAAACCGGTGCTTTTGACTCTCTTTTATAGTATGAGTTACTTTAAGTTCCGATTTGTTGTAGCGGTTCTGTATATATTTATTTGTTGGGTTCGTTATAGTAAATGGAATCTTGTGTTTATTTATTTATTTAATTATATGGACAACCAGTAGCTGTTACATTATTTCTAAATCTAAACATTAAATACACGGTAACAAAGTTAAATGTACAGCACTTTAAGGTGTCACAACACGAATATATTGTAGTGACACAAAAAAAGACAATATAATTGAAAATAATAAAGAAAAAAATAATATAATAAAAATAACTTAAACATTGCAGAAATTACAGTTTTAAATCAAAATAAAACAAGTACCTAGTTGTAGGTATCTCAGACAAAACTAAATATCTTGTCTGTGACATCCACAACCCAACCAAAGATTATGAAAATTCAGTTCTCTTAAAAAATTTTCTTTAAGAGCCACAGGTAACTGAGATCTAGGATTGATAAAACTGAAAAATATGGCTGCAAGTACAAATTTTAAACTAATATTTACATATTTATATTTTCTGAAACATCTCAACTCAGTCAAATGTAAATGAAACAAAGAACAAAGAAAGCACAAAAGTGTAAAGCTAGAACACAGTGGGGTACATTTTATCTACACTAATATTATAAAGAGGAAACTTTGTTTGTTTGATTATAATGAATAGGCACAAAAACTACTGGACCGATTTTAAAAAATATTTTACCATTCGAAAGCTACATTATCCCTGAGTAATATAGGCTATATAATATCACGCTATGTTCCACGGGAGCGAGGCAGTAACCAAAAACTTAACGCGGGTGAAACCGCTAGTGGTTTCTAAGGTAAGAAGTGGCAAATAATAAATTATGTTACTAGCTGCCCCCCGCGGTTTTATGATATGTCTTTCACTGCTCCGCTCTCGTGGGTCCTACCGTGATGCGTGATGTTATGTAGCCTGTCTTTTTCTTATGTAAAAATAAGCTACATTATTATATGAAGTTTATCAAAATTCTGTTATTAGTCTCATTACTTTTTGCCTAAAAGAGCAACAAACGTACATATTTTCACTTTTTTGGTATGTTTTCTTTCTTCAATATTTTCCCTCATTTTCACCGTTTTCCCCTACGCACGGAACCCTAAAAGATGGAAATTATGTCATAATTTATTCAGCAACCTACCCTCCGTCGTCAGTAATATATACCTTCTTACCGTACGTAGCAATTTATACGATTTTTCTTTGTTACTAATACATAGGGGACGGGTATGTATTACTTTGTGTATATCTCTTTAAGTTCTATATTATATAGTTTTAAATGAATGTAATGTAGAATGTAAATGGCTAAAACTATCTTCTTTATATATTAAAAGACCAGCCCCCCTAAACGAGTGGCTTTGTAGAATAAATTAGATTGTTAAATGTATGATGGCGACGTCAGTACTTGGCGGAAGCTTATGTCAATCCCATATATTTAACGATATATCCCTTCATCAGCCGATTGGTATGGTTTGTCCAGGCCAGTTGAGTGAACCACAACCGTAGCATAGATAAAACAATAAAATGACATTGATCATAAGGGTCAATTTCGCGTAACAGTAATGACTTCAACTTCAACTTTATTCTGTAAATGGCAATCCACCGAGTTTTTGGTGATTTTTGCCAATGTCCAGGTGGGAAATAATATTTTTCAGTTTACTGACATAGTATCGAGATCATACACACGTGTTCTTGTATTGTATCCAAGAACACGAGATGACTCCGGCAGTAATGACACCTGACCACGGCACCTGACATTAATAAAAGTTGTCAAATTGACATTTCGCCAGACCACAGGCTTCTACAATGGCATTTGTCTAGGATGGCCTTTTGAAAAGCCGCTCATCACTATAAAGTCACTATTTATGCTTAGATCTTTAAAACTACGCTACGAAATTTGATGTGGTTTTAATAGTTATAGTGATTCAAGAGCATTACAACTTGAAATGTGGTCACTTCATTTTTATTTCTTCCTGATTTCAGCCAGCATTTTTTAAAAGCACAAACCATACATACTTAGACTTCTGTGTGTCTTTAATTTAGATGTCAAAGTTTCCAAATCTTTATTTCTGATCAAATCAAAACCACACCAAACGATTATTCTAAAACATTACACAACACAATCCAACCACTTATTAAAAAGTCAAAAAACTACATCCTCCAATTTCAAAACGTTAGAACAACAATTTGAACGAAAACTCAAAAACATTCGGGATGCGAAATAAAAACTGTGTTTGATGTACTTAATTGGGGCTAATTTGGGGCCTTGGGCCGCGATTACGAGTCGGGAATCGAACCTGGAACGTTGCCATCATAACTCATGTAGCAGTCAAGTGTACTTTGATTTATTTTGAAAACGAGTTATTCGTGATGTGCAAGATGTTGTAAATTTAACTAGTTTTTACCCTGACTTTGTCTACTCGAGGCAAATTAAATTCTGAACCCCCGACGTAAGAAAGGGGAGTAGTATAATTTGGCCGCTATGTCTGTCTGTTTGTGCCACTGTAGTTCTTAAAGTGGTAAAACGATGTGGATGCGTTTTTTTTAAATTGGTTTATATAGAAATGGTTCTTAGACATGTTTCATCAAAATCGGTTCAGCCGTTTCGAAGTTATCAACAGTTTTGTTAGCAGTTCGGAGTTTTTCACATTTGTTAAGGGCTTAATAATAATTAATGTTAAAGTTTAATAATAATTAAATTTTCAAAAATAGCCTGCTACAGAAGTTTTTAATCACCTACGTTTCCACAATTGCGATAATGATAGAAAATGCATAGTTTTATATAATTTGAAAAAAGAGAAGGAAGAATAATACGTTTATTTATTTATTAAACTTTATGTACTAACACCGTAAATAGGCGAACTTAATGCCTTAGGCTTTTTAGCCAGTCTACATTAGGGTATATTGTTAGATATATGGTTAGGTTTATAGGCCCGCAGTTGTAACACCCAAAAAAAAGTACAAAATATAAAATTAAAATACATACAACTGATGCTCACTGTGTGCTTAACAACTGGTGCTGGTGTTTTTCTAAATCGTAAAAATGGGCTTGTACCTATTCATTTTTATCCCTGGGTCTCTTACATACAAACAATATTACCTCTTTATTATATGTATTACTTAACAAGCTGTCCTTTTGTTTAGTCTTTGGTTGCTCCGCTACTATAGGTCAAATCGTGATGTCATATGCCTATGTTTTATTCTGATGTATCCATACTAATATTATAAATGGGAAAGTGTGTCTGTCTGTCTGTCTGTTTGTCTTTCTTTCACGGCAAAACGGAGCGACGGATTGACGTGATTTTTTAAGTGGAGATAGTTGAAGGGATGGAGAGTAACATAGGCTACTTTTTGTCTCTTTCTAACGCGAGCGAAGCCGCGGGCAGAAGCTAGTAAGCTATATTACTGTAAAATTATATCAAAATCAAAATTACGGTTTTCGTGTAAAAGAGCAACAAACATCCACACATACAAACTTTTACATTTATAATGTTAGTGGATGTAGGTCTTGGATACATTGTTGCTAAGTTTCATCAAGTTTAAGTAACGATGGCTGTAGAAACAGTATTACATGTCTACAACATGTATCTTATTCGTGACGAGGTACATCATCTTTGAAGTTAAGGGCAAAGGCCTCTTCTCCTAAAGAGAAGCCACAGGTAGGTATTATCACCACGCTTCTTCAAGGAGGCTTGACGTAAATATAAAAATAGCCATGTGCGAGTTGCGAGCCAACACCAAAGGTTGTAGGTAAAAATAGCTTGTTACAGTATTTATTTTTTTATAGATACATCTACACATCGGTTTTCACGTACACGTGCACGTTTTTGCACGAACCCAAAAGGCTCAGAATGATGACATAATTATTAACGCTGAAAATAAATGTAAAGCCTCTTGACAAATAATTAATAATAATACTAGATTTATTAAAGAACCGATTACGAAAATTATTAGGCAAAACACTCTGATTACGGATCCAAAAGACATAGCTACATCATTTAATGACTTCTTTATTGATCAAGTTCAAAACACGCCTAAAAACAAATCATCTGATAAAATATTTTATTCAAATAGCGTCCCAAATTCAATATTTATGCCACCAATATTAACAGATGATATAACTAGAATAATCAAAAGCCTCAAAAATACAAAAAGCCACGGCTATGACGGCATCACCACAGAGATTCTAAAATACGTAAGTGATATTATAGCTCTACCATTATGCCACATTGTAAACAGCAGTATTGCTTCGGGCGTTTTCCCTAAGGCTCTAAAAAGAGTGATAGTAAAACCACTACATAAAAAAAATAGTAAAGAGGATATGTCTAACTATAGACCGGTAGCATTAATCCCTATTTTATCTAAAGTATTCGAGAGAGTTATTTACGAATCATTATATGCATTTTTCAACAAGCACGATATACTGTGCAATGAACAAATGGGTTTTAGGAAAAATAGAAATATTAATATGGCAATATACAATTTCTTACATAATATAATGTCAAATGTAGATAGAAGGACCCCTGTATGTGCCATCTTCACTGATATGACCAGGGCTTTTGATTATGTGAAATATGATATCCTTTTAGAAAAATTATACAAATACGGAATTAGGGGTAATGTCCTAGAACTAATAACATCTTATCTAACTGGTCGAATTCAACATACAGAAATATCCCGAATATGCCTTAAAACTAAATACGAGCTTAAATACAGATCAGCTGGTCGAGAAGTACTATACGGAGTACCACAGGGAAGTGTCTTAGGGCCTCTTTTGTTTCTCGTCTATATAAATGATTTACCACGACAGATACAACAACCCATGGTACTATTCGCAGACGATAGTACAGCCATAGTTAAATGTAACAATAAAGAAAACTATGAAAGAGAAATTAATATGACATTGGAAACTATTGTAGACTGGCTTGATACAAATAATTTAATTATCAATTTAAAAAAGACGAATATCATGCACTTCTTTCAAAGGACACGCCCCGATGATATTAGCGTTAGTTATAATGGACAGGATGTAGATACAACGTGTGTAGCAAAGTTTCTAGGTATTCAGATTGACAATAAATTAACTTGGAAACCCCAGACCGATGAATTATGTAAAAAGTTAAATAAATTAGCCTATCAACTGTATCATCTATCATATAAAGTTGGCAAAGAAACACTTGTACTTGCATATCATGGATTGGTTGCATCACAGTTAAGATTTGGGATCATTTTTTGGGGTAATTCTAGTGAGAGGGAGGAGATCTTTAGGGCCCAGAAACGGTGCATACGGTCTTTATCACACCTTAAAAGCACAGAGAGTTGTGAGCCTGTGTTTCGGTCTCTGAATATACTCACCTTCCCTTGTCTATATATATTAGAGGTGGCAATATTTGTGAAAACTAATCTGCACTTGTTTCCGTCAATTGCGAAATTAAGAGCACGAAACGGACCATTGCGATCTAAATATAAGAATTTGTTACATTCCGGTAATTATAAAACCGCACTGTTAAGGAAAAGTATTCTGGCAATGGGACCTATAATTTATAATAAAGTACCTAATAGCTTCAAGGATAATCCGACAGCCATTTTTAAATCTAAGCTAACTAAACTACTATTGGCCAAATGTTATTACTCAGTAAATGACTTTTTAAATGATATGACATTGAATGAATAATTATGATTGTTGTGACTAACTTACTAATATTTGACATTCAAGATTAAGACGCAAAAATAATAATTTTATAATAATTGTAATATCTATGTTGTAAAAATTAAGCTCTATTTTGTTTTATTTCTTTTGTATTAATTAATTTATAATTTGCACGCCGTAAGGTAGATTGTAGTGGGTCTCACTAATTTATTTGTATCATCTTATGCTTGTACCTACATTCATAGCAAATAAAGATTCTTGATTCTTGATTCTTGATTCTTTTGCTGTATGACATTGCTTTGTTTTTTTGTGTTTTCGAAGGATTAAGGGACCACAGATCTGAGTATACAGTTTTAACACACGACACAAGACACGACTTGGTGTCTCTCAAATCACACGAGGCCGGAGCGGACGAAATTAGCGGCCGAAAGGCCTACTAAGCCAACCGTAAATAGCCAATATACCATTTCTCGAACATGGTTGCAAACGCAATGATCCAACAAACTGATAAGAATCTACTACTATTGTTTATGCATCATTTGTTAACACTTTTTACTGATATCAGACGTAACATTACGCTATGAGCCGTGACGGGTAAGCTGAGTGGGTATTGCAAGTAGATTAGTAGTGAAACTATAATTTATTTAACAAACAAAAAGAATCTTCCTCGAACTGAAACCAGAAAAATAACTTTTTTGGAAGTCAGTAGCGTTCTGTTTGTTTTACATTGCCACCGATTTTCGAAAATTAAGCTATTTTTTTAAATGCCTTTTCCAGAGAACCTACTTTCTGACATCCGATTATTTTAGAAGTAATGACAAACCTGACCAACTGCTTATCCGAATCACTGAAATTCGGGTGTCATATTAAAACCTCTCAAACTCAGGGCTGCTATGTGACATAGCCATCCAAAAACCCAATAAACTTTTGTCTGTCTGTCTGTCTGTATGTTTGAAGAAGTTTTAAGAAAAAGATATGAACTACTTTACCTTTCGACGACCAAGCGACAGCTGGCTGTCGAGTTGCTATTGTTTTTCTATTGTGTCTCGTATCACGTGTGTGAAGGTTTAACTAAAAACTTAGAGACCAATGGATGTACGATTCCTTTCAGGTAAGCACAACATGCATTGTAATGTAAAAATATACATCGAAATATACGCACCAACATGGCGGACTTCTGAACCTGTCTGCATATAACAAATACATACATAAAGCGAAGCGTACGTCTGTCCGTCTGATCTAATTGCGGTGTACCGATTGGTTGATTATAGGGGGTTCGATTCCCGGCCGGTTCTCACGGGTGGGTGAGTGTGCGGTAGGGTAAAAATGGGATATTTTTAGGAATAAAGGATTATAAGTTGTCCACTTATGTTGATGTGACAGGACTGACTTGACAGGCCTTTTATCATACAAAGTAAACATGAGCATTGATCTTGATATCATTGTATAGAATCATCACACACAAATTGATTAAGAGATTGATAGCTGTCAGTCGTGCTGGAGAGATCGTTTTTTTTTCAAAATTTTCTTATTTTTGTAAAATAAGTTAGATTTTTGGATTTTCTTCGCAGAGTTCAGTGTTTTTTATATTTCTGAATTTTATCAGTAGGTATGGACCATCCTCCTCCCCCTCCAGCTCCTCCTGACCCTCCTGATGCTGTTTCGTCATACTCGGCGGTTGGTAAGCGACGCCTGATAGACTCAGAAACAATTGAGGTTGTTTCTAAAAAAACTATTATTGACAAGGATTTGGCTGTTGCAGCCATCCAAACTTTATTTATTCACCCTTCTTTAAAAGAGGGCATTAAGCTTTACTCAGACTCCGAAAAGGGTCCTTTTTTGGTTCATGTTTCCCGGTCCAAACCGGACCCATCTGCAGGGACATCTATTCGTCCGATAAAGTTTGGCCAACTGTTGCACCACAATAAAATTAAAAATATATGTAGGGATGGTGTTAAAAAAGTGGGCAGAAATAAAATTTCTGTTGAATTTACCTCTGGTGAAGCGGCCAACAATTTTATATCTCATCCAGCCTTAGACTCTAAGTATATAGTTTCCATTCCTTCTTTCAATATCACTAAAATGGGTATCGTCCGTCAAGTGCCAGTTGATATGTCCATGGACGAGTTTGTCGACTCAGTGGTCCTCCCTGAGGGTTGTGGCATGATTTTAAAAGCACGCAGACTGAATCGAAAAATAAAACAGGAGGGCAAGACCTCCTGGATTCCGTCTCAAACAATTGTGGTTACTTTCAAGGGACAGTTCCTTCCCCAAAAAAAATTCTTATTCCACACATCTCTTCCAGTAGAGCTTTATCATTACCCCACTATACAATGTCAGAATTGTTGCCGCTTTGGGCATGCAAAGGCTCAGTGCCGATCCAAAGCAAGGTGCTTTAGATGCTCTCAACCTCACTCTGGTGACAGTTGTGAGATTGTAGAGGAAAAGGCCACTTGTATCCATTGCTTGGGCCGTCACTTTGCCTTTTTTGGCAGTTGTCCCGAGCAAGGGAGACAAAAATCAATCAAGTTATTAATGTCACAGGAAAATCTATCCTATGAAGAGGCTTCTCGCTCCATTCCCAGCGTTAAAAAGCTGTATTCTGAGGTCGCTCAAAATTCTCCGTCCCAATCCCAATCTTCTTACTCGTCTTCCCAATCTTATAGTCTCTCTCCTTCTACCTCTTATAAAAAAACGGTATTTTCTTCCCCTAAACCTAGAGCTCCTCTAGGAAAGTCTTATGACAAAGTTGCGCATAGATCCATTGTGGCAGAGGTTCCTTCATCGTTGCCCAATGGCTTTTCTCTCCTTTCTCAAAATTCATCTCCAAAGTCCCTTCAAGAGGATAGCCTCTTAGAATTACTTGTTTCACTAATTATTAGTATTGTTTCCCGTAATAATTCCTCTTTACCGTCCCACGTTGCCCATAACCTTTCCCAACTTCTCTCTAGTATCAATTACGGATCTAGTCTCCACACTTCAGTGGAACACACAAAGCATTCGGCCGAAGAAGCCTGAACTTTTATTTTTAATTAATAAATTTCACCCCTCAGTCATCGCCATTTCGGAGACTTGGTTAGTACCTGGTTCTCACTTTAGGGTCTCAGGTTACTCCTGTCTTCGAAGTGATAGGGCTGATGGGTATGCTGGTAGTGCGCTTCTTATTAGGCGCTCCCTTCCTTTCTCTCTTATATCTCTGCCCCCTACTTCTCCTGACATTAATATCGTTGCTGTTAGAGCTTTTAATATAACTTTCCTCTCTGCATACATTCCTCATCCTCATTCTAGACTAATTCCAGACCTTCTGTGTATTTTTTCCTCAGTTCCCTCTCCGATTATTTTCATGGGTGATTTAAATGCTCATCATCGCTCGTGGGGTTCGAGCCATGATGATTACTTCGGTCTTGCTCTCCTAGAAATTTTTGATGAAGCAGATCTTTGTGTAATTAACAACGGTTCTCCCACTAGGAGAGTTCGCCCTTCTCAAAACCCTTGTTCAGCTGTGGATATTACAGCATGCTCTGCTTCTCTTGCTTCTGTTCTTTCCTGGAATATTTTACCTAATTCTTATGGTAGTGACCACTTTCCCATTATTATCTCTATCTCAGATAGAGTGGTACCTTCCCGCAATTTTAATCCCTCTCTTAAGTATAGATTAAACAACGCTAGCTGGACATCTTATTCTGATTCCTTAGAAAATAAGTTAGCCTCTCTTCCTCCTCCCGACAATAGCAATCTTGTCGACTGCTATTCCAAATTTGTAGATTGTATTATCTCTAGTGCTGATGATAATTTTCCTTTAAAAAAACCGTATAGATTCAAAGTCTCGACTCCTTGGTGGGATCGAGAATGTACTTTAGCTGTCAAGGAAAGAAAAATAGCTGAGGATAATTATTCTAATTCAATGACTCTTCTAAATTTTTTAATTTTCCAAAGAAAAGCAGCCATTGCCAAAAGACTTCTTTACAAGAAAAAAAAAGAAGGTTGGCTTTGCTACTGTCGGTCCCTATCTCCTTGTTCCCCTTCTTCCCTGGTATGGAAGCAAATTAAGCGATACAGAGGCTCTTGTAATTCTGTCGATATTACTGCTAATGATCCTTTTTCCTGGATTGAATCTTTCTCGGATAAGCTGGCTCCTCCTTCAGTTCCAAGTTTAGACTCTTTTCCCTCTTCTCCGGCTTTTCTTCCTTCTGAAAATAACTTTGATGCCCCATTCTCGTTCTCCGAACTTCAATTGGCGCTTGATGGTCTCGTTGATTCCTCTCCAGGTGCAGATGGAATTCCTTACTCATTTCTAAAAAATGCCTCTATAAGTTCAAAACAATATTATCTTGCCCTGGTAAATAAATTCTTTGAGTTCGGTTTGGTTCCTCTACCGTGGAAGCACCAAATAATAATTCCAATTATTAAACCAGGCAAAAATCCTTCAGACCCTAATAGCTATAGGCCTATTGCTTTATCATCTGTTTTGTGCAAGGTGGCAGAACATATGATGAAGCATCGACTTGAATGGTTTGTGGAAAACAGGAGCTTGTTGCCCGCTTCCCAGTTTGGCTTTCGTAAAGGTATGAGCACAATGGATAGTCTTAGCATATTAACTTCTGATATTCGTATTTCTTTTCTTTGTAAGCAATTTTTGGTAGGTGCTTTTTTGGATATTGCTTCTGCATATGACAATGTTTTACTTCCGGTTCTCAAGAATAAACTTGTGCATCAGTTAAATATTCCCTTTAAACTGGTCCGTTTTATTTGTAATTTATTAATGGAAAGAACAATCTCTATTAAATCTCAAGACTCCTCTCTTCCTCCTAAGACTATCTGGAAAGGCTTACCGCAAGGTTCAGTTTTGAGCCCTCTCCTATTTAGCCTTTACACTTATGATTTACATTTTTCTGTAGATTCATTTTGTGAAATATTGCAGTATGCTGATGATTTAGCTTTATACTTTTCTGGGAAATCTCTAGATGAGGCTAGTGTCCGGTTAAATTCCGCCCTTGATTATCTATCTGATTGGCTACTTCGACATGGTTGGTCCTTATCAGCATCAAAGAGCTCTGTAGTTGTGTTCACTAAAAAAAAGCTTGTTCCTCCTGTTGATATCAAAATTAACGGTGAAAATATATCGGAGGTACACAATGTTAGATTTTTAGGCGTTTGGTTAGATTCAAAATTATCAGGCATTGCTCACACAAATTTTGTTTTCAAAAATGTGAAAGAAATGTAAATGTTCTTCGCTCTCTCTCTGGAGTTTGGTGGGGTGCTCACCCATATACTCAAAAACTGATTTACAACGCTATAGTTCGTAGTCACTTTGATTATGGTATGTTCCTATTAGACCCTTGTAACAAATCTGGTCTTCAAAAACTTGATAAAATTCAATCAAAGTGTCTACGGATTATTCTTGGAGCGATGAAGTCTTCCCCAATTAATGCCATGCAAGTCGAATGTGTTGAACCTCCCCTTTCGATTCGAAGACAATTTCTGGCTAATAGATTTATTTGTAAACTTGTGCAAAATTCTGAGCATCCTCTCCTTGGTAAGCTGGACCAATTATCATCCATTTTTGACTCTTGTAGTCATCGTTCTAATATAGAACTTCCTTGTCTTCTTCGTGCCTACCTTCAATTCACTCGTCTTTCTAGCCCACTTTTTAAAAACCCTATTGTTTTTTTATACTCGGTGCCTTATGATGCCTTGGTATTCCAACCGGAGATTGTTTTGGACTTTGGAATTCACAAGAATTCCCTAGAACCACATATGACATTTGTTCAAAAAGTTTCTTCTAATTATTATAATTGGACTACTATATACACTGATGCTTCCAAAGTCTCCGATGATAGTCCGGTTGGAGTAGCTGTTTGGATTCCTCATACAAAAATTATTTTAAATTATAAGTGCCCTTCTATTACATCCGTTTTTACTGGTGAATCAATTGCCATTTTTGAAGCCATTTCATTTGTTTTGTCTCATAAGTTGAATAACTCCATAATTTTCTCTGACTCAAAAAGTTGTCTTCAAGCCATTTTATCTAATCCCTTCAGATCTAAATCAAGATTTCCTATAATTTTAAAAATTAGAGATTTGCTATTTCAATGCCATGAACTTGGTATAAAAGTTGTCATAGCTTGGATCCCTGGTCATGTCGGCATTCTTGGCAATGAGTCAGCTGATTCATGCGCCAAGAGTGCTGTTTTCTCTGGCTCTCTTGCTCACTCGGAAATTTATTCTCATGATATTTGTATTACTCTTCCTCTTATTATGTTAAAATCTTGGTCCATTGCATGGCAAATCTCGAAGTCCATAAAGGGTAAATTTTATGGAGACATTCAACCAGAGATTCCTCACAAGCCCTGGTTTTTCAAACATAAATTAGGAAAAAAAATTACTACTTCTACTATCTGTCGATTAAGATTAAATCATTGTTGCACCCCTCATTTCTTGGCCAAACTTAGGATTAAGGATAGTTCTCTTTGTGAATGCGGTTTGGACGAGGGAAACGTGGACCACATATTTTTTTCCTGTCCCAAATTACGTTTTTCTATTCATGAAATCATTCCTTCTCATATTCCCCGTCCTACCTCGGTAAAATGTCTTCTTTCCTTTGTGTTTACTCGTTTTGTATTTAAATTATGTAAATTCATTGAAATTAATAAGATTAAATTGTAACTGTTATTCTTTCTATATTTATTTATTGTTAATAGTTTTTTTTTTTTCTTTTTCTTAGAGAAATAGTCATTAATTCATTATCTGTGGTTGTAATGTTCGTCTGCGAGGAAATCCTTAAATTTTGATCTTTAGTTTAACTTTAATAATTTATATTTACGGTTAATTCTCGCAAAATACTCTCCAGCGTTTGATGGTTTATTATCAAAGTTCACGTGTTATTGGCAGAATTGTGGTGTCTTTTCCGCAAAGGCCATTCATTAAGAGTTGAAGTTGAAGTTGAGCATTGATCTTTTTTTATGTATGGGAAATCATCAAATTATTTCTCCCGCCCTGGGCGGGGCGGGAGGGAAAGCCAGACTTTTACTGAGTAAAACCCACCCTTGTTCCTTCGGTTGTTCTTAATGTTCCGGGGCCGCGGTAACTATTAGAACTACATATTCCGCAACCCCGACAAGCATTGATCTTTACGTTTGCCTAAGTGGATTTATCAATTTCAGACTTAAGTCCCGTATTCATAGTAAACATTTTGTTTAGCAACAGGTTGCATAAACATGTTGACGAGTTGCTGTCATCATATTACGGGCAACACTTGTGTTGCGGTGTTGATCACGCCATACTGCAGAGTTGACGCCCGGCGAGCGACAACATCAGTTGATCAACAGTTGCTAAACAAATTTTTTACTGTGAATACGGGGCTTTATACTCATTATTAGTCCAGGTTTCGGTTGACGGGCCTGTTGGTCTAGTGGTGAGTGACTCTGACTGCTAAGCTGGAAGTCGTGGTGATGTGCCTGCTAAGGTGGAGGTCGTGGTCGCGGTCGTATGTCTGGGTGAAATCCATATATAAAATGTATGTGTTTATAAATTATATCCATACTAATATTATAAACTCTGTCTGTCTGCCTCTTCTTCATGCCTAAGCCACAGAACCGATTTGAATGAAATTTGGTACAGATACAGTCTTGGACCCAAAAAAGGACATAAGATAGTTTTCATCCCGGGAACGGGAACTATTATTCCACGCGGACGAAGTCGCGGACAAAAGCTAGTAAGAATATAGGTCTGGTTATCATAATATAAGCTCCGCTTAGCTTGAGATCGGATGGCCGTGTGTTAAAAATTCCCAAGAAATTAATTAATTTATATTTACTTTCGATGTTTTTCTTTGACAATTTCAGGGTTGTCTAAGATAATCTTAGAAAGTATTAATAATGTAACAGAAATAGCTGTACTGGTACTTGTCCATGCCCGGTCTCAAACCCAGAACCTCGAGCATGATTGTCGGACGCCTTAGTCACTCGGCACAAGGTTAAATAATAATAATCGCATTGTCATGCCGTGATGCGGCATGACAATGCGATTATTATTATTTAACCTTTCGACGACCGAGCGACAGCCGGCTGTCGCGCTAGTATTGTCTTTCTGTTGTGTCTCGGATCACGTTCAAAGGTTTAATTATGCTACAATTTATATTATTTCAAGATTGTCCCTATATGAGAAGAGGTATTTGCCCTGCAGTGGAATATAAATAATCTAGTACTACTTTTATATTACCATGAATTATATTGAACTAGCTGCTGCCCGTGACTCCGTCCGCGTGGAATTTCCCGTTCCCGCGGGATTTCCGGGATGAAAACTATCCTATGTCCTTACTCGGGTCCCAGACTATATCTGTACCAAATTTCATTCGAATCGGTTCAGTAGTTTAAGCGGGAAAGGGTTACAGACACTAGACAGACAGACAGACAGACAGACAGACAGACAGAGTTACTTTCGCATTTATAATATTAGTATGGATAGTATGGATGAATTTATATTGAATGATATAATAGTATGGTCCTAAAAGTTCCTTCTGCATGGTCACCCTCACAATCAACCCGCGAATCGAATGAAAACAGAATTGCAGTTATTTTGGACAAAAGAAGCAAAATTCGGGCCTGTCTCAATTATTTTCTAACTTGTAAAACATGATATATCGAGCTAGACTTTTAGACCATTTCTCAATTTCAAATAAATAATTACATGTTTCTTTGAAGAAATCAGCGGCGAATAAAATCATGGTTTTAAGTTTATTTTTTTTATGATTTACACACACAACCTTAAATCTACAATTACAGGACATGCCTAATGCGGCAGGTAGGTACTTATTATTAATTTAAAGTTGTTTTTAAGAGGAAAAAAGAATTTTTCCCACGGTGCTTTTTAAAAGTAAAAGTCATACAATGCGAAGTCATCAATTGAGACTAAAATGTATCTTTGTCGTGCGTGATGGCCTTGTGGATAAGGTCTCTCATGTGAGGCTGCGGCTACAGTAGGCAGCGATTTGCGTTGCGAGTGGAAGAGCGAAACGAGATAAACGTGGAATGGCTACATTATAAGCGAAAATCCGGCGTATATCCGATTCAATTTCGCTGATACGTCGATGTAGCCGGTGCCGTGATTACAGTATTGTAGCTCCTGTCGCATAAAGAAATCAAAGATCGCTAGTAATATTTGATGAACGGGTGTAGCCATGCACGGTGAGTATCCATGTATTTGTTTCAATCGCTCATGTGTCGCAGCTCGCGTCGCAGGCTAGTGTAGCCTCAGCCTAAGAGGTTGTGGGTTCAAATCCGGGCAAGTATTAATGTACTTTTTCAATTCCTGTGTTCTTTCTAAAGTTTATCTTGGACATCACAGACATCCCGTGCCTCGGAAAGCACGTAAAGCTGTTGGTCCCGGTTATCATTCGTAGAACTTTGACAGTCGTTACGGGTTCTGACTGAAGCCAGAAAGTCTGACCAATCTAACCATGGGGTATGGTGTCGCCCAGTTACTGGGTTGTGGAGGTCTGATAGGCAGTCGCTTCACGTAAACGTATAACGCTGGTATCCAGCTGAATCCGGTTAGGCTGGAAGCCGACCCCAACATATATAACATATTGGGGAAAAGCTAGAGAGATGATGAAAGACATCGGTAAAAGAAAACATCGTGAGGAAACCTGGACTTGTAGTTAATATGGTGGTGATCAATACTCGTGCCTTCTCTGTATGAGAAGAGGCCTTAGCCTTGCAGTGGGACAGTAATAGGCTGGTATTACAATTGAGAATTGGAACGATCTGGCGCCATTTTGTGACGTCGTCGATCCGGTTAGGCGTCAAACATACGAGCAGCACTTTACCGTCAACAAAGCCCACTCTGCTAAAGTTGTTTTAGTCGACAGCAACTGAAGTTTTCTCTGACGACAGCGAACTGCTGCTCGTCTGTACGAGGCCTTAGTGTAGTACCCGTTCGTAACATAATCAGGAAAAGGGTAAACAAATGAGCTCTAAACATATGAGAGCTAAACAAGTATGGGGCTTATGAAACCGTCTGTTTGATTTACAAGGGTTTATATTTGACCCCAGTTCCAACAATTATTCCTTGTTTCCATAGGCCTGCAATAAAAGCATTCAGCATAACCGGTTGAATGCCTAATGTCACAACTTTTGTTTTTTTTTTTTATTAGTACCTCATAACGTCACGTGGTTTTAAAACACACGGATGTACTTACTGTAGGTGACTCTAGGTACCCAGCATAAGTACCTAATAGATACCTACCTAACCTAACTACATACAACGCAACATCGTGACTCAAGCACAATTCAAACAGCCACAAAACATTTTCAATACATACTTAAAACTTATTATTTACCAATACACAACACACATACACATTTAAAAAAAGAACAGAACATTAGGACATGCATTCAAATATAGAAGGCGTCGAATCGTGACGGGCCGCGGGCGCGAAACGCGCTGATTGGTCGGCGCTTTCGTGACGTACTTGTGAAACAAAGGAAACGAAAGGAATACTTTGATTTTAGGTGCAAATGGTTTTGAGAAACGTGTTGTAGAGCCTTATAGCCCTGTGGAGGCTTTTTGTGCGTTATTTTGGTTTTAAAAGAAATGCTTTTGAAAGGTTTATGTAAGCGATAGTGCTGGCAAGCTTTTGGCAAAGAATAACCAGTTAAAGCTTAATTATATGTATTCCACTGAATTTTATTTTAGTCTAGGTTTGATGGTGTAGAATAGGGTATGTGTAGACAGTGTCGGGCTATTAATAAAAGTCAAGGGTAAATGCGAAACTACATTATTATGCAAAACACACATAAAAATAAATACATTTGTTTCATGGGAAGGTTATATAGGCGGCAACAGACATCATGAAATTTGTAAAAGTTCCAACTGTCTAGCTATCGTGATAATTGAGATACAGCCTAGTGACAGGCAATCGGATGAGCAGATAGCTAAGTACGGAACCCTAAAAATTGTCATAATTGTTAACTATTACTAACTTTAAAATCGTAAAGGAGAAGGAAATGGTTGCAGTGGCGTAGCGTGGGGGGGGCCGGGGGGGCCATGGCCCCGGGCGGCACATAATAGGGGGCGGCAATTGGGGAACATGACGAAAATATTGGATTGAATTATTAAAAAAAAATACTTTTCCAAATTACCTACCTACTGTTCGCAATATGTTAGTTACCAAAAGCACCAGTGAAAGCTTTACCGCAAGTGTGTGAAAAAGAGGACGATAACCGCGCGGGCTCAGGCAGCCGGCGAGCGCCGGCGACGCGCGTCCGCTCGATTTTTTCCGCTCTTTGACCTTGTCTAGAAAGGGTAAATTCACCGCGAAACGTTTGGCGCGAATTCATTCGCGCTTTGGCGAAATACTAGGCACCATAAACATCGCGTCGAAGCATCGCGCGAATAATAAATTCGCGCGTAATTCGCGTGCAATTCGCCAGACTCGACTAATGCACGCGAGTCGAGATACTAGGGCTGCCTTGTTGCATCCAGATTTCGCGCGAATTTCAGAGCGAGTGCACGTATAATGGATAAATAGAGAGAAAGAGAATTGCGGCGAATTTGCCCTTCCTAGACAAGGCCTTTGAGGCGCGAGTGGAACTACCGCGCCCTCGACACGGGCCTGATCCTTATCGGGCGGCGAGCTACCCATCGGTCACCGCCCACAGGCCCGCGCCTACGGTGGCCGGTAGTCGTCTTGCCACTCTCGACGCCTACGCCTGGGTTTTTTTTTTTGTCCGGGGTGTGAGGCCTGACACTGCTTTACGCGTGCAGCGGCCTACTTCTCCAGCATGACTGCTTCGCAGAAAGCGGTGACGGCTTCCCGTTCGGTCACTTCCACCGATCGCCTCTGCAAGGACACGGCGCACGGTGGGCTGAAAATCGGCTTTCATAGACTTAGGGATTTCAATTTGCAAGTGCTTGTTTTTATGCCGGATATCGCTTCTATTAGTCATTACTATGTACAAAAATGACACCCGAGTTAATTCTACCCAAAAACGAAGGAAATATAATTTTTTTACGAAAAATTTGTATGAAGCTAGTATGAAAAATCGAATTATCTCCTAAACGGCATGTTTAACCGTAATATCCTTGGAGATGGTCATAGTGCTAATTATTTATGATTTTTTGGTTGGCGATAGGACGAAAAATTTAATGCCGTTTTTTTTAAAAAATCGTCAAAATATTTTTATTTATTTTTACATGTAAAACGATCCCTTTTAGTGTCTAAGTTAAAAAGTTCGATATGTTATTAACCCAAATATTAAGAACACACGAAACAAGAAAAATAAAATAAAAAAATTGCTGTTTTTGACACATTTATATTAATTTAAATAAAAAAAGATTTATATTGAAGTAACATTATGAAGTTATATTTTATACAAAATAAGTTAATTTAAGGAATTAATACTAAGCATTCGTAAAATAAAGTAAAATAAATAAAAAAAATAAAACATATCATTAAATATTACAAAAAAACCCAAACACACTCAAATACAAATTTACAAATATGTACATATATATCTTTTTTACAAATTTTCCTTATCACTCTCGTTGTCAGACTCCAATTCTGAGTCAGCATCCAGATTGGATATATCCAAAAATTCGAACTCAGTTTCCTGAAATTGAATTAAGTCGAGAGTTTCAGCAAAAAAGCTCTGCTTTTTCTTGGCATCTAACTTAGGCCTTTGTGCACTTAGCAAAGGGTCCGAAGAAACAACAAGCATATTTAAAATGTCTTGATTGGAATCCTGCCTGCTTCTTTTCCGCGAATGATGTTCTCGAAACCTCCTAAAATCTTTGTTTCGAGACTCTGAGGCTTCTTCCGAGAGAGTCCCAATCGGCACAATATTATTTTTCTCGATTATGTCAGCCCCATGGATTAGTAACTTATGAACGGTTGACGACATGTAGAACCAGTCGTATAGTAATACGTACTTTTCTGCTGTTTTGCGAGCATAATCTCTAAATTTTATTATATCGATCTGCTCTCCAGATGTAATTGCTTGTAAAATTACAGCAAATCTTTTGATGAGGTCTTCATCCAAACCGGTTATAGCTGCGGTTTTATTAGAAAACTCAAAGAATTTTCTTGCAGTATTCCCGTCATTGGTGGTTCCCGAGCCTTGTTTTACTATATCAATCAACAGATTGAGCTCATCTTTGAATTTATTTTGAATTATTTTCTTTCTTGTCTGTAGCATTTCTTTGTGCTCATCACTTCTCGCTGCCCACCGTTTGAAGTCCAGTTTGTATGCAATGTGTAACAGACATTCCATACAATTTATACGGGCGTGTAGGGATGACAAGCCAAACTCATACAGGTCCGAACACACAATTTTTGATGTTACAGCATCTAAGCGGTTCATTTCTGTAGGCTTTGCTAAGCACAGGTAGCACGATGCATTTGATCTAGCTTCAGAAAGGTAAGTACAGACTTTAGCGTCGATCATCGTCATCATTAGTTGATGAGTCACCCTATTATTATTATTGCACTCTGTGGGGATAAGGGCCTCAATTTCTTCATCCATTTGTTTTTTCAGCCCAAGGACAACTGCTTCACTCTCCTTTACAAAAGTAAACTGAACTGGACGACAATACAAAACTGAGCATGGTTTTGGGTTCGTCCATAAAATGTTGTCTCCATCTGTCAGTTTTAGTGGCACCAAGGAGGTCATGAAAATGCTTGAATCATCTTCCTCACCCTCAATTTTCTGCTTGTATCGGCTTTGGTTAGAAGCACCGTCAAATCCCCACTTGGATATCAGCTTCAACTGCTTGTTATGCTCTTCGTTAGAAAGGCTTTGAAGGATTCTTGTAACCGTGATATCAAGTAAAGCTTGAAGTGTAATCCTAGCCGATGAATCAGTAACTGTCACTGATTGCTTCGGAGGGTAGCAATCAAGCTTAGTTTGTTGCACTTTATAGTAAGATGGATAAATATCTTTAGCACCTTCTCGAATGGCAGCCTCACGCAACGTAATATATTGCCACTTTGAGAGTTTTAGCGAAAGAAGCAATCCAAGCGCCTTTTCTGGCGTAAATATGATTGTTTTCGCTGGTTTCTTAAGCGTTTCATTTAATTTAGCGGCTGCTTCAGGATTTTTCATCATGTATTCGATGACAGAGGCGATATCTCCATGCCCTTCTTCTTTTAAACGTGCTGCAGCTGCATATGCCAATTCACTGGAACCTTCGCCTGTGTGTTCATCAGATCTTCTCTTTTTTTGTTTACTTCCCAGGTCTTCGAATGGTTTACGGGATCTTTTCGTCATTGTTCCAATGGACGTTGATGTCGACGGTTCTGGAGAGACTGAGGGCGCTCTTGGTATCTCATCAACACTTGGTTCTTGATTAACTAAAGTTTGCACAAAACTCGGCCAATCAATATTTGCTCCCAACCAATTCTCGTACTTTCTCCTGAAATTATCAAGGAATCGGTTGGATTTCCCCACCTTTGTAAAGCGGCTCGCGTAAATCTCCGACAAAATTCTTTGAGAACAACATAATCTTCGTCAGACAGGCAATCGCCTATGCGGGATACAACTGCACTAAACAATACTTCATGATCAAATGAAGTACTCTCACTTCGTAGAAGAACAAACAAGTCTAAATTGGTGATTAAACTTTCCATTTTAAGATTTTATAGTCGCAGATTTAGTGTTAGCAGTTACACAGTTGTGAACAAATTAAATTATAAAACAAAACTTTAGCCCTTTTATTGCAAAACGACAATAATTAGGTAACTACCCTCATTAGTTATCTCCTCATTAGCTAATGAAAATCTATAATTGTCACTAACTATTCTTAGAACTCATAGCACTGCTAATTAACAAATTAGCTTACTTATCAGGAAATGTTAAATATAATCCATTGTCGTGAGATATTGAAAATCATTAAATCACCTATTAAGACTCATTAGAAGACCTAATCAGTGTAGTTACTTAATCACTTCTTTTTGGACTCATTAGAAGACAATTGGTAATTTGGTTGTATGAAAAGTTTTAAAACTCATTTTGTGCTGATAAATATCTAGCTCAAACATAGTTGGCTACGTGTGGGTGTACTATAAACCTCTGCCAACTCCTTCGGAAATATAGGAGTGATGCTATTTTATGTTATGTGTAGTTAAAAGTCCGTGTTCTTCAACATAAACACCAAAAGGAATCGTTTCATACGTAAAAACAAATAAAAATATTTTGACGATTTTTAAAAAAAAAACGGCATTAAATTTTTCGTCCAATTGCCAACCAAAAAATCATAAATAATTAGCACTATGACCATCTCCAAGGATATTACGGTTAAACATGCCGTTTAGGAGATAATTCGATTTTTCATACTAGCTTCATACAAATTTTTCGTAAAAAAATTATATTTCCTTCGTTTTTGGGTAGAATTAACTCGGGTGTCATTTTTGTACATAGTAATGACTAATAGAAGCGATATCCGGCATAAAAACAAGCACTTGCAAATTGAAATCCCTAAGTCTATGAAAGCCGATTTTCAGCCCACCGTGCGGCGGTGGCCCGCCCATGCGAGACATTCCTCAAGGCGACCGTTGCCGGTGACACCCAGGCGTCGCTTCCACCCGAATCCGACACAGGAACCTCCCGAAATGTCCGTGTCCGGTGAGAACCTGTGTCCGGTGATACGTGAGAGCACCGTGGTGCCTCGTCAGCCTTAAAGAAGCGTGCCCTGGGCGAGCACTGGGTTGCGACAGTCGCATAGTCTCCAAATCCCACGGCCGGATGCCCGCAGGAAGCCTCGCCGCCTCGCAGGAGATTAATGGTTACAACTCTCTGGGAAGCTCTCAAAAGCCGGGCCGGAGCCAAGGCCAGGTTCGAGCCCCGTAGAGGGCCATAGACCCCACGATCCTCGCGTACCCACGTTATGTTAGGTTTTTGGTTCTGATCGGCTCCCGTGGCTCATGGTGCAATGTTATGTAGCAAAATATTATGTGTTATTCTAATGTATAAGCTACGAATACCAGCAAAGCCATCGGCCAGCATTATTGCTGCCCGCACGTAACGGAATCTCTCAAAAGGAGTATTTTTGTCCGTTTTTTCTCCCACTTTTATTTACTGCTCGGCTCCTATGTGCCTTAGCGCTGTGTGGAGTATGGATTATAATCATACCAAGTTTGGTTATAATCCCTTCAGTAGTTTTTAATCCATGCGTGCACACTACGTGCGTGTTCACTAATTGCATTTTAGGCATCAGTATCGATCACCAATCATTCTCCAATATTAATTTTATATAAATATTCAATGTACAGAATTGACCTCTCTACAGTTTTATTATAAGCAAGTATAGATATATAGATTATTAGACGTATTTCTCAACACTAGTGCCACCATAAATTTCTCTTGTTACAGACCAAAATTCAAAAAAGTGATTTGAAAATGGTGTTTAAAACTGTGTATACTTTTTTTAAAGTTATATTGCAAGTTCAGAGATTCAAAAATTGCTAAAAACGGTCACTTTTAGCAGGGGTTCAATCCGTATAATTAAGATTTTTTTTTCAAATGAACAGTTTGCGCAGAAACCTAAGAGTTGAGACATACATATAAGAAATGTGGGTTTCTTACGGCATTTCTTCTCTTAGATGTATTTTCCACCTGAAGCATGATACGATGTACGAATTAGGTCAATTCAATATAATATTTAAACTTTAAGCGACTTATAGTTAAAATAAGGGGCGGCGCATTTCCGATCAGCCCCGGGCGGCGAAAAGCCACGCTACGCCACTGAATGGTTGCATACATTCCTGGGCCCAGGTAAATAATAGGAAATAGGGCAGGTTAAATGATTCAAACAAGCCTTATTTGTAAGAGGATATAATAACAAGGCCTCACTAAAAGTTTTGTGAAATTTGGCTATCCAAGAAACAAGTTATGTACTCCGAAATATAGTAAAAGTGTGGTTATATTATAACATTATGTTTTATTTTATTTACGAAATTGCATGTCACTGAAGAATAACTGTTAAAATAGCCTCACCTTCCAAGACTACAATCACACAATATCGAATATTTAGTTTCATTAACTTAAGTTTTCTCGCTTTCTAGGTAGAAATATGGTACCATATTTTGTGATTTACTTTAGAATAATTAATCAGTTTTTTTAATACACTTTTCAACTAGTTAACTGCCAAACTGCTGGGCCCAGAAGTCCCCTTCTCCTTTGAAAGATTGCCCACTATTGTTTTAAACAGTATAATGTTTTTAAAATCAATATTATTATTTTTTTTTCACTACATTATACTTTTTACTGTTCAACAAAAAGTATGCAAAATACTGTTTTTAGCATCAAAATTCTTGATACGCCCATATAAGTAAGTGTTGGACATTCTTCAGATATAAAATACTGTTCATTTTTCTAAAATACTGTTATGTTCCTCTCAGATGTGAAATACTATATTTATGAAAAAAAAATTGGCATCCATAGAGCCAAGAGCTTAAGCTCGCTTTTACACATCACGTCCACCTTTAACGTAATAGGTAATGGGTTCGAATACGCCCAAGTACCATAGTGACTTTTTCAGTACAGTGAAGGAAACATCGTGAGGAAACCTGGACTTATAATAAAAATAAATCCGAAATCTTCAATCCGCCTTTAGTGCGCGTGGTGATCAATGCTCGTGCCTTCTCTGTATGAGAAGAGGCTTTTGTCCTGCAACAGGATATTAAAAGGCTGGTATAATTCTAAAGGTAAGGAGACAAAAAGGAAAAAAATGCCAAGGCCAATTCTTTTTTGTTAACCTTTCGACGATCAAGCGACAGCCGGCTGTCGCTCTGCAATTGTCTTTCTATTGTGTCTCGAACCACGTGTGTTCGAAGGTTTAATAGTCGTAAAAGAAATAAAAACCCCTAACTACTCAATTTAAGAACATGCATCATCCAAAAATTATTACACCGAATTATATTCCCCCTTTTTTAGAAGCGCACCCCGCGGCTACAACTAGTATTCTACAAAATCCGTATTTCGAACGAAAAATACAAAACACCAACGATTTGTAAATCACGAATGTGAAAATAGACGAGTTTTGATTGATGCCTCGCACAGGATCGAACCCCGCACCCTCGGGGAACGTCTGTCTTGCTGTAATCACTGCGTGTAAGGTGATTGATTCATGGTTTTACTTCGAGTATTGTGGGTGATACGTGGTAAGCAAATTTGAACCTTATTTGTATGGGATTTAGGCGAAAGATGAGTTTGTTTGGTAGTTGCAGATAGTAGGGTTAAGTTGGTTGGGGTGTGGTCCCAGTGTAAGCGGGTAATCTCTGACTAGTATAGTTATCTGTGGCGAGTAATTCAACGCGTGTGCGTCCTGGTACATAAGTACCGTTTAATTTAGTAATTTAAAACATTAATTAATATAATAAATATAAACAGAAATAAAAGAAATAAAAATAATGGGAAATCGTTATTTTAAAAAGGAATCCTTCAAAAAAAATCTTCAATAAATAATATTTAAAAAAAAGTAGTAAAATAGAGATATTTTAAGGAAGATTGAAGGTCGATTAGACCAATGATAATTTAATAATTAAATTTCATAATTTTTTGCGGTATTCTATTTCAGCGATCAAATTCGAGGAATAGCCTAATATGAATTAGTTGCGACCCGTCCCTGCTTCGCATGGGTGTTACAAATCTTTGAATACCTCGGATCTCTTTTTGACGGGCCTGTTGGTCTAGTGGTTAGTGACCCTGACTGCTGATTTGAAATAATTTATAAATAAATACATATTATAGATAAATTACACCCAGACTCAGGACAAACCTTGTGTGATGAGCATGATTGTTTGTTCTGTGTCTAGGTGTAATTTATCTATAATATGTTTGTTTTTATAAATTATTTAAGTATGTATATCAGTTATCTTGTTACCATAGTACAAGAGCTCTGCTTAGTTTGGGATCAGATGACTGCGTGTAAGTTGTCCCAGGATTTTTTATTTATTTATTCTTTACTGTAATAATATGCATGCACTCCTATCCTTAACAAATTTTCATCTTCAATGATTCTATCTATTAAAAAAAAACCGCATCAAAATCTGTTGCGTATAGATATAAGCATACATAGGTACAGACAGCAGAAAGCGACTTTGTTTTATACTATAACTAGCTTCTGCCCGCGGCTTCGCTCGCGTTAGAAAGAGACAAAAAGTAGCCTATGTTACTCTCCATCCCTTCAACTATCTCCACTTAAAAAATCACGTCTATCCGTCGCTCCGTTTTGCCGTGAAAGAAAGACAAACAGACAGACAGACAGACAGACAGACACACTTTCCCATTTATAATATTAGTATGGATATAATGATTGCTCTCCTAATCTAAGGTCCCCCTTAATTTCCGCTATATGTCGAACCACGCCTTTACCCCGATAACAATTCAAAAGAATTTGTAAATTGCTCACAAAAATGTTGATTTACTTTGATTGATTGGACCGCAGTGTTTCCTTTCGAATCAAATTAAATGTGGGTCACAATAATTACTATGTATTGTATTATAAATCTAGATTCTACGTTGTTTTTCTTAAATAGCCGACACGTTTTGAGAGACGATTAAAATACGTTTAAAAGTGTTTGATAGTAATTGGAATATATTTTTTTAGGGAAAAATTTAGTCGTGATGATTACATAAGTGACTTATTCAATACATGTGCTTTCTGTGTTTTTTTAGACATATATTGCTATATTCTAGCTTTAGCCCGCAACTTCGTTCGCGTGTAATAATAGTTCCCGTTCCCGGGGGATTTCCGGCATGAAAACTATCCTATGTCCTTTCTCGGGTCCCAGACTATATCTGTACCAAATTTCATTAAAATCGGTTCAGTGGTTTAGGCGTGAAGAAGAGACAGACAGACAGAGTTACTTTCGCATTTATAATATTAGTATGGATATCACTGAAATCACATACCTCGGAAAGCACGTAAAGCAATTGGTCTCGGTTGTGAATCGTAGAACTTTGACAGTTGTTACGGGTAGTCAGAAGCCTAATAGTCTGACGAGTTTATCTAAGGATTATCGTGTGACCCAGTAACTGGGTTGTGGAGGTCTGATAGCCAGACGATCCACGTGGAGAATAAGTAATAATAAATATCTTATGACAACTGATACACGGCCCTCTGATACCAAACTAAGCAGAGCTTGTACTGTGGTATAGTATACCTACTTTCATCCATACTAATATTATAAATGGGAAAGTGTGGCTGTCTGTCTGTATGTTTGTCTTTCTTTCACGGCAAAACGGAGCGACGAATTGACGTGATTTTTTAAGTGGAGATAGTTGAAGGGATGGAGAGTAACACAGGCTACTTTTTGTCTCTTTCTAACGCGAGCGTAGCCGCGGGCAGAAGCTAGTAATTTATAAATACATACATATTATAGATAAATTACATCCATCTAGACAGAACAAATAGTCATGCTCGTTACACAAAGTTTGTCCTGGGTGGGAATCGAACTCACGTGCTCCGGCTTAGCACTCTGGATCACTAACTATCCTTCGGAAAAAATACATAGTATTTCTAGGGTTTTAGTTACTAGTGTATTTTGTTGACTGTACATTCGTACTAGGTGTATCAATGTACAGTACATAGGACGGGTCAAGATCGCAAGTTAGAATGGACGTGCATGCAGGTGAGAAAATAATGGATGCGGGATATTGACAATGGTGCCAATTCTCGTATTCACAAACTAACGTAAATTTAAGTTAGGTGCATCTTCCTCTTTTCATTTAATTAAGAAAAGGACAGAAGATAAAATGTTTGTCAAGTCCTGTCAAATTAAGACAATCCATAGATAATTTAGACGCGATTAAAAACATTGCGTACACCAATTTTCTTCATGCGCTGCCTAATTAGACAGGACTAAACGAATATATTATGTATCTTTTGTCCTTTTCTTTAAGAAATGGAAAGAAAAAGATGCATTTAACTTAAATTTAGTTAAGTTAGTGAACAAGAGAATCAGCACCAATATCTTAATTTGACAGGACTAAATTAATATTCTATTTTCTGTCTTGTTGATTAGTTTGTGAACAAGGGAACCTACAATATCCATTTGAAATGTCCTTGTTTCGTACATCTTAGTAGTCCGTGATTGGCTGCCATGATTGCCTACTTACCTTCGAAGCTCGTACCATCACGTATTGTTCTCAGCAGAATAGTTTACACACCTCCCTAAGCAACTAATATCGGAGGGGGAGAATAGGGATGACAACAACATAAAAAAATGGCATTCTACTTAGTCAGTCTAATAGATCGGGCCAAAATAGTACACACATATTTTTTGCTTGATTAAATTAATTGGTTTAAAGAAACTTTATTCTCAATAAAAACAATTACATGTCACTTACTTGAGAACAATTACTAAGACATAACAAACAAATTTAGGTTCGACAACATCCGTGAACAGAATACTAATTTATTATTAACATTAAAACTAAAACCTGTCCCATCCAAAGCATTCATTTTTCAAATAATATTTGATTTGCAATCAGGTACTGGCTGAGCTGGGTTTTGAATGCATTAAATGAGTGCAGGTTCCTTATGGGTGATGGTATTTTATTGTATAGCTGTGCTCCCTCAAATGTAAGCATTTTTTTGCCATAGTTGGTCCGGGTTTTTGGTAAAACTAATAAACTTGCTCGGCGTGTGCTCCGTTGACTAATTTGTTTGTATTGGGTAAGTGTAATATTTGAGTGGATGGTTTTGTTTAGAACTTTTCTGATAAAAATGCATGTGTTATATATATATAGTTGTTTTATGGTCATAATTTTTGTAATAATTTTTTTTGTAAAAAAAAAATTTGTAATAAGTAAATACTTATAGATAAAGAAAAAAATACGGGTCAAATATTTTTTTGATTACTATTTATCATCCCTTTTTTGTCGTTTCGCCTATTCCCATAAACAAAGTACCTACATAAAAGCTATTTTATACTGTCATTCGCGTAAAGAATAGGTATTACAGACAGAAACTAGCACAAACTAGTGTTTCAAAAGAGATGCACTAAAATTCTGAATCGGATTTCTTTACTTTACAGATATTTTTTTTGTCATTGGTATAAGGCAAACCGTTTTTTTTTTCTTAGAACGAAATTATTTTGACGAGTAAGTAGGTATAATTGTCGTATAATTTTGTTCTCAATTACCTCAGCGATCTACATGGATTTCTTAGAAAAAGATAATTATTATTTATACCGTTACATATGTTTTTACTTACGTTGAGTGTAGGTATCCATCATTATCTATACTAATATTATAAAAAGGTAAACTTTGTTTGTATGTTTGTTTGATTGTAATGAATAGGCTCAAAAACTACTGGACCGATTTTAAAAATTCTTTCACCATTCGAAAGCTACATTGTCAAAGACAAAGACAAAGACAAAGACAAAGACATTTATTCGTAGAATATGGTAGGTTAACAGGTGTTAAACATGGTTCGTACAGCATATCCACCGCATAAAGCGGCATACGAATATTTATGGTTACAGTAAAGAACATTTATGTTGACTTGTAACATAAAGATATAGATGTGTAGATAAAACTAAATTAACTTAAACTAACTCAAAAAGTATCAGCAGATATAACAATAAACTATAATTACATATCTCTTTAAATAAAATTAAACACAAACAATAACAACTTTGGCATGTAAAACTAATTCCTAAATAACTATTTGTCATCAAAAAAATCTTTTAATGAGTAGAAGGACTTTATGAGTAGCCATGACTTTAGTTTTTTTTTGAAAAATTGAAAAGGTGATTCTCTGATGGGTTTTGGAATATGGTTGTAAATTTTGATAGACATTAGGTAACTGTTTCTATAGTGTAGGGTACTATTGCAAAATTGGGTTTTGAGTTTAGTGGGATCTCTTTTTGTAAATCTTTTATTGTCAGCTACTGTGGAGAAAAAACGCATATTTTTCCTAACAAATACACCTGTTTCTAAGATGTACATGCAAGCTAAGGTCAAAACTTTCAACCGTTTAAATATAGGTCTGCAGCTCTCGTATGGTGGCGTTCCCGTGATTGCTCTCAAGCATTTTTTTTGTGCAAGGAATGCTCTTTGCACATGAGTCGAGTTGCCCCATAAAAGCAAGCCGTACCTTAGCACAGACGCTACATAGCCGTAATAGGCGCTGAGTGCGGCATTTTCGTTTGCCGTTTTGCGAAGCTCCTTTAGTGCGAATACAAATCGGTTAATTTTTTTACTAAGATTATCGATATGTATTCCCCAATTGCAGTTTTCATCTAGTGTCAGACCTAAAAATTTTATGTTATTATCTTTGTTTATGATCTCATTATTGTGTTCTAAATAAATTTTTGTTGGATTTTGTTTGTAGTTAGAGAATTGAATGAATTTAGTTTTAGACAAATTTACTTTTAAGTGGTTTCTATTTAGCCAATTTATTGTTTTATCAATTGTTTCGTATACCTCTTGTTGATGAAATGTTTTATTATCTTCTGGTATAATTATTGACACGTCGTCTGCAAAAAGTACGCATTTGTGTTTAGTGATATTTGGTAAATCGTTTATATACAACAGGAAGAGGAGAGGCCCAAGGATACTGCTTTGAGGCACCCCTGACTCATTTGCTCTTAAGGAGGATCTGTATATTGTTGCAACAAGTTTATCATTAATACGCGATATTTCTACACACTGTTTTCTATACCTAAGATAGCTTTTTAACCATTCTAATGCAGGACCTCTGATACCATAGCGTTCGCATTTATCAAGAAGAGTATTATGGTTTACAAGATCAAAGGCCTTGCTCATGTCTAGGAAGATTACAGACACAGGACGTTTCTTATCTATATTATCTGTTATAGACCTAACCAGAGAGAATGCTGCCAGAGTGGTTGACTTGCCTTTTTGGAATCCATTTTGTTCTTCTTTAATAATGTTATGTTTATTTATGAATTGTGTTAAGCGGCTATGCATTATTTTTTCATATATTTTTGAGAACATCGAAATTAGTGTAATTGGTCGGTAATTTGTTTTATCTAATGTACTTTTACTTTTATGAAGGGGCTTAACTATTGATATTTTTAGTTTATCAGGGAAGATACCCTCAAACAAAGATAAATTAACTGTGTGACACAGTATGGGTGATATGATTTTAGCACATAGTTTCAGTATGTGTGTGGAGATTTCATCATATCCTACCGACTTTTTATTGTTTAGAGACATTATTACACGAAACACTTCAGTATCAGAACATGGATTCAGAAATATGCTTTCACTGTTTCGTGTGGGTTGGGGTATGAAGGTATTGGCAGGTCGAGTTGAACTATTAGAAATATCAATAAAAAAAATATTTAATGAATTGGCTATTTGAGTTGGGTTGTTTAAAATTGATCCATCGTGATCTATAGCATTAATTTGATTAAATGTTTTGTGAGTATCTGTTCTATTTTTGATGATATCCCATGTAGCTTTGTTTTTATTTTCAGATTTAAGTAGGTAGTTGAAGTTAGATGTCTTTTTTGAGTGGAGGACGCAAGATTTTAATATTTTATTGTATTTTAAATATTTAGTCCTTATTTCATTATTTTTATTATTCACGTGATACATCTTTTTAAGTTGTCTTTTATATGTACAAGATTTCCTAATACCTTTGGTAATCCATTTGGGCGATGTATTATTGACATATATTTTAGTTTTCCTTAAGGGAAAACATAACCTATAAAAAAGTGTGAAGTTTTCATGAAGTATGTTAAAACTATCATTAGCGTCCATACTTTCGAGAACATCAATCCATGACAAGTTCTCAACAGCTTCCAAAAATTTTCTAATGTTATCATCTGAGTAGTCCCTGTTTAATTTATACCAGTATTTTAAGGCAGGTTTTCTCTCTTCAACAGGAAAAGTTAGTGTTTGGCATGTGTTATGATCTGATAAGAAGACTTCGTGTGTGTTTCCGGTTGATTTTTTTATGTTACTAATAATCTGATCTAGGCAAGAAAGTTGGCGTGTTGGTGAATTAATATGAAGATTTAACCCATAGTTAGATAAGATATCTTTAAGTTTGGTTGTATCATTGCTCACTTTTAATGTATCAATATTTAGGTCTCCTGAAATGATAATACGTTTTTTTCGTTTAATTAACTTATGCAAAAGTAAGTCCAATTTTTCAAAGAATAAATATGTGTTTGAATTTGGAATTCTATAAATACAAATAACAATACATTTTAGAGAAGGTATCTCTACTCCACAACATTCGAAAAATTTCTCAGTACATAAATCCCTAGGTAGTACTATATTCTTAAACTCAAACATTTTATGTACTAGAATACATACACATCCACGTTTTTCTCTTTTCCTTGAAAACGAGCATGCAAGATTAAAGTTTTTAAAATTAATATTAAGTTCATCGCCTGCTCTTACAAATGTTTCCGAAAAGCAAAGAATATCTATATTTACATCAATATTATGTAACTCGTTTAAACACAGTTGGACGGAATCAATCTTATTAAGTAAACCAGCTATATTTTGGTGCAATAGAGTAGCGGTATACTCATAGTTACAACATTCTATATTATTACTAGCTGACCCGACAGACGTTGTCCTGTCAACTATGAATATTGAATTCGAATTGACATACTACCTACCTACTACATACCTACTACCTACCTACTACCCACCTACTACCCATCTACTACCTACCTACTACCACATCAAAGAGACGTTCCTTTACATTTCAAGTGACATTTTACGTCAGATAATTCGTGTTTGACGACGATACGATACTAACGTCACTCAATTGTTTTGGCTTCCCGAAACCTCTCGACTAACACTTGAACTTTATGGTATGGTGTTAAAGCTCAAATTGACTCTACGTTTTAGTTAGAAAACGTTTGTATGGGAAAAAGAAAAGGGCTGTTTTTAGGGCTTTCCCGACAATTACTCGTTTTTTTTTTTCGCCGTATAAACCATCCTTGAACTACAACGAACATTTAAAAAAAAAAACAGCCAAATCGGTCAAGCAGTTTTCATGCTATGTCGTGACAACGGAAAACGGGTTTCATTTTTATATTATATAGATTAGTCACGAAAAAGATTACCAACATTAGAATTATTATTTATTTCTTTAGAGGAAGAATTCTGGCTAGTATTTATTGAAAAATAGGAATAATACCCTTAAATAAGGAATAGTACCCTTTCTTGGAAGGGGGTTCGATCCATTCTTAATTACTGTAGGCTCAGTATTCGGACAAGTTAAGTTATTACAGTTGCTTCTGTCTATCAAATTATTGATTCGTTTGCAAGTGTCGTACAAGAATGCTCTCTTTTATTTTGTGACATTCGATAATAATAAGAAATTACATTGCTTAAAATTATTGCAAATACCTTTTAATAGATTATTGAGCTTCCATTCATTTAAATATGGGTTATATGTAACTCCTAATATAATAATGTTTATAAATTTTAGTTTACTTAGTAGTGCAGCCAACTCCATGGTAATTTTTGTGGGATTTTTGTCGTTCTGTGCAAGACTCAATACAAGGTAGTTTTCAGCCGTGTCTTCAATATACTTGTTACAGTCTTTGAGGATTTCTGTAGTCTGAGCATATGGTTTTATCAAAGAAGATATTCTGTATCGGTCTGATTTAATATTCTGTCTCGTACGCACCAAAATGTCTCCAAGCCCAGCACATTGTTGACCACCAAATATGTATACTTTCCTGAAGTTACTCGTCTCTGAACTACTATCTCCATCTATCGCATTTTCTTGAAACGAATTCGACAGTTTGTTGATCGGTCGAATGTATGTCACCGTATCGCCATCTGTTGGTGTTTGGTTGAAACTATTTGCGGCAGAACTGTTTTTAGAGTGCGATTGTTTTATAATAGGTTTCTCTTGTTGATATATACATTGGACAGTTGTATTACAACTTAGAAGTTTTTCTTTAGTTGGAGGGATGGATCCAGATTTCTTCTGCTTATCTTTTTTATTTATATTGTGAGAGTTCGCATTGATTGTTTGACTTTGAAATTGTGAAATGGTAGTTTGTTGTTCCGCTGTTTGACTTTTCAATGCACTATTTTCTTGTAACAAGCTGTCTATTTTGCTCTGAGCTTGATTAAGTTTTTCTTTAAGTTGTTCTATTAATGTCAACGAGTAACATAGGCTATATAATATCACGCTATGTCCCACGGGAGCAAAGCAGTAACCAAAAACCTAAAGTAACGTGGGTGAAACCGCGAGGAACAGCTAGTGAGATATATAGAAGAATTTTGGCCAAAGGGGTCATGTTTTGACAGTTCCTTGACACCTTGCAGAGCAACACGACGCCGTTTCTCTTCGTGTAAAAGTGGCCCTACCATCACCTCCAGGGTCAAAGCCAACCTCACCTGCACGTGGTACACCCTGCTGATTCACTGACGAGGCTCTGACGGACCAGGTCACTTCACAAGGAGAAGACCATCGCAGTCATATTGCATATATTTTTGTTATATATCTTTCTTCGTTTGTGATATTGTAAAATAAACATGGTCGTGGCAGAATTGTGGTGTGTTTTCCGCAAATGCCATTAATAAAGAGTTGAAGTTGAATAATTTATTGTATTTAGTTAAGCTTTTCCATGACCGTTTTTCAGCTGTCACTTTTTAAAAGATAATGTCGTTCTTCACCTTTCGACGACCAAGCGACCGCCTGACGGGCTGCTATTGTGTCTCGAATATACGTGTGTTCGAAGGTTTAAACAGAGTTGAAAATATCTTCGATTTACGCTGCCTCCAAAATACTAAGCATACTAAAACATAAACTACCCTACAAAACACTCAGAATGCTATATATGGCCCTAGCGGACTCGGTTATCAACTACGGGCTTAGCAGCTATGGAAGAACTTATCAAACTTACTTGTCAGACATTTATAAGCTACAATTAAGGATATTGAAAGTTATAACACCTAAACATTTGATCAAGAAATTTAAAAATAGTGATGATGACCTTTTTAAATACTGTAATGTTATGAATGTGTTCAATAAAGTTGAATCTTGTACTCTTGCGGAAGTAAAGAGACCGGAGCTCTTAATTGAGAATATTAGACCTTAATTTTTGAGAACGGTATCGTTCTCATCTTAAAAATAAATACATATTACCAAAACTCAACAATGTGTGCGGGATGAGGGTTGATGACTATTTGTTACCTTACTTTTTAAATAAATTTCCAGAAGAATTACAAACCTTGTATGTGAATGGTTCGAAAAGTTACACGTATAAATCAAAGCGTTTCCTGACACAACATCATCTGTAAATTGAATTGTAACCAATGTAACGGCTCGCCTGCACACAGATAAACCCAGAGAGGTTTTCGTTGTGGGGCCAGACTTGATGTAAGAATATTGTAAGCATTTTAGAAATAAATAAATTTAAATAAAAAAAATACTATTACTATTTCATATCATCCTTCACACACTCCCGCAGTATGTTTTTTGGCCTTCCTCTCCCTATTTCATCATCTCTCTAGCCTTTTCCAACTATGTTGGGGTCGGCTTCCAGCCTAACCGGATTCAGCTGGATACCAGTGTTTTACGTGAAGTGACTGTAGACCTCCACTACCCAGTTAGGAACTGGGCGACAGCCGACACGATACCCCTGGCTTGGTTAGACTGTCTATCTTCGGAGTTGGACTATCCGTAACGACTGTCAAAGTTCTACGAACAACAAGGACCAACGGCTTTACGTGCTTACCGAGGCTCGGAATGTCAGTGATGTCCAAGATAAACTTTAGAAAGTACATATAAATTGAAAAAGTCACATTGGTACTTGACCTAATTTAAACCCACAATCTCTTACATGAGAGGCGGGCACTTACAGCCGGTTTCTGAACTGAGTATTCAAGCTGGAATCAGTAAAGTTTTGCTCAAGTGGTTGATTAATACTTAAGTTTTCTACGTTTCATTCGTCAAAATTGGACTTTCTCAAACCATGATTTGTTAAGTTTACTCTAACTACTAAGATTGAGAACAAATCAACACAAAGACGTTCCATTACAAGTAAAAAAACCGTTATTCACTATTACGGTTATTTTGCTTTAATATTTGCATTTGCAAATTATGGAATATATTTTAATGGTCAGATGCAGTAAATTGCATCAGATCGGGAATATTTTAAAAGGTAAAAATGCTTGATCTTCCATTATTTTAAATTATCTCGTAGGTAAAATGTGTTTGTGAAGAACGAAACGTATATTAAAATGACGTGACATTGACAACATTGGCAGTTGGCACCTGAACTTGTAAAAGTAAAAAAAAAGGTGTTCTCCGCGGTTTTTTTAATAATACAAATCAAATCGATAGAAATGGAAACCGAAAAAAAAAAGAGATCTCCTAACTATACAAATGAAGAGAAAGAAAATCTTCTAGGACTAGTGACAAAGTAAGATAATCATTATTTTCTCGGTGTTTTTATTTTTTTTAACATATTTGTGTAATAACGTAACAAGTTTTGTTTTCAGATTCAAAGACATTATAGATTGTAAGAAGACTGGAGCTTTTTATATACAAAAAAAGAAGGAAGCATGGTTGGCCATATCAAAAGAATTCAATAGTATCTGCACGACAGGTCCACGGGATGAGGCAATGCTGAAACACTTCTACAACAATATAAAACACCGTGCCCGTAAAGTTACGGCTTGTGCAAATGTGAGTTATAAATGATTCTGTTAAGTACCTATTAATGATTAAAGTATGTAGTACAAGTTACAATTCGAATCGTTGCAAGTGTAGTTTACATGTACACTTCACAAATATTAAAGATAAAACATAATTGTTTCAGAAACAGAGATATCTCGCAGATTTGCCCATAGAGACAAGTAGTATTGAAAATGTAAGTTAATCATCTAAATGGTCAAAATATTTCCTGGGTAAATAACAATCATTACCTCAAATAAATGCTTTAGAATGACTTTGAGTAAAGTGTTATTAAATTTCAGATACAAAGATCTGACATAACTTGCACTGGGCAAGTGGAATCCATCCAATCTTCCAATGAAAATGTAAGTAGGTATATTATATGTTAAACAGTCCCAATATTTTATTTGTTTATTTAATGATTTTATATAAAACAATAATTTTCATATTTTAGGTTCCAATGGATGAAGATACAATTAAAAATTTGAAGATAAAATGGAGTGACGAAAAGGTCAGCTATTAATTTTCTACTTAAAGATATTTAGTTACTGCTCTGCTCCTATTATTAGTTGTTGCATGATTTTATAAAGCCTATAACCATCTTCAATAAATTAACTATTTAACAGTTAAAGGCTTTTTCAAATCAGACCAGTCATTTCGGAACCTATTCAATGCAAATCAACAAAAATAGACATTTTGAAATGGGTCATTTTGTAAATTTCAGAAGAATATTAAGAAAACTGGTGGTGGATCATATAATCCAATATTAACTGATGCTGATCATCAAATTCTATCAATTATGGATGATCATATCCATCCAGATGAAAATGCATATGATGATGCAGCTGAATATTTCGGTACATATGTTTACTATCTTCATACCTAGTCTCTGTATACAGTCACACTAGCACATAATAATTTGTTGATTATTCATTCTGTACATATTATGATGTGATGAATAGACTACATTTACATGTAGCTATAGAGCTTAGATGTGGTTTTTAGGGTTTCAGAGTTAATAAGGAATGTTTTACCATGTCCGTCTGGGGCTCAATATAACTCACAGAATACCCTTTCAGTCTTTTCATAGAATACAATAGCAACCAACAATTAGACAGGCCTGGTCAGGTTCGATTCCCAACCAGAAAAAAAATGTTTGTGTGATGAGTACAATTATTTGTTCTGTGTCTGGGTATAATTTATCTATAATTTGTATGTTTTTAAAAATATATAAGTATTGTTATCAGTTGTCACCCAGTTCTGTTTTGGTCTTCTAACCACAGTCAAAATTCAGTTGTTTGTACATGTTTTATCACAGATAATTTTCTTTTACAGGAGACGCAATTGAAGTCACTGTCGAAGACGAGCCCAACCAAACACAAACAGAACAAGTCCATAAGGTCAAAACATGCCCACCAAAGTCTGTTTCCACACTAAAAAGAATACGTAGAAAAAATAATAATTCTGAAATAATTAAAAACAAATCAGTAGAACTATTAAGAAAAATTTACTTTAAAAAAAAGATTGAATTGGTTTATTACCAAAAAAAAAATGAAATGCAAAAATTTAGACATGACAAAATGAAACACGAACTAGAAATAAAGATTTTGAAGAAGCAGTTGGAAAGACTTGATCGTGTTGTAACTACTACACAATAATTTAACAAAAATAGTACTTTATAATCTTGCAACTTTTTTGAAACTAATATGCCATAATTTAAATATAACATAATATATATTTTTGTAACTTATTAAAACAGGGCTTCCTCTCCCCTGTCACCCTATTTTGCTGTGCCCTACAGGTTTCAAAATTGATCTCATTTATTGTTACTACATAAGCTACTTATGGCAAGGCAATAAAAAATTGAGTATTGAATCAGACTGTAATTGAGCTTTATTATGAGGAATAGCAAAAGTATGTATAACATACCTAGTCATTCGTGATTTATTGTACACCAAATTTTATAGAGATCTCTTTAGAATTCATATAACATGACTGTTATCAGTAGTTTATAAGTACAGTTCCTTGCTAGCATTAAACTAAAATTGAATTTGTATTTAATGTGTATTGTTTTTGTTTGTATTTGTTGTGATTATAGAAAGAAATACAAAAAGTTATAGAAATCAGTGTTTTATTTGTCTAATTTAATCACTGAAATAATTTTCCACTATAGCAGACCTGGTAGCAAAATTTTGTGCACTTTGTGTTTGCACAATTTCGTGCACATCTTCTTCTGCAAATTCATCTGCTTCAATTATAAAGTCTTCTAACTCTAGAGCCATATTGTGCAAAACGACACAAGCCACAATGACCATAAGCACCTTTGGCAACTTAATTTGCATGCCGGAATGAAGGCACGGAAATCTTCTTTTAAGCACGCCAAAACATCGCTCTATGGTGTTCCGGGTAGTTATTTGTGATCTGTTGTATGCTTCTTGTGATGGTGTAGTAGGGTTTATAAAAGGAGTCATTAAATATCTCAGGCATGGATACCCGCTATCTCCTAAAATTAAGTATGAGCCAAATCTTCCTCCTTCAAATTGAGCAGCCAGTGGAGAATCATTCCAAATTGTTGTGTCATGGACTGATCTTGGCCAGCGAGCAATGACACTCCTTATTTTTAATGTTGCATCACAAACTGCTTGCACATTAATTGAAAAATAACCCTTTCTATTTCTATAGAGTTCTGCTCGGTTACCTCCAGGGGAATTAATTTTAATATGTGTGCAGTCAACTGCTCCAATGACTCGCGGGAATCCGGCAATATCAAAAAACTTTGCCGCAACAGTAGGTCGTTCATCAGCAGTGGGCATTTTAACATACTGCCGTCTCAGCAGGCAAATAGATCTTGTCACTTTTTCTATGGCACGGCATACTGTCGCCTTACTTACGTTTGCAGTGTCTCCTACGACTGCTTGGAAGCTACCAGTCGCATAAAATCTTAAAGTAATCAAGAGTTGCAACATCGGTGGCACACAGTCCCGTCTTTGAATTCTTGCAAATGGTAAATTCCTCCTTATTTTACCATATATGAACTTAACTGATTCTTTTGTAAAACGAAATCTTTTTTTAAACTCTTCATCATCGAGAGTCACAAAAAAATCTGGTCGATGTCTTGCCACCCGTCGTCGCCGTGGTAGCCTTACTTCAGGAACCTCCATCGGTGATAAAGATGAATCGTCACTGGACATGTTTTATTATTTTGACGACAAGCACAATTTAAGTAGAGCGATTTGGATACTTAACTATGCGATGCTCAACTTAGCAGTAAGCAGGATTTGAGTAGCCTAAATAGTGTTCAGAAACGCAAAAGTTCAAAAAACTCAAGTTGATTACAAAATTTGATGTTCCAAACTGTCAAATTTGAGATTTCTCAAACTCTATGCTTAAATTTGAGATTTCTTAAACTCTATGCTTAAATCAAACATAAACTTAGTTCAGAAACATAAATGTCTTTTAAGTCCTACTTAAGTCATAGATAAGTATTCTCAACGTAAAATACTCAGTTCAGAAACCGGCTGTTAGGCCCTTAACCCTTTATGGGGCAGAAGATTCTGGCTTATATGTTAGAAATTAAACACGTGGATGTTAAAACTAATATTTAATGAAAATTTTTGAACACGTTTTTTTTTTTTTATTAAAAAAAATTATGGTGTCCACATTTTGGACACTGCCCTTTCTCACGTATGAAATTGTGCAATGCATAATGGCACTTTGCATTTGACACACTCTATTTTGCTCTTTTTTCCAAGAGCTTTACTGCTGCAATTTCACCATCCGACAATGCGAACAGGTCTTCCAGAACATCTTCCAGTTTATCTAATGGAATCGTCTGAAATAGAAACACTCAGTTACAAAAAAAAAACAAAATTATAAATCTGAACCACGAAAAATTTCCATTATCTACGCGGGCAGTGTCCAAAATATGGACGTCATAGTTTTTCGTTTCTAACAAGACATGTGAACCAAATTCTCAAAAATCAGAGCTGTTACCTCATATTTACAACATTTGGAACGATACGTAAAACAAAACTTACCTTTTGGTTCATTGCTTTTGAAGATTTTCTTAAATTTATAAACAACACTCAAAAATCATCAATTTTTGATATAAGATCGATCACCTGATAAAAGTCGGCCATGTAAGTATTTTTTTTTTTTACGTTTTGTTAACAGTATCTAGAGGCTCAACCCAAAGAGCCAAAAGTGACATTTGTCCAACGTTTAGTTTAGCCGCGAAAATTCAAAATGTGTGGTGTCCAATATATGGACAGAGCCCCATAAAGGGTTAATAGACGTTACTCAATTCTGAGACGTTCTCAAAATTGCTGTCCTTATTTTTTCCCTTTAGAATGACAAGGACAGCAAGAGACTTAAGAGCGTCTCAGAGTTGAGTGACGTCTATTAATACGGGTCTTAAACCACTGGGACATCCCCACTAAATTGAGCCTTTTCAAGCAGTTGAAAATTAGATAGATGACGAAAGCGAATATTATCTGTGACAAATCTATGCGACAAACTATTGAAATCATTTTCTTTCAGAATAGTTTTATCTAACAAAAAAAACACATTCCATCAAAATCGTATATATTTTCAATAAATTGTATAATCTTGTAAACAATATATTTCTTAAAACTAACATAATACTAAGGTGAAAAGGACAATTGTTAACCGTAAAGTTATTATGTAAAATAAAAAAGTCAAAATCACAAAACTCGATTGTCCACCCGGCGTCACCGTCACGTCAGCAAGAACGAGATTATTTCAGGCCCAGTCTTATATGAGGTGACGTGACGTGCGGTGGACACGCGGCTATAGTAAATAAATAAATATTCAGCGACAACTCAGACAGACCATGTACTATCGACAAAATGGAATCATGACCCACTATAAACTTATTTTCCTACAGACATTCAAATACAATTAGGTCGACAATCGCGTAAATATGTATTAAAAATGTCACACGTCTAGTCTTATTATTTTGACAGCTTCAAACGATTTGTCGTCGAAATGGGTCATGATTCAATTTTGTCGATAGTGCTATGGTAACCAGACAACTGATAAGCATACTTATATAATTTATACATACAAACAGATAGATAAATTACACCCAGACACAGAACAAACCATCATGCTCATCACACAATGTTTGTCCTGGGTGAGAATCCAACCCACGACCTCTGGCTTAACAGTCAAGGTCACTAACCACTAGACCAACAAGCCCGTCAAAATATGTATATGTATCGCCACTTCGGGGCCGTCATCTCGTTCTTAGTGACGTGACAGTAACGTTGGTAGTGGACAAATGACCTTAGGCAGACCGACATATTCGTTACTTAGCATGTACTTTGGCTTAGCTATTCTACGTCTCTATCTTGCTATCGTAGTTTGCCAATTGTGTGACGGTAACAGCAATAATGCTTAGCTAAAGCACGTGCTAAGCATCGTTTATTTAACCTTCGAACACACGTGATTCGAGACACAATAGAAAGACAATAGCAGCCCGACAGCCGGCTGTCGCTTGGTCGTTGAAAGGTTAAACACGACATTTTACTCAATTGTCCTTTTCATCTTTTAGCATATAGTTATGTATATTATGATCATAATATTTTTTTAAATACAAAATACACGATTCTTTAAAAATTGACAACACTGAAAGTCTAGCATTTTTTCATACAAACATTTTTTACATTACAACCAATTACACAAGAAAAGTCCAAAAAAACATGGGAAAAGTCGTTAAAAATAATACTGTCACTTTTTGTACTAATTTAGACATTATTGAGATTCATTAGTTACCATAATATATAATTGCAATGTCTTTTATTATTATTATGCGCGAAATTTCTTAGATCTTAATCAAACGATCGGATATTAACAAAAAAATATATATTTTGAGTCAAATAAATACAAAATAAAATATGACGATTATAAAAGCCATTAATTATTGCAATTATAAATAAAAAAGTAACTATCTCATTTTTCACATCAAAATTTAAAAATTAAAGCCAATGAGAATTATTATGGCACTTAAAATTAATGGAAAATAATAAAGTAAATACAAAAAAATGTGATTTTAAAATATCATGTCAATACAATATTTTTTATATTAATAACTAAATGAAATAGAACCACCAATTTTTGGGGCACAGTTTTTACTGGAAAGAACAAAAATAATTTTTTTTTCAGGACTAATATCAGCAATGCTTTTCTGTAAGATCTTACTTCAGTGCTCACTTCTGATTCCGCGGTAAAAACTGTATTAGGTATTCTGTAACCCAATGTAAACTACGCTAGCGTCACTCAATGAGAACGTAGGTGAATTTTTAATGAAAAGTTGTCTAATTTGATATCGAATACCAAATACTTTTAACTTCAGGAGAGTTATGAAATGAAATCGGGAATGAGATCGAAATCGTATTTGCACGCGAGTTCTTACGTAATTGCACTGCTGTTCACATTTCAGCATTTTTCACATAGCTGGGATAAAAAATTATGTCACACAAAAAACGACTGATTTTTTTTGTAAAACTAAAAATCCCGATGCCAAAAATTGGTGAGTTTACCCTACAAGCAACTACTATAAATACTATATAGCATAGAATATTGAGTATTTACTAAACATTTCTTTGATTTTATTTGTGACTAACATTACGAAGACAGCCTATTTAGGAAAATATACTTTTAAAAAAATAATATTATTTTTAAAATTGTATTTAAACTTATAGATGAATATTGTAATATTATACCAGTAAACAAGTTAATAAAGGAGATGTCCGCTTTTTGTATGGACGTTGGTTTTTTATTCCGAGAAAAATCCAACCAGCATCAAAGTCCACTCTAATAAATACGACAAAAATATGGAACTTAGAACTAATTCAATAATATTTTTAAACACCCCCATTTAAGCAAAAAATCATAAAATAATAATTTAATTAAATAATGATTTCCATTAATTAATTGATTTCAGAACGCACCCCTAATCGGCTCAACCAAGAATTTTAAATAAAGCTGGATACTGAACGTAGAATGAATTGAAGTGTGAGCGAGATAAAAACATTTTTTTCGTATGTTTTTATATCTCGCTCACACTTATATCATAATTTAAGTGTGAGCGAGATAAAAAACATACGAGGGGTAAATAAACTTGGCTTCAATTATTTCTTATAGGTGCAGTATCCAGCTTTATTTAAAATTCTTGGGCTCAACACATCGTTATCTGTCACTGTCAGTCAGATAACTGATTTACACTGACAGTTCTCCAGTGTCAATTTTGATAAGTTTACTTTTTTTGGATGCGTTCACTTTATTTACTTAGAGAATTTAAAAAAAGTTTGTTCGTTTTAGAAGTAAATTCTCACTAAAATAAAAAAAGATTGGGGGTCTTTAAAAATGTATGATATAGTCAAAAGTACTAGGTTCTGAGATGTCTATCCAAATATATTTAACTTATCCTGGTTAGAATTATTAAATAATAAAAAACCATTTTTGGACATGTCCATTGGAATTAAAATTTTCAGTCTATTGTATTAATTAAAAACTTAAACAGACTAATGTGATGATTTTAGCCTATTAGTTTTAAGTTTCTGAAAAAGAATTCAAAACATTTGCAGTTATTTATGGAGCCTATTTTTGGCTATTATTTATAATAAAGTTATTAAAATAAAACATTCTTTAATTTTCATAAAAATACACTTTGGAATTTCATTCATGTATGTTTTTTTTATGGAGTGGGAAATCATCAAATGACTACTCCCATCCTGGGCGGGGCGGGAGGGCGTGTCAGACTTTTACTGACTAAAACCTACCCATGTTCCTTGGATTGCTCTTTATGTTCCGGGGTCACGGTAACTATTATAACCATTTCGCAACCCTTATTCATATATGTTGGATTCTTTTTCAAAAACTTAATGCAATATGGCAAAAGCCAGCGTTTCTAAAAATATCATGGAAAAATTGTTTATGGAAATATCAGCTTAAATCTAAATAGATGTATTTGTATAAATAAAGTTAAACATCAATCAAGAATAAGCAACTCAACACCGCGTCTTAAATAAGACGAGGCACATATTAAAGGAAGCTATTCAGTGTTCGATTATCATTCCAAATATGTAAAAAACAAAACCTTATTTTTTTACCAAATCCCTAATAAAATTAATAAACTGTTGACACGCGCGCTAGATACCCATCTAAAGAAGAACGGATCATACCTACTTCACTCTTTTATCATAAGTGAGTGACCTGATGCAACCGCGAGCGCTAGGGTGTGTTACAATGATTCAATTACGGTTTTCTTTACGATTATATATAGTTTTATTATTATTTACATTTTTATTAATCATATGTGAGCATATACAATGTGTAACTAAATTAATACTCGATCGAATCGAATCGATTTTTGTAATTTTTAATATGAGTAATATTTTATCCCAAAAATAATTAAAACTACGTAAACTGCTGTCACACTTCCGCTGTACAGTCAAAACAAACTAAAATGGATGAAAAACCTACTACGCTAGACCCTTATGCAAGTGCGACTGTGTGCATGCGTAGATTTGTAATGTGACTATAATTTTCTCCCACAATCTGTACAACTAATGTATAAAAAAACAGTGTTTTAAACATAATAATAAAAATTCAATGTATGTATTATGATTATAACATAATATAATATAAGATACCATTTACTTATGCATTGTACTATTAGTCTGTAAGCTTTCCTTAAAAATAAATAAATAAATATTCTAATTGGGGTGTCTGGTGGTGTGCGTTTATTCCGGGACATGTTGTATAATCACGTCCTTATATATGTCCCTCGACTTACCTAACACGGTGTATAAAAATATCTGTATCATTCATGTATTTATTACTGTGTACGTTTTCGTCGTGGTTGAAGTTTTAAGATAGAACCACATATACCCGAACACTCAAACGTCACTTAACTTTTGTCTCTCAAATCTGTTGCTGTTACTTTATCCCTTAAGCCTCGTCCCCACTAGGAACATTTGTCGAGCGACATGCAATGATGTTATAAGTAAAAAAGTGTAGATAGGTTACCCAAACGAAATTCTATCTTCAAAAACGGCACACTAACGCAGACATACATTACACGTCAATGTAGGATGACATGATTGAAGTAGTGCGAGTGAAAAAGAGATAAACGTCAAATGTCAACGCGATACTCAGTATCATTTTTGTCAATTGGCAAACTTTTAATGTGCCACTTTTTGACTGCATATAACCTATCTACACTTTTTTACTTATAACATCGATGGCGACATGTGTCCCCGGTGACATCGGGCGAAGTCGGGCGACGTCGGACGACATTGTTGAAACTGTTCCTTATCGCACAGTCGATCACAAGAACAGTTTCAACAATGTCGCGGCGATGTAAGCCTACCTTATACCTACACAAAACGAAAGAGTAGATTAATATTAAAATTTTAGACAAATATTTATAATGGTGCCGATTCTCTTATTCACAAACTAACGTAGAATTAAGTTAAGTGCATCTTTTTCTTTCCATTTCATTAAGAAAAGGACAGAAGATAAAATATTACTGTCGATACATACGTCAATTTTCTTCAGTCGCTGTCTAATTTGACAGGATTAAACTAAAATGTATCTTCTGTCCTTTTCTTTAAGAAATGGAAAGAGAAAGATGCACATAACTCAAATTTAGTGAAGTTTGGGTACAAGATAATTGGCACCATTAGCCCTCCTCCTAATATTTATTTTTGTTATGCCCGACAGGGCCCACAATGCTCAAAAACTAATGTATATACTTATGTACCCCTACCATCTAAGTTCACATTGTGGAATGCAATAAACGTATTGAGTATTGATGTCGTCCGACGTCGCCCGACATCGCCCGATGTCACCGGGGACACATGTTTCTAGTGGGGCGAGGCTTTAAAAGTGACAAAGACAGCTGTCCTTACTATATCCCTCAAAAGTGACAAAGACAGCAACAGATTTGAGGGCATCTTCCTGCCGGGGTTGCGGAATGTTTATAATAGTTACCGTGACCCTGGAACATAAAGGGCAATCGAAGGAAAATAGTGGGTTTTAGTCAGTAAAAGTCCGACACGCCCTCTTGCCGCACCCAAGACGGGAGCAGTCATTTGATGATTTCCCACTCACCAAAATAAAATAAAAAATAAGGGACGTTTGAGTCTTCGGCCAATAATTTAAAAGATCAAAACAATAAAACGAAGTGAAACTTTTATGTAATTATTCATATTGTAGTATAAATTTGGTTTTAAAATGGACGCAACGTGAGATTCAGTCAATAGATTCAGTCATATTTAAAACATTCAGAAAACACTCGCAAATAAGCGAAACACCGCCAAAAAGCAGTTACAATTTAGATAATAAGTATATATTACACGACTGCCCAAAAAAAGGAGTGTTATATTTTCAAGATTCATGTATGTATGTATGTGAGTTTCTTTATTCCACCATAACTTCTTAATGCCTGAACCGATTTAGATGTATGATGTATCATTACAATCCGTACATAGTTCCGAGTAACATAGGCTAGTAAAAATTTGGAAATTCAACCCCTGTGTGTGAAAAATAGGGAATGAAAGTTTGAACGGTTTTTTACCTTTTAGTTCTTTTTTGTCATGGCAGTCGTGTTTTTTAATTTTCTAATTATTTTTTGTTTTTATTATTTGAAATACAAGATCCAACTTAAATTAGCGAATGAAACTCAAGACTTGATGGGAATATGTTTATTCCCATTGAAAAATCAGAGACGTAAAGGAAATACATTGATTTCCGTCGAAACTTCACAGGTGTGATGGGAATATATTGATTCCCATCGAATGCTTCATATATGGAATCTAGGAATACATTTATTTTCATCCAAAATGTATGAGTGTGATGGGATAATAAATTCCCAGCCAAAATTTAGACGAGGTGGGAATTTATCAATTTCCCATCACTTCTATAAGTTTCAGGAACTAATTTTATTTGTTCTTGCATTTTTGTCTAGCGCACCTTATGGCTTACGCTTCAAGTCATTACACAATTAATAATATCATAATAATTTGGCAGTACAATAGAAATACTAATAATTTTTGTTTAGGAATTAATTACAGTTATTCAACTCAGTTCAGCTTTTGTTCATCCAAGTTTTTGCCGTAACTGTTCCAACCAATGATGTTATAAGTAAAAAAGTGTAGATAGGTTACCCAAAACAAATTCTATCTTCAAAAACGGCACACTAACGCACACATACATTACACGTCAAAGTAGGATGAGATGATTGAAGTAGTGCGAGTGAAAAAGAGATAAACGTCAAATGTCAACGCGATACTCAGTATCATGTTGGTCAGTTGGCAAACATTTAATGTGCCACTTTTTGACTGCATATAACCTATCTACACTTTAACTTCATTGGTTCCAACATAGAAAATTGAGCAGAATATTTAAAGAGGCGCAAAGGTCTCTTCCAAAGTTTGTTGGCATCCAACCAGCCTAGTATTGTTCTGTTTATCACTTACCAAAGAAGGCATTAATCTCACTGGCTGCTCATACTCATCGCTTTACCAACATATGGCGGTATTTTACACCATTATCAATTGACGTACTTTTTATGAGCTGTCAAAACTCAATTCTCCAATAGATTTTGTATGGCAATGGCAACTTATGACGTCACTAACAACTCAGTTGACTATCTATTTATTGATTTCAAAGCAACTAAAAATAAAATTTTATAGCAAATTGAAAATTTTGTGAATTTATTGGGCTGAAATTAAAAGAGGTTTTATAGAAATTGTGTCTAACATTTATTGGTGAATGGTGTAAACTACCCATTTATCGATAGTAAACTACGGATGATTCGACAAAACTGAATTGTGAGTGAAATAAGTGCAATTAGTTTTTATTCAACAGTATGTTCAACTCTGTGTTTAAATCGCTGGTTTTGTATGAATTCGCCGTTTCAATAATACCTCGACATATTATATACGGCGTAAATCGACAAAATATCAAAGCAATCCGAATTGCATTTATTACTTAAAAAAAATTACCACGAAGACAGACTATGGTGGGCCTATCCTATAGAGTTAGCCGTCTTACCTAACCTATCCGAGTCGGATTGCTCTGACATTTTGCATTCGGCATTTTACATAACTGAGGGCGTTTAGAAAATGCCGAAACATTGTGTAAACGGCAAATTATACAAAATGGATGCGACATATGTAAATGTATATCAGCATATGGTTATGAATAGCGTTAATTTATAATCTACCTCGCTTGATTATAAGATGTCGAAAAAAAATTATTATTAAATGTACGCTTACAATACAATGTATTAATATTCGATAGAGTATAATCTATCTTTGTCAAACCGTCAAATTGTAAACTGTCTACTTTCAATGCGTCGGAATGCCCTTGGCCACTGTATCGTTGACAGATTGTAAACTAACGGTATACACGATCATATTGTGACATACACTTCTAACAATTAATATAGTCATTTGAATGGTCACCTACCATATCGCCATTTGTACGTTTTATAAGTTTTTTAAGCTAAACATATGAGTTGCTTGCCTTCATCCATTTGAAACTGGACCTTATCAGAGTTGGCGGCCTTATCAGCTGTCTTAGATAAAGCGCTTGCGAGGAAGATTTGAGCAATACCTGTGGCCGTTACGAAAAGCGCCCAGCCTGAAAAAGAATAAAAAAATATTAATTTTCGCTTACTGCTTTATAGTGGTCATGAAATAATGGTGGCGGCTATTGAGTCTTGCTAAGAGGCACCTTGTTATACAGTAAAATAGGGATGACGAAAACATTAAAAAACCATACAAAAATACTGGACATAATATGTTTTGATTCTTATTTTTTTATTAATTTGATCAATTAATAAAAAAATAAAATTCAGAGCACCAAATCTCCCGAGTGTGACGTCAATGTTCAGTTAAACTAACGGACTAATTATATTATATTTTTGTTGTCTGGCCTCCATGATTCTTTGGCACAGAAATACTTGAATCCCAAGTCTTTGACATAGGCTTTCTTTTAACCGTTTTTAAATGAGCCAACAGAAATCTATTTTTAAATTAATTTCTTTTATTTGAAACGTTGATTATTTATTTTGTAAATTAGTCAATAATAGCAATTTTACATGTCAATATTTTGATTGTCTTATTTGGAGCCGGTGTTCCGATTGACTATTCTGAGAAGAAAAATCCGAAATAAACTCAGAGATCAAAGTCTATTTTGAAGTCCATTCAATTGTACAAATACAATTACAATAAAATTGCATTTACATTTGTACAATAAGTACAATTGTATTGGTCAAATAATGCTAGACCTATGAAGATAAAAACTGATGTACTTTTTAAGTACTTTATGCAATAAGGTACAGAGATGCACTTATTATTGGCGAATCCTTCCAGTCGTTCACGGTTCAATGGTAACCAAACAGGTGAAAATAGAAATCTATGGGTATGGTATTTTAATGTATTGTGTACAACATACACTTTTATAATAACCACTCTTGAATTTATTAGTCTTTTAAGGAAAACGAACGAAACAAACTAAAACAATGAGGTTATGACTAAGTGCAATGGGAATTGAAACTGGAACAATAGACGAGACGACAAAAAAAAAGTAATTAGTCCGTCAGATAGATTATCAAAAAAATTTAGACACGTATTTTTTCTTTTTTCTCGTAAACTAATAATGACGACGATACAGTGTGTTGAAGTTGCGCATGACATTACGATCTGATACATTTTTTGCAGGACGGTGACGTCAAAAGCCCCCACCCCGGAACTTTGTTGCTCTTTATCTTTGTATTTTTTTATTAATTTGATCAAGCAAAAAATACGTGTCCCGTATTTTCGGCCGATCTATCAGACGGACTTAACATTTTTTTAATGCTGTCGTCATCCCTATTGTTGAAGCTAAAAATGTATCACATATTTTACTGACGTCATCAAGTATTATATATAACTAAACGAACCTTTTTTAGGTAACTAAGGTCGAAACGTCCATAAATTGATGGCAGTGATTCCCAATGGACAAATTTGTCAAGCCATAACTTGATTTTTACAACTAAATCGATTTCATTCAACTTTTTGTTTAATTACTTCAAATAGTTTGTAGAAAGTTCTTAAAGAACAAAAAATTGTAAAAGGAACATTTCAAAAAACTTACCAACGTATTTTACAGCTAGTTAAATAACTGACTACTCCTGAGTTCAAAAGCTTTACTTTTAAAACGGTATTTTACACAATCATCAATTGTCGTACTTTTTATGAGCTGTCAAAACGAGATTCTCCCATAGTTTTTGTATGGCAATGTCAACTTATGACGTAATTAAGTAAGCGACTCAATTGCCTAGCTATTTATCTATACTATACTATAATATTATAAATGGGAAAGTGTGTCTGTCTGTCTGTATGTTTGTCTTTCTTTCACGGCAAAACGGAGCGACGACTTGACGTGATTTTTTAAGTGGAGATAGTTGAAGGGATGGAGAGTAACATAGGCTACTTTTTGCCTCTTTCTAATGCGAGCGAAGCCGCGGGCAAAAGCTAGTTGATTATAAAGCATCTAAAAATCAAATAATCAAATATTACAGTAAATTGAACATGAATCAGATTTTTGGAGCTTTCATTTATTGGTTTATGGTGAAAAATACCCCATTCTTATAATAGGTACAGCAAAAGCCCTTAATATACGTAAATACGTAAGTTCTAGATTAACTAAAAGTTATTATATAAATTAGTTTCGCCAAGTATCTAAATAAAACCACTTACCAATTGAACAGTCTCCAGGTATATAAGGCTCGGAGTTTTCACCACAAAGCCTTTTGACGCGGGAAGCACCCCAGCCCCACGGGTACAGTAGCAGCCCTAATACACCAAATAAACCTGGAATAATTGTAATAATAACAATTTATCAATCATTACTCAACCTTCGCGATTATTGTGCATAACTCGGCTATCTTCGGGTGAATTCTCTACCGGCTAGTGTCTTCAATTATTATTTTTTATCTATACTAATATTATAAATGGGAAAGTGTGTTTGTGTGTTTATGTGTGTGTGTCTGCTTGTCCACCTTTCACGACAAAACTACTGAACCGATTCAAATAAAATTTGGTACAGAAAAAGTCCATGGCTTGAGAAAGGACATAGGATAGTTTTTATCCCAAAAATCCCACGGGAACGGGAACTGCACGGGCAAAACCGCGGGCGACAGCTACTTTCATATAACGTGAGTTCACCATCCGTGAATGTTTATAATAGTTACCGTGACCCCGGAACAAAAAGGGCAACCGAAGGAACATGAGCGGGTTTTAGTCAGTAAAAGTCTGACACGCCCTCTAGCCGCACCCAGGACGGGAGACGTCATTTGATGATTTCCTACTCCCCAAAAAAAAAGCATAAAAAATTAATTCGAATGTCTGTAAAATAGAAGTTTTAACATGTCGGTAAGACCGCTGCCGACGACTCTGTTTCGGTTTCGGCTGTAGATCCTATCTCGGTCGGACGCTAATTTTGAGCATGACTTACAGTAGCAAGTAATAAATTAATTTATTCTCAAGGTGAGTGCAGATATTCTTTAATTCATTTGTGGGTGTAATAGTTGTGTTTATTTTGAAACTAGAGTCAAATATGTTTATTTTTAGATCATTCCCACTTACCTAATGGTACCCACCAATTGCTGAATGTTGATAAAATAGAGTGCAAGGAAACATACATATTTTTTTATTTATTTATAAACTAGCTTTTGCCCGCGACTTCGTCCGCGTGGAATAATAATTCCCGTTCCCGGGGGATTTCCGGGATGAAAACTATCCTATGTCCTTTCTCGGGTCCCAGACTATATCTGTACCTAATTTCATTCAAATCGGTTCAGTGGTTTAGGCGTGAAGAAGAGACAGACAGACAGACAGAGTTACTTTCGCATTTATAATATTAGTACGGATAGTCTACAAAAAAGGTAAACCTAATTGACATACACAGTGACAATTAATGTCAATTTTAATAAATCTATTCCTACTAGAGAGATAGAATTTCGGCACAATATGTATGGATCTATCATTAATCTGTGTTTGTGTTTCCAAATTCATATAACCCGGAAGTATTTAAAAAAACGAGTGCATAGGCATCTACTGGGTAAGCTCGCTCCATCGTAGGCCCCGTCTATGCCCTCGGGCTAGTCTGGGACCAAGAGCAAGCCCATAATAATAAAATAAAAAAATACTATAAATAGCTTATTAATCTGAGTCCACAGATAGGTAGGTTATTGAAAATACATACAAATATTTCCTGGGTGGTTTTTTTATATGTGCTGGGTGGGAACAAAAACTTCCCCAACTTACCTAGCTAGTCAGGGTTACTAACCACCAGACCAACAAGCCTTATACTAGGTGTATTTTTGGTCTTGCACAACCCGCTTGGAGATGATTCTACTCATGAAAACAAACAACAATCATCTCCTAGCGGGTTGTGCAAGACCAAAAACACCTACACCTAGTATATTTGACGCTTATACACAATCTAAGCCGCGGGTAGAAGCTAGTGAAAAATGTTATAAGACCTTACCTCCTAATGCTTGTGTAGCTCCGGCGAGTGAAATAACACTTTTCTTGAACACAGACTGTATGCAGCACGCCATAACACCGGCTAGCACTGTCGCGAACTGTATGGCTGCACCTGGAGACAAGGACATTTTACAATACAATAATCTGTATATATAAAAAGGTAAACTGACTGACTGATTGATTGTTGATATAACAACGCACAGCCGCTGGTCCTAGAGACATGAAACTTGAAGATGTTCTTTGTAAAAAGTGAGTATCCACTAAGAAATATATTTTTTTAAATTCCTAAGGATGAGAAATCCTAAGGGCGTTTAATAGGGTATGGAAGTCTCACGCAGACGAAGCCGCGGGCATATACAATAGGCATTTAGTAAAAAAATAAATTTGAACGAATTAACGACAAAACAGAATCTGAAACACCACACAGTGTTCTAAAACAGGCATAACATACGTGGACAAAGAGCCGATAGATTTAAATAGGATAAAGCCCGTTACAGACTCAGCTATAATACGTATTAATATGTTTATAACTTGGCATATTACTATATATTTTCTATACTAATTTTCGCGTGACCGCACACTCAGCTATAATATATATTTCTGTGACGTCACCAAGCGATACCGTAATATACATTATTGCATATTACGGACACTAGGACGACCATCAATAATGAAGGCAAAATATATATTTCTCAGTGTGTGGTAGCTTGCTATAATATATATTATAGTACGGTATATTAATATATATTATAGCCAAGTCTGTGACGGGCTTTAGGCGGGTCAAGTTACCGCAACGGTCGTTATGCAAGTCTTAACGCAGTTAGGGATAGAAGATAGAGGATAAGGTGACGAGATGACCTTGACGAGGGTTGGTTCGATGAAACGACGAAAAAGAAAGTCTTGAAGGACTCAGGGGAGAAAATAAAATGAACAATATAAAGCTTAATCAGTTCCTAAGTGCAAAACTTGAGAACTTCTGGACCAATTCCTCTACTTTTGTTTTTCAAATATTAATTACAATTAGAGCTTCTTATTGTTATGTAGAAAAAAATTGAAAAATCCACCAGTGAATTTTCAAATATCAATGTCAAAAAATACTGTTTCCATTTTTATTTAAGAATCCGAGGTAAAACTAAGGCATAACTCGTGTTAATTTGATACGCAATATCATTAACCAGAATAAAGAAACGTGAAGTCAACCAAAACAAAAACATATTTGCAAAAATTCTAAAACATTTGCAGTTAATCAGATATTTTATTAAGTATGCAACACTGGTTACATCCTCTGAGAATAAATGAATAATCAAGCTTAGAATAAGTAACTACAAGGACTAAATTTGTATGGATAACATGCCAAATAAGACAGTTGAAATACAAATAATAGTTGTCTCCTGTGCTAGGTCCTGCCTAGTATCTTTGGGTACTAGGTGGGTTGTAGCATGGTGTTATAAAGCCTTTACAAAAATACTTTTTATACGATTTTTAAACGATTATAAACGATTTTTAAACGGACAACGTGAAAAAGTCATTTCAATCTAGTAAAAATACGTAATAAAATTTAAATTTCGCGGGCTACCTTGAACATCACCTTAATTGACTTTAATAATTTTTGATGATTTCCCCTTTTTTAAAAAAAAATACTCACATAGAGATAAGAAGAACATAGCTGCTTTCCAAGGAGTGGGATACACTTCAGCATCCGTAGCAAGCCCGTAGAACGAGAATGATGCACAGTTGTTGTGGTCGTTTCGCATGCGGATACATCTGGAAAAGAAGAAAGAATCCATACTAATATTATAAATGGGAAAGTGTGTCTGTCTGTCTGTCTGTCTGTATGTTTGTCTTTCTTTCATTGCAAAACGGAGCGACGAATTGACGTGATTTTTTAAGTGGAGATAGTTGAAGGGATGGAGAGTAACATATTTTATTTTATTTTATTTATTTAGGAAAATAAACAGTTACACACTACAATAATATAAAAAGCAATTACAATACAAAGTGAGCAAGTGTATAACCCACGACATTTTCCACAGATTATAAAGAAAAAGAGATTAATGCACTTTACGTAGTGCGATTGCAAATGATACTTATATAATATTATTGTAAATAATGTGCTTTAATTATATAACGAAAACTAAATAGGCATGCAAATAGAAAAAAGAAAGAAACATCATTATGTTGATAAACATACATAACTGGGTTTAAATTTCTGAAACCCTTTTGTAGACTAGGCTTCGGAATTTATTAGTGTTAAAGGCGAAGATATCAATATTGTTGAAAATTTGGTTAAACTGGGTAGTAATGCGACGTAAGGGCGCGCGCAAGCCAGCATTCGTACGCGTTGATGTTATAGCAAAAAGTGGTCTCGCACGCACTCCACGGCTCACTGTAGTTCTAGGTACTACGTAACAAATCTTATTACTAATATCAATACAGTCATATGAATGGTTGCACAAGTTAAATAAAAACATTAAAAACAAAAACATAGGCTACCTTTTGTCTATTTTTAACGCGAGCGAAGCCGCGGGCAAAAGCTAGTATTTAAATAATACAGTAATTGTTAGTACAAATGAAACTAAAGAATTACTGTAAAGTGAATGCTCATAAGTGACAAATTCACCACAAACCTTTTTCATTTGGAAATTGTCTTTTTATATTGTAAAACCAATGAAGGAGTTGTTGGTGTGCCAATATAAATAAATAAATAAAACAAATTCCAGTTAAAGCTGATAAGAGGACGTAAATGTACTTATTATGAATAATACCCTATTTTTAATACATATATTTATAAACTAGGGACTAGTTTATTTTCTTCATATATTTATTTATTTATTTATTTATTTATTTAACTTTATGTACAACACCGTACAGAGGCGGACTTAATGCCTTAGGCATTTTCTACCAGTCTACCTTAGGGTGATGCAGAGACAAAACATAGTAGGTGCAAAAATACAGAAAAGTTACAGGAAGTTAAAATAAAATAATATAATACTTAAATAAATATAGAAATACATATATAATAATAATAATATATAATATTAATATATATATATCCATACATACATTACTAAATAAAACTAGCGAATATATAAACTAGCGAGTCACCGCAAATTCGCACGAACGTTAAATAAAGATCTTCAATTATTCTGGTTTTTCTCTTCTATAATAATATGCGTGAATTATACATACAAACCTTTCTCTTGAATCACTATCTATTGTTCGAAACCACATCAAAATCAGTTGCATAGTTTTAAAGATCTAACCATACCTAGGTACAGGCAGATAGCGACAGTGACTTTTTTATACTACGTAATAATGCACATACTAGTTTAGTTTAGTTTTGCTGGGCTTGTCCGCCCTTAGCCTCATAATTGGGCTATTGTGCGTGATTGACTAGTCGCCTATTCCAACCATCCCACAGTTTCCCAGAATCTTAGTAAACTTTTCGGTCTGCTAAAGATATCTGGGAGTGACCCGGGGTGTTAGAGTAGTTCTGCCCGTTGTTCGGCCACACTAGTGCACTCCAAGAGGATGTGTTGTGGCGTTTCTTCTGCCTCTAAGCATCCTCTGCATAGAGGGCTGTCTGTAACTCCTATTGTGAATAGGTGTTCATTCAAGGGACAGTGACCTGTTATGGTTTCTATAACTGTTTTGATTTTGCATGACTGTTTTGAATGCATACTATACACAAACTATCTTCTTAAATCACTATCCATTAATGAAAACCATACATAAATCTGTTTCCTAATTAAAGAGCTCTAAGCATAATACAGACAAGACCCTTTATTTTGTACTAGCTTCTGCCCGCGGCTTCGCTCGCGTTAGAAAGAGACCAATAAACCTCACTGAGCCCGAGACCTTTCCAACGAATGCAAAACCGTGGAAATTGGTTTGTGCGTTCTGTAGTTATAGTGTCAGGAAGGAAAACCCGACTTATTTTTATATAGAAGACTAGCTTTTGCCCGCGACTTCGTCCGCGTGGAATAATAGTTTCCGTTTCCGGGAGATTTTCGGGATGAAAACTATTCTATGTCCTTTCTCGGGTCCCAGACTATGTCTGTACCAAATTTCATTCAAAATTGGTTTAGTAGTTTAGGCGTGAAGAAAAGACAGACAGACAGACAGACAGGCAGAGCTACTTTCGCATTTATAATATTAGTACAGATTAACTGTGGAACTATCTTGAGCGTACACAAAAAGATTATTGGGGTTGTATAGGCGTGAAAGAGCTACATTGACCATGGTAAAAGCATCCAAAACATATCCAATGGCGTTTTTTTTTATGGATAGGAAATCATCAAATGACTTCTCCCGCCCCTGAAGAGGGAAGAAGGGTCAGACTTTTACTGACTAAAATCCAATAATGTCCCTTCGGTTACCCTTATATATTCCGGGGCCGCGGTAACTATTAGAAGCATCGACACGCCGTTGACACGGGTCTGGTCCTAGTCGGGCGGTGAGCTACCTACCGCTCGCCTTCCGCAGGCCCACGCCTCCAGTGGCCATCATCTTGCGACTCTCGACAACTAAGCCTGGGTCTCTGTCCGGGGCGTGAAGCTTGACTGCTTCGCAGGAGGCGACGGCTTCCTATTCAGTCTCGCCACCAGCGCCGATCGCCTCTGCAACGACACGGTGGTGGTTCGCCCAAGCGGGGCCTACCTCCACCGTATGCTACACCGTGTCACGCAGGCGTCACTTCCGCCCGATTCTGACATAGGAACCTCCAGAAATGTCCGTGTGCGGTGAGGAGGATCATCATCTCCCTAGCCTTTTCCCAACTATGTTGGGGTCGGCTTACAGCCGAACCGGATTCAGCTGGATTAGCTGGATACCAGTGTTTTACGTGAAGCGTCTGCCTATCAGACCTCCACAACCCAGTAACTGGGCGACGATACCCTTTGGTTCGACTGGTCGGACTTTCTGGCTTCTGAATACACCTAGCGTCAAAATTCTACAAATGACAACCGGGGCTTAACATGCTTTCCGAGGCACGGGATGTCAGTGATGTCCAAGATAAACTATAGAAAGTACATATGAATTGAAAAAGTCACATTGGTACTTGCCCGGATTCGAACCCGTAACCTCTTACACGTGCCTTTATGACGACCCAGATGTGTTATTCATCGGCCAATATTCTTTATTGTACACCAATAGGACAAAAACAGTAAAGGACAATACAAACAAATATGCAAGAGTACAATAGGCCGCCTTTTTTCGCTAAAAAGCAGTTTCTATTACATACTATCATTTATATTGCTTGCTGCGGAGTAATTTTAAAACTGTGAATATCTTCAAAGGTGTTTTTTGAAATTATAAATGACTTCCGCACAATGAAAATTACGCTAGGGGCATTTTGCGTTTTAGTAATTTTATATTATCTCCGGAACTACATGACCAATTGACATACTGTAAATGGCAAATCTTATCTTTATGATGTCCTTGTGATACTGAAATAATTTATTGTCATAAGAATTAATATATTGTTGCTCAAATAATCAACCAAACGTAAGTATGCCGAAAAATCATTTTTTTAATGCAATAAAAGAAGTATAACAGATAAAATATAAAAGATAGAGATATGGTATCGCGGACTTTTTTGTAGAAATAATTAAGACAAACTAAGTTGCCATACATTGTTTTTAATTTTAAGCAACTGTTTAGGCAGCGTACGCAAATAATTCTGTTTTATGAGGTAATTTTTTCCGACTTGCTAGACAAAAGTTGCAATAGCTCGGTTAATATACATGTTATAAAAATAATTTATAGCCTATAGCACTCAGGAATAATGTAGCTTTCTGCCAGTGAAAAAATTTTTGGAATTGGTTCATTAGTTCCAGAGATTACCCCAAACATACAAACTTACAAACTTACAAACATACAAACTTACAAATTTTACCTCTTTATAATATTAGTATAGATGTATTATGAAGACAAAGGTCATAGACCCAGTGACTGACCCCTTAATCTAAAAAATAATTGACAAGTGATGCTGAAATTTAAGTAACAATAAATAAGTATGGATTTTGAGATAAGGGGTCTTTGACTTTGCTGCAAACAATGTTGTGAGCTTCTGATGAAGAATTCTTGTTAATTATTAAAAGAGTACCTTGATAAAAATTAACAATCATTTCCTTTAGTTATAAAATTTTAACTGAAATCATTGCAAAATACGCCCAAAGCTTTTGGCTCTGGCTGCACTAGCTATAGTCTATTTTTTTTATTTAACAAACGAGTACTGAGTGTATCTCTTTCACATTTCCGGTATTGACAGAGAGAGATGGGAAATTAGTCGAGGCGAAGCCAACACTTTTAACACCAATAATAACTGATGCTGATTATGTGAACCAATTGAAACGCAGACAAAATTGTGGGTACTCGTTTGTTAAAAAACAACAGACTATAGTAATATGAAACAGTACGATGCTAAAAACTGTGTTTTTGAGTTATATAGTCTTAATAACTTAAAACCAACTTAAAATGTTGACATTTTGTAATATGCTTACAGTAAAATTTTATACACAAATACATTAAATACTTAAAGTTAAAATTTAAGCAAAGTTTAGTGCTATAAGAATGAATATCTTACACTCTAGGAACTTTAGTTAGTTACATTCTTAACTTAGGTATGTGCCCAGTAAGTTATTAAAGGAAATGTTTCAGAATAAATGCAAACAAATATTTTTAAAGTTCAACTCACCTGTTGTAAATACCGACACTAGGAACATAAAAACTGGTGATATTATTCTCGTTAAGCACCACAGGCTGCCCCATAAGCCATTTCGGAGTCATAATACCAGTTAATATTAACATAAAAGCTACCAAACTCAGTAATAGCCACGCTAAACTTCGACCAGTAACTATAACATAACACATGATTGATATTTTGTTCGTTCTGTATGTGCAGCGTCAAATATGATTCAAATTTAAGTTGTATAGTATTGATAAATAGTTTAAAAAAATTAAAATAAATACGAAAATAAAATCGTGTCTGACAGACAACCAACCAAAATGAAGTTTGACAGTTTGAGTGTTTGACTTTTTGACAACCGAATGCAAACAGTCAGAAGAAACTTTTTAATTGCAGGAACTTGGTATCTTGGTAAATTGAAATAAATAGATATGTGTACTGCACATCATGCCATATTAATACTCCCCTAAAGCCGGATTTACATTACGAAACTAGTGGCTTGAAATTAGTTTTATAACACTAATTTGACCAGTAATTTCACGTATAAATGTTCAATTTTACACGTTACACGTGAAATTATAATTGTGTTCTATTAAAACTAATTTCAAGCCACTAGTTTCGTAATGTATATCCGGCTTTAGCTTCATTTTTAAGCTTTCACATGTACATGTTATTTTTTTAAAATTATGAAGTTTTAAGAGACTTGAGTTTCGATGTTTTAGAAAATAAACTCAAAGTATAAAAACATCATGACTGTATTATTTTATTAAATCATTGCACTCCGCTATGTTTATGGTTTTATGAGATATATTTTCTATTGAACACTTCAGCTCCTATTATGAAGAAAGAACGCGTGTTGTGCCCGTGACTTGTCTATATTTACATATAAAGAGGAAATATTTGTATTTTTGTATATCCGTACTAATCCTTACTAATATTATAAATGCGAAAGTAACTCTGTCTGTCTGTCTGTCTTTCTGTCTGTCTGTCTGTCTGTCTCTTCTTCACGCCTAAACCACTGAACCGATTTGAATGAATTTTGGTACGGATATAGTCTGCGACCCGAGAAAGGACATAGGATAGTTTTCATCCCGGAAATCCCCCGGGAACGGAAACTATTATTCCACGCGGACAAAGTCGCGGGCAAAAGCTAGTTTATTATAAATGCGAAAGTAACTCTGTCTGTCTGTCTCTACTTCATGTTTGGTACAGATATAGTCGGGTACAGATATATAGGTGTACCAGGAACTGATGACAAAAATGGAAAATAAAATATGATGACTACAACACTGGGGAAAACGGATTAAAATGTTTTGATACTTGTATTTTTCCCCTAAAAATTTATTACACTTATTGTTTATTAACAATACTAGCAGTATTATAAAGAGGAAATATTTGTGTGTATTTTTGTTTGTTACTTTTTCATGCAAAAACTACGTAATGGATTTTAATGAAACTTCAGAAATATAGATTATATTTTATATTATATGATACTGGGTGAACAACTCTTATCACTTAGTGGTATTAACAATAGATAGGCGATTCCCAGACTTACTGAATATGCGTATAAAATTTGGTAAAAATCGGTAAATCCGTTTTCGAAGGTAACTAACACTGTGACACGAGAACTTTATATATAAGACTAGCTGCACCCCGTGGTTTCAAGATTGCGTTTGAGTTGCACCTTCTTCTTCAAAAATCTTCCGGTACACATGATAAACAATACTTTTAGATTGTGATCGCAATGGTTTCTTAGACATTTTTTAAGTTTTAATGAATTATTGCAAAAAAAAAAAAAGCAATTATCGACAAACATAATTAATGTAATGTCACTTGACAGATGACATGACGAGATTACTAATTTTCCTTTTTTGAAACGGAACCCTTAAAGTGATCCTAATCACTTTGTTGTCCATCCGTCCGTCTGTTAAAACCTTTTTTCTCAGAGACGCGTCGAGATATCAAGCTGATATCACATACTCAGGTCTGCAATTTCTCAAAGCAGTAAACAACTCAAATTTCTAAATCAACGTAATAAATAGATACGGCTGTTTATATTCCTTTTACATATTGTATATTTAGACATTTGCAAGGGAATCAAAACCTATAGGGTACTTTCCATTGACCTAGAATCATGAAATTTTCAAAAAGCAATGTCAAGTAGCACAAGTAAAGGAAAAACTCCGAAAACCGTTGATTTTCACAAATTGTTGAGGGATGTAGGTATACATATTACGGAACCCTCGTTGCCCTCGTCTGACTCGCACTTGACCGGTTTTTTAGGTGAATGTGAGTGACCAAAATTAAAATATGTTTTAAACTTTCAACGATCAGCCGAGAGCCGGCTGTCGGGCTGTTATTGTCTTTCTATTGTGTCTCAAATTACGTATGTTTGAAGGTTTAATAAAAAGTGAGCTATCTGAATTATATAAAATGATTCAACCCATTCACTATAAAATAATTTATTTACACGATAAAGATGAAGAAAATTGTGTATTGGTTTGTGATTAGTTTCCCAATTTGGTTAGGGCTTGCAAGTTTGAACGGCTTCTTCTTTGAAAGGCTTCTGCCTTCTTCATCTACCTTCTGCAATAATTCGTCGTATACCTAGTACTAGTACGCGCCCATGTAATAAGCCAAATTTATATGTTACGTAATATATTATATATACATATGTTAATCTCTTTTAAATGGATATGAAACAAAGTATCAACATTGGCGAGTCATACTAACCAGTCAACAAGAGCACGCGGTCTAAAATTGAAAATTGCGTGTAAGCTACTCCTTCTTCTTTACAGAACTATCGGTATACTTTATAAACAGTGCTTCTGGATTGTGACCGCAGTGGTTTCTTAGTCATATTTTCACTTTTTACTAAAGATTTCTTGAAAATAACAAATGTAAACAAACAAACGTAATGTCACTTGACAGATGACATGACAAGTATACCATATGAAAATCATTATTCGTTTAATCGTTTTACTTTTAATTTGTCATCAGTTCCTGGTACACCTATACATGAGAAAGGACATAGGATAGTTTCCATCCCGGAAATCCCCCGGGAACGGGAACTACTAACTTCACGCGGACGAAGTCGTGGGCAAAAGCTAGTAACGAATAAATTCAAAAACTACTGGATCGATATCAAAAATTATTTTTTCATAAAGCTACACTATCCCTGAGCATCACGCTATGTCCGACAGGAGCGAAGCAGTAACCAACCAAAAACCTAACGTAACGCGGGTGGGTTAGGGTGAAACGTAGTAAATGTAGTAATAAATAAAATAAGCAGCCAAAGTAATTTAGTACCGAAAATATTTGAGTAGTTAATAATACCTTTATTAAACACTAGCTGTTCCCGCGGTTTCACCCGCTTAGTTCCTGTTTCCGTGGATTTTTTGGGATAAAAGCTATCTTGTAATCCTTTCTCAGGCTATGGACTATCTCTGTACCAATTCATTTAAATCAGTTCAGTAGTTTTGCCGTGAAAGACAGACAAACAGACGCACACACTTTACCATTTATAATATTAGTATAGATTTATAACATACTAGCTTTTGCCCGCGACTTCGTTCTCGTTCCCGAGGTATTTACGGGGTGAAAACTATCCTATGTCCTTTCTCGGGTCCCAGACTGTATCTGTACCAAATTTCATTCAAACCGGTTTAGTGGTTTAGGCGTGAAGAAGAGACAGACAGACTGACAGTGACAGACACTAGACAGAGTTACTTCCGCATTTATAATATAATGTGGATTGCTTTGAATGACAATGACAACATTGAATGTTTGTTTTGTGTCTGGATGTGATTTATCTATATATGTATGTATTAAAAAAATATAAGTATGTTTATCAGTTGTCTGGATAAGTTATTATTATTTTTTAATTTTGACGCACACAGCGCTCAACTATGAATTAAACTGAACGCATTTTTAACACAACGCCAGCCCTAGCGCCATCTGCAGTTTCATCATCAAATCAAATACGGTTTTGTTCTCTCTTCTTCCTTGTTGTTTCTTTTCATTTGAGTGCGTGAAAGAAATGGTTAATTTAAACAGGGCCTATTATTTCCTGTATTGAATTTTGCAAATCAATTTGTGATCTTAAAAGTGTACAACGTTACGTTGCATCGTGTCGCGATAATTTCAAGTGAAATGTGGTCGATGACAGCGTGAAAACGATTGCTACGTAAGTATAATCCGATCAAATAATATACATCGACAGTACAGTATTACTACTATTAGTTTTACAATGAAGCGTATTTTGTAGTATAATAAAAATACCTGTCAGTCATTTGTCAGGTACAGATGTGTACCTACCTGTATATTGTCAAGCAAAGAAATCAGTCGTAATTGAACAATTTATTTTATATAAATCGTTTATTTTATGATTATTTAGTGTTAAATACAGTGCCATGAAGTGTGTCTGTGAAACCGTGAAGGTATGTGCCAAGTGTGTGTGGTAGGGTATTGAAAAAAAACATGTTGTCGTTTGCCCTTGTTTAGGTTGCAAAATCTTGATTCCTTTGTCATGTGCATAGTCACTTTTACTTTTTCTGGTAAGCATTGCTTAAAATCGATTGACGTTTACTAAATCCCATTTCCCGCTTTAAAATTTTTGTTAGTGTTTTTTCATGTTGTGAAAGTGGGTACACTGGTCGTATGGGATATTTTTTTATGTAAATTAGCGTTCCAGTTGAACAAGCAGCTACTGTTCAGTGAGTTTTGTTTAAAAAATGCAGTTATACTTGATTGTTATCCTCTTGACATAGTTTTTTTTTGTTGCTTGTCAGTAGACATGTAAAACTGACAGAAAGAGTTTCTATGCAAATATATTTAAAACAGCTGGATATTCCAGGCAGAGGTGTTATTGTGTAAGGCCTAATTTGTCATTTACAGCTATGTGTCAAAAAAAAAGAGTAAACTCTTTGCATAGTACCTCATCTGCCTAGCCTTTTCCTACAAAACTTCCTACATGGTCTCCTTCCTCCTTCTATTTAAATCTAAAATTGTAATAAGCATTATTGATCTTTCAATGCCAGCTATTGTTTGTTTGTCTTCAAATATCATAGACAACAGCTTAAAAGGCTGTTTGTATTGTTTTCCTTTTTCTTATTATTACTACTACTTTACTCAAATTAGTCATTGAAATTCTCTGAATAATCATCAGTGTTTGATGATCTACTTATCATATTTTCTATGTTATTTGCCAAGCTGTGAATCTCCCATGAATATGACATTAAAACCTTCATCTCAAACTCAAACTCAAATCATCTCTCTTCTAAATCTCTGTTCCTTGAATAAAAAAAAAATATTTTGATAGTTATTAGTTTCTTCAAAAAGAACAACCATAAAGGTTCTATTCATTGTGTAAAATAACAATTTAGAACAACTTACATAAATTCAGACATTCCATAGTGGCCAGGCATATTCACAAACACCCTTACTTATGAAATCTTGAGTTTTGCCATCTATGTATGTCACAATGAATCATGCATCTTTACAACAGCCAAAAAACAAGATGATAACTGATGGTAACTGAATCACTCCTACAGCAGATGTTGCATAGCCAAACAATAAGAAAATGATAATGCCATATCTTTCTAACTGCCTGCGAGTAGCAGTGTTACCCACAATGTCTTACTGCTCTGCTCCGCTCAGGTGTTATAAATCCTATAATCCATACTAATATTATAAATGCGAAAGTAACTCTGCCTGTCTCTTCTTCACTCCTAAACCACTGAACCGATTTGAATGAAATTTGGTACAGATATATTCTGGGACCCAAGAAAGGACATAGGATAGTTTTCATCCCGGAAATCCCCCGTGAACAGGAACTATTATACTATGCGGATGAAGTCGCGGGCAAAAGCTAGTACACCTCATAAATCTTACTGTCAAATACAAAAAGCAGTTCTTAAGTGCAGCTGGTAGTTTCAGAGATTCTCTTTAGCTATATTGAACTAGCATAGATTCCATCTGTTTGTTCAGAAAAAGACAGTATAAAAAACATGGCATCTATCACTTTCTTCGTTGTGTGCATTTTGTACCACTTTCTCTGCAGTTATTGCATATTAGATAGTGACTGAATGAATGTTATTCAATTATTCATGAATACAGTATACTCTATCAAGTCTATCACTATTTTTACTAATATTATAAACTTACTATCCCCTGCAGTTTTACCTTCATTATTTCTTTGAACACACATGATTCAAGACACAATAGAAAGACAATAGCAGCCCGACAGCCGGCGGTCACTTGGCCGTCGAAAGGTTAAGCTAGTTTTTTGGTTACTGCTCTGCTCCTCAACAACTTTCAAATTTATAATAGGTAGGATTTAGTAAAATTCTAAAGATAACTCTGTTAGTCATCTGTTACTTTTTAGAAATCAAAAATATTCGGAACTGTTTACAGACAGACACCTTTGAATATGGTAGTTTCCACCATTATCAATAGACGTACTTTTTATGAGCTGTCAAAACGCAAATCTCCTATAGACTTTGTATGCCAATACCAGCTTGTGACGTCACAAGCTAACAACCCTATTGACTAACTATTTATTGATTTTAAAGCAATTAAAAATCCAATTTTACAGTAAATTAAAAACAAATCCGATGCTTAGGACTAATAAAAAGATAGTTTTTATAAAAAAATATGTCTTAGATTTATCGGTTAATAGTGTCAAATACCGTATTGTCTTGAAGTCAGTCAGTTTTCTGAAGCTAGTTATTTGTTCCAAGCAGTAGGTTCCCTTAGGGTCCCTTGGTTCTTCCATGCAGTAGAACCGAGGGCATTACTTAATGCACATTTTATTATTTTGCTTACAAAAAAGGCAGACTGTTGCTATGGTATACTGAAATTTCTTGAAAGTAACTACTGTTTTTTTATTGTAGGTACAAAATGATGTTACAATCAAAGTGGCATTGATTGAAACATTGATTGAGACAAAAATGGATTTTGTCTTAACTAAGTACTTGCATTGAGGACATCGAATTCCTTTGTGACTGAAAAACTGAAAATAAAACTACTTATAATTATAAAGTATAAAGACTTACAGTTACTCTTTTGACCTTGAACTATGAGATATCAAAACATGAAATTGTTATTCAAAAGAATACATTGAAATCTAGCTGTTTGCTTTGTATTGTGGAAAATTTTGAAAGGCAAAATGATAAAAGAGGCGATGATAGTTTAGATTTAAGTAAAACTGTGGTTACTGGCCTTCAAAAAAATAATAATACTTTTAGTTTGTAATTCTACTGAAAAAGAATACTTTTGAGTAATTATTTCTTTTTAACACAATTTTGTATAGAAAAAATATGTTGCAATAATATCAAATTATTATTGCAATACTTAAAGATTACTGCCAGGCAAAGACAATAGATCTTTCTTTTTTTTCAGTTTTTTTTTTAAGTAGTTTTGCCTGTATTCAAACTGATACATGAAAGATAGTCTTAACCACTAGGGTATTATATTTCGCAATATAGGAAATAAATCCTTTCTTTTTCTATTCAAGTAAAGTATAAGTTCTATGCAATGCCAGTAAGGTTTAATTTCCAATGATTAAATAAAGTCTACGTATCAAATTTAAAGTCATTATGTAGAAGTATTATTAATTTGTTTTGTATTAAAATTGAATAAATATGTCTTATAGTTGATAATATATCGATTTTGATATCAATTTCATCTGAAGGGAAATATTATGTAAATATTATTGCAAGTAGGACATGCTCAGTGTGTTATGGGTAAACATAGTTCTTTTAAAAAACAACATTTTTGTACTATCATCAAAACAAGGGCAGATGAAATATTAACACATTTTCATTTTATGTTAGTCTTTAAATTCTCGGCTTTTCTCTGCTGCAATATGCATGTATAATTCACATAAACATTGCTTTTAAATGTCTATTTGTCTGTATATACCTGTCTATTAGACGGGCCAGTTGGTCTAGTGGTTAGTGACCCTGACTGCTAAGCCGGAGGAAGTGGGTTCGATTCCCACCCAGGACAAATTTTGTGTGATGAGCATGATAGTTTGTTCTGTGTCTGGGTGTAATTTATCTATAATATGTATGTATTTATAAAGTATATAAGTATGTATATCAGTTGTCTGGTTACCATAACACAAGCTCTGCTTAGCTTGGGATCAGATGACCGTGTGTGAGTTGTCCCAAGATATTTATTTATTTATTTGTAAAAATTGCATAAAAATCTGTTCAATAATTTTCGAGTTTTCGCGAATTACAGTGAGATAGAGGTCATCTTTGTTTTATTGTCACTATGTAAGAATAAAGAAAAGAAATAAATATTTTTAAGGCAATACCCGCATGGAAATCTGTTTCCAAACTAGGCTTGACAGTCATCATCTCCCTAGCCTTTTCCTAACCGTATTGGGGTCGGCTGCCAGCCTCGCCGGATTTAGCTGGATACCGGTGTTTTACGTGGAGCGACTGCCTATCTGACCTCCACAACCCAGTAACTGGGCGACCCGATACCTCTTGGTTAGACTGGTCAGAGTTTCTGGCTAACCAGTAAGGGTGCGTCCACATCTGGCGAACGTGCCGCGAATGTGCAGCTCGCGAGACGTTTGCGAGCTGCGCGCGTGCATTTTTGTACGTGCGCCGCCGTCCGCGCGCAGTTCGCGCGTGTTCTAAGCGCCGTACGCGACCAGCGCGCTAGCGGCTCGCGTCTTTCTTCCGCCCGCGCTTTAAGCACGTATGTACTGAGCCAGTAAACGGAACTGTAAGGCTGAGGCTACAGTAGACAGCGATTTGCGATGCGACTGGAAAAGCGAATCCAGATAAACATGGCATGGCTACATATAAAGCGAAAATCCGACTTATATTCGCTTCCATTTTGCTGGCACGTTCATGTGGCCAATGCCGTGATTTTAGTAATATTGTTCTTATCGCGAAAGAAATCAAAAATCGCCAGTAATATTTGATATACGGTGTAGTCATATACGCGAGCATTCATTTATTTATTCTAATCGCTGATGAGTCGCAGGTCGGGTCGCGCCCTAATGTAGCCTCAGCCTAAGTGCGAGAATGGAGTGCGCGCAGATCGTGCGCCGAACGCACGCCTTTAACGAGCCTTGCATGAGTTGCGCTAAAGAGGCGCACCGAACCAATGCCGTGACAGCATGCGCGCAGCTTGCGGGTAGCTCGCATACGGCTCGCGAGCTGCACATTCGGTGCGCATTCGCCAGATGTGGACGCACCCTCACGACTGTCAAAGTTCTACGAATGACAACCGGGACCAACGGCTTTACGTGCTTTCCGAGGCACGGGTTGTGAGTGATGTCTAAGATAAACTTTAGAAAGTACATATGAATTGAAAAAGTCACATTGGTACTTGCCCGGATTCGAACCCACAACCTCTTACACACGAGGCGGGCGCCTTTATTCACTGAGCCATCACGACACTGCCAAACTAGGCTTGACATTATTCGTTTATAATAGTTACCGTGACCTGACCCCGGAACATAAAGGGCAACCGAAGGAACATGAGTGGGTTTTAAATCAGTAAAAGTCTGACACGCCCTCCCGCCGCACCCAGGACGGGAGAAGTCATTTGATGATTTCCCACTCCCAAAAAAAAAGTATTATGACACACTTTTGACCCACCTTACGATGTTGTTCGTTTTTAGTTCTAAGTAGGGTCAGTCAGATGCTACGCGGACGATACTTTGGTGTTGGCCGGTGGGCACTCTTTCGACGAGACCATTCAGCTTTCTGAGATAGGTGTGACAAAAGTCGTGGCCGCGCCTCACAAAACTGAGGCTCTTTGGTTTCACAAACTGCCGAGAACCAGAGAGCGGGTGGCTCTCTGGTTCTCGGCAGTTTCAGCTCATCAGTGAGAGTTGGAGATGCGCAAGTCCAGGTGAGTCAATACATAAAGTACCTTGGCCTAACTCTGGACGGTCGGTGGGGCTTCGAAGAGCACTTCGAGCGCGTGGTCCCCCGCATTGGGAAAGGTGGCCCTCGGGAAGAGGTTCGCCGCCTTTACGCTGGCGTCGTGAGATCAATGGTCCTATATGGGGCACCTGTGTGGTCAAATAGACTTTCTGATGTCCGTCGCTGCAGGACTAAAGTTAATAGTCTGCAGCGGAAAATGGCCATTCACATTGCACGTGGATACCGAACAGTATCTTTCGAGGCGGCAACTCTCCTGGCACGCTTTCCACCACTGGACATCTTGGCTGATATGGACTCGAGGGTCTACAGCCGGATTCGCGACATTCGCCAAAGTGGCAATAGCGTACCAGGAATCGTTATAGTGAGACTGAGGCGGCAGGAACGGCGACACGCGCTCGAGAGGTGGCGCGAGCGGCTACAGCAGCCGCAATTCTCGTGCAAGCGCGTTGTCGAAGCCGTCTTGCCGCACTTCGAAACCTGGCTGGAAAGAAAGGAACGCATCTCATACAGACTCACTCAGGTGATGACCGGGCACGGTTGCTTCGGTGAGTACTTAAATAAGATTAGGAGAGAGGCCACGGCAAACTGCCACCACTGCGGTGGCGCCATAGACTCTGCTCAGCACACATTGGAAGTTTGTCCAGCGTGGGCCGCAGAGCGACGAGTCTTGGTCGCCCAGATAGGGCAGGATCTTTCTCTGCCAGCAGTGGTGAGGGCTATGCTGGCGAAGCCAGAAAACTGGAAGGAAGTTGCCTCTTTCTGTGAGGCCGTGATGGTCCAGAAAGAGGCCGCCGAGCGGGACCGTGAGAGAGCCGATCCCACCCGTAGAAGAAGGCGTCGGAGAGGCAACCGCCTCGATGCCTAACACGCCGAAACCCCGCTTGCATCATCTAATGCAGGCGGGCCTTTGGAACCACGGGTACTCAGAGTGGGGACTCTGCTCGCCCATCGAGTGATTCCAAGAAAGACGGTGGCACGGTGACCACGTGCTGCCGTGCACAATTAGGGCGAGAGGAGACCGCTGTACAGTCTCCTCAGGGATGTGCCATAACAGGCGTTGCACGGAGGGGGTTCCGGAATGGTCTTTTAAGAGGTAACGGAGCTCCTTCTTTGTGCTGATGGTGACCACCGGGGTGGTTTTAGTGAGGTAAAAATCCCACACTCCCTGGCTTATCCCCAAAGTCCAGGCGCCTTTTAAAGGTTTCCCCCCGATAACAAAAAAAAAAAAAGGGTCAGTCAGATAATTATGCCAACATTCAACATACATAACCTACGATGGTAACCAGACTGACAATATTTCATTATCCCAAGGAACATAGTCTACAAATTCATACTTTGCCATAGAAATCTTGTTTCAAACTGTTTTATTTGGCTTGTCCTGTCTGTTGGATCAAATTTAGTAATAAAAATTTTACCCCCTTCCCTTTGACCAATTGATCTGAAATTTGGTACACAGCTATAATTCTGATGACAATACCACTTCGTATATTCAGTATTCTAATATTATTTAATTTCATATTTTTTTTTGTTTCAGAATTGACAAGCGCGAAGCAACATAGTGTAATAGCAATAGTGAAACAGATAAAAAAAAATTATGTATATAGCGGCTGAATAAAGCTGACGACACACTGTGATCTCTTTACGTGATTAGTATATTTTTTTTTATTATCTTATATGAATCGTGTGTAGCCCGTTACGATTATTTATGCGACATTGAATCGTCATGAGTTCGATCAGCAGTACCAACGTGAGGCCGCAACTGCCTCTGCGGCAAAAGGACTTCGATCAGGTAAGGATTTTATTTTTTTATATTTACTTTTAAGGCTTAACTAAAGTCTTAGACTTCAGTTGAGCCTTAAAAGGTAAAAGACGCTCTCAAATCTATTGCTGTCCTTATTTTTTCCCTTTAGAATGACAAGGACAGCAAGAGACTTGAGAGCGTCTCAGAATTGAGTGACGTCTATTAATACGGGCCTTAGTAACGTCTGTTCATCTCAGGGCGAGATAAATAGACGTCATTCAGCACAAACTTTGCTAATCTCTATACCTGTCACTGTTACACAACTGTCAAACGTCAAGTGCACGATAGAGACGGGACATGGCTAAGCCAAAGTACGTGCTAAGTAACGTCTTTATTGTAAGGAATATGGTGCCCTGAGGCGGTTTTTAATTTACTTTTGATGTCCTTGTTGAAATTTTTAACGCTTTTTACCTTTTTTTTCTTTACAATCGTGTGGTATCATTGAGCAAAAATGGAAAATAATGTAAAACTGATTTATCATTTACTACTACTATGGCAAACTTATTAATCTAGCCTTTTTTATTGATGTTTGTTAACGAACATTTAATCGTTAACAAACATCGTTAACAAAATCGTACAAATAAATATATTACATTTAAGTATACCTATACTTAAATGTAATATATTTATTTGTACGATTATGACCAGATAATCGTTTGAGCATGTTTACTTGAAAATACAATATTCAAAAGCTTAAGAAAAACTTATATCTATCTATTGCTCAATTTGACACTTGTTCATTATAGAAAAAATCTTTATTAAAAAGCAGTACTTATTTTATTAGTTAAGTATGTGCCTTATCTAGTGAACATGGCGGCATCGACCACAAGAAATGGATATTATTATATCTTACGAAATAAGTCATTAAAATAAAATATAGCAAGATAATATAGTTTTCTACTCATTATACAAACACCAGCACAACAAAGTACCTACCCAAAACTGTATTTTTTTCCCAATCGACTTTGAACTTAATGTTTTTGCTATAAGATGGAAAATCTGTTAAAAGGATTTGGCAAATTGTAAAAGCTTACGTCCCATATGACTATTTACATGGTGGCTAGGATTTACTTGAGTTTGCTTTGAAAAGGGCGGTTTTCAAACAATTTCCATCTCTTATTTTATCCCCATTTTACCTTTTTTTTTTATGGTGAGTGGGAAATCATCTAATGACTGCTCCCGTCCTGGGTGCGGCGGGAGGGCGTGTCAGACTCTTACTGACTAAAACCCACTCATGTTTCTTCGATTGCCCTTATCCCCATTTTACCTCCTTGAGCGCTCAAAGTGTAAAAGGTGCACACTTGGCCCAAGTATAGAATATAAAACCTTTGAACACACGTGATTCGAGACACAATAGAAAGACAATAGCAGCGCGACAGCCGGCTGTCGCTTGGTCGTCGAAAGATTAATAATAATTCTCTTTACATCATCATTTTCTGTCCAAGAAATCCTGAAGAAACAATATTAAAACTCAGATTTCGACGTCTTCTCAAGTCCAGACTATAAAAGTACCATGCAAAACAGCCGAACCTTTTGAGGAAAGTGCCAGAAACAATTTGGGTATGCCTGCTCAACAGCACGCATGCGCTAGCCGCCATAAACTCAACTCTAACCTTTATTACAGGTTAGTTTCAAAGTATTCCAACTCGTAATTTGAAGGTCAAAAGTGTCAAAGTCCCATGTCATCATCGCTATGGCCTTTTCAATTATGTAAGGGTCGGCTTCCAGTCTAACCGGATTCAGCTGGATATCAGTGTTTTACGAGAAGCGACTGCCTATCAGATCTCCACAACCCAATCACTGGGCGGCACGGTACCTCTTGGCTGGTCAGACTTTCCGGCTTCTGACTACCCGTAACGACTGTTAAAGATCTACGAATGACAACTGGGATCTACGGCTTTATGTGCTTTCTGAAGTCCTATTGACAAAGCCACTAAGATGCTAATTTGCATGAAAGGTGAAATGTTTATAATAGTTACCGTGACCCTGGAACATAAAGGGCAATCGTAGGAACATGAGTGGGTTTTAGTCAGTAAGAGTCTGACACGCCCTCCCGCCGCACCCAGGACGGGAGCAGTCACTGGATGATTTCCCACTCACCAAAAAAAAAAAGAACTATTAGGCAGTCACGACAGTCCCATAATGATTTATTTCTTTTGCTTTTTTCTTCGCAAAAGTTTTCATGATTTCCACCTTCAAAAAGGCCATATTTCAGCAGTTTTTTAAAGTATTTCAATCTAAACCAGTAACATAAGTCCCAAGACGAGAAAATAAATTATCTTACCTGCATCCTTATACTTAGTTCTTAATTAAAATCCTGACGATCACGTGTGGACCTTAATTAAAATAGTTTATTAAGTTTCTACTCACACTTCTAAGACAATATGAAAGCCCTTTATTTATACTGTTGTAATTCACGTGTTGTGTGAACGAGGTTTACTGTTATATATTAGAGATTTTCAAAATTCCATGTCATCATCATCAGCCGATAGATGTCCACTGCTGGACAAAGGCCTCCCCCAAAGAAATCCACACACATCGATTCTGCGCCACCCGCTTCGATGACCGCGATTTTGAATTCGAAATTCGAGGTCCTGTAGACCTCTTGACGGCTTATTCCACAAGTCCATCATAATAAATCCTGTCTAAGGGGAAAAAGTAGACTTTCATTAAAAAAAATACCAAGAATCCCTTCGATTTCGGGTTTGGAATGAGCTTTAAGTTTTTTGTTTTAATTTGTAGTTTTATAATGTAAGTAAATAGTAATATCCTTTGCAAGTTTTGGCCCAGTAGGCCAATGTGACCTATGTCGACGCCCGTTCATTCTTCTTAATTGAATACATTTTCAGTTTTAACACTGAAGTATTACGTCCAAAATTAGTTGCGATAATTTGACAGTTTTGGTTAGCTTAAGGTGCTGTTTTTAATTTATAAAAACACATTGGACTCAGCATTTTTATGGCATTATCACTAGTCATGGCAATCAGGCAATATGACCCATAATCTCGAAAAAAGAATTAAAACGTCTCATAAATTTTATTAATAGTTATGTAGGTTAGGTTTATTAATATTCAACACTAATCACAAGTTTAGAAGACTAGCCAAGGGATTGTAAATCTTATAGCTTTATCACAAAAGCTGATATTGTGAACAGAACATTTGTCGTCTTTTAAATGAAGACCATAATTAGAACAGTAATATATTCACATATTTATATACGTACGGCCGTCACCCTTATAAGTATCTAATACAAATATACACAGTCTATATTACAACTAATAAGTAAATAAGTAATTAGCAATCGAAGACAAATAACAAAGGATTTCTAACCATATGGCTTTAAAAATAAAGTCCATTTAGTAATGACGCCTACGTTAGTTAGAATCGACCCACTTTGGTTTGACAATGGGTTTTAGTTACCGTAGATGTATTTCGTCATTGTGACGTAAGTAGTTTTCTACAACGGAGCATTTTTTCCGGTGTTCTGGGCATGATAAGATGGCCTATTGTTGCAGATTCTGTGTGTAACTGATGCTGTAATCAAATGTTCATTGGTTCCTCATCTAGAGCTCCTATTTTAAATATTCAGGTCAGCTTTCTTTCTTGAAGGCTGCTGAATACTGTCATAATTTCCCTAACCTCTTCTCAACTACGTTGTGGTCGACTTCCATCCTAGCTGGTTTTAGCTGGATACTAGTGTTTCAAGTGAAGCGACTGCCTATCAGATCTCCATAACCCAGTTACTGGGCGACACGATAGCCCTTGGATAGAGTGGTCGGTCTTTCTGTCACCTGACTACCTGTAACGACTGTCAAAGTTCTACGAATGACAACCAGGATATTTTTTTGTTTAAACTTTATGCACAAAAGTACAATGGCGGACTAGATGCAGGCATTCTTTACTATTCAACCCAGGGTGGTGCAAAGATATCATGGCAGATGCATTTTATGCGTTTTTTTGCTATAATTGTAGATAGACGATACATAAATACGGCGGGGTTATTACCTATGAAACAGCAATGAGCAATATTTGCGCAGTGATCGCGCGATCGTCAAAAAAAATCGTATTATGTATGAACCGATTGCTAATCGCTCGCTGATTGTTCTAATGCACTTATTGCTACGATGACGATAAAGTAGCAATCGCTGGAACTAATTAAATATCACCTTTAACAAAAAAACAACTTAACTTTGCTCTTAAAAACCATACTAAATACGAAACCACCAAACGAAAAAAGCATATTTTAGTTAACTGATTGCTCCACAGAGGCAGCACTATCGCTAGATTGCTATTTGACGTGACATAATTTGGATTGACGTTTGAGCAGCAAATATTGCTAAATTATCGCGATCGCTCAGCTATTGCAAGATACGTAATCCCGGTGCCGGACCTTCACAGACCACAACCTCAAAATGTCATGACATTTTTTAGGTAACACTGATTGCCAGTCTTATGGAGGCCATACACGTTATGCATGATGGTTATAACTATGCATGCAAAACCGACAAGCATAACCGAGTTTCATACTACACATACACGTTAGGTTTTGCATGCACCGTCTTGCCATGAACTCTTAGTTGACTGACCACCTAGTACGTGACGGGGTGTGTAGGACGCCAATACCAAACTATTATGGACGACGACGATGTGTTAGCTGTACTTGGCCTTACACTTGTTCTGCAGAACAGAAAAAGAGTTCGCACTGAATGAAGTTCCAACTGCGATAGATACAATTGCATGCACTTGCACGCTTATTATCATGACACTCATTACATTCATTAATTAACCTCATATGACCCTCGTTCACCTCACATGGCACTTATTCACCTCACATATCAATCATTCATCTCACATAAAAACTTTTTTCAAAAAAAAAGATAACCGACTTCAAAAACGAAAAGCTCAAAAATAACTATTTCGGAAGTCGGTGGCTTCTCTTCTGCCGGTCGAATTGTGTTGCCTTGCCACCGACTTCCGAAATAGTTATTTTTGATCTATTCGTTTTTGAAGTCGGTTATCTTTTTTTTGGAAAAAGTTTTTTATTTTTTACTTTTTAGTTAGAGTCCCAACTACGTTTTAGAGTAAGTTTCAAAAAAAATTTACGTTTTTCTATAAAAAAATTGAGGAGTTCCCTCGATTTCGGCATGATACCATCATTAGATTCTGGACCTGATGGCAATGGGACCATTTGGGAAGTCTACCCTTTCAAACAAAAAAAAGAATTGTTCAAATCGGTTGGCAAACGACGGAGATATGCGCGAACAAACATAAAAAAAAAACATACAAACATTCGAATTGAGAACCTCCTCCTTTTTTTTGAAGTCGGTTAAAAACTGCGAACTGCGGCAGGCAAGCTCGCCGGACGCCACACACGCTCGGTTATGCTCGCGCGCAAACATAACCGAGCGGCATAAAATATCAATTTTGATATTTGCTCGGTTGCATGTACATGCACCGATAACTGTACAGTTTACACACGCTCGGTTATGCTCGCGCGCAAACATAACCGAGCGGCATAAAATATCAATTTTGATATTTGCTCGGTTGCATGTACATGCACCGATAACTGTACAGTTTAATCACATACACGCTAGGGCTTGCCTGTCGGTTATGCATGCACGGCTAAAACCATCATGCAAAACCTAGCGTGTATGGCCTCCATTATGGAGGCCATACACGCTATGTGATTAAACTGTACAGTTATCGGTGCATGCAAACTCGGTTATGCTTGTCGGTTTTGCATGCACAGTTATAACCATCATGCAAAACCTAGCGTGTATGGCCTCCATTATGGGTGCATGTAAACTCGGTTATGCTTGTCGGTTTTGCATGCACAGTTATAACCATCATGCAAAACCTAGCGTGTATGGCCTCCATAAAAGTGGATGGACGGCAACCTTTAAGTCAGGGTTACAAAGTCGAAGACCAAGCCTTAGAGAAGGGTCACATAGTTACAAATCCAAGCCATTAGGATGGACGACCCCAATCGTTGTTATCATAGCTGGAGTTCAGTTAAATACGATCGGTTTGATTAGAACGTTATCGGTGATTTATCTAGACCAGGGGTGGCCAACTTGAGTAGACCTAAGGTCTACTTTTTACTAAGGAAACCCTGTGCGATCTACCAAACACATAGGTACCTACTTCTTGAAATCATAAATGAAATAGCATAGTTTCATGTTTCATGTGTGGACACAATCATATATTTTTTATTGACCAGTCTTAGTAGGTTGTTTACATCACATTTGAGATCGTTTCCTTAGATTTACTTAACATTATGTCGGTCCTGTATATTATTGTGAGCATTGCGCCTGAGCATTTTCCACAAGTTTATCATAATCAGGTTTGTAGTTGGAAATTGCCAACTACAAACCTGAACAAATATTTAAATTGTTTGCCTGGCTACGATCGACTGGACTAGCAGTAGCGATCGACCGGTTGATCGCGATCGACCGGTTGGCCACCCCTGATCTAGACCATAGCCAGGTCATTCTTCGCCTTAATGAACCCTCTTTGGATTCGCCCATATGCCAGTGCATTATTTGTCTTTTCTCAATTTTAAACCTTCGAACACGTGATTCGAGACACAATAGAAAGACAATCGCAGCCCGACAGCCGGATGTCGCTCGCTTGGTCGTCAAGGTTAATGAGCATTTTTTTTTGGATGGGTTACCTATCATCAAATAACTTCTCCCGCCCTGCGTGTGCAACTTTAACTATAAACTTTAACTTTTGACCGTTGGGCGTTGCTTGTCACAACGCGGAATCGAATTATCGACCCTGATCGCTGAAGGTAGACTAGTAAATGCACCATTGAAGTCCAAAAATTCAAAAATATTCTGTTCTGGACCCCAGTTCTTAAAACTTTTAGCCAATATCAGAGATATTACATCATATCGTACTAAAAACATTGAAACAATATTTTACGCTTTCTCGATTTTTTGTACTCGAAAATCGGCATTTAAATCGATCTGTCATAGTTGTATTAGTGCACTACATAGCGACAAGCCGATTTGATTGAGTGACAGGTTTAGTTACCGAAAAAAATCGATTACACCTTTTAACCTTTCGACAACCAAGCGACAGTCGGCTGTCGCGCTGCTGTTATCTTTCCGTTTTGTCTCGAATCACGTGTGCTCGACGGTTTAAACGTAGCTTTACCCTCGGTTAGGATTATTCCGATCTGTCACCCCGCTTTGTCCCCATCGGGGGACAGATAGGAAAAAAAAGTTCGATCTGTCCCCCAGTTAGCAATGTGGGGACAGATCGAACTTCGTTCACTCTTTTACAGTTTCATTTGTCCCCATATCACTGATATGGGGACAGATGAAACTTTTTATTCCTGTTTGTCCCCCACAGAATTTAATACATTAATTCTAAATTCAATTAAGGATTGAAAATTTAGGAAAACAAAAGTACTAGGCGCGCAGTAATGTGAAGTGATATTGTGAGAAAATGTAAAATACTTAGATAAAGTTATGACAGGTTTATACGTCAAAAAATGTATGGTTACACAGGCTTTATTCATGACATAACTTTACACAGTGTTTATTATTATTAGTAAGGGCATTAGTATTTTAAATCAATCAAAAGTACTAGGCGCGCAGTAGCGTGAAGAGGTTAATAGAAAATGTGATCCAGAGCATTCCTATTCCACAAAGTGTCTACCAATATCACTCGCATAGTGCGGGGACTAAGTAATAAAATTATCGATATAAGAAAACATTTATTATTAAAGAAGATCACATTTTCTATTAACTATTTCACGCTACTGCGCACCTAGTACTTTTGATTGATTTAAGTACTAAGTATCTCACTATTTTAAATTTTCTCACAATAGCACTTTACATTACTGCGCGCCTAGTACTTTTGTTCTCCTAAGTTTTCAATCCTTAATTGAATCTGGAATTAATGTATTAAATTATGTGGGGGACAAACAGGAATAAAAAGTTTCATCTGTCCCCATATCAGTGATATGGGGACAGATGAAACTGTAAAAGAGTGAACAAAGTTCGATCTGTCCCCCAGTTAGCAATGTGGGGACAGATCGAACTTTTTTTTCCTATCTGTCCCCCGATGGGGACAAAGCGGGGTGACAGATCGGAATAATCCTATGTTCCGGGGTCGCGGTAATTATTATTAGATATCGCCACAGAACTATTCCGCAACCCGGGCAGGAGAGGTTAATGAGCATTAAGTCCATCTTTTCGCCTTTGTGCATGGAGTTTAAATAAATGAGGTTTGTCCCTATCTAGCTGATGGAGCTGAATACCAATATGGTTATACGACAGCTTATCTCCAATAACTGGACATTCAGTATTTCTTGGTAAGCAAGACGTAACCGAGGGATTATTCCGATCTGTCACCCCGCTTTGTCCCCATCGGGGGACAGATAGGAAAAAAAAGTTCGATCTGTCCCCACATTGCTAACTGGGGGACAGATCGAACTTTGTTCACTCTTTTACAGTTTCATCTGTCCCCATATCACTGATATGGGGACAGATGAAACTTTTTATTCCTGTTTGTCCCCCACATAATTTAATACATTAATTCCAGATTCAATTAAGGATTGAAAACTTAGGAGAACAAAAGTACTAGGCGCGCAGTAATGTAAAGTGCTATTGTGAGAAAATTTAAAATAGTGAGATACTTAGTACTTAAATCAATCAAAAGTACTAGGTGCGCAGTAGCGTGAAATAGTTAATAGAAAATGTGATCTTCTTTAATAATAAATGTTTTCTTATATCGATAATTTTATTACTTAGTCCCCGCACTATGCGAGTGATATTGGTAGACACTTTGTGGAATAGGAATGCTCTGGATCACATTTTCTATTAACCTCTTCACGCTACTGCGCGCCTAGTACTTTTGATTGATTTAAAATACTAATGCCCTTACTAATAATAATAAACACTGTGTAAAGTTATGTCATGAATAAAGCCTGTGTAACCATACATTTTTTGACGTATAAACCTGTCATAACTTTATCTAAGTATTTTACATTTTCTCACAATATCACTTCACATTACTGCGCGCCTAGTACTTTTGTTTTCCTAAATTTTCAATCCTTAATTGAATTTAGAATTAATGTATTAAATTCTGTGGGGGACAAACAGGAATAAAAAGTTTCATCTGTCCCCATATCAGTGATATGGGGACAAATGAAACTGTAAAAGAGTGAACGAAGTTCGATCTGTCCCCACATTGCTAACTGGGGGACAGATCGAACTTTTTTTTCCTATCTGTCCCCCGATGGGGACAAAGCGGGGTGACAGATCGGAATAATCCGGAACATAAAGGCAACCGAAAAACATGGCGGTGTTTTAGTAAGTAAAAGCACAGATTACTAAATAGTTACTACGTAAAGTCTGACACGATGGGCGGGAGATGTCATTTGATGGTTTCCCATAAAAAAATGTACTGGTTACCCAGCCCCCAAACAAAATGTAAAATGGATTGTCACAGACACCTCCGACATAGATCTGCCTTCCCGCCTTTTTGTCAAGCCCACTTCAACAATAACCGAATGGCTGTCTATCTAATGGCTGTCTACCTAACATAACTGTATACACTGACGCACAAAATGTGGGTTATCGACTTGTTTTTGTCTTGAATGTGTGATGAATAATAGTGTTTTTTGTATGGCTCATTTACTGTTTAGTGTATGGCTCATGCGTGCGAAAGCTACTTCATAAAAATCTGGCCAGCCAGTCATTTTTTATGTACGGATAATAAACATGATAACACAACCTTGACTATTATCTCACTTATTAAAAATGTAAACGGCCTTGATTCAGAGTACTGTCCAGTAATCCATTTGTTATACAGGCAATAAACTAATAATACCAGCCTATTATTGATCTTTGGGATACCATGACCTTTGACACCGTTTGATTTCGTTCTGCTTTCAATCTGGTCTATAGTTCTTCACCTACTTTTGGATTGTCCTATATTTTAAACTAGGTTTCGCCCGCGGCTTCGCCCGTTTGAATGGCGAACTTCCATCCTCTATTTTACTCCTTTAAATCTTCAAACACACGTGTTGGAGACACATTAGCAAGATAATAGCAGCCCGACAGCCGGCCTGCGCTTGGTCGTCGAAAGATTAGCGTCGAATTTTCAAGAATCCTCTTCACGAAGAGCACACCCCTTCCAAAATTCATGATCCCCTAAGAAAGGTTTTTGGCAATTCCAATCTTAAAGGGTAAAATAGGGAATCTTCGACATTCATTTCGAAACGCAGTCTTTTCCTACCGGGGTTGCGGAATCCATACTAATATTATAAATGGGAAAGTGTGTCTGTCTGTCTGTCTGTATGTTTGTCTTTCTTTCACGGCAAAACGGAGCGACGAATCGACGTGATTTTTTAAGTGGAGATAGTTGAAAGGATGGAGAGTAACATAGGCTACTTTTTGTCTCTTTCTAACGCGAGCGAAGCCGCGGGCAAAAGCTAGTAGTTCTAATAGTTACCGCGGCCCCGGAACATAAAGCGCAACCGTAGGTACAAGGGTGGTTTTTAGTCAGAAATAGCCCACACTTCCGCCCAGGGCGGGTAAACCCTTTGATGATTTGCAATTACAAAAAATAAATTAATTAAAAAGGCAGTCTTCATTTCATAGTATACATTTTATTCAATGACAGGACTGGCACCAGTCATTCTTTCAAGTAATCTGAAGCACCTTGGCATCTATTATGATTGCAGCTTCGTTGAATCTGATCATCCGTTTTATCGTCATCTTGACACCCACTGCGGTCTATATTTAGTCAGGGACGTACTCTGTCATCGACCGGTTATGATTCAGATTTTATTTATGTCTAACATCACACTTGTGCACTAAGAGACTACTAGACTAGGTTGAAGTGTAGAAGTTCGACTAAAGTGCGACATCATTTGTCAAATCATTAATTTTCAGGCCCGTATTAATAGACGTCACTCAACTCTGAGACGCTCTCAAGTCTCTTGCTGTCCTTGTCATTCTAAAGGGAGAAAATAAGGACAGCAATAAACTTGAGAGCGTCTCAGAATTGAGTGACGTCTCTATACGGGCCTCAGACACTTTGAAACGTCATTTACAAAACAAAAGTGAATCTAGTCTAGTCTTGGCGTATTTGGGTAATACAAAGTATACTCTAGACTTATTAGAATAAAGTTAATATTGCGTTGCAATCACGTAAATATTTTGCCAAATATAAATATTTATTGCTTAAACATAGGTTGTTGACTTATGCCAAGTGACTTCAGAATTCTCAAGAAGTTCCTTTCTAAAAGGCGGGTCTTACATTTTTAAATCTGGAATCAGTATTTTTGTTAAAGCCGTTACAAGCTAACGGCTCACCAGTTTTATCACCGTTCGTCTTTATATAAACTTGAATGTGCAATACAAAGGCAAAGATGATATTATGCATTTTTTTATGAATGGGAAAACATCAAATGTCTTATCCCGCCCTGGGCGGGGCGGGAGGGACTGTCCAGACTTTTACTCACTAAAACGCACCCTTGTTCCTTCGTTTGCCCTTTATGTTGCGGGGCCGCGGTAGCTGTTAGAACTATACCGCAACCCCGGCAGGCATTGGCCCTGGAGGGCCCCGTCACAAGATGATATATGCATGGTATGCCTGTAATACTGGCTGGCCTGTTGGTCTAGTGGTTAGTGACCCTGACTGCTAACCCGGAGGTCGTGGGTTGGGTTTACACCCAGAACAAAATTTTTGTTATGAGCATGATTGTTCATTCTACGTCTGGATGCAATTTATCTATAAAGTAATAGTTAGTCCGGTTAATTTAGACCAAAAAATGAGAGTGAAGTTTTAAAAAGTCCTAACAAGCTGAAAATAAGTAAAATTGTTCAAAACATAATAATTATTATAAACAATATCTAAAAGTTCCCCATCATTCCCGTGTATGGAAAAAAATATTCAAGGTTAAAGGTCCAAAAAAATAGTTTTTCGCGGTTTTCAGCAAAACGGTACGTTTTATCATAAAAGTACCTTCGACAAAATTGAAGATCATAAAATTATCTTTGAAAATGCATCAATACTTTTTTCCTTACGAGCCTCCGTTTCTAAGATATAACGATTCAAAAAGTTATAAAAGTTGTTATCGTCATTATACTTTTTTTAAGAAATTTACGTCGCATAGTCTAGATTTAAAATCAAAACACTGTTACCGGTAGACCGCTAGACCATAACGCAATCGGAAGCAGAATAATGCTAATAAAATCTAAACATTTACATAAATTAAAAAAGTAGACGTGCTGCATTTCTGAACAGTAGGCTGACATAACAGTACTCTTAACAGACTTTTAAAAAGTAGGTTACTCTCTACGTTAACACCTTGTGTTTTGACGGTTGGTACTTTGGTACACGTGTTAGTTTTATTAGGAACTAGCTTCTGCCCGCGGCTTCGCTCGCGTTAGAAAGAGACAAAAAGTAGCCTATGTTATTCTCCATCCCTTCAACTATCTCCACTCAAAAAATCACGTCAATTCATTGCTCCGTTTTGCCGTGAAAGAAAGACAAACAGACAGACCGACAGACACACTTTCCCATTTATAATATTAGTATGGATAGCAAGAAAAAGTATGCATGTGTGTTTAGTCTTTCGCAACTAGAGAATTTCTGCCCTAATTTTGATTCAATTGTTGATTTATCGTAGCTATGAATAGCTTCAGGAAGTTGAGAGGCGCGGTTTTTAATTCATTTTGACGTGGATCAATTTTATAACATGGCATACTTTTTATATGCAAGCGAAGTTATTCCAATTTCTCCATGAATGGTAAATAGTCATATGGTAGTCTGACGTCATTTGCCACCTCAATTGACTGATTTATTGACCAGTTCAATATATGTTTGTACTACCTAGTCAAGTCTACTCAAATCTGTGGGCTTTCCTCATCAGAGCACCTTCTTCAATCATTTTTTTTGCATTTTACCCAGATAATTTTGTGCACTTTAAAAGACAGACCTCTGAGTTTGTAATTGACCCAGTTCAATAAAAGCTTGCACTGTCTGAACAGGTCTACTCAAATCTGTGTGCTTTTCTTGCATTTGACCAAGACAATTGTGTAGACTTTAAGAGATTTTGGCTTCTAATTTGTTTCGGATGTTTTCTCCGAGAAGCCAGCCAAAAACCATCGGTCCAAACGTTCGCTTTAAATAACCAAAGAAAAAAACGAAGATTTCATTCCTAAATAAACTTAAGAAGTACTTGAATACATTGGTACTTACTTGCTCGGTTTCGAATCCACAAATTCTTGCATGTGAGGCGGGCGCATATACCAAATATATTGTTACTAGCTTCTGCCCGCGGCTTCGCTCGCGTTAGAAAGAGACAAAAAGTAGCCTATGTTACTCTCCATCCCTTCAACTATCTCCACTTAAAAAATCACGTCAATCCCTCGCTCCGTTTTGCCGTGAAAGAAAGACAAACAGACAGACAGACAGACAGACACACTTTCCCATTTATAATATTAGTATGGATTAGTATAGATTTTTATTTGCAGTGAATTTGTTCTTAGAGTACCTACTTAGTTTAAAAAGATTTAAAACCAGACCAACTATGGTGTAACTCTCTCATGTGTCAGTCTGTCAATTTCTCACAGTCTTACCGATTCCAACATGTCGCTTATTATGGTAACATCCAACAATACGTTGTGAACATTGAATCAATCACGGAATTTGATTTGCAATTGTACAGCCGAGTCGTTTTGATTCACTCTGCACTATTGAAGTAACTGTCTGGTAATTTGTGCTATTGTGACGTTTTTTAGCGTCAGGCAGATCAATGGCATCGGTGACGCTATCGGTCCAGAAATGTACGGTCTTGGGCCTATAAGCCTGCAGTAATCCATTGCTGATTCAGATTCATTTATTCCACATAAAATAGAGTACATCAAATGGAAATCGATCTCTTTAAACGCACGCCGTTTTTCTACATTTTCGCAACTTCTCATCCAGCTGCTACCAGCCATCCTGGCAAGATTGTCATTTCACCTAGCTCGAAGGCATCCTATCTTAAGGCTGCTACACACAGGCAGCCGGCTTTTGCCTAACGGCTCTTAAAGCTCTCTTGCCGGGTGTTTGTACTAACAAAGATTAAATTCTTGGGCTTATCCTGCTCGCCCGGCGGCAGTCCCGCCAGCATTGTGTGTTTGCGTTTGCCTTTCCCGGTTTTTATTCAGTAATATCGTCTATCCGAACGGTCATCGGTTCTACGGCGAAAATGGCCGGCAGAATGCGGCGGGTGAGCTGGGGCGTTGAGGCGGGTCGCTAGTAAAAAATAAATTGTAGTGTTGATAACACCATTGAGCCGACCTCCACAACTTTGACAAAAGTTTTTTGATAAATTTGCAAACCGACCTTGGTCGAACAGTAACCCCGAAGCTAAGCATCTCCTTGACCTCTGACACAAGTCAGTCGAGGTCAGAGGTTAAAAGGCTTTGTTTAAATAACCTTTTCCATTGTTTGTGTATAGATTTGCAGATTTAATTACTCCGTTCACTTCAAATTGGTGGTTTCTTTCATTTTAATTAACAATGTTATTCATATCTCTGTCTTCTATACGTCTACAAATTGTAAAATGGTTAATTGACTGATTGATTATTGATATATCAACGCATAGCCCAAACCGCTGCTCCTGGAGACATGGAACTTGGTGATCTGTCAAAGATCTTGAAGATCAAAAATCTTTAAGAAAAGATTTTCGGAAGTCCCAACTCTAAAGTGGTAAAATAGGGAATAGAAGTTTAGACATCCACGCGGGCGGATTCCAGATTAACCTTTTGTCGACCAAGCAACAGCCGGCTGTCGTGTTGCATTCATCGAATCACGCGTGTTCGATGGTTCAAACCATTTAAAAAAGTATTTTATCCCACCTTGACTTCCTGCAAGGATAACATCAAGTTAGCAGTGACCCTGTATAATATCCTAACGAGCCGTAAACACAAAACCCGTACAGGACGAAGTACCGTTCTAAAGTCAATAGTGACAGATTGCAGGCCCACCCATAGCGAACCAGTTGCCTAGCAGGAATAAGCAGCTGATCGACCGGTTTTTGTTTTAATCCCGGTTGTAATTGACAGTTGTTTTTATAATGTTTACTGAGATTTTATTAGTTCATCGTGGTTTCATCTGTATCATGTATGCGGCTGTCGGGCTGCTATTGTCTTTCACGCGTGTTTTCGCCATTGAGTAATGTACTTCGTACGTTTTCGCATTTAATCACGTTTGTTCGAAGGTTTAAGCTGGGTATTGACGGTCTTCTTTCCGCGTCAGTTAAACTGACGTCCATCAAAAATTTCATCGGGAGTGTTGAATCGTCACTCCAGAGTTGGTTGGCTGCCTAAACCATTTGGAGTGACGCCACTGTTTTACGTCTAGACTGACGCGAAAGAATGACCGTCAGTGGCCAACTTAAAGGTTATTTGAATTCTATTTTGCCCTATTTTGAACGATCAGATAAAATTCAAACTTTGCACATTTAAAAGGACAGAGATACAATTAGTTTAATCCTGTCAAATTAGCCAACGCCTGAAGTAAATCGATGTATTTTTATAGGCTGCATTTTTAATTGCGTCTTAATTTAGTTAATGTGGTTTTCTTAATTTGACAGGACTTAATTAATGTTTTATCTTCTGTCCTTTTTTAATGAAACGGAAAGAAAAAGATTGTCACTGAAGTTAATTTAAGTTTAGTTTATGAACAAGGAAATCGGCGCCAATGTTCGACTGTTTCATGCAATAGTTGTTATGGTTAGGTTAGAAAAATCATGAATAGATCAATTCTAAGATCTGGCCAAGAAATATGATAGCTAGATTTGATAAAGCCATTCAAGAATGAGTAGCCATAATTACGCATATAACTGATAAAGAGAACGTAGTTGAGTTTAATTATATAGCATATCAGTATCTACGTCATCGAATGCACACTTCGATATCCCTGTGTCATTGCTGTATCGGTCAAGATGTTTGTCATCATGTATAACTACTAGCGTCGGTGAGCCCACGTCATCTGAGGTAGACATATCTCTATCTATCGTTACATAGTATATCACAAAGTCGCTGTCGATGTCCGTCCCTATACAAGGTGTATTTTTGGTCTTGCACAATCTGCTAGAAGATGATTCTACCCATAAAAACAAACAACTTTCATTATGGAACCAACTCTGAAATATCGAAAAAAATATCTGCTGTTTCATACGTTATAGTCGGGAGGGCATTGAACCTTTGTTAGAACCAGCTGATATTTTCTCGCGATTTCAGAGTTCTGCAGGACCTAAAATACACCTAGTATATATGCTTAAATCTTTAAAACTAAGTAACGAATTTAGATGCAGTTTTTTTTTAATAGAAATAGTGATTCAAGAGGAAGTTTTTAAAGCAAAATCCGTGTTTATTATAGTAGAGAAAAGCCGGGATTTTTAAAAGATTTGTAACACCAGTGCGAAGCTGGGTCGCTGGTTATGTATAAATTAAATGGTAAACTGACTGATTGTTGAAATACAGGTGAAAGGAAAGTTTAAGTAGGCCATGGTAAAAACTACTTATCTTTCAACGACCAACCGACAGCTGGCTGTCGGACTGCTATTGTCTTTTTATTGTGTCTCAAATCACGTGTGTTCATATAATTAAATCGTTAAGATAGATTATTTAACTTGCGGGAAACATTAAAGGAATGTTTCCTTTTAGAAAAATAATACCTATATCTATTCAAGATTAAAATTAATCATACATCTAAACCTACCTCGTGATTCACATTGTCCCTTGAATAAAATCGTATGAAAATCAGTTCGTCGCTTTTTGAGCTTATCGCGTTTAGACGGACAGACGGGGCTTTTATATGCGGTAATGACGTATCGCACTTGACATATTAATAGTGTATCATTGTAAATAAATATGATTATGGGAATCCTTCTGTTTGATAATAACTAGCGTAAAATTATACGTGGCGAAGTCAAAACAAACATTGCATTTTTTTTTGTTTTTATTTGGTCTGTTTCATAGGATTCATTAGGTTTCTAGGTTTCTGGAGCCCAATTCTCGTGCGTTAGTTAAAATGGCGGATATCGAGTTATTTGGATAAATCGGTATTCTCAGTTTATCGAGTGAGATAATTATCCAACGGCAGCACTCGATATGCAACGATACGGATATCGTATGTGATTTACGCACCTACGCAGTGACAGTGACAGTTCATAAAGTGAAGTGACTGCGTTTCGTTACATGTACTTACATGATATCAAGAATAAAATCATGATCACCTCAAATATATTAAAATTCTATAATAATATAACATATTGAAGAAAGTGCTGTAACTTTGGGATATTTAATAATACACAATGCGATAAACAGAAAGCGGAAAAAATCCTCGATAATTATTTAATTTTAACTCGAGAAAATGGAACGTACTCGCCATGGACAAAGTGACAGGTAATATCTAACGAGCCCGAGAATACAATTAGCGATACTTTTGATATTTTTGTGATATTTTTAATTGATATAAGACGCTTGAGATCTTATCGAATTCGATATGGATTATTCCGATCTGTCACCCCGCTTTGTCCCCACCGGGGGACAGATAGGAAAAAAAAGTTCGATCTGTCCCCCAGTTAGCAATGTGGGGACAGATCGAACTTTGTTCACTCTTTTACAGTTTCATCTGTCCCCATATCACTGATATGGGGACAGATGAAACTTTTTATTCCTGTTTGTCCCCCACAGAATTTAATACATTAATTCTAAATTCAATTAAGGATTGAAAACTTAGGAGAACAAAAGTACTAGGCGCGCAGTAATTTGAAGTGATATTGTGAGAAAATGTAAAATACTTAGATAAAGTTATTTTGTTATACAGGTTTATACGTCAAAAAATGTATGGTTACACAGGCTTTATTCATGACATAACTTTACACAGTATTTATTAGTAAGGGTATTAGTATTTAAATCAATCAAAAGTACTAGGCGCGCAGTAGCGTGAAGAGGTTAATAGAAAATGTGATCCAGAGCATTCCTATTCCTATTCCACAAAGTGTCCACCAATATCACTCGCATAGTGCGGGGACTAAGTAATAAAACTATCGATAGAAGAAAACATTTATTATTAAAAAAGACTGACATCTTTCAGTTTTATTGTATATAATAATGTGATATAATACTTACTTGTCATTTTCATAATATGATATTACTAGCTGACCCGACAGACGTTGTCCTGTCAACTATGAATATTGAATTCGAATTGACATACTACCTACCTACTACCTACCTACTACCTACCTACTACCTACCTACTACCTACTACCTACCTACTACCTACCTACTACCTACCTACTACCTACCTACTACCTACCTACTACCTACCTACTACCTACCTACTACCTACCTACTACCTACCTACTACCTACCTACTACCTACCTACTACCTACCTACTACCTACCTACTACCTACCTACTACCTACCTACTACCTACCTACTACCTACCTACTACCTACCTACTACCTACCTACTACCTACCTACTACCTACCTACTACCTACCTACTACCTACCTACTACCTACCTACTACCTACCTACTACCTACCTACTACCTACCTACTACCTACCTACTACCTACCTACTACCTACCTACTACCTACCTACTACCTACCTACTACCTACCTACTACCTACCTATCTATATATATAAAACAAAGTCGGGTTTGTTACAACACTTATAACTCGAGATCGGCTAGACCAATTTTCATGGTTTTTGGTTCGTTGGATTTGTGCTAGTTTCAAATAAGATTAAGTTTAATAAAATGCCTCTAGGCTCTAGGCATTAAGTCAGTCTTCAAAATAATTAATCGATTCGTCGATCGATCGTTTTCTATTTACCACTTCACGTTACTGCGCGCCTAGTACTTTGGATTGATTAAGGTGATCTTGTGAGAAAATTAAGAATACAGTGAATTTTAAATTTTCGTACATGACAACTTCACGTTACTGCGCGCCTAGTACTTTGGATTGATTAAGGTGATCTTGTGAGAAAATTAAGAATACAGTGAATTTTAAATTTTCATACATGACTACTTCACATTACTGCGCGCCTAGTACTTTGGATTGATTAAGGTGATCTTGTGAGAAAATTAAGAATACAGTGAATTTTAAATTTTCGTACATGACTACTTCACGTTACTGCGCGCCTAGTACTTTTGTTATCTTAAGTTTTCATTCATTAATACCCGATTTTTTTAAAAATGATTCATCTTTTATAATTATGTTCTCGTCGATTTTTCATTATTTTTAAGATGTATTCTGCTATTCGGGGCGGGGACAAATCCAACGAACCAAAAACCATGAAAATTGGTCCAGCCGATCTCGAGTTATAAGTGTTGATACAAACCCGACTTTGTTTTATATATATAGATTTAAGTTCATAAACATTTCTTTTCTTAAAATTGCTCTGGATCACATTTTCTATTAACTATTTCACGCTACTGCGCGCCTAGTACTTTTGATTGATTTAAGTACTAAGTATCTCAGTATTTTAAATTTTCTCACATTATCACTTTACATTACTGCGCGCCTAGTACTTTTGTTCTCCTAAGTTTCCAATCCTTAATTGAATTTAGAATTAATGTATTAAATTCTGTGGGGGACAAACAGGAATAAAAAGTTTCATCTGTCCCCATATCAGTGATATGGGGACAGATGAAACTGTAAAAGAGTGAACAAAGTTCGATCTGTCCCCCAGTTAGCAATGTGGGGACAGATCGAACTTTTTTTTCCTATCTGTCCCCCGATGGGGACAAAGCGGGGTGACAGATCGGAATATTCCTTCGATATTATCCATACTTATATTATAAATGGGAAAGTGTGTCTGTCTGTCTGTCTGTTTGTCTTTCTTTCACGGCAAAACGGAGCGATGAATTGACGTGATTTTTTGAGTGGAGATTGAATTTCCAATTTATAGATAACTACCTAGCTTTTGCCCGCGACTTCGTCCGCGTGGAACAATAGTTCCCATTCCCGGGGGATTTCCGGGATGAAAACTATCCTATGTCCTTTCTCGGGTCCCAGACTATATCTGTATCAAATTTCGTTTAAATCGGTTTAGCGGTTTAGGCGTGAAGAAGAGACAGATACAGTTACTTTCGCATTTATAATATTAGTACTGATTAATAAATCTATTACAGTAAGTCCAGGTTTTCTCACGAACTCTCCTCCACCGATTTCAGTGATGTCTAAGATACCTTAACTAAGTAGATAGTACATAAATAATTATGAATTGAAAGAGTCACATTAGTCCTTGCTCGAATTAGAAATAACCCCATGTATGATTGGGATGTGCCTGCGATGGCAACTGTGAGGTTTCTTCTTTGGGACAATTCTGCCACACTATTCCCAACCACTGCAACTCCTGAAAGCCAGAATCAACAGTGGAGTCCGCCAGAAAACCGCCGAAGCAATGAAGCTCGACGAGTCCCGGAGAAACGCTTCAACTGTCTTGGATCCCGCAACGAAATTAATCAGAAAAGAACTGCAGAGGAGTAAGAAAAAAAATATTTCCATTTCCCTCTATAACAAGCAGGAGACAGAACAGAACTACGCCAATAGGCACAAAGGGGCAAATACTTACAACTGTGAGGTTTCTGATATTGCAGATGTCTAGTCGACTGTGACCATCAGGTGGACCGTCAGCTTGTTTCTCATCCAATAACACGGAAAACATACGTTCCCAAAAATACGTAACCACGCAAAATGAACCTAAGTCTAGATCTAGAATTCTAGACTCAACATACGCGCTTTATCGCGTCTTCCATACCAAATAACGTCACGGCACGTTCTGTCGAATAGTGCTCAGTTATCATACGTCACGAGCGACGCAAGCGCATCCCACGTCATAGGTAGACTGCAGAAGTACAACTTTGTGCGGAATCGAGTACTTATAACCTTTGGTCAGGCGAGAATGTCAATTTGACAACTGTCATTAATGTCAGGTGTCATTACTGCCATGCGAAATTGACTCTTATGAATTTCATTAAGTATATTGTTTTATCTGTGCTAAACTGAACCACAACCGTATGGTTCAGTCAACTGGCTTGGTCGACAAACTATACCAATCGCCAGATGAAGGGATAACTGCTAAGGCCGTCTGTCCACCACCGTCTTTGTTACGTCACCGAGAATAAGATAACAGCATTTCAAAATTTAAAAACATTTATTTAATTTAGACCGTTTACAGGCTCTTATGAATTGTCAATCTTGAAGCTAGTTGCTTGTTCCAAAACATAGATCTCTATGGAGAAGAACAAGCAAGAAACTCCAGCGCCGAAATGGCGGTTACCTCGTATAAAACCTTTGATCACACGTGATTCGAGACGCAATAGAAAGACAATAGTCCGACAGCCGGCTGTCGCTCGGTCGTCAAAAGGGTTAACTCAGCCCGAAATAATCTAGTTCTCGGTGACGTTGGTGGTGGACAATCGACCTTGGGTGGCTAAAACAGGTCAAGTGTAGTACTCGCACATAAAGGACCTGGTTTTTAGTGGCATTAATTATTATACTCCAAATAATGGACGGACGGACAGGTCGACTAGACGGATTATTTTACTAAGCGGTTTTTTAAAGTGATCGTTTAAAAAACGCCAAGTTTTATAAACGCGGACTTTATCAAATCAAATTAAGATATCTGGTTGCCTTTCCGGTTTTCCGTGCTTTCATATGCTCTTTCGATTTAAGATAGTTGATTTTCTACACTATCTTATATAGTGACTTTAGTCTGTCTCACAGTTATGTATGACGAAATAAAATTTTATTTCCGCGATTCTGATCGATCAACTTTCTCTCGCTTGTTAGTGCGAAAATGAACTCTATTTTAACGGCAATAAAGACTTTACCGTGATTTACTTAAAATACACCTGGCCATTCGCCAACATTTGGCGATTTGATTATTATAAAGACTTCATATCTTAGCTCTGGTTTTGATATTTTTGAAAATGAATTTTTTGGGTCATATATTTTAGTATTCCAGGGATCTCCAACTGTATCCATATAACTAACGCAGAACTATACGTTACTTGCACATACTTTGGGTTAGTTAATCTCGTCTCTATCTTTTCTTTTAGTACCTATGGGAAATCATCAAATGACTTCTCCCGCCCCTAGAGTCAGACTTTTACTGACTAAAATCCGCTCATATTCGAATGCCCTTTATGTTCCGGGCCACGGTAACTATTAGAACTATTCTACAACCCGTCTCTATCTTGCTATCGACATTTGACGTTTGTGTGAGAGTGACAGTAATATTGCTAAGCCAAAGTATTTGCTAAGTAAGTTTATGTGTCTCGGCCTAGTCTCCGTTGTTAGTTCGTTGAAAATGTTCATTGAACACGTGTATTTGTACCGCATAATAAAAATATAGTTAGGAATTAAAATGATTAAGTACTAAGAATGATAAAACCTAAGAAATTTGAAAATTACTAAGCCTGCCAACTTTTGCTCAATGATACAAACACGCTTTAACTGATCTATTAATTACGATACAGCACAGTTCAAACGAGAAATAAAGCAAATAACATACATAACTAACATACAATAACAAACAAAATTTTTTTCTTATAGCGAAATTCATTTTTTAACCATTTCATAATCAAGACTGTTCAATTCTAGGCCACTGCTATTTGTATCACAATGTTTTACCAATAACTCTATAATTATGGGGTCCATATGTATATTGTTGCAGATATGGGGCGACCTACAGGAGGGTATCGAGCAGGTATACAAGAGACAGCACATGGAAAAGAAGAGATATATGGACTTGTATACGTATCCTTTTCAAAAATATAAATACTAACATGGTTCTCCCTTACCTAGTTAGCTTGGGACCGGTTAAAAACATGTAGGTAAGTATAGATCAGCACTCTCCGATAAGAGTAATGGGGGGTGCCTCTAAAGACCCTCTCCTAATAGGGAGAAAAATTCTGGCGACCCCCTTACAGGTTAAAAAATTCTGGCAACCCCCTTGTCATACAAAGGACTTGTAATTAAAAGGCTCCGATAATGATGTTTGGTAAACAAAAAGCCGCGAGCGAAGATAAATATTATAAATCCATTCTTCTCACTAAAATTGTGTTTATCGTAATTTACCTTGGGCTTTTTGGCTCCATATGAGATCGGTTAACAGCCGACAATTTCCTACAAACTGTGGGCCCAGAAGCATTACATTTAAATATAACTGGAAAACCCGGCTTACACTATATAACATCAGCCTAGTAAATAAACATTTTAAAGTTTATGACTATTAGAGTGTCTAGGTGACTCGTTGGTTTTTGGCTTAATCGAAAGTCTGTAGGGCTCGCCATATCTTTGTCAGAGTCAAAGGCACACGACGTCTCATCTGACCTTCTTAGAGCCTCCGTTCTTTAATCACTTGTTTTTGAACTCAAATACTAGCAAGCAACCAGTCCCTGCTTCTCACTACTAATATCATGAATCATTTCAAGGTAAAGCAGCTTAGAAATCCGTTTAATAGTTTAGTGTTAATCACGAACAGACAGATGCAGCAAGGTCCTTGTTTTATAATAAGTATAAAAGCAAGCATTGCACAAATTGCATGACTGCAATACATTACTTAACATTGTGAAAATTTGCAGTAAGTAGACTGGCTAGTTTTTCCACCTGAAACTGTAGTAGCTTGTGCAATAGCGGGCCATCCACTAGCGTTCATTCCTGCCGGATTGTACAATCCTTACAGAATGAACGCCAGTGGATTTGCAACAACGAGAAAGAATGACGGTATTAAAATCCCACCATCCATCCCGTCGCGACAATCCTTACGGAATGAAAACCAGTGGATTTGCAACAACGAGAAAGAATGACGGTATTAAAATCCCGCCACCCGTACCGTCGCGACAATCCTTACGGAATGAACACCAGTGGATTTGCAAGAGCAAGAAAGAACGACGGTATAAAACCTCGCTACCAGTCCTGTCGCTACTGGCGCGACGCGCGCTGTGATCAAGTTAGTGTCTGTTTATAAATATAAATATGTTCTGCCTAAGTGTAGGGCCTGAGTGCCCGCTCAAATCGAGCGTCTAGCAGGGCGGGGCGTGCGGCGTCCATATCAAACAGATGCATTTACACGTAGGTGTCCTGAGTGGCGACCTAGTGGCGCGAGAACAACTTGCACGCAACGCTGCACGCTCCGCTCAACGCTCCGCTGAACGCTCTTCACTCAGTTCGTACACTAAGGCATTTTGATGCAGGGTGATGCAGAGACAAATCATGGTAGATGCAAAATGCAAAGGTACAAAAATAATACCAAAATTAAATATATATATTTACATAATATAGTAGTATATATATAAATACATATAGGTACACTCACATAAACATAAAGATAAATATAAACATAATTGTTGCAAAATGAAAATAATCCATAAAGATTATTCAAAATGACGAGCATTCCTTTCAAATGACAACAATCTTCATAAAATAAGAGGATTGTCACCATCCACACACGCGCAATCCCTCGGTATGGCTGACAAGATGCAAAGTGACAGGAATGTACACAAACGTGTGGATGGTCACTGAAGGATTGTTTTTCCTGCCGGACTGGCGCGTCGTGATAAAGCGAGGGGAAAGAACGAAGGATTGTGGTTTAGTTAGTGGCTTCAACGGTTTTATTTTATCCCGTCGCTTTTCTGTACGGATTGCACGACGGGACAAGCCTGAAGGAATGAACGCTAGTGGATGGCCCGCTAATAAATCGTTATTTAGTATTGAGAATCAAGTGGTGATTAAAGAACTATTGCCAGAATTCCTTCTTTGCTGATGTTTGCAGAACTTGATTGCGTTCATCGATCGAGTAATCCGTTGCAGTATGGCGACTATCTATAGTTTTCTGTGAAATTGTGATCCCCATTCAAAGATTTTGAAAAAGTGCGCAGCTAGCTACAAAATGGCCACTTAACACGTACATATTTTTAATGCCAATCGATGCTGTTTTTAAAACTGGTCGAAAACTATGAATTGTGAATCTTTGGCAGAGGCTTTTGTCCAGCTCTGGACGTCTATTGGCTGGTGATGACTATCCAGTTACTGAACCTGTCCTTCGCAGATCGTCGCTACCTCGAGAACAAAAAACCTATACACAAAGACAATATAACACAAGGAAACTACATTACTTCCGTATTAACTAGTAGTTAAATTACGTGTTGGAGGTTATTGAACGCCAAAATTTACGCGTCTCTTCCGCTGTTGAGATTCGCAATTATTTTGTTTTGTGTCGCAGTAGCGCATATATACATTGAGATTGATATATTAGACGGAGTCGGAAACTAGCAATAGTTGCAGAAATGATGAAAGAAAATTGTTTGTCCTGGTATGGGCATGTGAAGAGGAGGTATAAAACGCATGTAACTAAGATAATTATGAGCATGATTATAGAGGAATGGGACCCCTTCCATCCCTCTATAATCATGCTCATAATAATGTTGTGTGATAGAAGGCTAGAAATTGTGTGAAGAATGATATGAAGGAGAAAGGAGTGAGTGATAGCATGGTAAGTGCACTAGCAAGAGCGGATTTTTCATTGACAAATTCTTTACTCAAGATGTGTTTACTTCTTGTGAATTACACTAACACAACTAAACCATTTATGCAGTAACTGTCAGACTCTTACTCGTTCATTCGGGAAAAAAACAGTCGTTTGTCTATTTTTTTTAATACAACAATATCGTCTTGATAACATGGAAATGCTCAAAGTTGCTTTTTTGCTGATCTCTTTATTCGATGTTATGCGCATATCAATACACTTGAGACAAAACAATTGAGCGTTTTTTCAAAAGTTTATCTAACTTTTTAACCGACTACAAAAAGGAGGAGGTTCTCAATTCGATTGGTTTATTTTCAAATCAAAAGCAAATCAGTACAGCTTTCAGATTTTTGTCTAGCAACTATCGATTTGGCCATTGATAACTGACATTCAGAACAAGCTAATATTAAGTTTTTTCCGTGTTGAGAATCAGGCCAGACTTCTATTTAAAGCCATTAAAAGTCGTTCGAGTCATGTTTTGTAAACAACACGTCGAGATATCGATCGAGTATAATCGTACGTTTATATTTCGTTATCATCATTGTAATGTTATAAAAATTTTGCTTTTTTAGTGTAATCAGCATCGATCGAATTTGTTTCTTTTTATAATAATAACTTAAATTAGAGGTGGTCGAAATAAGATCTAAATTAATGATCTTTTTACGGTTTTTTACCAAAATGGTGCAAACCCTTAGGTGAGGGCTAGAAATGAGAAATTTTCATGAATATGTTGTATTTATACCATGTCGACAAAGTGCTAAAATAAAATAAAAAAAAAAATGATTTTTTGAATTTCCTCTTCACGTAAAGTGGTGACTTTTTTCTCTCGTGTACCCCGATATCATAAAATAGATATTTATTTTTTAATAAAAAAGTACAAATTTTGTATGAAAATTTACATTGCGGGATTTTCTGAATAAAGGAAACTGATTAATATTAATTAATACATAAACTAGGTTTTTGTAACGAAATATTCGACAACAATAGTGTTTGTTCTGTAGCAAAAAGTCATTAATAAACAAACAATGAATGACTATGTAGATAGATAGAAAACTACCGAGATGATTAATAACGCTCTTAAATTCAACAGAATTAGAGTTGAAAATTGCGTGTAATACTTGCGCAACGTTTTATCTTGCAGACAATTACGCATAAGATTCTATTTATTTTAATACCTTATCAATTTATCAATGAAACTATAATAATAGGCACACGCGTATGTCGTTAGCATTCGTCATCTCTTCTCATCTTTCTCGCTCAGACTTAGTATCTCTTTCGCACATTCAAGCATGTTTGAATCTTGTATTCCTACAGCCATCATCCCAGTGTATATCCTGGCTGTTATAGGGATTCTAATTCTCTTTGATAGACGTCCAAACAAAATGTTCAACCACTCATAATTGAATAAAACCAAGGTGGTGTTTGGGGCTACGTTCCGGTCCCGAAAGCCCTATCAAAATTGATAATTAATGGCAAGATGGCGTTTGGGACTGCGGTCCCAGTGCCGAAAGCCTTCATCCATCTTTTCTTTTCGGTCTACACACCAATCCTCTACATAAATACTCATAATATTGTCCTAGTTTTTTGCTTTTCATCCCTCCTCTTCACATGCTCATGTTAAGATAAACCAAGATGCATAAAAGACGATAGATAAAATATATAAACACATGATTAACCTTTTGGCCACTAGAGTCATGTGTAGATGACAAACAAAAATGTGCCTAACACGCCACGGTTACGAACCCGTGACAAAATTCTGTACATTTTTAAAAAGTTTGGCGATAAGGGCACGACTTGGCTGTTTTGACGTGGCGGTCAAAAGGTTATTGTACCGGTCGCTTTTTAACTCCCATCGGTCACCGTATACATAATGTTTATGTATGTATAGATAACTAAGAAACTATTCTTGTTAAACCCAATGAAACCCTGAACCAATCACAGTCACGTGTACAACTACTGCACGTCTGTGCATCATCAGAGCGCCAGCAGTACTTCCAGTGGTCGAGCCGCGAACAATAATGGCGGACGGTCGGCCAACTTCGGCGGGAAGAAACAGGTATGTGGTATCCGTAGCAGTTAAAGTATCAAAGCAGTGTGAGAATGGTTATCCCAAAAGGATTACTACCCTTTAGAGCTAAGAGGTCATTGGACTTTATAAATCTGTATATAAAAATATATCATAATGTGTGCTATTAGAGGACTTGCTGGCTTTATTACCCAGTATAGTTCAGGCGCTAAGGGTTCAAAACCAGGCAAGTAACAATTTTCTTCCATTTCTACTCAACTCTGCACCTTTAATGATTCTAATACATTTGTTTGTGGGACAAAAAATTGGAAGGGTTACCTTCATGTGGAAACAGATGGATATGACGGACTTCACGCTTCAACCAGCTACAATGTTTTAGGAGTCGGGGGTGTTCGCTCCTTCGACTGTTAAAAACTTTCAACCTAGAAAAATGGGGTTGTTCCGATCTGTCACCCCGTTTTGTCCCCATGGGTTGGTAAAATACTGAAAATACTAAGATACTTAGTATTTAAATCAATCAAAAGTACTAGGCGCGCAGTAGCGTGGAGAGGTTAATAGAAAATATGTTCCACACATTGCTAACTGGGGGACAAATCGAACTTTTTTTTCCTATCTGTCACCCGTGGGGACAAAACGGGGTGACAGATCGGAATAATCCGAAAAATGTTAGTGAAATGTTTCTTTTTCTCACTGTTCTGATATATACTACTTGTGTTTTCAGAGTGGTCACGTTCAGGGCGGTGCGCAGTTGGTCGGACTCGAATTATACAAGAGACTAAAGGAGTTCCTCAGGATTTATCTCATCAATTTGCTCCAGGTGCGTTCTGCTTGCCTAGTACTTTTCATTCAAGAAAATATATTTTTACAAGTTTTGCGGCTAAAACTAAGTTTTATGTAAAATGGCATGCAAGTGAATTAAATGATTTTGCCTTGACATTCAATTAATTTAATAGAGGGCTTTCGAAAGGTAGCATTGTAAGTAATGAAAATATATTACTGGTCCTATACCTATATGGACGGCAATAAATTTCTCGGGGTCAACCTTAGTCTGATTTGTTTGGGCCCTCGACCACACAATAGGAGCGAAACACGTAGACAACACCAGGCTGTCAGTGAAGCGAAAATTACGAAAAAAAAATCAGGACCACTCACCATCGCTTGGGCCATCAGATCCCAAACTAAGAAAAGCTTGTACTATGGTAACCAAAGACAGCTGATATACATACATATACAATTTATAAATACATAAATATACACCCAGACAAAGGACAAACAATTATACTTATCAAATAAAGTTTGTATTGTATGGGAATCGAACCCACGACCTCCGGCTTAGCAGTCAGGGACAATAACCACCAACATAGAACAGGCTCGTCATCATTTATATACATGTAGATAGGGACCAAGTTCTTTTAAATCGACTCTTCTACCATAGAAGAAAATACTAACAAATGTCTTCTGTTTCCAGAATGGCGCCGAACTAATGGGCGAAGACGTGCTAGCGTTCTACACGAAACAATGGGAGGAATACCAGTTCTCTTCCCGGGTGTTGAACGGCGTGTGCGCGTACCTCAACAGACACTGGGTCAAGCGTGAGTGCGAGGAGGGACGAAAGGTAAACACTACACCAAGACTTGAGTATTTATTATAATCGAAAAAAAAAATGTAATAATAAATAGTAAAAGTTCCGCCCTGTCCAGACTGTTCTACTCCTATGGTATAGGCATTTATGTGTAACACCATCCTATGTCGTTTCTCGGGTCCCAGACTATATCTGTACTTATTCAGCTCATTTCGCGTTTCAATAAACGATTTTGGTCACTATTGTAAAATTCGGCATCTATCATCCTCATTATTCAGCTCCGTACAGCTTATGTCCATAGAAAACAACGATTTTGTATGAAGATCTTTTCAACTTTCCGCGTCTATCAGCATAGGAAGCTAAATAAGTGTGCGTCTAAGTATGGGTTTTATTTTTAACCGACTTCTAAAAAAGGAGAATTAAGTTCTCAATTCGGATGTTTGTATTTTTTTTTAATGTTTGTTCGCGCATATCTCAGTTGTTTACCAATCGATTTGAACAATTCTTTTTTGTTTGAAAGAGTAGACTTCCCAAATGGTCCCATTGTCATCAGGTCCAGGATCTGATGATGATATCATGCCGAAATCGAGGGAAGTCGATTTTTTTTTGCAAAAAAATAACTGGTGTTATAGGGTTTTCGGTCTTTCTCCACCTGAAAGCCAATGCCTATCCGCCTTCACAATCCAGTTACTCGGTAACACTATTCCTCTTCGTTAAACTGATTGTTAGACTTTTGACAACCCTTAGCGACTGTCAAGTATCTAAAAATAATAATAGGGATCAACATGCTTCTCGAGGCACAGAAATCAGGGATGTTCGAGATGTATGAGCATTGATCACTTTGCTCAATACGACTCGATAATTTTAGTCTCGCAAATCCACCTCAATAACACATTTACCACTTTTCCAGGGTATCTACGAGATCTACCAGCTAGCTCTAGTGACGTGGCGCGACAACCTATTCCAGCGACTCAACAAGCAAGTCACCAACGCGGTGCTCAAGCTCATCGAGAGAGAGCGTAACGGGGAGACTATCAACACGCGGCTCGTTTCTGGTGTAAGTTGAGCGCTTATTGAGTGACACACTATTCTAACGACTCAACAAGTCACAACGCGGTGCTCAAGCTCATCGAGAGAGAGCGCAACGGGGAGACTATCAACACGCGGCTCGTCTCTGGTGTAAGTTGAGCGCTTATTGAGTGACACACTATTCTAACGACTCAACAAGTCACAACGCGGTGCTCAAGCTCATCGAGAGAGAGCGCAACGGGAGACTATCAACACGCGGCTCGTCTCTGGTGTAAGTTGAGCGCTTATTGAGTGACACACTATTCTAACGACTCAACAAGTCACAACGCGGTGCTCAAGCTCATCGAGAGAGAGCGCAACGGGGAGACTATCAACACGCGGCTCGTCTCTGGTGTAAGTTGAGCGCTTATTGAGTGACACACTATTCTAACGACTCAACAAGTCACAACGCGGTGCTCAAGCTCATCGAGAGAGAGCGCAACGGGGAGACTATCAACACGCGGCTCGTCTCTGGTGTAAGTTGAGCGCTTATTGAGTGACACACTATTCTAACGACTCAACAAGTCACAACGCGGTGCTCAAGCTCATCGAGAGAGAGCGCAACGGGGAGACTATCAACACGCGGCTCGTCTCTGGTGTAAGTTGAGCGCTTATTGAGTGACACACTATTCTAACGACTCAACAAGTCACAACGCGGTGCTCAAGCTCATCGAGAGAGAGCGCAACGGGAGACTATCAACACGCGGCTCGTCTCTGGTGTAAGTTGAGCGCTTATTGAGTGACACACTATTCTAACGACTCAACAAGTCACAACGCGGTGCTCAAGCTCATCGAGAGAGAGCGCAACGGGGAGACTATCAACACGCGGCTCGTCTCTGTTGTAAGTTGAGCGCTTATTGAGTGACAAGCTATTCTAACGACTCAACAAGTCACCAACGCGGTGCTCAAGCTATAGTCTGTTTTTTTAAACAAACGAGTACTAAAAACTTTGTCCGCGTTTCTATCGGTCCACATATCAGCATAAGTATTATTATTGGTGTTAAAAGCGTTGGCTCCGCCTCGACTAATTTCCCATCTCTCTCTGTCGATACCGAAAATGTGAAAGAGATATTCTCAGTACTCGTTTGTTAAAAAAAATAGACTATAGGAAGCAGCCAGTTAATTATAAAGTTATCCCTATATCCTTTGGGCAGGCCATAAGTAGACCATGAATCAACCAATTTCTTTCTACGTTTATTTTTATTTTTCCAATACCTTGTAGAAGGTTGTAACGGAAAAAGAAACAAGAAAATCCTAGTAAATTAAATAAATTATGTTAAAAAATGTGAAAGTCGTATTTATCTAAAGAATTTGTGTGTGAAATTGTCGATTTTCTAGAGGACTTGTGGTCTACTAGTCTTCTTTTATAATATAAAAATGATTTCCCGAATGTCGTACTAAGCGCAAATCTCGAGAGCAGAGGATCATGTCTGCTATTGCAATCGTGTCTCAATGAAGAGTCATTGACCGGATTTTTGATAACTTTGACAGTTTTTTTTATGGAAAATGTGTCTGAAGTTTGACGTTAGACGTCAAAAATCGATCATTGAATCACCATTGCGATAACAGATTTGAGCCCCAGGACAGCTCATTTCTCATAAAAGGCGGAGTAGTAACAGAAAATGCGACGTATGGCGGGATACCACCCTTTCTTGGTTGATATTCCTCATATCCGCACGCAGCGCTTCTCAAAATCCTTTATAATGCGCGCCGCAAAAAAGAGGAATTCCCTGCCGGCGGCGTCTGTGTTTCCAAATTCATATAACCCGGAAGTATTCCAGAACTGAGTGCAAAGGCATCTATAGGGTAAGCTCGCTCCATCGTTGGCCCCGTGTCTATGCCCTCGGGCTAGTCTGGGACCAAGAGCAAGCCCATAAGAAATAAAAAAAAAATGTGGATAAAACAACGAGGGAAGGCTAGTTTCATTGATAGAACATCTTCTCACTGTATTTAACTACCTTATGTACTATATTCTAGCAAATAAAATTCATTCATTCTCTATTTTCCCAGGTAATCAACTGCTACGTAGCCCTCGGTCTGAACGAAGACGACACGTCGGCGCGCGGTCAGAACCTGGTGGTCTACAAAGACACCTTCGAAGCCGTATTCCTCGAGGACACGGAGAGGTTTTACACGCGAGAGAGCACTGACTTCCTCAGGAATAATCCTGTTACGGAGTATATGATTAAGGTACCTACCTATGTTATTCTATGTAATTTACTTACACGCTTACTAATAATCCATAATATAAAAATGAATCGCTAAATGTGTTGCTAAGTGCATAACTCAACAACGCCTGGACCAATTTTTCCAATTCTTTTTTTTATGTTCGTTGAAGTTCAAGGATGGTTTTATACGGCGAGAAAAATTCGAATGATTGCCGGAAAAACCCTTAAAGCAGCCCTTTCCTTTTTCCCATACAAACGTTTTCTAACTAAAACGTAAAGTCAATTTGAGCTTTAACACCATACCATAAAATTCAAGTGTTAGTCGAGAGGTTTCGGGAAGCCAAAACAATTGAGTGACGTTAGTATCGTATCGTCGCCGTCGTCAAACACGAACTGACATTCATAGATCCAAAGGATCTATGAAATTTGATCTTCCATTATGGATGATATAAAAAGTTTTATTTTTCGTAAAATTGGGTGAAAGTTTTTGCCTCACATATTAATATTTATTAGATCTAAGAGATACAGATTTCGACAATTATATCAATACAACATCTTAGATGATTATGAGGAAAATTGAAGTGCATTTTTAAAACGAATAAGCTGAGCTCGTATCTTTTAGAAGGCGAAAACATTGTACATGATATCATTTTCCTATCTTCCGCAGGCCGAACAACGCCTGCAAGAAGAACAGCGACGCGTGCAAGTTTACTTACACGAGACCACGATGGAGCGACTCGCCAAGACCTGCGACCGAGTACTCATTGAGAAGCACCTGGAGATCTTCCACGCCGAGTTCCAGGTATTTAACGTCTACATATTCATCATGATCATGTGAAGAACACAAGTTTACTTACACGAGACCACGGAGGAGTGGCTCGCCAAGATCACTTAACTATAGGCGAGAGGGAAAAAAAAACTAATGAGGGTTTTTGCGTATGAAAAATCCGCTAGATGGCAATACGTAGACGTCAGGTCCAACTGCAGCATGATTGGTGAATTTTGACATATCTGTCAATGTCATGTCGTTTTTTTCGACAAATCCGCTAGATGGCAATACGTAGGCGTGAGGTCCAACTGCAGCATGGTTGATGAATTTTGACATATCTGACAATGTCATGTCGTTTTTGCAACAAATCCGCTAGATGGCAATACGTAGGCGTGAGGTCCAACTGCAGCATGGTTGATGAATTTTGACATATCTGACAATGTCATGTCGTTTTTGCAACAAATCCGCTAGATGGCAATACGTAGGCGTGAGGTCCAACTGCAGCATGGTTGATGAATTTTGACATATCTGACAATGTCATGTCGTTTTTGCAACAAATCCGCTAGATGGCAATACGTAGGCGTGAGGTCCAACTGCAGCATGATTGGTGAATTTTTAACATATCTGTCAATGTCATGTCGTTTTTGCAACAAATCCGCTAGATGGCAATACGTAGGCGTGAGGTCCAACTGCAGCATGATTGGTGAATTTTTAACATATCTGTCAATGTCATGTCGTTTTTGCAACAAATCCGCTAGATGGCAATACGTAGGCGTGAGGTCCAACTGCAGCATGATTGGTGAATTTTGACATATCTGACAATGTCATGTCGATACGCAAAAACCCACATTAGGTGATTTAAAAAAAATTGGTCTTGGATTTGTAAGCACATGTTTTAGTACTGGGATTTACTTCAATACCGTAACAATCCGATCTCTTAGTCCTGGGCTAAACTCGAACTACTTTTTCTAAAGTTTATCTTAGACATCACAGACATCGGTGAAGGATAACATCGTGAGGAAACGTGGACTTTGTAGTTGACACTTGATCCAGCTGCCTAACGAGTGCCTCCTGGTTTTCCTTCACCCATGTCTATGAAGGAAAACATCCAAGATATATTTTGGAAAGTACATATGAATTGAAAAAGTCACATTGGTACTTGCCATAGTGACTTTACTGGATTCGAACCCACAATCTCGTATAGACGCCAGTCTGGAACATTTTTCAATAAATCCCCTAACTGTCGTCATTTAATCGTTTCTCCGGCACTCGTCGAGCTTCATTGCTTCGGCGCTTTTCTGGCGGACTCCACTGTTGATTCTGGCTTTCAGGAGTTGCAGTGGTTGGGAATAGCGTTGTGGGATTGTCCCATTAAAAAAAAATAACGAAAAAGAGATAAAAAAATGGTGAACGACCTATTACGAGCACCCGTGTGTTCGCGCGACATTTTTCCTTACGAGCATACGGGTGTTCGTAACGACAGTTGAGGGGTTAATTTTGCCTTTTCTGTTTGAGAAGCGGCCTTTGCAATGGTACAGTAATAGGCTGGTATTATGATGATTACTAACACGCCTAAATTGTCCACAGAAACTTCTAGACGGCGAGAAGAACAGCGACCTAGGGCGCATGTACGCGTTAGTGGCGCGCATCCCGGACGGGCTGTGCGAGCTGCGGCGGCTGTTGGAGCATCACATACACGCGCAGGGGCTGCAGGCCATCGACAAGTGTGGGGAGTGCGCACATACGGTGAGTACACTAGGACGCACGGCTGCTAGAGCATCACATACACGCGCAGGGGCTGCAGGCCATCGACAAGTGTGGGGAGTGCGCACATACGGTGAGTACACTAGGACGCACGGCTGCTAGAGCATCACATACACGCGCAGGGGCTGCAGGCCATCGACAAGTGTGGGGAGTGCGCACATACGGTGAGTACACTAGGACGCACGGCTGCTAGAGCATCACATACACGCGCAGGGGCTGCAGGCCATCGACAAGTGTGGGGAGTGCGCACATACGGTGAGTACACTAGGACGCACGGCTGCTAGAGCATCACATACACGCGCAGGGGCTGCAGGCCATCGACAAGTGTGGGGAGTGCGCACATACGGTGAGTACACTAGGACGCACGGCTGCTAGAGCATCACATACACGCGCAGGGGCTGCAGGCCATCGACAAGTGTGGGGAGTGCGCACATACGGTGAGTACACTAGGACGCACGGCTGCTAGAGCATCACATACACGCGCAGGGGCTGCAGGCCATCGACAAGTGTGGGGAGTGCGCACATACGGTGAGTACACTAGGACGCACGGCTGCTAGAGCATCACATACACGCGCAGGGGCTGCAGGCCATCGACAAGTGTGGGGAGTGCGCACATACGGTGGGTAGTGTAGAGAAAATAACGTAGATATAAGCATATACTAAGTAATCATAGATAAACAACCATAGAAAAACAAGAAAGAGTTTCATTTCGCGGTACAAATATAAATTATACACTAGAAGCCTTGAAGAGAAAAGTAGACAGACATAAATTATCCTAAACAATTTGATAAACAAAATTTGCTTATGTTTAACTTACCACCAAATATAGTAACATAATAACATGACACTGACAGACAAAATAGTAAATGATCACCAAAAAATAGTAAATGATCACCATATTATCTTTGATAAAGTATTCTACAAATAACCTATTTTCATTTTTATTTGAATTAGACTGATTTTGATTTTGACTAACCTAACCTAACCTTACACAATTTGGTAATTATTTACTATTTTTGGTACGCAAGGATATTATATTGGTGGTTTAATTTGTTAGAATTAAAGATTTGCAGGCAAATTACCTAAGACGTTACTGTAGACAGTTTATCATAAAAAGAAATTGTTGTAAACAGATATCATAGAACAGACAACGTCATTTATTTATTGATAAAAAACACACATAAATAAAACATATTTGAGATGACGCAAACATAAACTCATTGCGTCTTACTAGTAATCGCTGCATAAAGTTATGACAGGTTTATACGTCAAAAAATGTATGGTTACACAGGCTTTATTCATGACATAACTTTACACAGTGATTATTAGTAAGGGCAATTGAGTTTTACCACTTATCATATAAATCATTGACAGCGTCGTCAAAAATAACTAAAATATAACAAAATTACAATAGGCGAGACGACGAAAAAAAGTAATTAGTCTGTCAGTTAGATTATTTTTTATTTTTCTAGTAAACGAAAAATTACGAAGACAGTGCGGTGAAGTTTCGCGTGACGTCATGATTTTATACAATTTTTGCAGCACGGTGACTCCAAAAGCCCCCACTCCGAAACTTTGCTCTTTATCTTTGTATTTTTTTATTATTGTGATCAAGCAAAAAATACGTGTCCCGTATTTTTGGCCGGTCTATCAGACGGACTAAACAGAATGGCATTTTTTATGCTGTCGTCATCCCTATTACCACATATAAAAACTACAGAAATACTTTATGTTTACGACACACTGCTATTTTTACACAAGTAAAAAACCGGTCAAGTGCGAGTTGAACTCGCGCAACGAGGGTTCCGTTAATTTGGTTTTTTTTAGCGAAATAACTACAATATTACGGTATTCGCAGTTTTTTCTTTACTTGTGCTAAGTACATGACATTGCTTCTTGCTAAATTTCATGATTATTGGTCAATGGGAAGTACGGTGAGCTACTCATCAAGTTATACATAACCAGTAAAAGCTGACTTCTAATTGTATGAAAAACATACGCAATGCGAGGTAAGCTAAAACTGGTTTTGTATAGCTTGAGTGTAGCCGTGTGTACCCTATAGGTTTTAATTTCCTTGCAAATGTCTAAATATGCAATGTAAACCGCCGTATCTTTTTATTGCATTGATTTAGAAACTTGATTTTTTCACTGCTTTGAGAGATAGCAGACTTGCAGCTTAATATCTCGACGCATTTCTAGGAAAAAGGGTCTTGACAGACGGATGAACAGACGGACGGACGGATGTGAACTAACTACAAATTATAGGTTTTCAGAGTTTTTCCATTACTTGTGCTACATGATCTTGCTTCTTGCCAAATTTCATGATTCTCGGTAAATAGGAAGTACCCTTTAGGTTTTTAGTTTTGATTCCCTTGCACATGTCTAAATATGCAATATAAACCGCCGTATCTTTTTATTGCGTTAATTTAGAAACTTGATTTTTTCACTGCTTTGAGAGATAGCAGACCTGAGTGTGTGATATAAATTTCAGCTTAATATCTCGACGCGTTTCTGAGGAAAAGGGTCTTGACAGACGGACGAACAGATGGGCTGATGGTTGTGAACTAACTACAAATTTACATTTTTCGGAGTTTTTCCTTTACTGGCGCTACATGATGACCTTCCTTCTTGCCAAATTTCATGATTCTTGGTCAATAGGAAGTACCCTATAGGTTTTGAGTTTTGATTCCCTTGCAAATGTCTAAATATGCAATATAAACCGCCGTATCTTTTTATTGCGTTGATTTAGAAACTTGATTTTTTCAATGCTTTGAGAGATAGCAAACTTGAGTGTGTGATATTAATTTCAGCTTAATATCTCGACGCGTTTTTGGGAAAAAGGGTCTTGACAGACGGACGAACAAACGGAAGGACGGATGTGAAGTAACTTCAAATTTACGGTTTTCGGAGTTTTTCCTTAACTTGTGCTACATGATCTTGCTTCTTGCCAAATTTCATGATTCTCGGTCAATGGGAAGTACCCTATAGGTTTTGAGTTTTGATTCCCTTGAAAATGTCTAAATGTGCAATATAAACCGCCGTATCTTTTTATTGCGTTGATTTAGAAACTTAATATCTCGACGCGTTTCTGAGGAAAAGGGTCTTGACAGACGGACGAACAGATGGGCTGATGGTTGTGAACTAACTACAAATTTACATTTTTCGGAGTTTTTCCTTTACTGGCGCTACATGATGACCTTCCTTCTTGCCAAATTTCATGATTCTTGGTCAATAGGAAGTACCCTATAGGTTTTGAGTTTTGATTCCCTTGCAAATGTCTAAATATGCAATATAAACCGCCGTATCTTTTTATTGCGTTGATTTAGAAACTTGATTTTTTCAATGCTTTGAGAGATAGCAAACTTGAGTGTGTGATATTAATTTCAGCTTAATATCTCGACGCGTTTTTAGGAAAAAGGGTCTTGACAGACGGACGAACAAACGGAAGGACGGATGTGAAGTAACTTCAAATTTACGGTTTTCGGAGTTTTTCCTTAACTTGTGCTACATGATCTTGCTTCTTGCCAAATTTCATGATTCTCGGTCAATGGGAAGTACCCTATAGGTTTTGAGTTTTGATTCCCTTGAAAATGTCTAAATGTGCAATATAAACCGCCGTATCTTTTTATTGCGTTGATTTAGAAACTTGATTTTTTCACTGCTTTGAGAAATAGCAGACCTGAGTGTGTAATAATAATTTCACCTTGATATCTCTACGCGTTTCCGAGAAAAAGGGTCTTGACAGACAGACGAACGGACGGACGGACGGATGTGAACTAACTACAAATTTACGGTTTTCGAAGTTTTTCCTTTACTTGTGCTACATGACCTTGCTTCTTGCCAAATTTCATGATTCTTGGTCAATGGGAAGTACCCTGTAGGTTTTGATTTCCTTGCAAATGTCTAAATATGCAATATAAACAGCCGTATCTTTTTATTGCGTTGATTTGGAAACTTGATTTTCTCAATGATTTGAGAGATAGCAGACCTGAATATGTGATATAAATTTCAGCTTGATATCTCTACGCGTTTCCGAGAAAAAGGGTCTTGACAGACGGACGGACGGACAGACGGACAACAAAGTGATCCTATAAGGGTTCCGTTTTTACCTTTTGAGGTACGGAACCCTAAAAAGCAGTGAAAAAGATTTTACCTTCTCACTTTGAAATTTTTTTATTAGTCCTTAGCGTCCTTATTAGACATTATTTCAGTGTCATTATTGTAAATTCACGACCAACACAAAAAGCCACATTATACTATGATTCAATGTATTAATTTCCCAATTCAAATCAATTATTTTTATATGTATTTCATAAGGTTTAAAATCCATTCATTTTACAGGATCCCAAAGTATACGTGTCAACAATACTGGAAGTGCACAAGAAATACAACGCTCTCGTCCTGGTTGCGTTCAACAACGACTCTGGTTTCGTGGCCGCGCTCGACAAGGCTTGTGGACGATTTATTAACAGTAAGTATTCACATAATAACATGCTATTGTTGTTTAAATAAGTTTCCAGAGATATATAGTCAATAACAGTAATTAGTAGAATTGAGGTCCACTTGCGCCACATACCACTAATTGTATTTAAGATTAAACTAAATTAAAAGTACATTCTGTCTCTATCGACTTCGAACAATTTGACAGGGATACGGTAATATTCTAAATCAGGTATTAGCGATAAATTTACTATTACTATCCTATGTCCTTTCTCAGGTCGCAGACTATATCTGTACCAAATTTCATTCAAATCAGTTCAGTGGGTTAGTCGTGAAGAAGAGACAGACAGTTCGACAGACAGACAGAGTTACTTTCGCATTTATAATATTAGTACGGATTAACTTTGGTATCATAATTGGTAAACTTTCTAATCACACAAGAAAGCATCTTTTATATTTATTTCGTTGCAGCGTGCAGCGTATGACTCACAGCGATGTGTGACGCTGACTAAAGGCAATAGAACCTAATTAGGTTCTAACTGAGTCTTCACTACGGCGCGCTCATAACATATCTGTTTATTATAAAATCATTGTGTACGATAGAAACGGAATGCAGCTAAGCCAAAGTCAGTGCTCAGTAACGTCATTTATCTCGCCATTAGTGTTTTGTGGTGTAGGTGAGCCCGAAGCACAATTAACTCCATTGTAGCCTATGTCAGCAACTTTTGACGGTGGCCTAGTTCTAGTACTAAACAAAACAACCGTTTTCTCAGGTAACGCAGTGACAAAGGCCGCCAACTCATCATCCAAGAGCCCTGAACTGTTGGCGAAGTACTGCGATCTGTTGCTCAAGAAGTCCAGCAAGAATCCGGAAGAGGCCGAACTGGAGGACACGCTCAATCAAGTGGTATGTTCTTATTGATTAATAAAAAACCGGCCAAGAGCGTGTCGGGCCACGCTCAATGTAGGGTTCCGTAGTTTCCCGTCCGTCACAATAAGTGTTCCCACTTATAAGTTAAGAAAAAAGGTGTTACGTTGACAAACTAAGTACGCAGAAATTATTTTGTACAGTCTTTTTGTCTTTTTTGTACAAAAACTGTTCTTTCTATCAAGTTCAAGTTTAAACTTACGGGTCAAAAGTTAGAGGGGGGGGGGGGGGACGCTTTGATTTTTCCTTTTGGAGCGATTATTTCCGATATTATTGACATTATCAAAAACTGATTTTAGTAAACCCCTTATCATTTTTAAATACCTATCCAACAATATATCACACGTCAGGGTTTAAATTAAAAAAAAAAAAACACTTCCCTCTTTACATATAGGGGGGCTACCCTAATAAAACATTTTTTTCCAATTTTTATTTTACCACTTTGTCGGCGTGGTTGATATACATATTGGTACCAAAGGAAATTGACCAACCCACTATAGGACGCCGTTGCGCATAAAATAAAATGGTATCTTAGTGTAAATTGGATATAAAAGAGGGAAGAGGTCGTACTTTCCAAGGAAATAAAAATTATCTACTTATTTTCAGGGTTTTTGTTGAATTTTGATTTATATGTTCAAGTTTTTAGGTTAGTTTTGTATCATAACTTCTACCAAAAAAAGTACTAATAATAACATATTATGATTTATTTTCTCATAAAACAAAACAGAATAGTTTTAACAACCCAATGAAAGTCCCCAAGTAAATGGTAATTAGGTCATACCGTCATACGAAATCAAAGTGGCTTTATAGGCATAAAGAGTAGGTACAAAATATATAGAATAGGGTTTCCTATCCACTTTCGAATTGTTATGATTTATTTTTAATACGATGAAATCGTAATTTTTGTACGAAGTTTTCGAAGTAAGTTCATTTTACAAGTTAGGTCTCTTTAACTCCTGAAATAATAAAGAGATCTTAGCCGTTATAGTTTTCCTCCTAGCCGGCTATCGCTTGGTTGTCGAAAGGTTAATAGTTAATAGGTAAGACGAGGACGGACGAATGGACAAACGGATAGGGGGTCGGACATGACGAAACTATAAGGGTTATTTTTGTAAAAACCATTTGTAACTAATTTATTATTGTAAACAGACAAATATTTATTCTAGTCATCATTGCAATGCGTGTAATTAAACCTTTGTAATATTAATGTGTGGAAATAAAAATATTCAAAAGTCAAAGGCATTTATTTCACTTAGATTATTTACAAGCATTTCTGAATTGTCAAAGAGTAGGTCGGTTATTCAGAATACTCTGTGTGCTCTCAATGTGGAAGATCTACAGACAAAGCACGCATGTTGATGTCCATAAGCTCGTTCAACACTCATTACACTTCAAGAGTTTAGAGATGCTCATTCGAGTATAATATAGCATTCCTGAGAGAAGAAGAGGATGTTCTTCTGACATCTGAAAATAAATATTATAACATATTAATGATTGATCTTAGCATTAGTTTAATAGGAAATTCGTCCGCGTGGAAGCCGAAAATGATTCTAATAGGATTTTCAATTAGTTTTTTTTTCCTTACCTGCTGTTTATTTATTTATTTATTCTTTATGCACAAAATGAATGTACAGAGGTGGACTTAATGCCTTAGGCATTCTCTACCAGTCAACCATCGGTAGTGCACAGCTGTGCTGTTACAGTTAGCTGTACAACAAAATACAAATAGTGCTATTGATTTGTACCATCTTTGGTATTATCCATAATAACATATAAAATGTTGATAATTAACAATAATGCACTCATTTCCCCCTACACTAACGTCAAAAAAGCGTGTCTTGAGAAAAGCGATACAAGACACAATACTATAATATTATAAGATACTAACCGTTGCCGGAGAAGTCCAGTATCGTAGAATTGTAACCATTGCATCCGTTGCTGCCCCCAGTAATAGGCGACGGGGTAGAGGATTTTTTAGAGCAAGGGTAGTATAATAGTCCACACAGCGTGTCATTTTTTTAACAATATTGTCGGTACTGCACAAAGAGAGAAAGGATCCGAAATCATAAAAACGTCGACGTACGAAAGTTTAGAAAAGATTGCTTGTCCGCGCAGAAATCGGAAGACTCTACTGTACACGAACTCACCGCAATGATTCGTTATCTAATAACTTCAACTTTTATATTTATTATGGCAATCCACCGAATTTTCGGTGATTTCTGCCAATGTCCAGTTTGAAAATAATATTTCAGTTTGAATGACAATTGTACGGTTATTAAATTATAGTACGGAGATCATACGCGTGTTCTTATATCCAAGAACACGAGACGACTCCGTAATCTAATAACGCAAAATAAACTCAATTTTCAATCAAAACATTCGTCGCTTTGTTTGACTTGAAAGTGTCAATTTTGACTGTTAACATTTGAATTTCCGTGGCAGTGCTACCCACAGCTAATAAAAATTAACCATAAGTAATTACTTAGACACGTAAATACTTTTTGTAAGTAAAATAACATTAATTTAAAAATGTTAAATAAATATAAATTGTTGGTAACGCAAAAAAATGTTAAAAAATGTTTTAGAATTATTTTTAGACATCAACGTGTGCCCCTAAAATATAATATGTAATACCATCAGTTAAGACTGATTATGGGAAAGTTTATGAAATTGGCAACACTGTTTTCACTTCAGTACGCCATTAAAGGAAGAATGCATAAAAGTCAAATAAATAACTAATTAAATATAAAATATTAACCCCCGGAAAGATTTCCATGAAGTTATTTTAAGAAAGTCAAAATAATATGTTATGATTTATGAGTATATTTTTGTGGCTATACCCTCTTATTTTATAGCGATGCTAGATTTGGTCATACTCCTTTCAGCTTTATAGTGCTAACGGTCACAGAGATTAAGCGAGGACGGACGGACAGACAGACAGACATGGCGAAACTATAAGGGTTCCTAGTTGACTACGGAACCCTAAAAAAGGCAGCCAAGAGCCCTTAACTGTTGAATATTAGGCCTTTTGATCTCGTATTTTCTGTTCTTTTTTTTAATGAAATGGAAAGAGAAACGCCACCAGTGACTACTTAACTTTAAGTTTGTTTGCAAAGCTAGACAAAGGCCTCCCCAAAGATTTCCACATGCATCGGTCCTGCGCCACCCGCATCCAACGGGACAAGGCGATTTTGATGAGATCATCGGTCCATCTTGCGGGAGGCCTGCCAATACTGCGTTTTCCAAAAAATAATGTTAATATTTAATATATATTTTTTTGCTTTAAGATGGTGGTGTTCAAATACATCGAGGACAAAGATGTGTTCCAGAAGTTCTACAGTAAGATGCTCGCCAAGCGGCTGGTGCAACACATGTCTGCTAGCGATGATGCTGAGGTAATATTTTTTATTTGGGGAGTGGGAAATCATCAAATGACTGCTCCCGTCCTGGGCGCGATGGGACGTCGCGGTGGGTGGGTGTCAGACTTTTACTGACTAAACCCACTCGTGTTCCTTCGGTTGCCCTTTATGTTCCAGGGTCACGGTAACTATTATAAACATTAACCCCGGCAGCAAAGTGGTAATATTGCCTGGTTTTATTTCACTCTTCATCCATCCGCCTTGAAGCTTATTACGGACTAGCTTTTGCCCGCGGCTTCGCTCGCGTTAGAAAGAGACAAAAAGTAGCCTATGTTACTCTCTATCCCTTCAACTATCTCCACTTAAAAAATCACGTCAATCTGTCGCTCCGTTTTGCCGTGAAAGAAAGATAAACATACAGACAGACACACTTTCCCATTTATAATATTAGTATGGAATATACTATAATATGATAGCATATAGTTCAATGCTGATGCTAAAACTCTTGTCCACAAAATAACCTAAATTTAAGTAAAGGCCATCTTTCTCTTTTCATTTCATTGAGAAAAGGACAGAAGATACATATTCGTTTAGTCCTGTCAAATTAGACAGCGCCTGAAGAAAATTGGCGTATTTTTAGTCGCCATGTTTTTAATCGCGTCTAAATTATCTATGGAGTGTCTTAATTTGACAGGACTTAACTAATATTTTATCTTTTGTCCTTTTCTTAAAAAAATGGAAAAAGAAATATACACATAACATAAATTTAAGTTATTTTTTTAATAAAAGAATCAGCAATAATATTTGGGTTTTTAAAAAAACAATACACGAGTTTGTTTCGGCATTTCTTCTCAGAAGTAGTCAGTTAGGAAATGCTGACTCCAGCTTGTTTTAAATAAATTTAATGATGTTGTGTAAAAGTGATTTTAATATGCTCTTCCTTAACATTTCGAAGACCAAGCGACAGCCGGCTGTCGCGCTTTATTGTCTTTCTATTGTTTCAAATCACGTGTGTTCGAAGTTTTAACTAACAATTTTTTATTTGTTTTCAGGCATCAATGATCTCAAAACTGAAGCAAGCGTGTGGGTTTGAGTATACAAGCAAACTACAGAGAATGTTCCAGGTACGTATGATTATTATTGGTTAGTTTTATTTTATATAATATTAATATATAAGCAATAATAAATGGAAGTTGGTCCATTTAGGTTTTTAATACCTATCCCCTCATCTGACGATTGGTATAGTTTGTCGACCGGGCCAGTTAAGTGAACCACAACCGTAGCACAGATAAAACAATAAAATGACATTGATCATAAGGGTCAATATCGCGTGGCAGTAATGACACCTGACATTAATGATAGTTGTAAAATTGACATTTTGCCAGACCACAGGCTATTTGTATTTCATACCACCACCTATTTGTTGTATGACTTTTTTTTTTGCTTTGCTTTCATCTACAATTATGACGGGCCTGTTGATCTAGTTGTAGTCTAGTGATCCTGACTGCTAAGCCAGAGGACGTGGGTTCGATTCCCACCCAGGACGAACTTTGTGTGATGAGCATGATTGTTTGTTCTGTGTCTGGGTGTAATTTGTCTAAAATATGTATTTATAAATTACGTCTATAATTTGTCTGGTAGCCGTGTGTGAGGATATTTTTTTTTTTTTATTATAATGGGCTTGCTCTTGGTCCCAGACTAGCCCGAGGGCATAGACGGAGCCTACGATGGAGCGAGCTCACCCAGTAGATGCCTATGCATTCTATTCTTAAATACTATACTATATATATTTATTTAGATGAAAGATTATTACAAATATTTTATATCAAATAATGTCTTTATAGGCAAAGCATAACACACTCCTTAAATATCTTTTCATGAAAAACCTAAATTCAACAAATAATTTATTCTCCCCAGGACATAGGCGTATCAAAAGACCTAAACGAGAACTTCCGCAAGCATATGTCGAACACATCGGAACAGCCGCTGCACATCGACTTCAGCATCCAGGTCCTCTCCTCAGGGTCCTGGCCCTTCCAGCAGTCCTCGTGCTTCCAACTGCCTACTGAAGTAAGTGACCTTTTGACCGCCATTGTCATGTATAGATGACAAGCCAAATGTGTACAGCACGCCTCTGTCACGATCCCGTGACACATTTCTATATGTCTTTGCTGGGCGCTGAAGGCACAATTTCGCTGCTTTGACGTGGAAGTAAGTCATCTTGACACTCGGATATCTTATAAACAAATGTCACAATCACAATACGGGCCTTGGTCTAGTAGTTAGTAAGCCTCTTGCGGAAGTCGGTCACGTCAGAACAGCCGCTGCACATCGACTTCAGCATCCAGGTGCTCTCCTCAGGGTCCTGGCCCTTCCAGCAGTCCTCGTGCTTCCAACTGCCCACTGAAGTAAGTCAAATTAACTCTATGTCATTTAATATTGACCGTCACAGTCACGTATAGATGACAACCCATATCGACTTCAGCATCCAGGTGCTCTCCTCAGGGTCCTGGCCCTTCCAGCAGTCCTCGTGCTTCCAGCTGCCTACTGAAGTAAGTCAAATTAACTCTATGTCATATAATATTGACAGTCACCGTCACGTATAGATGACAAACCACATCGACTTCAGCATCCAGGTCCTCTCCTCAGGGTCCTGGCCCTTCCAGCAGTCTCCGTGCTTCCAGCTGCCTACTGAAGTAAGTCAAATTTACACTGTGTCATATAATATTGACAGTCACCGTCACTTATAGATGACAAACCACATCGACTTCAGCATCCAGGTGCTCTCCTCAGGGTCCTGGCCCTTCCAGCAGTCCTCGTGCTTCCAACTGCCCACTGAAGTAAGTGAAATTAACACTGTGTCATATAATATTGACAGTCACAGTCACGTATAGATGACAAACCGCATCGACTTTAGCATCCAGGTGCTCTCCTCAGGGTCCTGGCCCTTCCAGCAGTCGTCGTGCTTCCAGCTGCCCACTGAAGTAAGTCAGATTAACACATGTCATATAATATTGACAGTCACCGTCACGTATAGATGACAAACAACATCGACTTCAGCATCCAGGTGCTCTCCTCAGGGTTCTGACCCTTCCAGCAGTCCTCGTGCTTCCAACTGCCCACTGAAGTAAGTCAAATCAACACTATTGGCGAGATAAACAGACGTTACTAAGCACTGACTTTCGCTTACCACTATACCTGTCACTGTTACACAACTGTCAAACGTCAAGTGTACGATAGAGACGGGACATGGCTAAGCCAAAGTCAGTGCTTAGGAACGTCTATTTATCTCGCCATAAGTCTTGCAATATTGACCTCTTGACAGCCATTGTCATGTATAGATGACAAACCAAATGTGTCCAGCACGCTTCGGTCACAATCCCGGGACAATTTTCTATACGTTTTTATACAGCCTGGCGCTATAGATTTCACTGTTAGACGTGGAAGTAAGTCAGTTTGACACTTAGCTGTCATATAAACATGTATCATAATTCAATTGGGTATTTTATAATTATCATTAACCAATATATAAAATTAATTTTAGAAATAAAAAGGTGGTTTATCTTCAACTTACTGTACAATTTGTTTTTTATTTGCTTGAAATCAATAAATGGTTATTTTTTTTTTTTTATTGGGGAAAACAAACAATTGTACATTTTATCTTTTTAAACAATAAATTCGTTTAACGTACAATCCGCAATGTTTCCACATATTACTATTTATTTACTTACAGCACTAATAAAGGTTAACAATAGTGCTAATTTTATCGTTATACAAGATTATTATTATAAGGTGCTAAGTGTAATTAATTCTTTCTTAAAAACATTGTGAGATAGAGCAAATATGTCTACTTTAACAATATAGCGTGACTAGCAATTAGTGTACGATACCTCAGACGTAATTGTGCTCATGATAACAAACAATTTTTATTATGGGAGCAAAGCCGAAATCGCGAAACAATATCATCCGTTCAGAACATTAGGCAAACATAAATGTACTGAACAGCTGATTTTTTATATCGCGATTTCATGTTTTTTCCCATACTAAAAGTTGTTGGTTATCATGAGCACAATGACATGTTTAAGTATCGTACACTAATTTAGAGTCGCCGTATATAGTGTAAATGTTTACCCCAAACAAATGTGTGATTAATTTTTTTGACTGCCTTACGAATTTCTCGTAACAGTTTTTATTTATTTATTAACCACAAAATACAACTATTATTAGTTGTTTTTTGGAGTCAAGTGCTCATTAGCATAAACAGCGCAAGATGCACCAGTAATACTTGGGTATAATATGTATATAATATGTATGTATTTAAAAAATATATAAGTATGTTTATCAGTTGTCTGGTTACCATAGTACAAGCTCTGCTTACTTTGGAATCAGATGGCCGTGTGTGAGTTGTCCCAGGATATATTATTATTACTGGTGCCTTTTGAGTCAGTAAGCGTTTAGTATACTAGGTATATTTTTGGTAAAAAATCGAAAATGCACCTTGTATTATCTTAGGTAGCGGGTTTTGAATTTGACGATAATATTCTTAGGTCTGTCTTTGGACGCCGCAAGAGGGAGAAGATGTATTGCGGCTATCTCATCACGAGGTATAGCAAAATCAATTATCAAGTTAGTCAACGTTGCTTGCTTATGGTGAGATAGATAGACGTTACTAAGCACTGACTTTGGGCTTAGCACTATACCTGTCACTGTTACACAACTGTCAAATGTCAAGTGTATGATAGAGACGGAACATGGCTAAGCCAAAGTCAGTGCTTAGTAACGTCTATTTATTTCGCTATTAGTGACGTCATAAAGGTGACAATACCGTTTTGACAACTCACAAAAAGTACGTCTATAAGATGTCAAAACGCGATTCTCTCATAGATTTTGTAATGCAATGGTGCTGATTCTCTTGTTCACAAACTTAACGAAATTTAGGTTAAGTGCATCTTTCTTCTTTCATTTCTTAAAGAAAAGGACAGAAGATGCATTTTAGTTTAATCCTGTCAAGTTAGACAGCGCCTGAAGAAAATTGGTGTATATTTAGTCGCCGTGTTTTTAATTGCGTCTAAATTATCTATGGAGTGTCTAAATTTGACAGGACTTAACTAATAATAATAATAATAACCGATAAGGATCGAGCGTGGCATATTTCAGGGCGATAGTCTGAGTCCATTGTGGTTCTGTTTGGCCCTGAACCCTCTAAGCACATTGCTGGAGGGTTCAGGTCTAGGCTATCGGTTGCGCAGAGGCGGTCAGGTAATATCTCATCTCCTTTACATGGATGATCTGAAACTCTTTGCCCCCACCGATTTACAACTGATGAAGCTACTGAAGGTAACAGAAACTTTCAGTAGCGCCATCAGGATGGAATTTGGTGTCGACAAATGTGCAGTCATGCATGTAAAGCGAGGGGAGATTGTGGAATCCGCGGGAACTCAACTTTCGGATTCCATACAACTTAGGTCTCTCTGTTCAACCGAAACCTACAAATATTTGGGTATGTCGGAAGCGTTGGGCATCAATGCTGCCGACATGAAACAAACGTTGAGGGAGCGCTTTTTTGGCCGCCTGAATAAAGTTCTGAAAAGTCTTTTATCAGGCGGGAATAAGGTGCGCGCCTTCAACGGTTGGGTCATGCCGGTTCTGATGTACTCTTTCGGCATACTCAAATGGACTCAGACCGAACTAGACGCCTTGGATAGGAGGGTCCGTAGTATACTGACTGCAAACCGGATGCATCACCCACGATCGTCGGTGATGAGGTTGTATATCCCACGGAAGTGCGGTGGTCGAGGTTTCTTAAACGCCAAGACCCTGCACAACCGTGAGATATGCAGTCTCAGGAGTATTTCCTATCGGCTACCGTGGGGATGCATCGGGATGTAGTTTCGGTGGACAAGGGCTTCACCCCGCTCTCCTTAGCGAGCGAGAACTGGCGCAAACCTGTGGTACTGGACACTAACGACCGCAGGACTGTATGGCAGAGCAAGGAGCTTCACGGACGCTTTTACCGGGTCCTACATGGGCCCGATGTAGATTTCCTAGCGTCCGTATCTTGGCTGCGTTTCGGTGACCTCTTTGGAGAAACCGAAGGTTTTGTCTGTGCAATAATGGACGAAGTTATGATGACTAAAAACTACCGGAAATATATTGTGAAGGACGGCACGGTTGACATCTGTCGGGCATGCCACCGTCCCGGAGAATCGATACGTCACATTATTTCTGGGTGTTCTAGTCTGGCTAACGGAGACTATTTGCACAGACACAATCTCGTAGCCAGGATTATTCATCAGCAACTTGCTTTGAAATACAGTCTTGTGGAATCGGAGGTGCCATACTACAGGTATGTGCCCGACCCAGTTCTTGATAATGGCGATATCACACTGTACTGGGATCGATCTGTTATCACCGACAGGACTATTGTTGCCAATAAACCTGATATAGTGGTAATAGATCGATTAGAGCGTCGCGCAATGATTGTTGATATTGCTGTCCCGCATGACGAGAACCTCGTGAAGGCTGAGAAAGATAAGCAGAACAAATATCTTGACTTAGCTCGCGAGGTTGTTGACATGTGGGATGTGGATTCAGCAATCATTGTGCCGATAGTCGTGACGGCCAACGGCGTAATAGCGAAGAGCCTCGACCAACATCTTAGGAGGCTCTCGCTGGGCAGCTGGGTCAAGGGTCTGGTTCAGAAAGCGGTACTCCTGGACACGGCGCGCATTGTCCGGAGGTTCCTTTCTCTGGAGCCCTGACCACCGGTAGCTTGGACCCTGTTCCCGATGCCGGTGGGCTACTATTTTTTATATTTTTAAATGTTTTTATTTTATATTAATATTTAAAAATGTAATTTATATGTAATATACTTTAATAAATGGAATAATAATAATAATAATAAACCCGCAGGGCAGCTTGTGGCGAGCTGTCGGGCAGTAGCGACCCCGTGGACCTGACCTCCTGGGAGACCCTTTGTTCTTCATCTCTGGCTTGCCTTAACTGGCCGGCCAGAGTGAGCACTGACGAGGAACAAGGCTCCCACCTCACTCTTGCCTTCATTGGCTGGTTTGAGTGGAGATTCGCAAGAGCATACGTGCTCGGAGGAAGGAAGTATTCCAGTAAGATGCTGGTAGGGATCTTGACCGTACTTCCGGGATTGTCCTGATAGCCGTGGAATACCTCTCCACTTCTCTAGCACCTCGATATATGTTGCCCCCTTGTCGCTACGTCACTATGTGCTAGCGACCGTTTTCGGGGGCCCATTTACTGAGTGTGCAAGTCACCCCCTGCCATTCTATCTGTGTATACAAACATTGATCAGGCAGGGGCCATAGTCATTCCATAGTATCTGGTACCTTATTCATCAAAGAATCCAAGCCCATAGTTCAAATTTTTTTGTTAGTTGCCATATTTTACAATAGTCCAACACCCACCGGGGGTTGTCCTTAGGTGCACTTACATAGTGCATATAGGGATAATCGCCGGTTGGTGTCCCTTTTCACATAAAGTTTAGCTCAAGGGGCCTCTGCGAGTTGGCTTCGGCCCCTCGTATGCCTTCCAAAAGCCCGGGATCCTTGGGTCCCGAGATATGTAACACATAATAATAACTTTATTTTAATGACAACAGTGGCCCAATGGTTAGTATCACCTTATAACTAAAGGGTTAGTAATACCTAAAACCTAAAAAACTAACCCTACTGCCGCACAAGCAACCGCATCCAGTGACGAAGCACTGGCGCATCGTGCTTATCGGCTAGGGCTTGTAGAATGCTGTTGGAGCTAGCCCGCGTCCTGCTTAATAGTGAAGCAGCCTTCTTCCTCATTACACCAAAAAAGTCATCTGTTCGCGCTTCAGCGAACATGCCAGATGCACTGCAGTATCGAGGCAGCCCCAACAGCACCCTGAAACCATTATTATACTGTACACGCAGGGCGTCTAGAGCCTTCCGCGTACAGTTAACCCACAGACTGCCCGTGTAGAACGATTGGCAATAAGCTTTAAATAAAGTAATTTTCACCTCGCTACTACAACGGGCGAACCTGTGAGCCAACATGTTGCATCTCACTGCTAGCGCCCTGCGTTCACGATCTATGTCTACCTGATCCTTGAGGTCCCCGGTGATATAGTGGCCTAAGTATTTAAATTGGGTAACCCTCTTAAGTGGCCTTCCACCGAGACAAATTACAGGCTCATAATTTAAATATCTTCCGGGGGCCTGAAAGATCAAGTACTCACTTTTTACAATATTATATTGCAGGCCGTGGGTCGCCGCATACCTCTCGCAAACTAGTAGCATCTCCCTAATCGAACCAGCCGTTGGACCCAGTAGCACCATGTCATCCGCATAACTTAAATTATTGACACTGGTACCATCAATTTTGCACCCGACTGGCTTGCCACTGAGTTCAACGATTAATTCATTCATATACAGGTTGAAGAGCTTAGGTGAGGTCAACCCCCCCTGTCTCACCCCACACTCCAACCTGTACGGATCAGAGAGAGTACTACCCCAACGCACTTGATTACACTGATTGGAATACCAGTACTGAAACAGGCCCGCCAACTCCCGTGGTATACCTGCCTCCCTGACCTTTTTCCAAAGGACATCATACGACACCAAGTCAAATGCCCTTGAGAGATCAAGGAAGCAGGCATACACCGGAGTATTTCTATCCTTATAGTATTGGACAGTCTGCTTTAGACAAAGAATAGCACTTTCCGTGGACAGACCGGAACGGAACCCAAACTGTGCGTCGTGCAACATGACCCAATTATCTAGTTGCCGATCAAGCAGACCATCCAACACTTTTGCAATCACAGTTGCCAAGGATATTGGCCTGTAGTTCGCCTTATCCGATATATCCCCAGTCTTATTTTTCACTATTGGCACCACTACTGTTCTCAACATATCAAGCGGAAGGTAGGAGTGGCTAACACAAAGCGTGAAGAACGTCGCCAACACTCTAGGCAGATGTACCCCGGCATACTTCAGGTGCTCGATGCTGAGACCGTCGTGACCAGGAGACTTTCCACCAGCCATATCGAGAATTTGTTTCCTTACTTCCTTAGCCGAAAATCGTAACGGTTCATAATCACGACTGATTTCAACATCGTTCACCCCTTTATCCGGCCCTAGTTGAGATGACACCATAAATCGCTCTCTAAACATGTTCGCAATATCTTCCGGCGAACTACATTCCCCTACGCTCACAGGGCGGCTCGGTCCAACCTTCAGCTTATTGGTTGACTTCCAAAACTGAGAAAAATTTTTTGATGACCTGTGTGATGCTAGTATGTCCATCTTAATTTGGTCCTGGTGATTTTGACACCATTTCAGCCTACTTCTAAAAATCTTCTGACTTGATCTCATTTCTTCCCATATTTTCCCAGACTTGGGCTTGTTGTAAAGCAACCATATCTGATACTTAGACCGAGCCTCCTCATGAACACCCTGGACGTGCCTGTTCCAGCCCGACACTCGTTTTCCCGTTCGAGGCAGCTTGTTATCCCAGGCCTGCACCGACGCTGTTGACAAAATATTAACTATCTCACCATACATAAAGTCCAGAGCACACCTATGTTCCACACTATTGCAATATTTTATCTTCTGTCCTTTTCTTAATGAAATGGAAAGAGAAAGATGCACTTAACTTAAATTTAAGTTAGTTTGTGAGTAAGAGAATGGGCACCAATGTCACCTTATGACGTCAGTAAGTAACCAACTCAATTGACTAACTATTTATTGATTACAAAGTATCTAAAAATCTAATTTTACAGTAAATAGAAAATAAACCAGATTTTTGGGGCTAAAATTATAAAAGACAAGCTTTGCCCGCGACTTCGTCCGCGTGGAAAAATAGTTCTCGTTCCCGAGGGATTTGCGGGATGAAAACTATTCTATGTCCTTTCTCGGGTCCTAGACTATATCTGAACCAAATTTCATTTAAATCGGTTCAGTGGTTTAGGCGTGAAGAGGAGACAGACAGACAGACAGAGTTACTTTTGCATTTATAATATTAGTATGGCTTTTACAGAAGCTACGTCGTATATTTATTGGTTAATGATGTAAAATACCTAATTGATGTGATGATGGTGTAAAATAACGTTGCGGAATGTTTATAATAGTTACCGTGACCTCGGAACATAAAGGGCAACATTAGGTACATGACTGGGTTTTAGTCAGTAAAAGTCTGACACGCCCTCCCGCCGCACTCAGGACGGGAGCAGTCATTTAATGATTTCCCAATCACAAAAAAAAATTGTGTAAAATAACGCGTTGACTGTATATTTATTGATTGCAACGCAACTGAAAATACATCTTTTTGTACAGTCAAAATAAACTAAACTTTTAAGGCGGATGGTCAAGGTGACCCGTGAAATTCAAAATTTTCTTACGTATTTATTCAATTTGCAGCTCAGTGTCAGTCATAAAAAAATTGAATTTCGCAGGCTACCGTGAAGCATCGCCCTATAGTTTTTGACGGCAATAATTTAGACATTATACTAGGTGTATTTTTGTTCCTGCACAACCCGCTAGGAGATGATTCTACTCCTAAAAACAAAGAACTTTTATTATGGAACCAACTCTAAAATCTCGAAAAAAAAAATATCAGCTTGTTCATATATTATGATCGGGAGGGCATTGAACTTTTGTTAGAAACAGCTGATATTTTTTTCGCGATTTCAGAGTTGGTTCCAATATAAAAGTTGTTTGTTTTCATCGGTAGAATAACCTCCTAGCAGGTTGTGCAAGACCAAAAATACACCTAGTATAAATTCTACTCTTCTCATTTAACTATGTACACATAATAATTGTAACAACGTTATTTTTAAAGAGTATTTTTAGAGAGATGTCTTGCCCGTTTTTCTTCATACGAATCAACTTTTTGTAATGGGCAACTAGATTAATTTTCATTGTTTTTGGCAGCCGGCTGTCGGTTGGTCGTCAAAAGGTTAACCTATCAACGACCAAGCGACAGCCGGCTGTCGGGCTGCTATTGTCTTTCTATTGTGTCTCGAATCACATGTGTCCAAAGGTTTAGTAATAGTCACCATTGTACAATAAACACCACATAACAATTTTTAATTAATTTGTTACAGTTGGAGCGCTCAGTACACAGATTCACGACGTTCTACTCGTCGCAGCACTCGGGCCGCAAGCTCAACTGGCTCTACAACATGTCTAAGGGCGAACTTGTCACCAACTGCTTTAAGAACAGGTCAGTGTTAACACCATACCATAAAGTTCAAGTGTTAGTCGAGAGGTTTCGGGAAGCCAAAACAATTGAGTGACGTTAGTATCGTATCGTCGTCAAACACAAACGTAAAATGTCACATGAAATGTAAACGTCTCTTTGATTTTCATCTATAATATTGCTAATTCTAAAGTCACAGCCGTATTAATATCTATACCTATAATAAAACTGTAGAGAGGTAAATTCTGTACATCTATATACAATGTGTAACTGAATTAATGCACTTTGAGAAAATAGTTTGTTCAGAATCGTTGACTGAATCGATTTTTGTAATTTTTAATATAGGTAATATTTTATCCCACAAATAATTAAAACTACGTAAACTGCTGTCACACTTCCGCTGTACAGTCAAAACAAACTAAAATGGATGAAATACCTACTACCCTTATGCAAGTGCGACTGTGTGCATGCGTAGATTTGTAATGTGACTATAATTTTCTCCCACAATCTGCACAACTAATTTATAAAAAAAAAACAATGTTTTAAACATAATAATAAAAATTCAGTTTATGTATTATGATTATAACATAATATTCTAATTGGGGTGTCTGGTGGTGTGCGTTTATTCCGGGACATGTTGTATATAAAAGAAAGTAGTGTTAGTTACACATTTTATAACTCAAGAACGGCAGAACCGATTTGGCTGAAAATTGGTGGGGAGGTAGTTTAGGACCAGGGGACGGACATAGAATACTTTTTATCTTCTTTTTTTAGTAACCAAAAATCTGATATAACGCGGGTGAAACTCGGGGTACAGCTAGCAAATAATATAAACATTTGCATATGTATTAGCCATTATTTACCAGTTACCTTTTTATAAATGCTATGTATAACACGCAACCCTTCGTTACAGATACACGTTGCAAGCGAGCACTTTCCAAATGGCAGTACTGCTACAGTATAATGACAACACTTCATGGACCGTCAGTCAGTTAGAACTGCACACCGGGATCAAAGGCGACTTCCTAGTACAGGTATACACACATATGTTGCAAGATACAGGTTACAGATGTACTGCTACAGTATAACAAGACTTCGTGGACCGTCAGTCAGTTGGCACTGCACACCGGGATCAAAGGCGACTTCTTAGCACAAGTATACACAAATATGTTGCAAGATACACGTCACAAGATACACGTTACAGATGTGCTGCTACAGTTAGAACTACTGCACACCGTGATCAAAATCAGGTTCTGCCTAGTTTTGGATCAGACAGCCGTGTATGAATGGTCACAAGATATTTATTTATTTATTTTAATTATCATAAATGGTTGTCCGCAGGTGCTACAAATCCTATTGAAAGCTAAGCTGCTTGTGTGTCAGGATGACGAGTCTGAGCTCTCCGAATCTTCCGTCGTCGACCTCTATGTAGGATATAAGAAGTGAGTACACCATCTTGTTTTATAAAGGATATTAATAATTTAATGTTGTGTGCATAGTCATAGATACATACACCCTTGGATAAGTAGTTGTTTATGCCCAAATCCTTTATATTATCTTGTATATTGCACTCGCGAACACAACACACTAAAAATACTCAGCATATCTCCTTTTGTTTTTTTATAACCCTCTTCCTCGTGTAATTTTAAAGGTGTGCCTGGCCTGGAGCCAGGCCTGGAGATCTGTTAATTCTCTAAATGCTTAAATTTGCTAAGAGCTCTGTTTCGGATGTTTCTTCTCAAAGTAGTCGGGCAGGAAACACCGGCGCCACTTTTCATTAAAAAAAAATTGGTTGCCTGTAAAGTCGGTATACGGGCGAAAGTTTTACGTGACAACGACTTTGAGTGGTAAAATAATTTTAATGTGAATATTCATTCGTATAGTAGGCTCGCTCTGTCTCTCTCGCTCTTAGGCGGGCTAACTGTGCTCGAGTGGAAGGGACGCGTGCCTTTCACTTTTTATGTCTGTCTCTCTCGCTCTTAGGCGGGCTAACCATGCCCGAGTGGAAGGGACGCGTGCCTCTCACTCGCTCTCATTGTGAGCGCATAACGTGAGCGGAGCGTAACGCAGTTTCTTGAAGTGTCACCCGGCAAACCAATTTATAAGACGTTGTCACGTCAAAAAAACCAATTGTGACAGTTAAAGATGTTATATTAAATCTATTTACTAATGATGACGACTTAAAAATGTAATTTATTCTCCAGCAAAAAACTCCGCGTGAACATAAACATCCCTCTGAAGACGGAATTAAAGGTTGAACAAGAGGCGACACACAAACACATTGAGGAGGACAGGAAGATGCTCATCCAGGTAAACATTGTGTTGTCAACTCTATTCTTTAAGCAACAATGTTGAATATTCTCTGTAGCTCTAGACAAATGGCATTGTAGAATAGTATCGATTTCTATTCTACAATTTATTCTACTATGCCGATTGATCTAGACTCTAGACCCAGTTCTATACATATATAGAACTGGGTATTTAAATAAATGCATGACACAATTTACATAAAATCTTTCTTATTATTAGCCCTACAAATCCGATTCATTTTCAGTTTACTGTAAATTTGGATTTTTTGCTTTGAAATCAATAAATAGTAATAAGTCAATTGAGTTGCTAACTTAGTGACGTCATAATTTAATTAAGCCGTAAAAAATCTATAAGTGAATCAAGTTTTGACACTGCATAAAAAGTACGTAAAATTTGGTATTGGAGCTTGCCGACTTCAACTTTGTAACTCAAAAACTATTGGCAAAGCCCAACACACTGTCCAACCATGAAATTTATACAGGCCAACGTTCGGCTGTTTCGATTACGACCAGCCAACGGGGCAGTTTATCTTATTTCCTGCGCAAAAATATCCATAAACCTAAACCATATCAAAATATTTTATTGAATGTTTTCAGGCCGCAATAGTGAGGATAATGAAGACTCGCAAAACGCTAAAACACCAACATTTAGTGGTGGAAGTTCTCAACCAGCTGTCCTCGCGCTTCAAGCCTAGAGTGCCAGTCATCAAGGTGTGTATTATATCATAGATTTTGAAACAATTATTTTAGCCCATAGGTTTAAAATTAGGGATAGAAATGTATATAAACCGTTTTTTAAGTACGTAGCGATAAGGAGATCAGGTTAGAGAGAAAAAAATTGTCACAATGAAATGATATTCAACTGGGATCCGAAAAAAAAAAACATCTGAATTAAAAGAGATCACCGCCATCTTGGATTTTTGAATTGATATCTATTTTTAGCCTCATTGTCCCAGGAAACCACGAAAACGACATCCTATATACTTACACATTAGTTTCTGCCTTGATCGATAAAAACCCCCTAGAGATGATTCTACGAGTCTTGAAAAACCCGCTAGGAGATGATTCTACTCATTATAACCAACAACTTTTGTTGTCATGTGTCTGTCGGGAGGGCAATGAACTATTGTTAGAAACAGCTGATATATTTCGCGATTTCGGAGTTGGTTCCATAATAAGTTGTTTGTTTTTATGGGTAGAATCGTCTCCTAGCCGGTTTTTAAGGCCAAAAATACACGTAGTAGGTAGTTATATTAACTTGTTTGTTTGTTCCAGAAATGCATCGACATCCTGATTGAGAAGGAGTACTTAGAACGCACGGAAGGTGAAAAGGACACATACAGCTATCTCGCGTGATTGCGCCACGCACTATGTAATTAATGATATATAAACAATATTATGTAATCTTCACGCCTTTTATTTATTACCTCCAATGTTATTATAAGTAAAAATTGTACGACATTGTATCTTCAAAAAACGGCACACTAACGCACACATACAATTAGACGTCAAAGTAGGATAGCATGATTGCAAGTGAAAAAAAAACCATTAAGTGAGCAGCGAGCAGCGACTGAGGTAAATGGGGTGAAATAGCTGCATTTTAAACCTTCAAACACACGTGATCAGAGACACAATAGAAAGAAAAAAGCAGCGCGACAGCCGGCTGTCGCATGCCCGGTTCCTATAAACTAAGGTTTAGTCGTTGAAAGTTAAAGTGCCACTGGCTTACTACCTATAACCTATCTACACTTCTTTTTTTTACCTATATGACTAGCTGTGCCCGCGACGACTTCGTTCGCGTGGATGTCGGAACCCAACAATGTAATTTTGAGTGCTAAGCGCTGTTGAAGGATACCGATACAAAAATTATTTATTTATTCCAGTGCTTCTTTATAAATAATATTAACTGTGAAACCATCTGGAGCGTACACGAAAAGATTATTAGGGTTGTTTAGGCGTGAAAGAGCTCCAATGGCGTTGTCACTATCACACTGATTCGAAAAAAAGTTTGATATTTTTTTTTATGACTTCTCCCGCCCGAAGGGATGGATTGTCAGACTTTACTGACTAAAATCCAATAATGTCCCTTCGGTTACCCTTAATATTCCGGGGCCGCGGTAACTGTTACTGGTCTGGTCCTAGTCGGGTGGCGAGATACCTACCGCTTGCCGTCCACAGGTCTGCGCCAGCGGTGGCCGTCGTCTTGCGACTCTCGACAACTACGCCTGGGTCTCTGTCCGGGGCGTGAGGCTTGACGCTGCCTCACGCACCCCGCCGCCTCCGTCTCCAGCGTGTCTTCTTCGCAGAAGGGGGGGACGGCTTTCTATTCTGTCGCGCTCCAAAGCATGGCCTGAACCAGTGCCGGGCGCGAGGTCACCCCCGCCGATCGCCTCTGCAAGGACACGGTGGTGGTTCACCCAAGCACCTCCACCGTATGCTCTGTGTCAGTCAGGCGTCACTACCGCCCGAATCCGACACAGGAACCTCCCGAAGTGTCCGTGTGCGGTGAGAACCTGTGACGGGCGATATAGCGTCGAGGCGCACTCCAGCCACTCCTCAAAGAGGGATGCCCAGCACAGGGTTGCGACAATCGCAGTCTCCATTCCGCCATGAGGTCCCACAGGAGCTCTGTGTGCCGCGCCTTGAATAGCCGTGGCAGCGGAGTTTCGCTCCGGCGTTGCACTTCCACGCGCCACTGTGCGTGGTACACGTGTGCAAGGACTGTTGCCTCCAAATCCCATGCTGCAAGAATCAGGCAGACAGGAGAACTTTAATATCCATGCACCATCCGAATGGCCATGACCTTCTGGGACATCCTCAGAAGCCGGGCCGGAGCCAAGGCCACGTTCGGCGCCCACACCGGAGCCCCGTAGAGGGCCATGGACCGCACGATCCCCGCGTAACCGCGCTATGTTAGATATTTGGTTAATGATTGGCTCCCGTGGCTCATGGCGCAATGTATGTAGGACAATATTATGTGTTATTCAGTATTCTGATGTATAAGCTACGAATATCTTTTAAAGCCATCGATCGGCCAGCCTTGTTACGGCCTATTATGTACTATCATTTATATTGCTGCGGAGTAGTTTTAAAACTGTGAATATCTCCAAATATATTCATTGAAATTATAAATAATGTATGTAAAGTAAACGGCAATTTTGTACAACATTAAAAACTTAGATCAAATAACGTATTTATATTGATAAGGATTAATACTGTATTGATTAAAACACCCTGGCAAAACAAAACTCGAATTATTTTAGAACTAAATTCATAGCCATAAAAATAGTTATATTTAGTACCTACATATTTTTTGCGTAACTTCAACCATTTACGCAGCGCACGCAATAGAATCTCTCAAAAGGAATATTTTTTCCCCGCTTTTGTCACACTTTTCATTACTGCTCGGCTCCTATGTGTCTTAGCGTTATGTTATATAGCCTAAAGCCTCCCTCTATAAATGGACTAACAAAAAAGATTTTTTCAAATCGAACCAGTAGTTCCTGAGATTAGCGCGTTTAAACAAACAAACAAACTCTTCCGCTTTATAATATTAGTATAGATTACTTCATAATTATTACCATTTATAACTCGAAAACGACTGGACTGATCTATATGATCATTGATTTGTCTTCTCCCAGAATAACAGAATAAGGCCGTTTGTCCACCGCTGCCGTTACCGTCACGATAACGAGATTACGGCAAGCCGAGTTTAGGTGACGTGACGTGCGGTAGACACGCGGCTATAGTGTAAGGCCCGAGTCACACCGGAATGGCAGCGGCCGCCCGCGGCGCCGCGAGGCCGGCAGCGGCTGCCAGCGTCGCTTGAAACGAATGGCGCGCGGCCGCTCGCGGCCCCGCAGGCGGCCGCTGGCAGCCGCTGGCGGCCTCGCGACCTTTTTAAGCTTTTCAAGCGATACTAGTCTTTTAAGTATGTAGTTAAAGTTTAAAATTATTTCACACTGAAGTTGCTCGCCGCGCCGCTGCCGGCCGCTGCCATTCCGGTGTGACTCGGGCCTAAATGCCAACTTCGGCGTCGTCATCTCTTTCTCGTTGACGTGACAGTGACGGCGGCGGTCTTAGATTATTAACTTCTAGATTGAGCCACCGCGTGGCCGCACATGAGACAGCACTATAAAATTTCAATGTTGTCATTACGTAAAATTTTCCCTAAATATGACCAAAACCGTGAGATGTTCCGTTGCAACAACTACTTATTACATTCATGTACTAAGTTGCGTATCATAATCCTTATTAAGAGTGCAAAATTATTTATATCGTAAGTATTATTTAAGTTACGAGTCCAGGTTTTCTCACGATGTTTTCCTTCACTGATGTCTGTGATGTCCAACTATAAAAATTATATAAAATTCCTTTTAAAAGGGAGAGGATACCTCACAGGGCATCAAAGAACTAATTAATCATCTGATTAATTTTATTTATTTAACTAGTTGCAATTTTATTATCAAGTTATGGGAAAAATAGAACTGAGGTATGGTAACACTTTGAAAAACAAGTAATAGGTTATGTAGATAAAAATATAAACGATATCGCTAGAAAATGTCCTTAATTTTGATCGAAAGCCATGTAATTACATACACACAAATGTATTTATGCACAATAACTTGTAATATTTGCATCCTTACGAGTGAAAAGTAACATTCTTATCTTGCTTTCTTTCTGTGCGGCTTTTGCAGCCTAAAATAGTGCATCCTCCCATTTTATAGCACAGAAAACGCACTAAACACTTAACTACTGGAGTCAATTTCTCAAATATACATTAAAACTATTGGTTTAATTACCGAAATTGTTATAAAATTGTAAAAACTAATACGAGCCGACCATTCAATGACAGTGACATCCCTTTGTTTGGCTAACTTTTCAATGTTCGCCAAGCGAAAACCGGCCACGCCGAACGAGACAGAGCATGTTATGCTTTGTCTCAATTTTCTTACGAAATTCGTATATATGCTTCTCACTTTCACACTTCTTTACAACCTCATGGTTACGTCTAGAAGTTAATAGTCTAAGGCGGCGGTAGACAAATGGCTAGACTATAGTTTGGCCACGAGCGTTGTACCGCGCCTTAGGAAAGCGCGAGGGAGAGAGGAAGGAAAAGAAAGGAAAGTTCAAAAGTGATGGAATTTATGACAGATCTTACGATATCGCCTAAGGCCTCTTGTACACACACGGTTTTTCGCCGTGAGAATCCACGGTTAATTTGCCGTGTGTAGCCACGGTCGTCAGTGTTGTATGGATTACTATGGAAGCTTGTAGACGTGCACGGCGGCGCTACGGTCCGGCTCCGCCGCCGTGTGCGCCGCCTCGCTCCCTCGGCGCATGCACGGCGCGCCGCGTCTACGCACGCCGTTATTTTCATCAGTGTTGTATGGCAGTCTCATAGATAATACATATGGCAGTCTATAGGAGTGTGTCGACGGCGCCGGACGTACGCACGGTTTCGTTAAGATTTACCTACTCTAATTCGTATGGCTGATCGCTGGCGATGAAAGAAACAAGTTTGACATGTAGGTACAAGCTCTCACGTTTTTTCAACTGTACGGTTTACACGCCGTACGGACGAATAACCGTGTCGTCGACAAGAGGCCTTACGATCATACGATGTTTTAAAACTGTGAACATAGCTTTGTATCAAGTTTGAGCGTCTTACATATTTACTAGCGTATATATCAACTTAACCGAAACCGTGCGGTTGGCGCTGTAGAGGCGCCATGGGTATTTTTTTTGAGTGGCGTGTGGCGCCCGAGAGGAGGCAAAAATGTTTACCTGTAAAACTCGGATGAAACACAATTTTTCAGTTGTTATCCGTAGATAAGAATCATTTATTATGATACGGAAACCGAATTATTTTTTACGTAAAGACATTAATACAACGTTTATTTGTGCATGAAATACTGTAAAATAGGAATTTATGCGTTTTAACGACTAGCATGGTAATATCCCGTTCTTTAATAAACAAGAATAATGGATCAGCCAATCGAGCCAAACATTTACCAAAAGGTTTACGACATCTGATTAAATACCTAAGTATGTAGTCACATGTAAACACTTGGGACGAACTTTTAAAACCGCTTACGCTGTTGGGTTGCGACTACAACAATACAAGTGGAATGGAATCCGACGAAAAAAGACAGATTTTGCCATTAGTCAGCGCACACTGGCCGCTTAGATACCGCGGTCTTTCTTTTTTTTTAAAAATGAGACGCCGCCGGAGTCTCTGTCATGCCGTTGCCCGCAGTATCCCGCCACGGGAGCCTGTGGCGCGTCTTTTAATGCCGTGCGATAAAATCCCTTTCAATGCCACGGCATCATTTTAAAGCATAGCAATTTATGTCGTATTTCTATAACAGTACGGTTGAATGTCCATTAGTAAAAATTTAAATCCCTTGCCATGCCGTCCCGGTCTAAAGCGAAAAGTTACACTTCATGGCCGGTGGCGCACGAGAGGAGCCATGAAAGTCCCTGGCGCTTGGCGCCTCAGAGGAGCCACGAACAATGTGTTCACTATAGTTTGAAAAAACTACTATCGCACTGAATCGGTTAAATTATGACCCCCATTAGTAAGGGCCATGCTACACGAGCGGTTTCCAGCCGCAGGACTCTGCTCGACGAAACTGCCGCAGACCATTAAACTACATGGAATGCGGTTTATGTTTTATCATTGTCCCCTTTTGGTGGACTGGATGCCCTCGCATAAGGTCCCTTGCAGAATGACTGTTTTCAGCAGGCGTAGATAGCTTTTTAGTTCAGGAGTTATAGAGGTCTAACACGCATTTGGCCAATTTTTTAGTTAAGCTCTTCTGGTTTCTCATCTAAGGTTGAGCTAAACGACTTTTGACAAATGCTTTCACCGTTTGGACATGTCCACTCACTCTTTGTGCTTCTCTTATCAAGAGATCATTTCAGTTATTACAGTTCATGGTCTTCGCACAATTTGACCAATACAATATTGTATGGACTTAAAGAGTCTTCGACCACTGAGTTTGCTTCGGTTGTTTCTTCGTTGTATTAAAATAAGAAAAACAATAATGACGTGAAAAAGTGTTATCTTTAACCTATTTACAAATAAACATAATTTCATTCGAAAAATATTAATATAGAATTGTGTAATATTTTCTCGAAACAAACAAACTTCGAATAAAACCAGGTTTAACCAGGGTCATCCGGTATTTCGGTTGCACTTTATGTTCCGGGGCCACTGTAACTATAAGAACTTGAAGTGTATTTACAACGCAACCAATAAATATTATTGTTGTTGAGATTGCGTCTTGCTGCTGGCACTGTTTTTAGCATTGCCATAGAATTTGAGGTGGTACAATTTAAGGTCACAGCTCATTAGAGCCACCCGGCACTCACTCCACACCGACTCGTCTCCTGCGGCTAGTATTCTTTATATGGAATTGTATAGGCATGTAGCGTCACCAGATCGCCTCGGTTATAGGGCCCTGTCCAGAAAGGGCGAATTCGCCGCGAATCTCTTGCGCGTATGGTTGCGTCCAGAAAGAGCGTACCTACGCGCGAATTCCGTTTCAAAATGTTGGCGCTCTATTTCCCTCTCTTTCTCCATTATACGTGCACTCGCTCTGAAATTCGCGCGAAATCTGGACGCAACAAGGCGGCAAGTAGAGTCTGGCGAATCGCACGCGAATTACGCGCGAATTTATTATTCGCGCGATGCTTGTGGACGCGATGTATTGGTGCTTAGTATATTCGCGGCGAATTCGCCCTTTCTGGACAGGGCCTAAGGCCTTCACGCGCGGACGGTGGGTGGGCCACTCGGTGACAACTCGCTGCTCGAATGCTTGCCTTGCGTTGACAACGCGCGGGTCCCGAGTGGACCGCGCGCTGCCCGCAATTGATACACGCGAGGACGATACTTGGCGATGCACAGCTCAAAATTAATTTGTATGCAAAATTCGTGGACCAAGCGGCGTCCACTCGTTGACCACTCGGCGTTCACTCGTTGACCGCGTGGGGTCCACTGGTTGACGCGGGACGTTTATTGGTGATAACGCGACGTCCACCCGTGGACTACCGGTCGACAACGAGTGGATGCCGTGCGACGAGGCGGTGCGGGGTGGGTGGTGGATGGGGTGGCTCTAATGAGCTATGACCTTTAGGAACTGGTCCTAGGCAACTTGCCCCTGTAGCACGGTTAGCAACCTTTTAACATTGACAACCAACAACGCTGTTTTACGCTTTGGACTTGTTGTGATTAAACTTAAGTAGAACCTGGCTTTAAAAATTGGGCTTGACCTCAATAGATCTGACATTAAACGGAAAAAAATTGTATTTTTTTTGTACTAATATTATAAATGCGAAAGTAACTCTGTCTGTCTGTCTCTTCTTCACGCCTAAACCACTGAACCGATTTGAATGAAATTTGGTGCAGATATAGTTTGGGACTTAAGAAAGGACATAGGATAGTCTTTACCCCGGAAATCCCCGGGAACGGGAACTTTTAATCCACGCGGACGAAGTCGAGGGCAAAAGCATGTAAAAAATAAAACTAAGTACGAAAATTCAGATCAAGGGTATATTTGGTTAAAAATAAAAAAAAAAAAAATACAAATTTAAAATACCTTGAAAGAATGGCCCTTTTAAGGTAATGGTGCCGATTCTCTTGTGCACAAACTATCGTAAATTTAAGTTAAATGCATCTTTCTCTTTCCGTTTAATTAAGAAAAGGACAGAAGATCAAATATTAGTTAAGTCCTGTCAAATTTAGACACTCCATAGATAATTAGACGTAATTTAAAAACATGGCGTCTAAATATACGTCAATTTTTATCAGGCGCTGTCTAATTTGACAGGATTAAACTAAAATGCATCTTCTGTCCTTTTCTTTAAGAAATGGAAAGAGAAAGATGCACCTAACTTAAATTTACGTTAAGTTGTGCACAAGAGAATCGGCACCATTGACGCTTGGCAGATTATTATTTTTAAACCATTATTTCCCAAAAAAAATGTTTGTAAATACCGGTAGCTGCATTTCGTCTATACTAAGACTACATACCACATACATTACCTGATATAATACGGTAAACTATCCGACTGTTTGACTGTTAATACACCGTGTTAGGTAAGTGGAGGGACATAAAAGGACGCGGTAATATAATGCTCACAATCTCACATACCATCGTCATCCAAATTACCATCGGTGGCTAAATTTATACAGTATTCATAGAGCAACATTTTTTTGTTCAAACACCTTTATCAAGAAAATAAATAATTGCATTACTGCATTACATAACTATGACTAGAATTTTTTTTATAATAATATAACAATATTTAACAATATTATAATATATGTATATAATTTGGAGTTTTAAACAACCTCCTGAAAAGTTTAGCAATTTCAAAAATGCACCTTGTATACATCTAATTCCACAATATACTTTCTAAATAGTACGACAGTCAAGATCTGATGAAATAATTTTGGAGGAATCGAGGGAACTTCTTAATTTTAGAGGAAAGCACAATAGCGATTTTAGTATTTTCTGCAATAAGTAAAGAATTTGCATTTTAAAAGTAACATTCTGCGTCAGATCTGATGATGAAGCTAAGAGGCAGTCACTGGACCTCCGGAACAAGAAAATGTTTCCGACAGAAATTACATCATACACATACATCATAGGTACAAAACGGTATTTTAATTATTAACACATCGTATACAGGCTGCATGCCTGTATACGATGTGGTTGCGATCTTAATTTCCGTCTGAAATATTATCTTGTTTCGTAAATATTAATCCTTCGAACACACGTGATTTGAGACACAATGGAAAGACAACAGCACCCCGACAGCCGGCTGTCGGTTGGTCGTTGAATGGTAGCACTTTTTGCTGTAGTCGGATTTTAGTTTGTAGTGTGGTTTTTAACTTGCCTTTATTTTGTTTTTGAAGGTGACATCTAAAATTAAGGTAAATTTCCGCGTTTAGCTTTTGTTGTTGCGGAATGTTTATAACAGTGGGTGGAAGGAACATAAGTGGGTTTTAGTCAGTAAAAGTCTGACACGCCCTCCCGCCGCACCCAGGACGGGAGCAGTCATTTGATGATTTCCGACTCCCCAAAGAAAAGCTTTGTTCTGGAAAAAAGTTTTTTGCTGCACGATGTCGGATTGAATTTGTCACATTATAGGAGTAAGTCTAAAAAAACCTCCATTTTACGATTTTTCTCATTTTATGAATAATATACAAGTCAAAGATTCTATTTGAATTATGAATCAACCATAATCTAAACTAATATTACACAGCTGAAGAGTTTGTGTTTGATGTCCATTTATAAAAGTATATATTTATCTATACTTCTATACTAACAGAAGTTTTGCATTTTGGTTGATTCACCCAATTGTGAGATGTGTGGGCACGCAATGCTGACAAGAGAGATCACCTGGTTAAATTATGTAGATGTTGGTGCTTTTTAAAGTATTTTAGCTGCACCGAAGTCGGACGCAGCTAAAGTGCTATACACCTTTAAATTTAATTAAGATTTCGTGAAAATAGCATGTTTTAACTAGCGTATTAAGTATTAGTATAAACCATTTAAACCATTTATTTTGCTACACATACATAAAGTGAACTAAAAAAAACATTTAGAATAAAAGAAATACAGCGTAGAAAGGGGTCCATCTCAGTTTATGCTGTGCTAATGCACAGCACTGATTTTCAGATGGCTCCTGACTGTTAAGGTAACATGAACACATCTGCGCGCACACGAAATTAAAATATATGAAATGAAATTTAATAAAAAAAATAAAAATTATAAACACTTATCCATGAGAAAAAAAAAAACACACACACACATTAAACTGAAATTGACAAAAAGAAAATATTACAGGAACTTGTGAACTTAAAATAAAAATAAACAAGAAAAATAATATGATTGATAAATAATACTAAGAGTTGTTATGACTATGTTGGTATTATGACTGTCACTATATTTGAAGGTTGTTACTCTGACTTTTGTTTATTTTAAAAATAATATACTCAAATATTATTTCAAAGTCACCTGGGACATAAGGTACGATGGGATTGGCATCGTCATCTTAATGTACAAAAATCCCTATAAATCAATCCATACTAATCCCTATAAATCAATACATACATACTGATATTATAAATGGGAAAGTGTCTGTCTGTCTGTCTGTCTGTTTGTCTTTCTTTCACGGCAAAACGGAGCGACGAATTGACGTGATTTTTTAAGTGGAGATAGTTGAAGGGATGGAGAGTAACATAGGCTACTTTTTGTCTCTTTCTAACGCGAGCGAAGCCGCGGGCAGAAGCTAGTAAAGAATAAAAAAAACCTTATTTCACCCCTTAAGGATTGGTAGTTTCAAAAAGCCTGTCTTAGTAAATACTTACTCTTCACAAAGAACATACCCTCCAAGTTTCACATCTAGGACATTGGTCCTGTTATTCCTGTTATATTTTGTCCTGAGAAAAGCCATGAAATTTAAACTTTTCATATCAAAGGACGACCATAACTGTCGAAATTTTCGTTCAATTAAAATTAAGTTCTTAAGATTTATGGTTTTTCGGGCGGAAGCGACGCCTGGGTGTCACCACTGCAGTAACGGTCGCCTGGAGGACACGGTCGAGCACACAGTGGAGGTGTGTCGCGCATGGGCGGAGCATCGACGTGTCCTCGTAGAGGCGATCGGCGGCGGTGACCTCTCGCGCCCGGCGCTGGTTCAGGCCATGCTTCGGGGCGAGACGGAATGGGATGCCGTCGCCTCCTTCTGCGAAGCAGTTATGCTAGTGAAGGAAGCGGCGGCGCGCGAAAGGCAACGACGAGCCTCTCGCCCCGGGCTAAGACCCAGGCGAAGACGTCGAGAGTCGCAAGACGACTACCGGCCACCACCGTAGGCGCGGTTCTGCGGATGGCGAGCGATGGGTAGCTCGCCGCCCGACTAGGACCAGGACCGCGTCGACGGCGCGTTAGTGTTCCACGCGCGCCTCAAAGAGAAGGAGTCAGCACAGGAAGGGGCCCAACAGGGCCAACGCCTGCCGGGGTTGCGGAATGTTTATAATAGTTACTGTGACCCCGGAACATAAAGGGCAATCGAAGGAACATGAGTGGGTTTTAGTCAGTAAGAGTCTGACACGCCCTCCCGCCGCACCCAGAACGGGAGCAGTCATTGGATGATTTTCCCCTCGCCAAAAAAAAAAATGGTTTTCCTAATTCTATAACCATGTTTGTTAGAGAGATTTTGTCCTTATGAATGGCCCTAAGGCCCTAACGTTCGACACCATAAAAATAGAAAGTGTTACTCATTTGGATTTTAGTCGATTCGATTCCCGAGAGTGGTTAGCGAATTTTCGAAAATCTTTGAATGAATTTTATTTATTTTTAAAAATAACGGAATGTTTTCTTTAAGTAAAATAATCAGGTAGTTTACTTCCAGGGCCCACTAGAACTTTCCACCCTGTATATCAACAATCAGTCAGTAAACCACTTTATATTATATTGATCATGATTGTACTGACGCTAGTAGGTATATAAGCGCAAATTCGAAGCGTGCTTACGCATATATATTTACAAAAAGGTTACTAACAGTCGCTTAACAAGGTTTCACATTTATAACAATTTTTAACAAACAATTTATAACAACCAAGCGACAGCCGGCTGTCGCGCTAATTGTCTTTCTATTGTGTCTCGAATCACGCGTATTCGAAGGTTTAATAAAGGCTAAAAATGTTAAAGAACCCTAATTATGTGTACGGACCCCAAAGTGCTGTGCCAGCTAACTTGAACTTTGGAGATTATATTTTGGCGCGAATGTGGGAGCATAGACAAAAGGTGGCCATGGTATGTATAGAAATCGAGGTTACGTTATTATCATACTTAGTTATTATGGTTAATTTACATGATTCAGGTTGGAAAATTTCCGGCGTTTATTACACACAGATTATTGAAAACAGACAGAAACGTAATGATCATAAATTTTGTTTTTTTCCTTTTAAGGTATAACCCTAAGTATACATAAGTGTATTTAGGGTTATACCAGGCGTCCGTCACTCGCTCAAGGCCACGCGTTTTATGCCTACCGCTTCGCGTATCGTCGACGATACAACGAACACCGGGCTGTCGCGCGCCCGGCTGAGTGCTCGCGCGTCACGGGTACAGCGCTGACTATCAAAATGCCAAAATCACGTGATTATTGCGTGATAATTGTGCAATTCCCCTGTTTCCCAATTCTCTTGTTTCCCTTTTGATTATTTATTAAAATTATTCACGCGGTTTTGGATATTTTCGACACTAAAATATAATAATCGGGAATTCTAGAAACGAAAAATATGCATCAGTCATTTTATTAAACTAAAAAATATTTGATCAACAAATAAAATAATAATTGTTTTTCTAAAACATTCGTTTTATTTCCATTGTCATCATACGTATAACCCTAGCAGATTTGCTGGACGACACGCACACACGTTAGTCGCGCGGCGGGCAAAAGAATCTCAACTCTCTTTGTGCGTGCTTATGGTACATTTCTTCTTGCTGCAAACAACTGGTATTATTATTATGATTTTGTAGGCTATTATAGCGTAGGTATTTTGGTTTTTGTATTGGAGTGAAGTATCTGTTACGTAGTAACTATTTATTAATCTGTGGTTATACCTTAAAAGGAAAAAAAAACAAAAATAAATATACGATATACGAGGTAAGTGTGTTGCGGAATGTTTATATTAGTTACCGTGACCCTGGAATATAAAGGGCAATCGAAGGAACATGAGTGGGTTTTAGTCAGTAAGAGTCTGACACGACCTCCCGCCGCACCCAGGACGGGAGCAGTCATTGGATGATTTCCCACTCACCAAAAAAAAAATATATATATATACATAAGTGTCGACAACTGACAAAATATTTTTCCAAATAATATTGTTTTAAAGAAGCACTTAACATAAATTTATATTAGTTTGTGAATAAGAGAATCGGCACCATTAGCTCATACATTTTGATGCAGCTTAATCCCAAGCATTTGAGTCCTCAAGGCACTAGGCAGTCTTTAACAGAGTAAAAAGTTATTAGTCATCATTTATGGTTTACTAGCTTTTGCCCGCGGCTTCGCTCGCGTTAGAAAGAGACAAAAAGAAGCCTATGTTACTCTCCATCCCTTCAACTATCTCCACCTAAAATCACGTCAATTCGTCGCTCCGTTTTGACGTGAAAGAAAGACAAACGTACAGACAGACAGATACACTTTCCCATTTATAGTATAAGTATTAGTATGGATGAATACTTTAAAATTATTACTAAGAGTTTATTTTAAAAGCGTAATATTGACATTTAAATGCACCCATTATTATCTTATTAGTCAAAGGGACAACTTATTTGTCCTTGTTTCTCGTGTTTATGCTAAGAACATCACAATATTTTTAAACCGATTAATATTATGCGCACATAACAAATCATATATGCACAGAAGAGGCACAGTCATTATTGACGGGCCTGTTGGTGTAGTGGTTAGTAGCCCTGACTGCTAAGCCGGAGGTCGTGGGTATGGTTGGGGCATGATTGTTTGTTCTGTGTCTGGGTGTAATTTATCTATAATATTTATAAATTATATAAGTATGTATATCAGTTGTCTGGTTACCATAACACAAGCTATCTATTTAAGCAGAGCTTAACTTGGGATCGGATGACCGTGTGTGAGTTGTCCCAGTATTTATTTATTTATTTTATATTAAATACTAGCTTTTGCCCGCGACTTCGTCCACGTGGAATAATAGTTCCCATTCCCGGGGAATTTCCGGGATGAAAACTATCATATGTCCTTTCTCGGGTCCCAGACTATATCTGTACCAAATTTCATTTAAATCGGACCAGTACTTCCTGAGATTGGCGGGTTTAAAGAAACAAAAAAAAAATTCTTTAGCCTTATAATATTAGTATAGATTGAGTCGTCTTTTTACTGCTTCAACCAAAAATGCCTGACCTCAGAGTTTGATGTTAAATTTAGATTGATACCTACACCATTTTTTTTTGTCAAAACCTTCGTCGTACTTCTGCGAAAGAAGGTAGTAGTACGTATAGTATGTAGTGCGTACCTTTTTAGCAAATAACTTAAATTTGGGTCTTGGCAGACGGACAAACGCACAAAAAAGTGAATATGGATTTTTTCTTTTGTTTATCCTTTTGAGGATCGCAATTACTAATCATTAAATATCTTATACCGAGTGCCGGGGTTGCGGAATGCTTATAATAGTTACCGTGACCCCGAAACATAAAGGGCAACCGAAGGAACATGAGTGGGTTTTAGTCAGTAAAAGTCTGACACGCCCTCCCGCCGCACCCAGAACGGGCGCAGTAATTTGATGATTACCCGATCCCCCAAAAAAAAAAATTTATACAGGGTGGAAAGTTTTCGTGGGTCCTGTAAGAAAACTACTACCTTAAATCTTTAACCTTTCGACGATCAAGTGACAGCCGGCTGTCGCGCTGATATTGTCTTTCCTATTGTGTCACGAATCACGTGTGTTCGAAGGTTTAAAGGAATAATTAGGGAGAGCAACAGATTTGAGAGCGTTTTCAAATAAAGTGACGTAACACATTTTTTTATTTTAGATAGAAGTAAAACTCATTCAAATATTATCGAAAATTCGGTAATCGAACCGGCTAGAATACAAAAAAGTAACATTCTGTATTTTTATGACATCAAACGTTAGGGTAATTTATAAGGACCAAATCTATCTTACAAATATGTGGTATTTTTATCACATCAAAAGTTACATTTACAAGGGACCAAATCTCGCTAACAAACATGAATAATTAAATTAAAGGAAAACTATAAATGTTAAGAATTTCGTTGTAATTGAAATTGAACAAAAAAATCCATAGGTCGCTGGTTCATCCGGCTCGAAGGACCATGAATAAAACCAATTGTTTGTTACTTGACAAAGACGAAGAAATTTATTAAAAATCAAAAGAAGAGGTCGTTGGACGGCTGTAGATCATGCCATCATGCCGTTAAGTAACTAAATTAAACTATACTTAATATTGAACAACGGTTAAATTCGCCCTTTGATGTTTTATGTGAAAAGTCTGACACGCCCTCCCGCCCCATGGCGGGAGAAGTCATTTGATGATTTCCCACTCCCCAAAAAAAAAAAAAGTGTTTTATGTGAATTACTTGTGAGATACATTGAGTTTTCATGCGGCGGCCAAGTCAGTTACCGATATTACATGCCTCTTTCATTTTTTTACAGTAAAAAGAGTTGCGGGACAAGTTAACAGGTTATTTTTATAGGTTAGTTTTTATGGCATAAAGTGATTATGGATGTTTTCCATTTACTATTTTGACCTTAAGATTTGGCTTCAAAAGTACACTGACGATATAACGTTATTGGAATTTATTTACAGGAACACGCCTCTTAGATCCTAGGCTTTCGCTAGAGAAATGCTCTAATTTTTTAGTGGGTTGTCACTTAGGCAGGACATGGTGCCGATTCTCTTATTCACAAACTAGACTAAATTTAAGTTAAATGCATATTTCTCTTTCCATTTTTTTAAGAAAATGACAGATCATAAAATATTAGTTAAGTCCTGTGAAATTTATACACTCCATAGATAATTTAGACGCGATTTGAAAACATGGCGTATAAATATACGTCAATTTTCTTTAGGCGCTGTCTAATTTGACAGGATTAAACTAAAATGTAAGTATCTTCTGTCCTTTTCTTTAAGAAATGGAAAGATAAAGATGCATTTAACTTTAATGTAGTTATGTTTGTGAACAAAACAAGAGAATCAGCACCATTAATCGATTCTCATTCCAAATACTTATGTAAAAAAACACAGTACCTTAATTTAGGACTGGTGTGTTATAAAACTAGTGTCTTATAAAATAACCATAACCAATAACCCATCGAAAGGAGAAGGGACCTTACCTACCTCATTATTTTATCATAGGTGTTCGCGTAAGGGTGTTCTTTAGACTTTAACCGCCTTATTACAAAACAAGGTTTTTCTCTAAACCAGGTTTAAACCATTGAGCTAGGTTTTGTATATCGAATTTTGATCGTATTAGAATAAGATTCAAATTACAAAACCTGGCTCAATGGTTTAAACCTGGTTTAGAGAAAAACCTTGTTTTGTAATAAGGCGGTATGAGCCTTAATTATTTATTCTTATTTTAGACTTTGTTAGGACACCACGGAGACACGACATTTTGGATATTGTTGCGGGTGATTTGATTTTGCAAGTATTTGGTTGCGCCACCATGCTAATACCATTAGAAACCCTCCTTATACACATTTTGGTGGCGCGACGAGTTCTAAAGTAAAATTATTTTTAGACACCACAAGTCCTAAATAAAAAAAGGCCTCTTCTCATACAGAGAAGGCACGAGCATTGATCACCACGCTTGCTCAAGACGGGTTGGCGATTTCAGACTTATATTCACTACAAGTCCAGGTTTCCTCACGATGTTTTCCTTCACCGATGTCTGCGATGTCCTAAAATTTCTGAAAGTGACAAGTCCTAAAATTAAATAATTTTCAGATAAACGGCACAACAGACGAACGCCTTACCTATTCAGATATCATCCAGCAAGCTATGAATCTGGCTGTCTCTCTCACTCGTATAGGCGTGCGAAAGGGAGACACGATTGGCCTGATCTCTGAAAACAGACAGGAGTTCTGGGGTGCTGTCATTGGGGTAGCATGCGCGAGCGCAGTGTTGACTACTATTAGTACAGGATATGTCCAAGGTATGTATTCTTCGAATCTTATGTTTTTGATGGGAAATCATCAAATGATTTCTCTGAAGGGAGTGTCAGACTTTTACTGACTAAAAACCCACCCTTGTTCCTTCGGTTGTCCTTTAAGTTCCGGGGCCGAGGTAACTATTAAAACTGTTCCGCAATCCCTGCAGGCATTGGCCCTGGAGGGTGTAAAAGTGCCTACACGATTCCATAACTTTGATCTCTTTAAAAGTTTACCGAATCCGTAATAGTACATTACGATACGAGTGAGCTAAGTTTGGTATTATGCCATAAGTGGTATAGCAGTCCAAATAGAAAGATTGAAACAGTAAGAGCCGAGGGCGTAATGATGAAATTTTTGACACATGATGTTTTTGAACACACTGGTGAGGAAAATTTAACATTTCATGAGTTTTATTTACAGACCTAGGTCTGTAATTAAAGATCATGACCTAGATTTGTAAAATAGCGCGTGGATTTCTTAATTTAAACTTTGAACCCTGAAATCGGTTCGGCCCTGTAGTTATGAAGCGTACTTGATACGAATCTATATGTACCTGATCCGTGAAATAATAGTCACTTTACGACCTAGTGTGATAAAATAGTAGATTGTTTACTGAGGGAGCATAGGCGCATAGCATTATTTTTAAGGCGAAAGTATTAATTTTAATAAAGAGCGAAGCGAAGGTTTCTAACGTAGAATGCTGAGCGTAGGGAGGGTTCCCAAAAATAAACTCTAAGCGAAATGAAGTTTATTATGTCTGTAAAAAGAGTCTAAAGCGGCCTTTAAAAAACTTATCACTTTACCTCACCATGTCTTCATGTCGTGTTTACGTTAATACAGTATATTTTTTACTTTTTTCAGGAGAACTGCTTCACGTAACAAACATATCGAAGCCAAGATACATCATCTGTTCGCCAACTATGTACAAAACTCACACAAAAACGCTAAACTCAATAAAAAGTATCGAGAAAATTATTATTTTCGGTGACGAGAAACAAGATGGCGTCTTGTTGTACAACGATATGGTTTTTGAAAATAACGGTCAAATTAAGAACGTGAAGTATGAAGATTTCTATTCAGTGGAAGTGCAGGGACAAACTGACACATTACTCATTTTGTATTCATCGGGAACGACTGGATTACCTAAAGGAGTGATGATTACACATCTGAATGTTTTAACTGTGTGCTGTTCGTAAGCATTTTTTAAGTTAGCCTCTGATTATCTGTTAAATAATAATGGTGCCGATTCTCTTATTCACAAACTAACGTAAATTTAAGTTAAGTGCATCTTTCTCTTTCCATTTAATTAAGAAAAGGACTTTTAGTTAAGTCCTGTCAAATTTAGACACTCCATAGATAATTTAGACGCGATTTAAAAACATGGCGTCTAAATATACATCAATTTTCTTTGAGCGCTTTCTAATTTGACAGGATTAAACTAAAATGTATATGCTGTCCTTTTCTTTAAGAAATGGCAAGAGAAAGATGCATTTACCTTAAATTTAGTTAAGTTTTTGAACAAGAGAATCAGCACCACTGTCTTTGGTCTCAACGTCTTAAGCACTGTTTAGCAGGAGGTCTATTTCCATGTCGGGCAAAAAATGTTATAGATTTTTAGGAGAGGCTTAAACCTGTAGGGGGCAGTTATCGTATGGTACATTATCACCTCACCTGATCCTAGAAACGTTTTTACGGATATGTAGAATTTGTGAGGCTAGGGTCGGTAGAGTTAGGCCGTGTAGATTCAAAAGCTTGGCTCTACATGAAATCTGATATATTTTTCACAGGGCAAACCATGGGGTTGTCTTGGCAACATTAGACATGAAATGTTTTTGGTGGGATATAAATTGTTTCGAATCATGTATGTTCGAAGGTTTAATGTTCTAATGAAGATAAACAATTTGAGTTCGACTAAGGCATACTTTTGCTTAACTATTCTTCGTCTCTATCTGTCTTTCGCAATTTGGCAGTAGTGCGAAGGTGAGAGACAATGCTTAGTTGACCTTGGACTTAGAGATTTCAAGACCTTGAGATTTGTAATCATGACATGTTTTGGAAATTCTATTTCAACAGGCCTTCCCACCACGACCCAGCGATGACAAGCCTCACCATCATCCCCTGGTACCATGTCATGGGTCTGGTCGGCTTACTGTCTGCCTTCATCACTGGAAGAACATCTGTCTACCTCGCCAAGTTCAATGTGGAAACGTATTTGAAGACTATTGAGAAGTACCGGGTAAGTACATAGATAGTTCATACACGAGGAAGCCAGAAGTGGAATGCCTGGCTGGAATAGTGGAGCAGTTTAAGAGGGAGTTTGTATGGGGTAGTATTACTACCATACCTATTACGGCAGCCAAGTAGCGTTGCTGTGTCTCGGTTAAAAAGATATGGGTGTCGGTGTTATTGACATAAAACACATTTAAAATGCTGATGAGTTTGTTTTTTTGTTTTGATTGGTTGAACGCGATACTCTCAGGAACTACTAATCCGATTTGACAAAAATCAACACTCTAGCATTCAGGAGACCGAAAAAAGACTATATGAAAATAAATATTAGGGTAGATAGGGTACTTATATTTAAAAATAATCCGCGCTTATAAAGAACGCCTGGCAATTTTTGTTTGCGATTAATCTCAATTTGTCGTTGTATAATGTTCTACGTAGGCGTATCGGTTGATGTTCAGATTTGCTTACACTTAACTTAGAAAACGAATCATATTAATTGAAAATGCCCTGTTCATCCAAACCTCACTCACTGGTAGAGGCGGGCGCTGTGCGTTCAGAACTGGGCAATTATTATGTATCAATGTGGCTTTTCGATTCATATGTACTTTTTAAGGTTTTTCTTTAATAGCCTCCCTGTGCCAAAACCACGTAAAGCCGTTGGTCTCAGTAGTCATTCGTAGAACTTTGACAGTCGTTAGGGGAGGTCTGAACTCAGAAAGTCTGACCAGCCGAACCAAGGGGTATCAGGGTTCGCCTTATCATTGTTATCATGTCGCTCAGTAACTGAGTTGTGGAGGTCTGATAGGCAATCGCTTCACGTAATACACTGGTATCCAGCGCAATTCGGTTGGGCTGGAAGCCGACCCCAACATAGGGAAAAGGCTAGGGATATGATGGCGAGCCAATGTCGTTCTTTAACCTAATTCCGCCTTAATCCAATCTTGTATCAAAATTCCAGGTGGTCCATCTGACAGTGGTGCCGCCAGTGTTGGTGGCAGTCTGCAAGAACCAGTCCCAGTACGACCTGAGCTCAGTCAGAGTTATCAACTGCGGAGCAGCTCCTCTACATAAGGACACCATCCAATCTGTTCATCAGAAGTAAGACTTTTAATTCTAAATATTAAGTTTTTTTCAAATTCAGTTAAATAAATACATAATATACTTTAAGCCAATACCTAACGTTGCGGACTAGTTCTAATAGTTACCACGGCCCCGGAACATAAAGGGCAACCGAAGGAACAAGGGTGGGTTTTTAGCCAGTAAAGTCTGACACTCCCTTCCGTCCCGCCAGAAGAAGAAGTCATTTGATGATCCCATCCCAAAAATAAACCCAATATCTTACACCAAAAAAATTGAATTAAAAGACATTAACTTGAGGCATGCTAACTGCCACAGTATGCTAATGGCCCAAGTTGGAGAGTTGGCGCAAGAACAGGGCGTCAATTTCGGGTGGCAACGGAAAACATCGATTTCGATGTCGACTGCGGCACCCACGAACCCAAAATCGAATGCTGCTAAAAGATTGTGTGATTCAGTACTGAAGCTTAAGCAATGCATAACTATGCAGGTGTTTGATGTAGTTTCTTGTATATAACTTAATAATGTAGTAGGTTTAAGGTACAGCGGACGATGGGGACGGTGTTTCCTAGCTGACTACTCTGAGAAGACATAAAATGATTAAAAAATGATTAAAATGATTTTTATTTCTGTAAATAGGTAATAAATTACACTTTTACACGTCATTCTTTTTTCTTATTTTAATCGAACGATGGGGCCGGTGTTTCCTAGCTGGACTACTCTGAGAAGAAACAACCGAAACAAACTCAGAGGTCAAAGTCTCTTTTAAAGTCCATACAATATTGTATTGGTCAAATTATGCGAGGACCATGAAGGTAATAACTGAAGTGATCTCTTGATGAGAGAATCACACAGATTTGAGTGGACCTGTCCAAACAGTGCAAGCATTTGTCAAAAGTCGTTTACCTCAACTAAAACGTAAGGAGCCTAACGTCTTGACGAACAATACCAAAGCAAGGACATTCGGGTAGGCCGCATTAAATACTCAAACCGTCAGTAATAGTCAAATATACTAGTAACGTAACAGCCCACATAGTCCTCACACTCACAATAAATAAAGTAAAAAAAGATATACTTATAAAAGTACATAAATGTCAAGTAAGTATAATAATTACAATGTCAAGCAGAAGAAAAAAAAATCAATTAAATATGGTATACAAGATAATATACTTAATAAAGTACAAATCAATGTCAAATAATAAAAATTTCAATGTCAATAAAATATAATAATAATGTAGACAAATAATTAATGTCATTGACCTATGTAAATAATTGAAGCAGCTTAATTCCAAGCATTTGAATCATCAATATACTCTTTAACAGAATAAAAAGCATTACGGCATAATTTACGTTTAATAAAGAGTTTAAATTTGGTAATGCTTAGTTCTTGAATCTGGCTAGGAAGTTTATTATAAAAGCGTATACATTGACATTTAAATGAAGTACCTATTTTCTTTAGCCTAGTTGAAGGAACAATATATTTGTCCTTGTTTCTTGTGTTTATGTTGTGAATATCACTGTATTTTTTAAACTGATTAATATTTTTATGTGCATACAACAGATTTTCATATATATACTGACAGGGCACAGTCAAAATATTAATTAATCTCTTTAAATTTGTCTCTGAGGGAGTGTCGGGGACTCAATTTATAAATAGAACGAATAGCCCTTTTTTGTAAAACAAATATTGTTTGTATGTCGGCGGCATTTCCCCACAATAGAATGCCGTACGACATCAAACTATGAAAATAGCTGAAATAAACTAAGCGGGCTGTTTCCAAATCCGTTAAACCACGAATTTTCCTAACGGCATATGCTGCAGAGCTGAGTTTTTTAGATAGTTTATCTATATGGGGGCCCCACTGCAGTTTGGCATCTAAAGTTATACCTAAAAATACGGTGGAATCGTCTGGTCTCAATTCTTCACCCTTTATTAGGACGCAATTGTCTACCTGAGTGACATTTGGTAGCGTAAATTTTATAAGTTTAGTCTTCTTTTCATTAAGGAGTAAATTATATACATTAAACAGTTTACAGGTGTCGTTGTTCTTACCTTATCGCTACCCTACAGCACTAGTATACCAAAAAGCAAAAGTCCTGACGGTGCGTCAACTGTTTATTCAGCACACCATTCTCAAACAACATAGACTCTTAACCTACAATCCCTCACTCCCTCGAGCTAAGAGAATATTTAATCCTGTTGTCAACTACCATCCTTCACTTTCAACATCCTTTTCTAAGCGCTTTTTTTCACACCTTGGTCGGCACCTCTATAATAAAGTGAATAGGGTCATATCGATTTATGAACTCAATAAGATAAAGTGCAAAATGAAACTATTTAGTTGGCTTCAAGAACTCAATTACGACGACACTGAAAACTTATTAACAGTCATAATATAAACATCAAGTAAATATAACATGCTAAGGTAAAAATATATATATAATAATAATAATACTTACAGTCACTCACAATCACAACCCTCACACAGACAACACACAACCACGTACACACTTCTCTAAGCACACAATTACACATACACGCAATACACACTCAACCTCTCTCCCTGATACTAACCATACTAACTAAGTGAATTGAAACGGTCATCAGTAAGATATAAAAAAGAATGTTACCATATCCCTAATTGCTTACTACTTGTACGAGTACATAATTTAATTTGTTAAATTTAAATGGAGGAGTCCTGGTGACCCGAAATACAGGCCTTGAGCCTAGTTTAGGCACCAGTCTCCCACAATACAGCAACCCTTCTAAATGTAACCATTGAAATAAGGCTAGCAATTAAGACTAATATTGTGGAGAAAATAAAGTATTTTTTATTATTATTATTATTATTATTACTATAGAAGCGAGAGCACTATTTATATCGTCAGTTATAAGTTGCTGACGTTTAAGTTTAAATAAAAGTGAAGTATCGTCTGCAAACAATACTACATCATGCTTATCTTTAATGAGATAAGGCAAATCATTAATGTAAATAAGAAACAAGAAAGGACCAAGAATTGAGCCCTGGGGCACGCCCATTCTTACTACAGAACCGGGTGATCTTTCACCGTTCACATCAACTCTTTGAATCCTATCACTCAGGTATGAAATGAGAAGATCCAGAGAGGAGGCCCGGACTCCGTAGTAGTGTAGTTTCCTGATTAAAGTTTCATGAAGAACGCAATCAAATGCCTTGGATAAATCACAAAAAAATCCCAAAGCATCGCATTTGTCTTCCCAGGCATCATAAATGTGCCCTAAAAGTTCAACACCTGCATCGGTTGTTGAACGACCCCTTGTGAATCCAAACTGTTTTGTATGCAATAACTTGAGTTTATTAAAATATATCTGCATTTGATTTAAAATTAGTTTTTCAAAGACTTTACTAAAAGTAGGTAGCACTGAAATTGGTCTATAATTACTGGGGTCGGATGTGCTACCTGATTTAAATAATGGTATTATTTTGCTGTATTTCATTAAATCAGGAAACTTACCACTATCAATACAGTTATTAAAAATATTAGCTAAAGTAGGTGCTACAATATTTATAATAGACTTTACAACATCTACAGAATTACCCCATAGATCTGCAGTCTTTTTAACATTTAACGTGTGAAATACTTTAATGACATTCTTACAAGTAACATGTTCGAAATAAAATTCAGAATCACAGGCCGGAACGTTTTCTTTGAGTAAAGATTCTGCAGCTACAGGTGATGAATTTAAAGATTTAGTAGTCGAAACGGGAATCATTGCAAAGAAATTTTCAAAAGACGCGGCTACTTTAGAATCTGATTTAATAATATTATCATCAATAATAAGGCAATAATCATTTGTTCGGTGGCTGGACTTTCCCGTTTCGCTATTAATAATATTCCATGTCATTTTTATAATATTATTACTATTTTTTATTTTTGAGCTCAAATATCGTGACTTGGCCAAGTAACAGACCTTTTTAAATAATTTAGAATAATTCTTTACATATAAATTAAATTCAGCAGTATTAATGTAAGTCCGTTCTTCATACAACTCAAATAACTCATAGCCGAAATAAACTCAGATGTTAAAGTCCCTTTTAAAGCTATATCATGCCAGGACCATAAAGGTTAAGGTCAGGTGTAGTGGTAGAAACTGTGATGTTTTAGTCGATATGAATGTAATATAATTATTTTCTCCCCAGACGAAGGAAATACTGAGGTATTCCCTATTAATAAGTCTTAAATGTGCATAAATCTCTATTCTGGCTAACATGCCTTTGGAAGAGACTAATGAGCCTCTTGTGTTCTCTTCTCAGCTTCCATACAGAATTAATTAAAAACTTTTGAAACTTAGGCGCTGGTGGTTTGGCACTGCCATGCATTTGAAAACTACATTTAGATCTTTCCCCGTCAGTGTCAGATTGCCCTCTCAGTGGACGATGACAATGAGGGGGAAAACTTGTAACCAGAAGCTCAAGTCTCCTATTGCAATAGGAGTTCAATGATCGACTTTTGACACACTTCCCATACAAAAACTGTCAAAGTTGTCAAATATCCGGTCAATTCGTTTTATTATTAAGATACTAATAATGCCTAGTTTGAGGATTACCGTTCTAACAGTAATGTAATAATAAATTGACGGTTTAACTTATTACGCTATTTAATCCTAGTTACCTGGCTAGTTTCCACTTAAATTGCCCAATTCAGCCTGAGGAATAACATTTTTGCTATCTTTTTCAGATTCCCCAACCTACGAGGTGTGTTCCAGATCTACGGGTCCACGGAGACCACGCTTGGAGTTCTGAATTACATGCCAGATGATCCGAATACCCACAAGATAGGAAGCGTAGGAGTTGTGGCTGCTAATACTGTGATTAAGGTATTTTTTTCAATAAAATTTTGCTTGAATGTGTGCTCTACAGGGTTATTGGTAAAACACCGACATTCTCTCAGGACTATGTTACTAACATCATAATCAACAACTTTTGTTCTACGACATTTTAAAAGTTATCATATTTTTGTTCATTACATTTTCATACAAAATTAAAAATATTTAAATTGAATACTCTAAATGTGACGAAGTCTGCGTAGCATACGAGGACAGTGCGCGGCAAGCGTAGGTATGTTGTTACGGCACAATACAGAGTTGAAATGTGTTAGATAGGACAACGAAATCTTTTTGGTAAATGTATAACATTTTGTAAAAAATCATAGAACAAAAGTTGTTGTTTATGATGATAGTAACATAGTCCTGAGAGGATGTCGGTGTTTTACCAATAACCCTGTATATGTTGTGGATGAGGAGATTAGGCAGGTAACTTGACGCCTGTTGGTTTAGTGGTTAGTGACCCTGACTGCTTATCCGGAGGTCGTGGGTTCCATTCCCACTGGACAAACTTTATTTGAAGTGTCTGGATAGAATTATCTAAAACTAGCTTACGCCCGAGGCTCCACTTGCGTAAAAGTTGAAACTTCCCATCCCTTATTTTACCCCTTTAGGGCTGGTATTTCCAAAAATCCTTACTTAGTGGATACTTACTCTTCACAAAAACATATACTTTTTATGTCTTTGGAACCCACCACGGTTTGGGCTGTTTCTCGATGTATCAACAATCAGTCAGTCAGTTTATCATTTAGTTAGTCATTTTTTTTACATATTTGGAATGAGAATTGAATATAGAATAGCCTCCTTCAATAAGTTCCTCGTCTCACAAGTCTCGGTGTATAATATTTAATTATGTATATCGGTTGTCTAGTTACCACAAGACCAATCTACTCAGAATCAGCTTAGTTTAGTCATTTGCCCAAGATATTTCTTTATTTATTTGACCGAAGAAGACGACATAGCACAAAGAATAACCAAACTAAAATGGTAACGGTCCGGTCGCTGATGACCGTTTGGAAACTGAACTCTAGACCATATGTTTATAGTCCAGGTTTCAGAAGTAACTTATGATTCGGAAAATTCGTGCTATTTAAGAGGGTGGGGGAGTAGTCGTGCTTTCAGACCCATTTCAGCAAGACTATGATTATATTATAGCCAATTTATTAAATGTAAGGTAGGATTCCCTCGGGATATGTGAAGTAACAATTTCCGCATGATGAGAGGAATTAGGTGCGGTCGGAGAGGCCCTCGAAATATGTTCTCTGATATCCAATTGTTTAAGGTCAAATACTAATATAGCCTTAGTATATTAGATGCCAAAACAGCTGGAAAAAGGTAAAATAAATTGGAAAAAAATCTTTTTTAAACAGATAAAAATATAATATTATTTTCCCAGGTAACCGACCTAGAAACCGGCAAACCCTTAGGTCCCAACCAACGCGGAGAAATTTGCGTCAAAGGAGAACTGCTAATGAAAGGTTACATCGGCCAGGACAGAGGATCAGACTTCGATGATGAGGGGTTCTACAAGATCGGAGATTTGGGGTACTATGATGAGGATCGATATTTCTTCATCGTGGACCGGTTGAAGGAGCTAATCAAGTATAAGGGATTTCAGGTAAGATTTTATAGTTTTGTCAGATTTTACCTGAGGTAAACCCAGATTGTCCAAGTTTTGGTTTATCTTGGTTATAATCAACCTAAACCTAAAAAACGTTTGACTTTTTTTTAATTCGTTTCGGGATTCAAGACATTTGAATCTTTCACTGGCACCCGTTGAGCTTCATTGTCTTGACGCAGACTTTAGTTCACCGCCACCTCGGGTCCAGTTTAATGGAGGATAATGGACGTCCCTAAGTTCTCAAGTCCTGGAGCCATTTAGGGAGCTCGACGTGAGCAGCGTACTGGGAGAGAAGTAGAGATCTCTCTTTTCTTTTCCGCAGCCATGAAAAACCATGGCCTCTGTTTTGTTGAGAATTACCTTCAGGCGTCTTCCACAAGGTCTCTCACGACCGGCAATATTTGGGCGACGGAAGAGCGCCCGTGCCGAAACCCGAACTGGCATTCGACCAAGTCCAGCCCTTCTTCGCACAAGTAGCTGACAAGGAGGGCTGCTATAATTAACTCGAACAGCTTTCTCGCCTCGTCCAGCAGCAATATAAGCCGGCCGCTTACTCTATCATAGTTGGGAAAAGGCTAGAACGATGATAATTGTTCGTTAATGTCCGAGAAAGTTTTAATAAGTGAGTTACAGCGAAAAATATTTTGCGTGAAATCAAGACACATTGGCCAGGGTAGGAATAAAGTGTACACCAATCAGCTAGTTAAATAATTGTCTTTGCTGTAGGTACCTCCTGCCGAACTGGAAGCAGTACTGCTGCAGCACGAGGGCATCAGAGACGCGGCAGTCATCGGCATTGAAGACAGGTCTGCCGGGGAAGTGCCGCTGGCGTTTGTGGTGGCGCAGCCCGGGAGGACTTTGACGGAGAAGGAAGTTCAGGACTTTGTGGCTGAGAGGGTTGGTTATAATATTGATAGAATATCTTTTGCACATATGGAGGTACTTATTATGGATCTGGTTAAGGTCTGAAAGGCAGCTGGCAGCAATTGCATGCGTATATAGGCAGGAATAATGAAGGCTGATGATGATGTGGGGACCAGTAACTAGCTGATGCTAATGCAAGATATTTGGTATACATGTGAACTATAACTGACATCCTACATCGTGAATAATCGTGATATAATATATACAAAATCCCTGCTAGAACCGTCAGGCAGTTGCCAACCAAACACAACACGTCGGGCCGGAGGAACCTCCCTTTTCAATGTAGGATAAGGAACTTTACACTCTGTTCCACATGCCTCTGAAAACCAATTATTCCTCACCTACAGCTTAAGATACAATTGGGTAGTTTACACCGTTAACCAATAAATGTTAGACACAATTTCTATAAAACCTCTTTTAATTTCAGCCCAATAAATTCGGTTCATTTTCAATTTGCTACAAAATTTTATTTTTAGTTGCTTTAAAATCAATGTATAGATAGTCAACTGAGTTGTTATTTTAGTGACGTCATAAGTTGCCATTGCCATACAAAATGTATTGAAGTATTGCGTTTTGACAACTCATAAAAAGTACGTCAATTGATAATAGTGTAAACTACCGTATTCAGCCTCGACTGTAACGACATACTTAGCTCACTTGTATCATGAAAAAATAAAACAATAAATCAATTATATCACAATATTTTATTGAACTGTGAGTGAAGTTACATAGATAGCACTTTTTTACGGTTGTAATTTGTTACGGTTAGTTATAATTCTAGTTTGTAATTGAGAAATAAGAAACCTTAATATCGATTATTTTATCTAGGAATAAAATAAATAAATAAATAATGTACTATTTCAGTTGTCAAACCCCAAGCACCTCCGCGGCGGTGTTCGCTTCGTGGAACAGATTCCAAAGTCGGCGAGCGGGAAACTCTTGCGCAAGGAACTGCGGGTACTGCTGAAAAACTCAGAGTAAATTGTAATTAGATAAGAAGGGTATTTTTTCTTACAGATAGGAAATTACTAAATGACTTCTCTTGCCCTGGGCGGGGCGGGAAAGAGTGACAGACTTTTACTGACTAAAACCCACCCTTGTTCCTTCGGTTGCCCTTTATTTTTATTTTTGCGGATGGATGGAGTAAACTACTGTCGGCATGTCTGGAGTTCTGCGAGACGAGCGTATGAATGAGTTTCTAAAATTATAACATAACCTATTATGTATTTTTTTAATAATATTAACAATTGTAATTGGCTTAGGGCCGTTTTTGTTAAATAAATAAATCATAAATAATTATGTTTCGGGGCCGCGGTAACTATTAGAAAAAGATGGGTGTTATATACTGTAATTAACTTTAATTGTTATTTAACAACTAAAATAATTTGGTGAATGAGAAAAGATTGGCTGGTTTTGGAGCTTCGTGATAAACATGTTTTTTAGAGATATTGATTATTTTATAGTTTGATTGTAAAGTGGTATTTATTATACAATAAAGTATTATAATGTGGCGTTTTACGCAGTCGTGCTTTTTATATTATTTACAGCTATATTGGAGATTGGATCTCTGCAAACAGACTTATATGTTTTTATGTTTTTTTATGAGTTAATGACCTGTTATTAAAAAAAAATTGGTGTTAATAGGCGAGACGACAAAAAAAGTAATTAGTCTGTCAGAAAGATTATCAAAAAAGTTTGGACACGTATATTTTGTTTTCTTCTCGCAAACGATGAATGACGAAGATACAGTGCGTTAAAGTTGCGTATGACGTCACGATCAGATACATATTTTGCAGGACGGTGACGTCAAAAGCCCCCACTACGGAACTTTGTTGCTCTTTATCTTTTTTTTTTTTATTAATTTGATCAAGCAAAAATACGTGTCCCGTATTTTTGGCCGATCTATCAGACGGACTAAACAGAATGCCATTTTTTTAATGTTGTCGTCTTTCCTATTCTCTTGTTCACAAACTAAGACAGAAGGTACATATTAGTTGTTGCGGAATAGTTCTAATAGTTACTGCGGCCCCGGAACATAAAGGACAACCGAAGAAACAAGGGTGGCTTTTAGTCAGTAAAAGTCTGAAACTTCCTCCCGCCCCTCTCAGTGCAAGAGAAATCAATTAATGATTACCCATCCTAAAAAAAAGATACATATTAAATAGTCCTGTCAAATCCAAAAGTGGCCATCTTCTCTCCTTTTCTTAGTGAAATGGAAAGAAAAAGATGCACAGAACTTTAATTTAGGTTAGTCGTGCATAAGGGAACCTGTATGCCATGTACCACCATGTATTTTTAATTACTTAATTGAAGAAGGAGGACGAGTTATGTATGGTCACCGTCCCCACCCTTTAAAATACTTAACAGCTAATTTGGTTGTTAAAATCTTTGATTAGGGTTTTTTGTAAATAAAGCAAACAAGTTGAAAATATTGTGTTTATTTTGCCTTACAAACACTTTTTTTTACAATAATTAGATAAGAATTTACTATTAGTCATATAGTTCAAATGATCAAACATTTGCACAGGCGGCTTAAAATCTTCTCTCAATAGGCTTGTCCGAAATCTATTCTGCATGGTTTGTTACACAAACATGTAGTTTTATGTCTGTACTTTGAAAAAGACGATAAACCCTGAGTTTCGTCATTTCTTAGTGTACGAACTGAGTGAAGAGCGTTCAGCGGAGCGTTGAGCGGATCGTGCAGCGTTGCGTGCAAGTTGTTCTCACGCCCCGCCGCTCGGTCGCCACTCAGGACACCTACGTGTTAATGCATCTGTTTGATATGGACGCCGCACGCCCCGCCCTGCTGGACGCTCGATTTGAGCGGGCACTCCGGCCCAAAACGTAGGTAGTCAGCTAGGAAATGCCGACTTCATCTAGTTTAGAAAGAACGACGTGTAAACGTCTAAGCGACAGCCGGCTGTCGCGCTGCTGTTGTCTTTGTATTGTGTCTCGAATCACTTGTGCTAGAAGGTTTAATGTCCTTTGCATAATAAACAATTTCATTTCATTTTACAATTCTATTTCATTTTACAATTCCATTTCATTTTACAATTCCATTTCATTTTACAATTCCATTTTATTTAATTTCGCTAAAACAGACAAGAAATCGCAATAAAAAGGCAAAAATTATCAACGACGTAGTCAATTACATTGTTTACAACTCTATGTACCAATATGTACCGACACACTTATCACAAGCCAGTCATATTCAGTATTACGCGAACACTCGATGCGCGCACTCGTTTAAAAACGTTTTTATCACGCGAAAAAATGTTACGGAATCCCAATTATGTGTACGGACCCCAAAGTGCTGTGGTACCAGCTAACTTAAACTTTGGAGATTATATTTTGGCGCGAATGTGGGAGCATAGACAAAATGTGGCCATGGTATGTATCTAAAAAACTTTACTTGTTATTTACCTAGACATAGGGCAGTTTCGCGATGTCACAATAAACGGTATGGGTTGCGGAATAGTTCTAATAGTTAGCAGCCCCGGTACATAAAGGGCAAACGAAGGAACATGGGTGGGTTTTAATTAGTAAGTCTGTCACTTCCTGAGAGCAGACAAGTCATTTGATGAATTCCCATCAATCCATACTATACTAATATTATAAATGGGAAAGTGTGTCTGTCTGTCTGTCTATTTGTCCTTCTTTCACGGCAAAACGAAGCGATAGGTTGACGTGATTTTTTAAGTGGAGATAGTTGAAGGGATGGAGAGTAACATAGGCCACGTGTGTCTTATTCTAACGCGAGCGAAGCCGCGGGCAGAAGCTAGTAAAGAATATACAAAAGACGCTTTTTAAATAATAATAATTATAATACGCCCTTAGTTTATAAGTAAAGTTTAAGCCTTCGAGTACACGTGATTTGAGACACAAAAGAAAGACCATAGGAGCCCGACAGCCGGCTGCCGCTTGGTTGTTGAAAGGTTAATGTACCCTTGTGTTGAATATACTTATATACTAGTAATATTAATGCTATTACATCATTACTTCTCACCACCAAATTACCACCATTACTAATTCCAATACCTTAAAAGTAATACTTTTATCCACTACTCATATTAATATTTAGTTAAAAAAAGGCCGTCCACGACCAAGCGACAGCCGGCTGCCGGCTGCTATTGTGTTTCTATTGTGTCTAAAATTTACGTTAAGAGAAACACATTATAAACTAAATCTTTCAAACTATCATGAAATAAACCTTGTACCTTGTACTACCCATATAGACTTAAAGTTTTCTTGTTCTTTGATATTTCATTTAGGACAACCTTACAATTAAGTATATTTTACTAAATTTTACCTTTTGACGACCAAGCGACAGCCGGCTGACAGGGCAGCTATTGTCTTTCTATTGTGTCTCGAATCACAAGTGTTCGAAGGATTAATATCTTTTAGTGTAGAATAAATTATTGGTTGCCACAACATGCATCATTTTGTAGTCGGATTTTTTAAAAGTGCTTTTATAATAGTTCTTTGATATTTAAAAAAATGATGGGATAAACAATATAAATGTTACCGGCCAAACCCGATTTCAGGACATACTAGTTTTGCCTAGGCTAAACTAGTTCTTCCTCACCCCGACTCGACAGGTTAGGTTAGAAGGCTAAGGCTTATTTTTTTTAAACCACCCAGAAATAGGAGCCCCACGCAGCGGGGCTCCGTCGACCAATCTTAGACCTATCTTAGTGAAGAACTAGTTTAGCCTAGGTAAAACTAGTTTGTCCTGAAATGGAGTTTGGCCGGTAATATAAAAAAAAATTAAAACAAGTAACAACCATCGTACCAAAATCAAAACTGTATTGAATATTTTTAAATTTAACATAGGTTATTATACTTATAAACTAAAATATAACAATGCATTTTGAATATAGGCATATTTCAAATGCAATGTTTTATTTTAGTTTTTTTTAGTTTCCCCCGTAAAATGTTATAAAATTATGGTTATAGTAAATAGGACACATAAATAAAAGTCAGTTTTATTAATAAACGGCAAAATAAGAATTTACGCACAAACAAAAATAAATTATCATCACCTACCGAGCAATTGATAACAAAAACGTTTTCATACTCATTACATAAGATTGTAATAACTTGGTAGGACAATAACTGATAAGTGATAGCATATTATAAACAAAATGTTATCAGATAACTGTGTGAGGTGATTAGGAAGTCATTAATATTGTACTTTGTGTTTGACGTAACTGATTTACTGTGGTAGTTTAGTGAATTGCTATCGGTTTCAAACAGGTGGCTAAATAGCTTCTTTCCATACGAATTTATACTGATAGGTACTCTAACAAACTAAAAACTATACATCTATATACAGGGTGGAAAGTTTCAATGAGATTAGATAATTTAATATAACACTGTAAGTAGTGATAGTAAATAGTAATTAGTATGTACAAAGGTGGATCATTGTTAAATAAAGTGAGTCATCTCGTCATCAAACGTAAAAGTTTGACGAGTTTAGAATTCGCCCAATCCAACCGATGGTCCTAGAGACATGAAACTTGAAAACTGTTCTTTGTACAGTAGGTTATCAATCACTAATAAAGGATTTTTGAAAATTCCAATCCTAAAAAATAAAATAGAGGATGGCAGCTTCGGCATTCAAGCGGGCAAAACCACGTGCGATAGTAAGTTAATATAATAAAATCGTACATAATCGAAACTGGACATTAAATATTTTTAAATTTGTAATTTACTAGCTATCCCCCGCGATTTTATCAGCGTTATATATTATCAGAATTAGGGTTACTGCACCGCACCCGTAAATCATAGCGAGATGTACTAGGCCCGTATTAGTAGACGTCACCCAATTCTGAGACGCTCTCAAATCTCTTGCTGTCCTTGTCATTCTAAAGGGAAAAAATAAGGACAGCAATAGATTTGAGAGCGTCTCAGAATTGAGTGACGTCTATTAATACGGGCCCTATTCGTTATTCTGATGTTGAGCTACATTATTGTAAATAAACAAAACACGAAATTAGTTCAACTTCAACTCTTTATTAATGGAATTTGTGGAAAACACAACACAATTCTGCCACGACCATGTTTATTTTACGATATCTCAAATGAAGAAAGATTTATAACAAAAATATGTGTAATATGATTGCGAAGGTTTTCTTTGTGAAGAGACCTGGTCCGTCAGAGCCTCGTCAGTGAATCAGCAGGGTGTACCACGTGCAGGTGAGGTTGGATTTGACCCTGGAGGTGATGGTAGGGCCACTTACACCCCACGTAATTATTTTTTTACGCGAAAAGATAACAAACATAAACCAATCGTCATCAACTTTGAAATTTATAATATGTATTAGTAAAATAACAATCAAAAAGGTTATACACCAAATTAAGTAAGAGTTTTCTCATTTTCAAACTTACGTTCAAAACTGTCCATCATATCCAAAAAACAGACGACAGCCATTATTTGACCAGAAAAATAAGAAATAAAAAAATACACAAATGGCTATTCTATTTTTTTTTTGACGAAAGAAGGCCAGCAACCCTGATATATATTATCAAAGAAGATCCAATAAGATCAATGATCATTTTGAATAGAACCTTCTATTCAAAATGTATTAGAACTTTTACAAATATGGCCGTACCGCTGTAGTATTCCTGTAAGGAGGTAGGTTTTCCTGTAGGTTTTCCGGCAAGGAGTCTACGGTCTTAATAACTGTGACTATATATTATCTGAATATGAGAAGCTGGAATTTCTTAATAATAATAATGTGGGTGGTTTTTTTTTGTTTTTATTTGCTACTCTCTCGCTTGTTATACAAGCACACAATATGATTATAATAGAGGATGATTTGTTATTGTATGAACTGAACGCCATTGTGTCTCATTCATTAACTTTTCTTTATTATGACGTTTTTTAACCTTGACTTAAAATAACAAACACGAAAAAGAAAGAATCATCCAATTCAAAATGTGCAGTAGGAAGTTATGCGCGTACATACATTTCGGCGCTTCGTTTTTGTTTATATAGATTTTATACAACATTTATTAATTAAAAACATTAATATTTTCAGATAAACGGCACAACAGACGAGCGCCTGACCTATTCAGATATAGTCCAACAGGCGATGAACTTCGCTGTCTCTCTCACTCGTATGGGCGTGCGAAAGGGAGACACGATTGGCCTGATCTCTGAGAACAGACAGGAGTTCTGGGGTGCTGTTATAGGGGTGGCATGCGCGGGCGCAGTGTTGACTACTATTAGTACAGGATATGTGAAAGGTAATAAATAAATTAATATCTTGGGGTACACATGGCTATTTAATCCCAAAGTAGACGGTAGCAGAGCCCGTCTACTTCTCTACATTAATATTATAAAGCTGAAAAGTATGCATGTTTGAACCACAGAACAGATAAACGCGAAAATTTCTTAAACTTAAAGTTCAAATGGTTTTTTTTGTGTTGGGTAGTTTATTTCTTAAGAAGGGCTATAAACCATCACGCTACGGCCTTTGGGGTCCGACTTGTAACCAAAAATGCGGATGAAACAGGCCAGTAAAATTTCTTTAAATGTGGTTGCCAAAAAGACAGTACCTACATAATTTGTTAGAGCAATCACACGTCAACTCACAAATTGGCCAAAATATCTCTCTTTTTGCAAAGGAACTCATTTGAGTAAGAACTACCACCATACTCGTACCTACTTTCCGTACGACTGAACTGTCCACCTCGCTTGTGACGTAACGCTGTGGGAATGCTTTCGCTACTAAACGAACTTTCCTTCGCCGTGCCACGTCATATTCTATCCAATAGAACTTTAGATAGAAATAACGCACAATACTTAATATAACAATTTGTATCTTTTCCAGGAGAAATAATTCACGTAACGAACATATCAAAGCCAAAATACGTCATCTGTTCTCCAACGATGTACAAAACTCATTTAAAGACGCTAAGAACATTAAACTTCATCAAGAAAATCATTCTTTTCGGTGACGAGAAACAACACGGAGTTTCAATGTTTAACGATATGGCTTTTGAAAGTAACGGTCAAATTAAGAACGTGAAGTATGAAGATTTTCGTTCAGTGGAAGTGCGGGGACAAACTGACACATTATTCATTTTGTATTCATCGGGAACGACTGGATTACCTAAAGGAGTGATGATTACACATCTGAATGTACTAACTGTGTGTCATATGTAAGTTTTTTTAAAGATTTCTTAATGCGCTTCAAAGATTTCATAATCATCATCATTTCAACTTGAAATCATGTTTATCTTACTCCTCCGCTGTGCTTTCCTGATTAATGGAATCTCGATTCGAGCTTCATTGCTCGGCGCTTTTCTGCCGGACCCCACTGTTTATTCTGGTTGCCTGGAGTTGCAGTGGTTGGGAATAGTATGGTGGGATTGTCCTTATCTCGCCTAGCCTAGCAGTCCTCCCGGGAGCTCTTCTCGGCTTCTAGTCTAACTGGATTCAGATGAATACTAATACGTTTTACGTGGAGCAACTTCATATCAGACCTTCACAAGTTCATAATCCAGTTGCTCAGTCAGTAATACGATACCTCATGGTTAGAGTTGGCAGAGTTTATTAGACATAGCTCGTCGAATAGCTAAACTTAAGTGGCAGTAGGCGGAGCACATAGCTCGTAGAACTGACGGTCGTTGGGGCGAAAAGGTTCTTAAATGGCGACCGCGTACCGGAAAATGAAGCGGGGCAGGCACCCCAAAAGATAGACCAACGATATCGTAGCGCAAGACCTAATATTATGTAGAAATCTTTAAAAAAGGCCTTTGTCCAGTCGTTGACGTTTTTGATGATGATGAATTCTTTTACTTTACAGACCAGCCAACATCGACCCCACAGTGATTGCCCTGACTATAACTCCTTGGTACCACGTCATGGGCCTGGTCGGCTTACTATCTGCCTTCATCACTGGAAGAACAGCTGTCTACCTCGCCAAGTTCGATGTGGACGCGTATTTGAAGACTATTGAGAAGTACCGGGTGAGTAGCTAATTCATTGGAGATAACGCATAATATCCAATTATTTCTAAAAGTTTTTCTTGGACATCACTGACATCCCGTGCCTCGGAAAACATGTAAAGCCGTTGGCCCCGGTTGTCATTTGTGGAACTTTGACATTCGTTGCGGGTAGTCAGAAACCAGAAAGTCTGAGCAGTCGAACCAAGGTTATCGTGTCGCCCAGTAACAGGGTTGTGGAGGTCTGATAGGCAGTCGCTTCACGTAAAACACTCGTAAAACACTAGAAGCCGTCTCCAAAAGCCTAAAATTTCCTATTACAATTTTCCTTCATCGAGAAAGAAAGAAAAAAGAAAAAAAAATCTTTCTTTCTTTCTTTCTTTCTTCTTCTTTAAAATTTCCTATTACAATTTTCCTTCATCGATGTTAGTAATGACCGATATAAACTTAGAAATTTAAACATTTTGTATTAACAAGAAAAAGTCACATTGGTACTTGTCTATAATGCTCGGGCGAAAACCCGCAACCTCGTGTATGTAAGGTGGTAGTCTTTACCAAAGGGGCATCCACTATCCTTAGTCTGAAATCGCCTTAAGCAAGCGTTGTGGTCAATGCTCGTGCTTTCTCTGTGAGAAGGTGCTTTGCAGAAGAATAGTAATGTACTATTTACGTCTACTAAAGCCTAGTGTTTTCTGTAAAATTCCAGGTGGTTCAACTGACAGTGGTGCCGCCAATACTCGTGGCGATCTGCAAGAACCAGTCCCAGTACGACCTGAGCTCAGTCAAGCTCATCAACTGCGGCGCAGCTCCGCTACATAAAGATACCATCCAATCTGTTCATGAGAAGTAAGATTTGTTACATTATTGGTATCCTTAAAATAGTAATTAAATAAATGATTTTCGTACGGAGCCCTAAAAAGTGAACTTTTAGTGATTATTCTCTATTTAATAACAACAATTTTTATCCGTGAAAACGTAGTAGAAAGACACAAAAAGACTATCTGAGGGGTCTGAGAGACAGACAGACAAACTGACAGACAGATAGATAGGCGGAAGAGTAAAGTACTTACAATTTATAATCTATATATATATAAAACAAAGTCGGGTTTGTTACAACACTTATAACTCGAGATCGGCTAGACCAATTTTCATGGTTTTTGGTTCGTTGGATTTGTCCCCGCCCCGAATAGCAGAATACATCTTAAAAATAATGAAAAATTGACGAGAACATAATCTATATATATAAAAGAAAGTCGTGTTAGTTACACATTTTATAACTCAAGAACGGCAGAACCGATTTAGCTGAAAATTGGTGGGGAGGTAGCTTAGGACCAGGGGACGGACATAGAATACTTTTTATCTTTTTTTTAAGTAACCAAAAATCCTATACCTAACGCAGGTGAAACCGTGGGGGACAGCTAGTTAATTATAAAAGATGAATCATTTTCCCCTATAGTTAATTCTAAATTCAATTAAAGATTGAAAACTTAAGAGAACAATAGTACTAGGAGCGCAGTAATGTGAAGTGATAATGTGAGAAAATTTAAAATACTGAGATACTTAGTACTATAATCAATCAAAAGTACTAGGCGCGCAGTTGTGTGAAGTGGTTAATAGAAAATGTGAGCGCAATTTTAAGAAAATATTATGTTTATGAACTTAAATAATATCCATCCATACTAATATTATAAATGGGAAAGTGTGTCTGTCTGTCTGTTTGTCTTTCTTTCATGGCAAAACGGAGCGACGAATTGACGTGATTTTTTAAGTGAAGATAGTTGAAGGGATGGAGAGTAACATAGGCTACTTTTTGTCTCTTTTTAACGCGAGCGAAGCCGCGGGCAAAAGCTAGTATTAGTAAGGAAATATGCCCAATATCTCTTGCATTAGTTGCTCTTCATTGTCAACCAGATTGATTAAAGATTTAGAAAGAAATATTTTTGCTCTCTTTCCCAGGTTTCCCAACCTGCAAGGAGTGTACCAAGGGTATGGGTCTACAGAAGTAACCCTGGCTGTTACGAGGATCATACCTGGAGACCCGAATATCCACAAGATTGGTACTGTCGGGGTTGTATCACCTAACACTGTAATTAAGGTTTGTTCTGCTGTTTTACCTATGTAGCTTAATGGTCAACTTCATCTGGCGTATTTCCCCTATATTTCCCACTATAAGACATCATCGTTTTTATACACTGCGGAACTATGGACCATATATCATCAGGACACCAGGTACTCGGTTCGGGCAGCAAAATGTGAGGGCTGTTTGCGTTTGAATCATCCGCTGGTGGCGAAACCAGTTCAAGCTCTATGAGCCATGTTGGAACAGTAACATTTTACGGTCGTTCTCACCAGCTATATGCTCTGTTCGAAAATGTTCGAGAACGGTCGTTCTGTGGTGTAAGTCGCTCGCGGTGGACAAGGACGACCGCGGCCTAAGCCATTTTTGTGTTATTTCTTGCTTGATAGCTCTAGACACCCTGGTTGTTCGATCCCGAGTTGCGCAACCTGGTGTCCTATTGAAATATGGCCATAAAACTTACCCCTTCTCTTTTGAAATCATTATGGCAAGCACGCAATTTCCAGTGGACCTGTCCAGGCACTGCAGTTAGTCCTCTTAAGTTTTTTTTTCTACACCCAGGTAACAGACCTAGAAACCGGTAAACCCCTAGGCCCGAACCAGCGTGGAGAGCTATGCGCTAAAGGAGAACTGCTGATGAAAGGTTACGTGGGCAAGAACAGGGGGTCAGACTTCGATGATGAGGGTTTCTACAGGACTGGAGACGTAGGATACTATGACGAGGACCGGTACTTCTTCATTGTGGACCGGGTGAAGGAGCTGATCAAGTATAAGGGGTATCAGGTAAGATTTCGTAATGGTAATTTTTAAAAAGGGCTTTTTTATTTATTGTTTGATTAATTTTCCACCAAAGTTGAAATCTTAGGGACGTGGGGTCCGTGGGCTTATTTTTTATGGCCTTCTTTAAGAGACTGTCTGATTATTTCTTTGACGCAAAGGCTGGCTTTTAGCTCGACCAATTTGCTAGGCATTAACATTTAGCAACCAGTGGTGGCACTGCCCATTGACTCATATCAAAATGAAAAATATGAACAATAAATCATACAAAAACTAAAAGAAGTGGTTGCAGCATATTCAGCTGGATATCAGTGTTTTACATAAAGCCTATCAGATCTCTACAACCCAGTTACTAAGCGACACGATACCCTTGGTTAGACTAACCTTAGCACTAACACCAGAAAGAAATGCCTTTTCACTATTCCAGGTGCCTCCAGCCGAACTGGAAGCAGTACTGCTGCAGCACGAGGGCATCAGAGACGCGGCAGTCATCGGCATTGAAGACAGGACTGCTGGGGAGGTGCCGCTCGCGTTTGTGGTGGCGCAGCCTGGGAGGACTTTGACGGAGAAAGAAGTTAAGGACTTTGTGGCTGAGAGGGTTAGTTATAATGTTACCATATTTTCACGTTTTTGTTGTAACGTGAAGGCTTATGGTTTTACGTCATACGTACTTTTATAATCCATGCTAATATTAAGCATGTGAAAATAATTCTTTGTGTGTCTGTCTATTACGACATAAGGGCTGACAACCTCTAAACCGATAGTAGTGTCTATCTTTTGTGATGGGAAGTAGATCCGTATAAAACTTCTGGACCTTCAATTTTCTCTTTTAATCTTTCTTGTTCGCCATCATTGATTGTACTCAGAGTTGCTCCCTTATTCTTATTCGGGGTTGAAAATCCTCATGAATGTCCTTAGCCCTGGGGGGCGAAGGGGTCTAGCAGACTCTTACTGACAAAAAAATACGCCGATCCTTCTTCTCCCATTTACACCGAGGATCGCAGGAACTAATGAGACTTCCGAAATCCCCGGCTAGTGTCTGCGGGCCTCCTCAGATCTGAGGGGAGAGAGGTGTTTGACTCCCCCCGCGACCTCAGATAAGGGCGCGCGTGAACACTACGCGCTGCCACCTCGGGTTCAGTTGAATGAGGGCGACCGACGTCCACAAGTCCGTCACCCATGGACCAAATTGTATTAGCTTAGCCTAGCTGGTCGTTATTTTGATATTCGCCACATAACTAGAAAAACGTCTTTTAATACGCAGCCAATTTTTTAACTGCTTTCATTTCAGTTGTCAAACCCCAAGCATCTCCGTGGCGGTGTTCGCTTCGTGGAACAGATACCAAAGTCGGCGAGCGGGAAACTCTTGCGCAAGGAACTGAGGAAACTTCTAAAGACAACCAAGAGTAAACTGTAGATAAAAAAAGTATTAAGTACTGTTATTATACTAGGTGTATTATACCGCTAGGAGATGATTCTACCCATGAAAACAAACAACTTTTAGTATGGAACCAACTCTAAAATCGCGAAAAAAATATCAGCTGTTTCATATATTATGGTCGGGAGGGCATTGAACTTTTGTTAGTAACAGCTGTGTCTGGGTGTTATTTATCTATAATATGTATGTATTTAAAAATTATATAAGTATGTATATCAGTTGTCTGATTACCATAACACAAGCTCTGCTTAGCTTGGGATCAGATGGCCGTGTGTACGATGTCCCAGGATATTTAATTAATTTAATTATTTAATTATTTAGCTGTTATTTTTTTTTGTGCAAGTCCAAAAATACGATGGACCGGATAATAAGAGGACCCGACAGCATTGTATTGTCATGTCCTATGGATATTTAATTCGAAATGGTTGAAAAATATTTTATCACCAAACGAGTCTTTTTTTGTCAAAAGCCATAAGGTTACTTTAGAAAAGTAAATATGGTCGTTACGTTTTCTTATTTTTTTTATTTCATTTAAACCTTTTTCTGGCAATAACTAACACATCAAAAAGGATTAGTGAATTGCGTCCACCAGATTGGTGTCCAAGAGAAATAGGGATTCATTTTATATAATTATATGAAGACTAGCTTTCGAGTCGCTATTTAACTTTTGCTCTGCTAACTTATATTTTATATTTAACGCTATGTCCGACTTTTTGAAGGACAGATTACGGACCGTTTCTATGAATACAGAGTTTCGTGGTACCGACTTTTTTGAACGAGTGCGTTATATATAAATATAACAGTACATTCTGTTTTTTCTCCAATAAAGAATCGATCACCGGTTGATATTTTAATGACTGTATGTATAGATAAAACAGTCTTAGATAGTGAAGATGTATGCTTGCCATTTGTTTGACGTAAAAAAAAGTTGCAATAATATACCAAAGTTGGTTTAATTTTTGTTTGTTTTTTATTCTCCCATGTCTTCTTTATCTCTGAAACTCTGACCAGATCTCCGAAAAAATATTGCAAAAACAAAAAAAAAAAAATTAAAAAGCTTTTAAGTTCAGAACTCTTTGATTGCAAGACCGACCCACACTTGACTGTAATTTTAGGAAAAAGGACAAAAAAAAACTACAACCAGCACACAATCACGTAACAGCGAGTCATTTTAAAAACCCGTTCATTGCAAATCAAGCAAAACGCAAAATATATTCATAAGCGCCGTGTCACACATAAATTGGACGTCCCACTTCTACCAATACGGAACAATAACCGTTTCGAATGGCCTGGCCACCTGACTGTTTACCCACCTATTACTAAATGATTACGTAAACATATCTTCGAACTTCTCTCAACCAAAATATCCGTCATTCGCTCCCCTCTGGTCGGAGCGAACGCAGATCAATTTTACATTCATTTTTAATAACCAACCAATAACAAACACTCATCGAACGTTCCAAATTTAAACGTTCGAAACAGTCAGTTTTAAATTCAGAATTGGTTTGGGAATTCGAAGTGCTGTCATTTCTTTTTGAATTTGGAATACAGTGTTGTTGTAAAAAAATGTATAACCCTACCAAAGTGTTTGTTTTCGTGCATTTATTTTGTAACGCAATCTGTGATATAGATTTAGATATTGTTAATAAAAACTTATTCGTTTCAAAAGACTTTGTGAATAAAAAAACTGATGTTGTCCTAGCAAAGATTTTGAGTGAGAACAAATTCAATTCGGACGTTATCAAAAGTGTTGGGACAAATAGTGATGTGGTCAATAATTACGATGATTTGACATTAGCTAACGGTAACGGCCATTTTAAAAATTTGAACTTGAAGAGGGTTGTTCCTAAATCTCAATTTGAGAACTTAATAAATAGTGAAGTGAGTGTAAACAAAGTTAATGATAAGGTAACTCAAATGGAGGGACCAATGACTGAAGTTTATGATGAAGACGAAGTGAAGTTTGAAGCCGGAGGTCTGAAGCCAAAATTCCTGGATGAATTGGGGCGTAAGTAAATTTAATCAACTTTATCTATCATTCAAATTAACAAAAGCGAAACCATGAAATAATAGACGTAAGTACTCTAACCAATGACGGGGCCTAGGGCCTATGCCTGCTGGGGTTGCGAGATAGTTCTAATAGTTACAGCGGCCCCGGAACATAAAGGGCAACCGAAGGAACAAGGCTGGGTTTAGTCAATAAAAATCTGACGCTCTTTCCCGCCCTGGGCAAGTCATTTGTAAATTTCCCATCCTCAAAAAAAGGTCCGGTTTCTAAAAAAGCAGAGAGGAGCGGAGATGATGGACAGATACAATTAATCAGCTTGTGTCATTTTGACAGCTCAGCGCTTAACTTAATTACGAGTCATCTCCTCTCCACTTTGGTGGGTGAAACAAATGCCTGTAGATTATTTACAAGGTGGATAGTTTCAATTTCAATGGGCCCTGGAAAAAAACTACCCTAAATCGTTTAGATAGATTATTTTACTTAACATTTCAACGACCAAGCGACAGCCGGCTGTTGGGTGGCTATTGTGTCTCGAATCACGTGTGTTTGAAGGTTTAAAGGAAACATTGATTTATTTTTAAAAAGAAACAAAAATGCATTCATATATTTACAAAAAATCGCTTGTCACACTTGGGATTCCAACCGCCTAAAATCCAAAAAAGTAACACCATGTATTTTTATGACTTCAAACGTTATATAACAGAAATAGTTAACTAAATTACAGGAAAACCATAAATTTCAAGAAGTTTTTTCAAAAGATTCTTCCTTTGATTTCAAAAGTTAAAATTTCATGGTTTTTCTCTAATTTAATTACCAAATTGGTTTCCCGGGAATTGACCAAGCGACAGCCGGGCGTCGCGCTGATATTGTTTTTATATTGTATCTCGAATCACATCACGCTCTAAGGTTTAAGCCTGTTAATTGTGCTGTTTAACAGTGCTAAGTTCTTATTAGTCCAATTACGAATGTAATTAATCTATGTCAAGTAACATTTTGCATTCCGTCATACAATCATCAAGTATGCCAAATCTCACTCATATGCGTGTGTGCAATTTGCTTAAAAACCTAACTGCGTGTTCGAAATCCGCACTAATCCACAGTATTAAGCTCGGTTTCCACCGCGAGCGGAATGGACTTATTAATGACTTTGTTAAACTCGCAAGGGCAAACTGCATACTTGTATTTCCAAAATTTCATTTTTAATTTTACTTATTGTCTTTCTCGTCTTTTGTTCACAAACTTACCTAAATTTAAGTTAAATGCATCTTTCTCTTTCCATTTCTTAAAGAAAAGGACAGATGATACATTTTAGCTTAATCCTGTCAAATTAGACAGCGCCTGAAGAAAATTGACGTATATTTAGACGCCATGTTTTTAAATTGCGTCAAAATTATCTATGAAGTGTCTAAATTTGACAGGACTTAATTAATATTTTATTTTCTGTCCTTTTCCTAATGAACTGAAAAGAGAAAGATACACTTAACTTAAATTTAGGTTAGTTTGTGAATAAGAGAATCGGCACCAATGTATGTCATAATACTCATCTATAACCATGACCAGATGGCGCTGCCAGTTGGCTTTGATAGAAACGAAATATGTTATTATTAACAACTAGCTTCTGCCCGCGGCTTCGCTCGCGTTAGAAAGAGACAAAAAGTAGCCTATGTTACTCTCCATCCCTTCAACTATCTCCACTTAAAAAATCACGTCAATTCGTCGCTCCGTTTTGCCGTGAAAGAAAGACAAACATACTGACAGACAGACAGACAGACAGACAGACACACTTTCCTATTTATAATATTAGTATGGATAGCTTTTGCCCGCGACTTCGTCCGCGTGGAATATTAGTTCCCGTTTCCGGGGGATTTCCGGGATGAAAATATTCTATGTCCTTTCTCGGGTCCCAGACCATGTCTTTATTAACAATTTACCCTATGCCCTAACTTCTCGAGAGACGTAAGGGTGAGTTGCTTATTACAAATCTTTTGAAATCACGGCTTTTATTTACTACCATAAATGCATGCATTTTACATAAAAAACTTTCTATGAGTTACTCCTATCTAGTTACTGGTAGAAACCGCAGCAAAATAGCCTACGTTTCGAGATCAAAAAATCTAAGCGTACTACGGACAGGAAACCTAAATTTTTACTACTAGTGACCCGCACCGGGATTACGTATCTTGCAATAGCCCAGCGATCGCGATAATTTATTTAGCAATATTTGCTTCTCAAACGTCAATTCAAAATACGTCACGTCAAATTGCAATCTAGCGATAGTGCTGCCTCTGTGGAGCAATCAGTTAACTAAAATATGCATTTTTCGTTTGGTGGTTTCGTATTTAGTATGGTTTTTAAGAGCAAAGTTAAGTTTTTTTGTTAAAGGTGATATTTAATTAGTTCCAGCGATTGCTTCTTTATCGTCATCGTAGCAATAAGTGCAGAACAATCAGCGAGCGATTAGCAATCGGTTCATACATAATATGATTTTTTTTGACGTTAAGCGATGAATCGCGCGGTGATCGCGCGATCACTGCGCAAATATTGCTGATTGCTATTTCATACTTAACCCCGCCGCCTAAGCTTCGCACGGGTGTTACAAATCTTTCAAATTCTCAGTAGTTAATAGGTATTTAAATCACACTATCTATAAAAAAGGGCATCAAAATCCGTTGCGTAGTTTTAAAAATCAAAGCATACTTACGGACGGACAGACAGACTGCGGATAGCGAGTTTCTTTTGTACTATGTTGTATTGAAATACATACATATTTAAAGCAACGAACTATTCGTTTAGTAAAAATCTCTATTTGATTCAACAGTTAGACAAATGGTCTCTCTCTCGGGTCGGTCCCTCATGTCTGAGGATCGTGGTCAGCACTAGGGTTGCACCTGGAGCGGATGATCTGCCTCCACCGGTTTCTGTCCAGCGCTTCTCTTGCAACGGTGTAAAATTTGTCTGACGCCGAGTCTTTTAATTGATCGGCCCATCTTGTTGGTGAACGACCGCGCGATCTTTTGCCTTCGGTGTTCCCAACCACAATCAATTTTTCCAAATTCTCGTCCCCTCTGCGCACTGTGTGGCCAAAATATGACAAGATACGTTGACGGCATAAGGAGGACAACCGAGTTGTTATTCGGAGTTGAGCAAGGATCGATGCATTGGTGCGTTTCGCTGTCCAAGGTATCCTCAGCGTTCTTCTCCAACACCACATTTCAAAAGCATCAATCCTCTGTCTCTCTCGGGCCAAAATGGACAAAGAGACAAATGGTAAAAAACGTGTATTTGTCGAAGCAGAAACCTGTTTTATAATTCAGCTCCACTGAGTTTCGGTTAAGGAAGGTCAGGAAATTGAAGCCTCGTTCTAACTCGATTTTAAATAAACATACATACTATAGTGCTGATTTTCTTGATCACAAACTTAACTAAATTTAAGTTAATCAATAAAATGCATCTTTCTCTTTCATTACTTAAAGAAAAGGACAGAAGATACATTTTTGTTTAATCCTGTCAAAATAGACAGCGCCGGAAGGAAATTGACGTATATTTAGACGCCATGTTTTTAAATCGCGTCTAAATTATCTATGGAGTGTCTAAATTGACAGGACTTAACTAAAATTTTATCTTCTGTCCTTTTCTTAATGAAATGGAAAGAGAAAGATGCACTTCACTTAAATTTACGTTAGTTTGTGAATAAGAGAATCGGCACCATTGTCTCTCACAGCTTAGAATATTTTTGTTGTCTGTACCTGTTTAAAAGATACTCTGCACCTCCTAACCATTTCTGTTTACATATTAGCTGTGTTGTTACATAATTAATCAGCTCATGCCACTAAAACTCCAAGCCACTGTTCTTAAGACTCTGTCTTATATTTATTCGACTTTAAACACCAAAGCGATTTTAGTTAAGTATAATGATTTGTAGAGTTTAGTGGCCTATCCATACTAATATTATAAATGGGAAAGTGTGTCAGTCAGTCTGTCTGTCTGTCTGTCTGTCTGTCTGTTTGTCTTTCTTTCACGGCAAAACGGAGCGACGGATTGGCGTGATTTTTTAAGTTGAGATAGTTGAAGGATCATTCACTTAAAAACCACCTGTAACATGTACCTACTTTCTGTGCAAATAAAGAATTGTATTGTATTGTATTGTAAGGGATGGAGAGTAACATAGGCAACTTTTTGTCTCTTTCTAACGCGAGCGAAGCCGCGGGCAGAAGCTAGTATTTATATAAGTTATTTAATTAAATGTCACCCTCAGCATAGTTATCAGTTTCAAGCAGCCTATTACTAGACGTATACCTCTCCGATTGAACTCCTCAATCTTTTGCTTCTAACCAGATGATTTAAGCTATCTTGTAAAGATCATTACAACATCTTTTGACGGACCTGTAGGTCTAGTGGTTAGTGACCCTGACTGCTAAGTCGGAGATCGTGGGCTCGATTCCCACCCATGAGTATAAATGTTTGTTCTGTGTCTGGGTGTAACTCATCTATAATTTATGATATGTGTCTATTTATAAATTATGTAAAGATGTATACCAGTTGTCTAGTTACCATAGTAGAGGCTCTGCTAAGTTTGGGATCAAATGGTCGTGTGTGAGTTGTCCCAAGATATTTATTATTCTTTTTTCTATACATATGAAATGGTAAACTGATGTACTGAATGTTGATATATCAACGCACAGCCCAAACCGCTGGTCCTAGAGACATGAAACTTGGCGAGTGATTTTTTTGTGAAAAATAGGTCTCCACTAAGAAAGAGTTTTTGGAAATTGCAGCCCTAAAGGCATAAACTAAGAGATGGAAGTTTCGACATTCACGCGGTCGAAGCCGCAGGTAATCGCTAGTTACACATTTTTTTTTATAACGAAAACTGAATAAATACTGTAAGTTATGGCATGATCAAGGGAAATAGAGTTTCATTTCTATACATATGGTATTGTACGGCGGAGGTCTCCGCAAATGGTTGCGGAATGGTTTATAATAGTTACCGTGACCCCGGAACCTAAAGGACAATCGAAGGAACATGAGTGGGTTTTAGTCAGTAAAAGTCTGTCACGCCCTCCCGCCGCGCCCAGGACGGAAGACGTCATTTGATGATTTCCCACTCCCAAAAAAAAAATGTCTCCGCAAATACACATCATGACGCAATTTTTATAATAGATAAAGAATTGCCTTCCACACAAAGACGCGGGTAACAACTAGCCGTTGATACCTCGTTAACAAATTGAATAACTCGATTATGTTACCAGGCGGCCATGTTTTGGCAGGCGCTGTATTTTGTAACGTTAGCGCACGCGCAGTGAAAGTGACATCCGGCTTCCACCGTAAGGACGCGATTACATTGGTCGAGGATTTCATTTAATTAAAATGTCCTTGTAATTGAAATATAATTTAAGTTTATTTATTGAAATGTAAATGTTTATTTTTTATATAGGTAAAACGTTATATACTTTTACACGCCATTTTTTATCATTTTAAACGACGGAGCCGGTGTTTTCTAGCTAGACTACTCTAAGAAGAAACATCCGAAACAAACTCAGAGGTCAAAGTCTCTTTTAAAGTCCATACAATATTGTATTGGTCTAAATGCAAGGATCATGAAGGTTAATAACTGAAATGATTTCTTGATGAGAGAAGCACACAGATTTGATTGGACCTGTCCAAACAGTGCAAGCATTTTGTCAATTAGTTTTTACATAATTCTATTTAACACTTTGGAAGTGTGATGTGAAAAGATTACATCAACTGTGTAGCTGGGTATGACATCCCCAAACCCAATGCTATCTTTAAGTTATTGTTTATGCTAGAATGAGGTTAAAAAACAATATTTTATTACAATAGAGGATAATATTAGTCAGAATATGAATAAAAATTGAATTTTGATTTGCATATTTGAATAATACTACTTGACATAGTTAAACCAAAATGAAACGCTCAAGTAAGGGCCAGTCTTTTTTTTTTAAATAAATATTTCGAGAATGTAAACAATATGAGATCTAGATCTAAATCTATACTAATATTGCAAAGAAGAAAGATTAGTATTTTTGTGTGTAATGAATAAACTCGAAAACTACTGGACCGATGTCAAAAATTCTTTTTTCATTATAAAGCTACTACATTAAAGGCCACATAATATCACGCTATGTCCCACGGGAGTGAAGCAGTAACCAAAAACCTAACGTAACGCGGGTGAAACCGCGAGGAACAGCTAGTTAAACATAATATTGCTAATATTATGCTAATTGCAATGATGTTATAAAGTAAAAAAGTGTAGATAGGTTACCCAAACGAAATTCTTTCTTCAAAAACGGCACACTAACGCACACATACATTACACGTCAAAGTAGGATGACATGATTGAAGTGGCGCGAGTGAAAAAGAGATAAACGTCAAATATGTCAACGCGATACTCAATATCATGTTTGTCAATTGGCAAACTTTTAATGTGCCACTTTTTGGCTGCATATAACCTATCTACACTTTTTTACATATAACATCATTGGCTAATTGGCTCTACATGGATTTTCACACTGGTGGCCACTTACACCCCATATACATACTCGTTACATACCTTATATAAAATGATAAACTGCCTGCAATGCAGGTTTAATTTATCTTCCACTTAGTCGTCTTTTGATTAATGAACACATGAGAATATTTCCAAGCGTATTTTTTGCCATAAAGTCTGGCCATTAGTCTAACTCTAACTGGATGCTATGTTACCCGGTAACTTGGTTAAGATGGTCTAATTTTAAGACTCGGCGTAAAACGCTGGTGTTCAGCATCATGTGGTTAGATTGGAAGTTGACCCTAGCATGGCTTGGAAGAGGCTAAAGAGATGCCAATCAAGGCATTTATTTTCACTTAGACCATTAATTACAATCACTTATGAATTGTCGAAGAGTCGGTCGGTCAGTCAAAAAGGTGATGCCGGTTGCTTGTTCCAAAAAATAGGTAAGTACTAGATCTCTATGGAGAAGAACAAGCAAGAAACTCTACGGACAGTTTTTTTTTGACGGGCTTGTTGGTGTAGTGGTTAGTAGCCCTGACTGCTAAGCCGGCACTGGGATTACGTATCTTGCAAAAGCCGAGCGATCGCGATAATTTAGCAAAATAAACGTCAATTCAAAATACGTCATGTCAAAGAGCAATCTAGCGATAGTGCTGCCTCTGTGGAGCAATCAGTTAACTAAAATATGCATTTTTCGTTTGGCGGTTTCGTATTTAGTATGGTTTTTTAGAGCAAAGTTAAGTTTTTTTTGTTAAAGGTGATATTTAATTAGTTCCAGCGATTGCTACTTTATCGTCATCGTAGCAATAAGTGCATTAGAACAATCAGCGAGCGATTAGCAATCGGTTCATACATAATACGATTTTTTTTGACGATCGCGCGGTGATCGCGCGATCACTGCGCAAATATTGCTCATTGCTGTTTCATAGGTTCATAGGTAATAACCCCGCGGAGGTCGTGGGTTCGATTCCCACCCAGAACAAACTTTGTGTGATGAGCATGATTGTTTGTTCTGTGTCTGGGTGTAATTTATATATAACTAGCTGACCCCGCGAACTTTGTTCCGCCCTATAGGCAACAAATGATCACATTTTTTACTTTTAAATTAGGATAAAAAAAAGACTAATAATTCTGTGATTGATTCTTTATTTGCTATTTATTTTTTTACTTGGATTGCACTTTTCAGTGTAGCACCCTTTTTTTTATCAAATGACTATGACTGCTCCCGTCCTGGGTGCGGCGGGAGGGTGTGTCAGACTTTTACTGACTAAAACCCACTCATGTTCCTTCGGTTGCCCTTCTAACAGTCATGGCGTATGCAAGACGGATTGGAAATTGAAGTCGTTTAAACTCGAAAGGCATGTCGGTCGGGATCATGGGGATTCTCGGAATGAGAACTTCCTCACCTTTGAATTTTCCTTTAAGTATTGTGTTGTGGCGTAAATCAAATTGTTCATTAATTTATTTACCACCAAACGTGTTCCGTTGCACAGTTTTGGTTGGTTTAAGTTTCGAAGCATGATTACTACGGAACCAATCTTTAGTCGTAAATTGTGCGGTGGTAAGCCAGGCACACCCAAGGAGTTTAAAAATTGAAATGGATAGTTAGTGGGAAAGAATGCATTTTGTCATTATTTCTGAACGCATGTCAACCATTACTTACAGTATTTGACAGGATGGACAACAAATGTTTGACAGGTACGAAACAAGTAACATGAAGGGAAAATTATTCATCTTTTATAATTATGTTCTCGTCGAGTTTTCATAATTTTTAAGATGCTATTCGGGGCGGAGACAAATCCATCGAAACAAAAACCATGAAAATTGGTCTATCCGATCTCGAGTTATGAGTGTTGTAACAAACCCTTCTTTGTTGTATATATATAGATATGTATGTATTTATAAATTATATAAGTATGTATATCAGTTGTCTGGTTACCATAACATAAGCTCTTAGCAGAGCTTAACTTGGGATCAGATAACCGTGTGTGAGTTGTCCCAGTATATTTATTTATTTATTTTTTTACAGTCTTTTAAAACTTCATGTTTTATAAAATCTGGGATACATTATTTTAGTGCCTCTATATGTGAAAACAATGTCAGTAAAGATTATGATCATAATAAACAATTAAAAGTCATGGCAGTCAACAGATGACCGATCTCATCTCAACTGACAGTGCCCGTTCACGAGCATGACGTTGATGATTAAAAATAAAATTGGAGTGGGAAATGTAAGTGTGACAGATGTCCCCTAAAGCCAAGAGTTGACCTTTTCTCTATGGTTTTGTAGTCCAGATTTCCTTCTGAAATTTCACTTTACCTACACCAGTGATAATAGAGGAACAGTAGGCCACCTGCTTCTCTAGGCCGTCTGCTGCCGGTAATTTAACCCTCGTCATCAAAATATTTAGAGAAAGAGCAGAAAATCCTGAAAGTAATGGGTAATGGGATGCCGGGGTTGCGGAATGACGGGGTTGCGGAATGTTTATAATAGTTACCGTGACCCTGGAACATAAAGGGCAATCGAAGGAACATGAGTGGGTTTTAGTCAGTAAGAGTCTGACACGCCCTCCCGCCGCACCCAGGACGGGAGCAGTCATAGGATAATTTCCCACTCACCAAACAAAAAAAAAATGGGTAATGGGATGAGGTAGTATTTCAATTTCAAATAGATTTTGTCAAGGACATTGATGAAGAAGGGGGAGGAGTGATTAGGGCAGCACCCCCTTATACTCAAGAGCTAAGAAAATAAGAGAATGGCATCTTGAACATTGCCATTATTAGGCTTACGCACATTAAAGTTAAAGCTAGAAAACTAAAACGGCCCGTTCCACCATTGTGGATACAACCTAACCTGCCAAAGTCAAGACAAAGCAACACGTTGGCTTTCTCTGCAACCTTTGTGTTACGTAACATTTTGCTGTAACACCAAGTAATGTTATTACCTCGTTATACGATTATCGCTTTATAGTGCCACTTTAGTTGCCAATTATAGTCTAGTGATTGGTTTCAAAAGTGTCGGTTTAAGTTTCAAATTCGATTTTTTTGTGTTTTGTTATGATGTAATTCAATAAATGGGTGATTTTTATGTTTTTATTATTATCTAGATATTTCTATATCTCGGGACCCAGGGGTCCCGGGCTTTTGGAAGGCGTACGAGGGGCCGAAACCAACTCGCAGAGGCCCCTTGGGCAAAACTTTATGTGAAAAGGGACACTAGCCGGCGATTATCCCTATATGCACTATATAAGTGCACCTAAGGACAACCCCCGGATGGTGTTGGACTATTGTAAAATATGGCAACTACAAAAAATTTGGACTATGGGCTTGGATTCTTTAATGAATAAGGTACCAGATACTATGGAATGACTATGGCCCCTGCCTGACCAATGGTTGTAAACACGGGAAAATGGCAGGGGGTGACTTGCACACTCAGTAAATACGTTATTTATTTTGTTTATTGTTGTGTTTTTTATTATTATTAAGTGCTAATAAAAACGGTAAAGTGCGAGTCGGACCGCACACAAAGGGTTCTGTGCTAAGACTGCCATGCAATATGAAAAGCGAGCAATATAATCTGCGCTCTAACCTTTTTCTAATTGTGTCACTATCGGGTTCTCATCTAACTTATGTTGAATACCACTGCTTTATATTCTGGGTTGTGGAAGTCTGATAGGCAGTCGCTCCCATAAACCACTGGTATCCAGCTGAATCCGGTTAGGCTGGAAGTCGACCCCAACATAGTTGAGAAAAGGCTAGGGAGATGATGATGGCCACTGCTTTACATCACTACTACGTAGTTACTGGTCAACACGAGGGCCCTTGCTTGGACTTATTAATAAACTTTTTGGCTTCTGACTACCCGTTAGGACTATCTACAAATGACCTCTTGGACCGCTTTACGTGCTTTCCGAGGCATGTGAATTGTGATGTCAATGATGTCCAATGAATTGAATAAATCATATCATGTAAGAGATGTGCGTGCCTCAAATAATTGGTCACAAACGATTTATTTTTTCAAATAAAGGTTTAAAAAGAACTTTTAAGTGCCAATTTCACGACGACATTATGAAAGTATTCATCCGCATTTAAAGTCAAACCCTATGCTGACATTGAAATAGTATGCATATTTGAACGTCAACGTGGAGTTTGAGTTCATGCCTAAAATAAAATGATTAAATGCCTGACTGACTTACTGACTATCTGATTGTGTTGATATATCAACGAACAGCAATTAATCGCTGGTTCTAGAGACATGTTTGAAGGGTATGTCCTTTGTGAGAAGTATTCAGTAAGGTCTGATAATCCTTCCCGCCTCGCCCAGGGTGGGAGAAGTTATTTGATGACATCCCATCCATAAAAAAATATCGACTAGATTTTTTTAAAATTGTTACTCTACAGAGATAAAATAGGGCATGGAATTTTTGACATCTACGCGGGCGAAGCCTCGGGCGAGAGCTAGTCGGTAAATAGATCCATTGGTTCTTCCTTAAGTTTTCTTCACAAGTAATCAATCTTCATCATCTTACAATAGAAAATTACTATCTATTAAAAACGAATCGCGAATCTATGATTTGACCAACAAAATGGCTGCAAGCTGTAATTTGAAGAAACTATATAATAACGTTGCGCAACGTTGTAAATAACGGCTATCGTATTAGGTAACCAGTGTGAAGGTTGAGGAGAAAGCAAAATCGTTGGTGTAAGTCTTTGTTTTGGTGTCAGCTGATTGATAAAATACGGTTTTAACTATGCACAGTTAGTAAAGCAGATAAGTATATCTGGGCCGTCAGACTACTTAATAGAATTTTTCTCAAAAACCAATGTATAGTTTTCGAATACTTTAAACCTTCGAACACACGTGATTTGAGACACAATAGAAAGACAATAGCAGCGCGACAGACGGCTGTCGCGATATTAACTTGAAAACAGATAATAAATTGGTAAATAGTTTACATTGCTTTAACATATTTATCGTGAAAATTTCAGCTATTTGAAACAATTTATTTAACGAGATAACAATATATCTACGTGTTAAAACATAAACATAGTAAAAATTGTGCTGAGTTTTCCTTTTTTTAAGGTTTCGTACCTCAAAAGGTAAAAACGGAACCCTTATAGGATCACTTTGTTGTCCGTCTGTCCGTCCGTCCGTCCGTCTGTCAAGACCCTTTTTCTCAGAAACGCGTCGAGATATCAAGCTGAAATTAATATCACATACTCAGGTCTGCTATCACTCAAAGCCGTGAAAAAATCAAGTTTCTAATTCAACGCAAAAAAAAGATACGGCGGTTTATATTGCATATTTAGAAATTTGCAAGAGAATCAAAACCTATAGGGTACTTCCCATTGACCAAGAATCATGAAATTTGGCAAAAAGCAAGGTCATGTAACACAAGTAAAGGAAAAACTCCGAAAACCGAAAATTTGTAGTTTGTTCACATCAGGCGTCCGTCTGTCCATCTGTCTGTCAGGATCCTTTTTCTCAGGAACGCGTCAAGATATCAAGCTGAAATTAATATCACATACTCAAGTCTGCTATCTCTAAAAGCAATGAAAAAATCAAGTTTCTAAATCAACGCAATAAAAAGATACGGCGGTTTATATTGCATATTTAGACATTTTCAAGGGAACCAAAACTCAAAACCTACAGGGTACTTCCCATTGACCTAGAATCATGAAATTTGGCAAGAAGCAAGGTCATGTAACACAAGTATAGGAAAAACTCCGAAAACCGTAAATTTGTAGTTTGTTCACATCAGGCGTCCGTCTGTTCGTCCGTCTGTCAAGAACGTTTTTCTCAGGAACGCGTCGAGATATCAAGCTGAAATTAATATCACATACTCAAGTCTGCTATCTCTAAAAGCAATGAAAAAATCAAGTTTCTAAATCAACGCAATAAAAAGATACGGCGGTTTATATTGCATATTTAGACATTTTCAAGGGAACCAAAACTCAAAACCTACAGGGTACTTCCCATTGACCTAGAATCATGAAATTTGGCAAGAAGCAAGGTCATGTAACACAAGTATAGGAAAAACTCCGAAAACCGTAAATTTGTAGTTTGTTCACATCAGGCGTCCGTCTGTTCGTCCGTCTGTCAAGAACGTGTTTCCCAGAAACGCGTCAAGATATCAAGCTGAAATTAATATCACATACTTAGGTCTGCTATCTCTTAAAGCAGTGAAAAGCTCAAGTTTCTAAATCAACGCAATAAAAAGATAGGGCGGTTTATATTGCATTTAGATATTTGCGAGGGATTCAAAACATATAGGGTACTTTCCATTAACGGAACCCTCGTTGCGCGAGTCCAACTCGCACTTGAGCGGTTTTTTGCGTAGTATATTACTTTGTTTTCCAAAGTTGTAGTACCCTAAGTAACTCTATAAACATCAGCTGTACAAGTATATTTCAGTACCAGTCTCATAAAAATGAACCGAATTAAGACAGCCAAATATTTTACGCTACGATACATGGGAGCACGCAATGACAGTACTAAATGCAGGTGATATCAGTTGTTAAAGCTAGTCATAGATAATAATAATAATCTTTATCTAGTCCTCTTAATCCTGATCAAATGCTAATACTAACCCAGTTTTGCATCAGGTTATTCAAGATCATACCAGCTAAGCTTAGAATAAAAATCAAAAAGTAAAACGGACAACTTTCGACTCTCGCGCACCTCTCTCTTGTGCTGATGTTGGCAACATTTATTTTTATGTTTTTATGATGTTCTTTTTTTAAATGTTGCATTGAGTAATTTTATAATTTGGGTTTTTGCGAATTAGCGTGTGTTGGATCTTTGAAAGGGAATTTGTGGAACTTTTTTAAGTTATATTCTTTTTTTATTTCTTTTGCCTTTTAATGTAGCCAAAAGTTAATACTATACTGTTATTTAAAAATCATCTTCATTTTCTTTCTATGTATATGATGATGATTGCTTATATTTTACTCTGACATAAAACTATTTCACTTAAAAGGTTAATTTAAATCGGATCAGTTTTTTCAGGCGAAATTTCCATTTTACCTCGCAAACTTTCACAGTTATAATATTATCCTGTCCGGATTGCCACAGATTTAAAAAGAATATTACAAACCTACTTGTTTTAACAATTAGTTTAAAGACAACGCTTTGTTAGGTTAGTAATATGATAGACAATTAGTTTTTTTAAACTTTCACGCATTTCATAGTTCGTTCTTTTTATAACCAATGAGTAAGAACACTTATATTCATTGTCTTAAAAATTATAGGCACTAAACAAAAAATGACAGTTTATTATCAAACATCTTGAATAAAAACAAAACAGACTGAATACAAAAAAAAACGTAAATCGCTAATCAATTCAAAAAATGTCAGTTAAATAACTCATTACATAACTCAAAACTTGATAATTACGTCGTAAACATGACATTAGCCTATAAATTAAGGTTTGAAAACAGTCATTTACATACAGATTGCTGAGAAACGAATGAAAGTAGAATGTTAACACCCCACGCTGGCGCGTCCGTTGGCTTGTCGTGAGAACAGTGTTGCGGTGTGGCTAAAAACTATAACACGTGCGAAAATAAAACATTAAAACATATATATATATAGAAACACATTCATAATAAATACTCCATGGTTCCGACGTAAGAACTATTTACAGAATAATTCACAACTAAATACAACTTTTAAAGAATGAAGCTGCATTCGAAATTTAAATCTTTGTGATTGGCGCGAATAGGTTTGTTTTCTATTACGTAAATTGAAATTTATTGGTATTTTATGGTAAGTTGTTTTTTATTGTTTATTTTTTGGTGTGCGTGACTTTAATTTGTTTATCATGTGACAATAGTTAATGCAAATGATAATGTGTAGTTTATTAATATTTACAAATTAAATGTCTAATCTTAAACAACGACAAACAGTTTGATATCAAATAACTTATTTGCAGTCTACCAGTAAAAATAAATTAAAAGAATTTTGTATTAACATCTTATACTTGTTATGACAAATATTATTGTATATTTAAAGTATTAGATAATGACCATTATATTTATTCAGGTATTATTTTCCCATAAAATACGTAGTTTACTATGAAATATTTTAAAATCTCATAATTTCCAAAACTATTTTGAATATAAAACAATAAACAATTGTAAAAATCTATGTATTGAGGTTACTATTTCAAGCAAGAGACATTTACATTTCAAATACCTTTCTAAATTCAAAAAATATCAATTCCATTTTTAAATTCAACCATAGACAGGATAATTTGATTTTACCCGCGTTCTTAACAACACGCCATTGGCATATACTTGTTAATGTAGGTATCTAGACTTATCGGTCAGTAGGTTTGCTAAACCTTCACTTAGTTCAAGTTCATTGGCACTAAACTAATAGATACAATATTTTATACTGACGTTATCTCTTGAATAACGGTTTTGTTATTTTTCAATGTCTGTGTCGGCTTCCTGTCTTAGAAGTGTTAATAGCAACTAGCTTTTGCCGTGACTTCGTCCGCGTAGAATTACAGTTCCCGGTTTCGAGGGATTATCGGGATGAAAACTATTCTATGTCCTTTCTCGGGTCCCAGACTATATCTGTACCAAATTTCATTCAAATCGGTTCAGTGGTTTAGGCGTGAATGAAAAAGAGACAGACAGACAGAGTTACTTTCACATTTATATTATTAGTATGGATTAGTGACGCTGAACGGTTTCATATATGATTTTTGACGTTTATATTTTTACAACGTAGTTGAGAAAAGCTTTGAAAACAGATCTTTTCTACCGATCTCAGGCACGTCTACAGTTCAAAGTTGAATTGCCATTACCTCGTATCTTTAATCTTCAAGATTATGGTAACTTTCATTCTATTAAGGCTCGGCTATACCGGACCTCTCCAATTGTCGCTGTAGTATCTTAAGTGCTATGCAAACGGATTTCAATATTACTTTTCACGATGAATGCCGTCCCGAATGGGCCGAATTATTAAAGCTTTTATCGGCCCTAAATAGGGTTATTGACAATAGAACCTGCAGGTTATCAGCATCGGTTTTTATAACAACATCAGCATCTGCATCAATCGATGCTGATTTGTAATACTGATATTCAAGCCGTAACGTGATTGCTGAAGGCGGTGCAAGTCGGTGTGGAATTTTCGCAAAATAACTATAGACTTACGCTAAAAAACTGTCATTTGTCAAAATAAATAATTGTTTATTTTACTTTTGGTATAGGTTTAGTGCTGGTGAATATCGTTCTCCTACAATAAAAAGTGAAATTTTATCGTAGGATATATTTAATTCACGTGTTTTATTAATATCAGTAACATGATGCCTATCTGCTTATATTAATCTGAAAGAGCAACAAAATCAGCTTTAGCATCCACTCTCATTAAAAAACCAGTTTTAATTAACAACAACCCTGCCTTTAACGACCACACTATAACTAACTCGCCTTATATGACTGGAGCTTAACTGTTAGAATTGCGAAATATTACGTTGCACTTTCCAACACTATGTGGAGTATCCATCATCATACGTCAACATTCTCATCACATGTCTATCTCAGCTCTAAAGTCAAGTCATTGTATTATGATCACTCTTACATGATTCGGATTCTGTCTTCACAATAGAAATGATTGACTGAAAATAAAGCTATACTAGGTTCTGCCCGCGACTCTGATTATGTTGTACTAGCTTTTGCCCGCGGCTTCGCTCGCGTTAGAAAGAGACAAAAAGTAGCCTATGTTACTCTCCATCCCTTCAACTATCTCTACTCAAAAAATCACGTCAATTCATCGCTCCGTTTCGCCGTGAAAGAAAGACAAACAGACAGACATACAGACACACTTTTGGATTATAAGTCATATGGAAATAACTAGCTGTCTATGCGGTTTCTGCGGTACCTTAGATTACTACTCCGCTCCTGTAGGCCGTAGCCTGATGTTTTGTAGCCTACAGCTTTCCTCGATAAATGGCATATCTAACACCTAAATATTTTTTCAATTTGCACCAGTACTTCTTGAAATTAGCGCATTCAACCAAACAAATAAACTCTAAGCTTTATAAGATTAGTATAGATAGATACAGCTGTTGTTGTGAATGAAAGATATTATCCATACTAATATTATTATACTAATATTGTTATCCATACTAATATTGTTATAAGAATAAAAAAATCGAACCTAGACCTCTACTCAGCCATGGTTCTACTACTAGGTAATAGTAATGGTATTACCAAAAAGGACATAGTGGATGGTGTGCATGCCTTATTAAAATTAAATGTAGGGAAAATAATGTTGTGTGCTTTCCCTTATTCTGACACTTTATCAGATTATGAGAATAATAATATTTATAAATTAAATAATACTCTCCATATGTTGACATGTTGTCATAGTGACAAATTATTATATTTTGACACTAATAAGTTTATTAGTGGTTTTAAGTTAAGTCAGGGAACTTTATCTCTGTCTGGTAAAAGTAGGCATTCAATTGCTATGTTGATAGCTTACAATATTAACAATGTTATAGATAATATAACAAATAGTAGAATAAGTGACGAACCTATGTTGTGTAGTCACACTAACAACATGGTAATAAATTATTGTGATTCCTCATGTTGTACGAAGGAGTGTCCACCAATAATACCAGTTTCCTTGGAGGCCACTGTTAGCACTCTAGACTCCTCAATAGTAGTTGTGGAAGCTACTCCGGATCAAGATCCGGAGTAGCTTCCACTTACAATTTAGTTTAAAGCAAGCTTTAAACTAAATTGTAAGACAACAGAGGTTACCACCCCTTCAAATTACATATTATTAGAGTATCCAAAAAAGGTAACTTCTGGCAATGTAGCATATAAGGAAAAGCAACAAACTCTAAAACTTTTAAATCAAAATATTCAAGGTTGCTCTTCAAAATTATTGGAAATAGAAATGTTTTTGGAAAAAACCAAGTTTGATATTGTTTGTCTTACCGAACATTGGTTAAACGATCAACAAATACTGTCTATTAATTACAACAATTATTGTGTGGTTAGTTATTTCAGCCGGAAACATATGATGCACGGCGGCTCATTAATATTAATTAAAACTTCCATAAAATCGAAAGAACGTAAAGATATTGTTGGACTATCGGTTGAACACACTGTTGAATTGTCATGTGTTGAGCTTGATATGCATATTATTGTTTGTGTATACAGACCCCCAAATTATCAGAATTTAAATTTGTTTGATTCTGTAATACAAAATGTGTTAAAAAAATTAAGTACTAGCAGCAAATCAATAATTATATGTGGTGACTTTAATATTAATCTGTTAGAAAATAACTCCAATAGTATAAGACTATTGGGCCAATTCATTTAATCTGTCAAATGTTTTCATTGAACCAACCAGAGTGACAGCTTCTTCTGCCACTTGTATAGATAATATTTTTTGTAATTGTGAGTACTCACATAAAGAAATAATAAACAAGCTGCCCTCTGACCACAGTGGTCAAACAATTACTTTTTTAGCCTACATACCTAAACAAAAAATTCAAATAAGGTTTAGGCCTATAACATCTAAAAACTTAGAGAGATTAAATAATTCTTTAGTGCAAAAATTATGTGTTCAAAGTTTTCATAATATAGGTGACCCAAATGAGTTTTATGCAAAGTTTTTTTCATTACTAAATGCGCAATTTCATAGCACTTTTCCGTTAAAGACAAAAACGGTCTACACAAAGTTTATTTTTAATGACTGGGCAACTCCAGGTATTCGTAAGAGCAGAGATAAATTATTCGAACTGTATGGCCTAAAGCAGCATGTAGTTAATACAAATTTTCATCAATATGTTGCGAAGTATTCAAAACTTTTTAAAAGTGTATGTAAAATGGCTAAAGCTCTTTACATAAGTAATAAAATAAAATCCGCGGATGATAAAATAAAAACTACCTGGCAAATAATAAACAATGAAACGGGTAGGAAGAAACCGCGTAACACAGAGTATAATCTAGAGACATCACACGGTTCCATACATTCAAATATTGAAGTAGCTCAAGAATTTGAAATTTTTTTTGCTAATGTTGCCCTTAAAACTACTAAAGATTTAAATTCATCTCCCGCGCTCTCTGCCGCTTTACTCAGTAAGAATGTTGCAGCATGCCCTCTGGACTTCACATTTCAGCATACGAACCCCCAAGCCATTATTAAAGCCTTTAAAGATCTTAAAATTAAATCAACAGAAGATCTTTGAGGAATGTCTGTAAAAGTTTGTAAGTCCATTATTGAAACTATTGCGCCTTATTTAGCCTTCATATTTAACACTAGTGTAGACCAAGGAGTCTTTCCGGATTTAATGAAACACAGTAAAGTAGTACCATTGTTTAAATCTGGTGATAGTAAAGAACTTAATAACTATAGGCCTGTATCTATTCTGCCCGTATTCAGCAAGGTGTTTGAAAAGTTAATGCTTAGTCAAATGTTACGTCACTTTAATAAAAATGCCATCTTTCATGACCAACAGTACGGTTTCACCAAGGCCGTTGTACAACCGACGCTGGTGTTACCCTCTTAAAAAACATTTTCAGCGCTTGGGAGGAATCGCAAGACGCCATTGGAATCTTTTGCGACCTCTCGAAGGCGTTCGATTGCGTTGACCATAAAACACTTTTGTTGAAACTGGAGCACTACGGAGTTAGAAAAACAGCTCTTGGATTACTAAGATCGTATCTGAAAGATAGACAGGTTAAAGTCCAGATTAACGGCGTAAACTCATCTGGGTCTAAAATGACTATGGGCGTGCCTCAAGGTTCAATATTGGGTCCATTTTTATTTCTGGTTTACATAAACGATTTGCCCCAATTATTACAAACTCAACCAGGAATGGTGTTATTTGCAGATGACACTTCATTGATTTTTAAAATAGATAGGCGTGCACAAAATTTTGACGATGTAAATAACTCTATTCTTCAGGTCCAAAATTGGTTTACCGTGAACAATTTGGTACTTAATGAAAAAAAAACGAAATGTATTAGATTCATTTTGCCAAACGTTAGAAGTAGCGATTGTGAAATTATATTAAATAGCGAAAAACTAGAATTTGTTAATCAAACGGTTTTCCTGGGAATCACGCTAGACGAGAAATTGCAATGGGGGCCTCATATAACATCTATTGCTAAACGGCTGAGCTCAGCAGCTTATGCTGTTAGGAAGATACGACAGTTGACAGATGTCGAAACTGCTCGATTAGTATATTTTAGCTACTTTCACAGTATTATGTCGTATGGTATTCTACTGTGGGGTAGGGCTGCTGACATTGAGTCTATTTTTATATTGCAAAAGAGAGCTATCAGAGCCATTTACGAGTTACGTCGCCGCGAATCTCTTAGGGAACTGTTTAAAAGGATTAATATTTTGACGGTTCCTTGCCAATTTATTTATGAAAATATTATGTATGTAAGAAAAAACCAACACATTTTTAGTAAAGTAGGGGATAGACATAATTTAAATACTAGAAATAAAGATAAAATAGCTGAACCTTATTTTAGGCTGTCTAAAGTAAAAACTTCTTTCATGGGGTACTGTGTTAAATGTTATAACAAAATTCCATGTGAAATATTAAAGCTTAATGAAAGGAAATTTAAAACACATATCAAAAAGACACTATGTCAACAAGCATATTATAAATTAGAAGATTATATTCAAGATAAAAATGCTTGGAAGCTTGATGGTCCTGCCCCATAGGACAATTTGCAGTGTAAACAAATCAAACTGGTTACTAAATTAAATTATTATTCATAAAACATAATATTAAGCATACATTTTTTATTTTATTTTTTGTTGTTCTAATTATCAATAGGTATATAAATATACATTTTATTTTCTTATTTTGTTGTTGATTGCACTGGCTCGCACACTAATTCTGTACTTTGTTGAAAGTGGTCGTCTACCATCTCAAATTTTGTAATTTGTTTACACTATGTACCTCGTAAACGTGACATAGCTTTCATTTCTAAACTTAGACCTAATTTTTTTACATAATTATATTTTAACGTACCTACTTTTTTGACAGATTTGACATTGTATTCACAGTATTTTACATATTGTATTAATGTATTTTAACGTAAATTTTTGACAGCTTTGACATTGTATTCATACTTAATTTACACATTGTAATCATGTATATTAAATATTGTAACACATATATTTTTAAAAGAGTACGTATGGAGTTTCTTGCCCGTTCTTCTCCATATAAAACTACCTTTTGGAATGGGCGACTAGAATCAAAATTTTTTTTAAATGTAATTGACGTTCCAAAGTGCCTCCATGGTCTAATGGAAATAAACGTTTTGACTTTTGACTTTTTGACTTTTATTAATGGGAAAGTGATAAATGTAGTAATGGTAATTATGCCAAGTCAAATACTGCCCTGTTAAAAGTATGATTTGTAACACCCGTGCGAAGCTGGGGCGTGTCGCTAGTCCATACTAATATTATAAATGGGAAAGTGTGTCTGTCTGTCTGTCTGTCTGTTTGTCTTTCTTTCACGGCAAAACGGAGCGACAGATTGACGTGATTTTTTAAGTGGAGATAGTTGAAGGGATGGAGAGTAACATAGGCTACTTTTTGTCTCTTTCTAACGCGAGCGAAGCCGCGGGCAGAAGCTAGTTTTATATAATTTAATCAATACTTTCAAAATATATTTGCAAAATTCTTTATCTTGCGAGAAGTGGCCTTGCTCCACAGAAAGATAATAATAAGCTAGAATTTTGTTTTATTTTCCTGTGCTGTGCTATTCCCATTGCCAGAAAAAAGGCTTCCTTATAGCCGTCATCTCTACCCATATTAAATAATGTTACGTAGGTAGGTATAGGTGACGTAAGTGTCGATTGTTCCGGGCACATTTACTAGAAAATTCGGGAAAGTTCCACGACGTTCTAGAACGTTCGATGGAGTTCCGAGGGGTCATTCGAGAAACTTCCAGATCATCGTCGATCATTCGCGATGTTACTGGAATGTTCTCGAAGGCACCTGGGTACCTCGGGTTGTCGAACTTTCTAGAAAATGTGACCGGAGATATAAATAGCGGACGAGTCGGCACGGGACACAGTTCAGTTTTGGAAACGAAACAGTGAACATCGCTGCGAAGCGGAACTACGACTGCGATACGAAGTGTGTGTTTTGTGTAGTGCTGTGTTAGTGAAGTGTTTTTGTGTTTGTGAATTTTTAATAAAGTTAATCGTGTTTTTTTCGAGTAAAACTGTTATTTTAATTTATCCCGAACCCCAGCTCGTAACAATTGGTGTCAGAAGTGAGGGATAAATCATGCCGGTTTTACCGAAGGACGACACGGAAGGAATTCGTACTAGGAGCCAACGCCAGCAGGACGTGGACCAGAGGCGTTTCGAAGGTTCTTCTTTGCAGGCATTGGGTGGTGAACAACCGACGACGGAGCCAGCGACAGCTCAGATATCTGGTGTTTCTGCAGCACCAGTGACATTGGACTTTTCTGCCCTGATGGCAATGATGCAAGAACAGGCCCGCCGCTTGGAGGAACAGCTCCAGCGTGATAAAGAAGAGCAGGTCCGCCGACAAGAAGAACAGGCCCGCCGTCAAGAAGAACAGGCCCGCCGTCTGGAAGAACAGCTGCAGCGGGACAAGGAAGAACAGATCCGTCGGCTGGAGGAACATCTGCAGCGAGACAGGGAAGAACAGGTCCGGCGACAAGATGAACAGACCCACAAGCAAGAGGAACAGATCCTGCTTATTAAAGAGTTGCACGCGGCGGTTGGTAAGGATATTGGCGCCGTAAAGGAGAAAGTGGAAATGCACGAGAACCGTATCTCCGAGGCCGAGAACCGCATATCCGAAGCCGAAAGCCGAGTCTCTTGCGCCGAGAATCGTATCTACGGGACCGAAACCAAGATTGCTGACATCCAGAAAGCTTTGGGATGTCTCAAGTCTGGAGGTGAATTTGCGGCTCCTGTTGTTGCTGCATCATCGGTGCGTGGGTTTAAAGCGCCACCCTTCGACGGAACATCTTCGTGGTCTGCGTACAAGCTTCAATTTGAAGCTGTAAGGGAGGCAAATGGGTGGACAGATGCGCAAGCGAAGACCGCACTCACTTTGGGCCTCCGTGACCAGGCTTTAACAGTTTTAGAGGCACTCGGCAATAATGTCTCGTATGAGCAGTTGATTGAAGCCTTAGAGTCTCGGTACGGGGACGCTCATCTGGAGCACGTCTTTCGTGCTCAGTTAAAGGATCGCGTGCAGCGCAGCGGTGAAAACCTGCAGCAATGGGCTCTTGAAGTAGAAAAACTGGTACGAAAGGCGTATCAGTCAGCGCCTGCGCTCATCGACGGTAATTTGGTTCAAGCGTTCGTCGATGGCATACGGGACTTTGAAGTCAGAGCTGCTGTGAGACTTGGGCACCATGAGACTCTGAAGGCAGCCTTGGCCAATGCACTGGAGGTGGAGGCAGTGAGGCAGGACCACCGTGCCCATCGCATCAGGGAGATTGCGCCATCTTCACGTGACCGTTCAAAGTACAGCCCCACATGCTACAATTGTGGGGAGAAAGGTCACATTCGAACGAGTTGCCCTAAGCGAAGAGATTCCAGCGAAGATCAGACTTGGGAAAGAAGTACGGCTGCTGCCACAGCTCAGCAGCAGGGAAACGAGTAAAAGCCAGAACTGCGGGGCGGGTGCTGGCTGGTGGTCAAGGAGCCCCAAGGATATCGATCTCACAAGCCCATGATGGGAACAGCCTGATTATCAAAGGTGAAGTGAATGGAAGACCTTGTAAGTTAACATTGGACACTGGAGCTTCTCGCACAGTCGTCAGTTCCCGAGTAAATCGTCTTCTTGGGGACTTCTTCAGCAAGCATGACCACATAAATTTGGTAACAGCTACCGGTCAGCACATACCCATCCGAGGCGAGAAGGAGGTGAAGTTGAAGCTGGGTAGCGCAATTTATCGGCATAAAGTCATCGTGGCTGATATAGAAGACGAGTGCATCCTAGGATTAGACTTCATGCGACAGCACTGTTGTAAGATCGACGTGGATCAGGGAGTCCTGAAGTGTGGTTCGGAAGAAGTCTTCATGGAAGGTGCACCATCAGGGAAAGTGCACTGCTTGAAGAAGACTGTTCTTCCTCCCAGGTCGGAATCGATAGTTCCAGTTAGCCTTCCACGCAATACTGGACCGAAAAATCGATGCATTCTCGTTGAAAGATTGGACGAGAACCTCCCATGGAAGATGGCGCGGAGCTTAGTGCGAGCAGTTGATGTTGCAACTGTACGCATCCTGAATCCAAGTGAACAAGCACAAGTTATCCAGAAGGGTACGTTGATGGGGACCTGTGAAGAAGTGGCTTGGATGCGTAATTGCCAACATCGGCCTTCTCGGGACGTTGCTGAAGACGCAAGATCTCACATCTCGAATCTTCTGGAAGATTGTCGCACAGATTTATCTGCAGGAGAAATGGATAAGGCTAAGAAGATGTTACTTCAATACGCCGATATTTTCTCTGCACATGACGCTGACATAGGAAAGACTGGATTAGTTCAGCACAGAATCAACACTGGAAATGAGTTACCTATTCGTCAGCGACCTAGGAGGCTACCAGTGGCAAGAGAAAAGGAAGTGGACACCATGATTGAAGGGATGGTAAAGGATGGAGTAATAGAGCCTTCATCTAGTCCCTGGTGTTCTCCTGTGGTCCTGGTGAAAAAGAAGGACGGCAGCATGCGATTTTGTGTGGATTATCGTCGACTGAATGACATCACAAAGAAAGACAGCTATCCATTACCCAGGATCGACGACACTCTTGACACGCTGTCAGGAATGAAGTGGTTTAGCACGTTGGACCTTAAAAGTGGCTACTGGCAAGTGGAAATTGACCCCAAAGATAAGGAGAAAACCGCATTCTCTACAGGAAAAGGACTATGGCAATTTAATGTTATGCCATTCGGATTGTGCAACGCTCCTGCAACGTTTGAAAGGTTAATGGAGCAGGTACTCACAGGATTAATTGGAGATGCCTGCTTAGTCTACTTAGATGACATCATCATTGTGGGCCGCACATTCCAAGACCACCTTCAGAATTTGGAACGTGTACTGTCTAAAATCCGAGGAGCTAATCTTAAGTTAAGTCCAAAGAAGTGCACCTTCTTTAGACAGCAGGTTAGTTTTCTGGGGCACGTTGTGTCTAAAGAAGGAGTTCAAACTGATCCAGAGAAGATTGTCGCTGTCAAGGATTGGCCAATTCCAAAAGACAAGACGCAGGTCAGAGCATTTTTGGGTTTGTGCTCGTACTACCGAAGGTTTGTCAAGAATTTTGCAGACATCGCCAAACCATTACATAAGCTTACCGAGGAGAAAAGACCTTTCTGTTGGGATGATAGCTGTGACATGGCTTTTGAGGAGTTAAAGAAACGGTTGTGTAATACTCCGATTTTGGGCTATCCTGATACAGAAAATGAATTCGTAATTGACACGGATGCAAGTAATACTGGAATTGGTGGTGTGTTGTCTCAACGAAAAGGAGACCATGAGGTTGTGATAGCTTACTTCAGCAAGTCTTTATCGAAACCAGAAAGGAACTATTGTGTAACCAGACGTGAACTCCTCGCCGTTGTAAAGACTTTGCAACATTTCAGCAAATATTTACTGGGACGTAAATTCCACCTTCGGACTGACCATGCTGCATTGAAGTGGTTGCTGCAGTTTAAAAATCCGGAGGGGCAAGTAGCAAGATGGATCGAATTGCTGCAAGAGTTTCACTTTTCAATTGAACATCGCAGTGGGAAGTCCCACGGTAATGCAGACGCTTTGTCACGAAGGCCTTGTCCTGAAGATTGCAAGCATTGTGTCAGGCAAGAATCTAAGGAAGCAGTTCCTGTCAGAATGCTAAGAACAGACCTAAGTGATGAGTGGAAGGAAACTCTACAACATGCTCAGCAGAGTGACTCGGATATCAAACCAATTCTCGAGTGGATTAAAGCTAATGCTCCTAAACCGAAATGGTGCGATGTTGCAGCAATGAGTACAAGCACAAAGAGCTATTGGGCACAGTGGGAGAGCTTGGTACTCCAAGATGGTGTCTTGTGCCGTAAATGGGAAAATGCTCGTGGAGACAAGTGCCATCTGCAAATGGTCGTGCCGAAATCGAAGGTACCAGAAATTCTTCAGCTCTACCACGATGGATGTTCCGGAGGTCACATGGGGGTTAAGAGGACTCTGTTGAAGATCCGAGAACGGTTTTATTGGATCCATTGTCGAGAGGATGTTGAAGATTGGTGTCGCAAATGCACCAGTTGTGCAGCGGTAAAAGGACCTCAAACACGCAGCAGGGGTGCATTGAAAGTGTACAACGTGGGAGCCCCCTGGGAACGGATAGCGCTGGACGTCGCTGGCCCATTCCCTGAAAGTGAATGTGGTAACAAGTACTTCTTGGTTGTCATGGATTATTTCACAAAATGGCCGGAAGTTTTCGCCATTCCTAATCAAGAAGCTTCGACAGTTGCTGATAAATTAGTCCACGAAGTCTTTTGTCGGTTCGGAGTACCCTTAGAAATCCACAGCGACCAAGGAAGAAATTTTGAGTCTCAAGTTTTCCAGGAAACATGTCGCGTAATGGGTACTCATAAAACTAGAACCACGTCATATCATCCACAATCTGATGGAATGGTGGAAAGATTCAATCAGACACTGGAACGATATCTGGCCAAGGTTGTAGCAAACAGACAACGGGATTGGGACAAGCACATACAGCCGTTTCTTCTGTCATACAGAAGTGCTGTTCACGAAAGCACGTCTGTGACACCAGCCTTTGCAAACTTTGGAAGAGAGTTAAGGTTACCGGCTGATCTCATTACTGGCATCCCACCTGATTCACCAAGTAGCATAACAGATTATGCCAATGACCTGCGTAACAAGATGAATAACGTATACGAGCATGTCAGACAGTCAGGCCAGCAGATGTCTGAGAGGATGAAAACTCGCTATGACCGGAAGATGAACAATAGCGGATTTGATGAAGGTTCACTGGTGTGGTTGCATAACCCAGTGCGTAGCAAAGGGAAGTCGCCTAAACTACAGGCAAAATGGGATGGACCATACCGAGTAGTGACTAAGATCAACGACGTCACCTACCGGATACGGAAGAGTACGAAAACTGCGCCTAAAATTGTTCACGTAGATCGGCTGGCACGATACTACGGGAATAATGATGCTCGGGACGAGCATGTCTTAGGAGGGGGCAGTGTTACGTAGGTAGGTATAGGTGACGTAAGTGTCGATTGTTCCGGGCACATTTACTAGAAAATTCGGGAAAGTTCCACGACGTTCTAGAACGTTCGATGGAGTTCCGAGGGGTCATTCGAGAAACTTCCAGATCATCGTCGATCATTCGCGATGTTACTGGAATGTTCTCGAAGGCACCTGGGTACCTCGGGTTGTCGAACTTTCTAGAAAATGTGACCGGAGATATAAATAGCGGACGAGTCGGCACGGGACACAGTTCAGTTTTGGAAACGAAACAGTGAACATCGCTGCGAAGCGGAACTACGACTGCGATACGAAGTGTGTGTTTTGTGTAGTGCTGTGTTAGTGAAGTGTTTTTGTGTTTGTGAATTTTTAATAAAGTTAATCGTGTTTTTTTCGAGTAAAACTGTTATTTTAATTTATCCCGAACCCCAGCTCGTAACAATAATAATACCAGCATATTTCTGTACCAATACAGGGCAAAGCACGTAAAGCCGTTAGTCCCGGTTGTCATTCGTAGAACTTTGACAGTCGTTACTGGTTAGTCAGAAACTCAGACCAGTCTAACCAAGAGGTATCGTGTCGCCCAGTTACTGGGTTGTGGAGGTCAGATAGGCAGTCGCTCCACGTAAAACACCGGTATCGAACTGAATCCGGTTAGGCTGGCAGCCGACCCCAACACGGTTGGGAAAAAGGCTAGGGAGATGATGATGACAGAGCAAAGGGCTCTTCTCATAAAGAGAAGGCACGGGCCCTAATCCCCCATGGTACCATTATAATATAAGTACAGATAATCAAAAACGCCTGTCAGTCATACGACTCAGCTGTCAAATTCCGTCATTCCATTTTCAAACGGTGTCCTATCAGACAAACCATAGACTACAAAAATAAGTTCGAACATCAACCAGCCAGTACCATAAAGTTACAAAATTCTAACCCTAACATTACTTTCTGTCGCAAGACAATACAGCCTCACAACATCCGCCCTCTTGACAATCCATTTGCAAAATCTGCAAGTTATATTTTTTTAACAAAACACTGAGTTACGAAACTACGTGATGTGCGCGCACGTAATATAATCGTGTTACGTTCTGTTTCACACGACGTTAAGACGTCGTGACTAGGGCATGAATCTCGGAATCTCGGAATATCGCAATATCGGAATCTCGGACCGTAAGTTCCGATATTACAATTCCGATACTGGGATCGCCCAGTATCGGAATTGTAATATCGGAAATCCAATATAATCTGTCTCGCTCAATCTTTACTTGCTCTGCTCGATACTAACAATGAGTAACATGTATGATATACAAATATTTAAAATAATTGTAGTTCCAAATTGTTGATTTTGCTTGCGTACTTTAAATTCTAATAAGTTTGTTGATTCTACGTTCAATAGTTTAATTAGTTGCAAGTATAGGATATAATAATGAGTAATATGATAAACAAATATTTCCATCTTGTTATTCCTAATTGGTGAGTTTGCTTGCACATTTTAATTTATAAGAAGCTTTGTTTATTCTGAGTCAGGTAATTTAATTAGTGATAAAAATAATGGAAAATAATGAGAAATATGTGATTTAATAAATACAGTGGCCATACTTAAAAACAAAACAACCATTGTATGAACCATAAAGAACCATACTTATTTAAAAAAACTTTTCCAAAAAAAAGATAACCGACTTCAAAAACGAAAAGCTCAAAAATAACTATTTCGGAAGTCGGTGGCTTCTCTTCTGCCGGTCGAATTGTGTTGCCTTGCCACCGACTTCCGAAATAGTTATTTTTGAGCTTTTCGTTTTTGAAGTCGGTTATCTTTTTTTTGGAAAAGTTTTTTATTTTTTACTTTTTAGTTAGACTCCTAACTACGTTTTAGAGTAACTTTCAAAAAAAATGTACGTTTTTCTATAAAAATTGAGGAGTTCCCTCGATTTCGGCATAATACCATCATCAGATCCTGGACCTGATGACAATGGGACCATTTGGGAAGTCTACCCTTTCAAACAAAAAAAGAATTGTTCAAATCGGTTGGCAAACGACGAAGATATGCGCGAACAAACATAAAAAAAAAAAACATACAAACATTCGAATTGAGAACCTCCTCCTTTTTTTAGAAGTCGGTTAAAAATGTTTTTTATTGCATTCAATCCAACCTCATACCGATTTTGTGCAATTTATGAATAAAATGTGGAATTTCTAAAGAAATAACGAAATTCCGATATTAATATCGGAATTCCGATATTGAGATCTAATATCGGAAATCAGTATCGGAATTGAAAACCTTCCGATATTACATGCCCTAGTCGTGACAACATAAGCCTGGTTTGAATTCTGTTTTTAAAAGTTTTAACCTTAATTTTTTAGTCATGATCGGTCTACATTTGGGTGGTTCTTTAAAGCGCCGTCCATAGCAAACACCTTGTAAAAGTCTAGATTTTCGTTGCAAAGTTAGCCGTATCTATACATACCACAAGCCAGAAAAAAAATCAGTGTATAGTCTAATATACAATATGTAACAAAAACCCTGTTGTTCCAATTAAGGGCGTGTTCAGAATCGATACTAGATGGTAATTACGTAAGTCATTAAAAAAAACAACGTCAAAAAAAAATTACAAAATAAAAATTTAAATATTATTTTTTGAAAAGTTCCACCGGTTACTTACCCCTGCAAGCGATATCGCAAATCCATCAAAGACGCCGCTGTTGCCTACTGCACTAAGGTCATGAACTCGTCACGTGTTGGAAATCACTCAGCTGTTTGTAACTGTAGACACTTTAGTAACGATAGTTTGGCATTTTAACACTTGTTTTTCTTTTAAATAAACTTGCAAAACTAATTAATAATTACGTCCACTTGATGACCACGGAGTAGTTGGTGTTCAATATGCCCACCTTGTGCTTCTATGCATGTATGACAACGCTTTAAAATGTTGTCTCGAACTTTTCGCAACACAGAGGTGTCCGATTTTAGTTCATCAAATGCGGCAACAATACGTGCTCGCATTTCGAGACCTCTGTGTCACATGTTTTTTTAAAAACTGACTGCTTGATCGTACCCCAAAGATAAAAATCTAAGGGCGTGAGGTCAGGTGATCTAGCAGGCCAATTGACTGATCCACCGCGACCAATCCACCTATCTCCGTATTCACTATTTAAATAATCTCTAACGCGGCGGGAGAAGTGTGGTGGTGCCCCGTCATGTTGGAACCACAAACGACGCAAGGTATTAAGGTTCAACCCCTCAAGCTCATCGCTGAGCTCGGTCTGTAAGAAACGGAGATAATTGTTGCCGCTCATAATCTCGTTTAAAAAATAGGGCCCAATAATTTTATCTCCTATGATTCCAGCCCAAACATTAATCCTCCACCGATGTTGAAAATGGCTTGGTTTAATGGCGTGTGGGTTTGTTATGGACCATACGTGCTCATTGTGGGAATTAAATACGCCTGTTCGCACAAACGAGCACTCATCAGAGAACAACACTGTGCTGAGAAATTGTCCGTCTTCAGCAACTTTGTCGAGTACCCACCGACAGTACCGTGACCTTGGTTCATAATCTGATGGAAGCAGGGACTGCACTCGACGGTAATGATACGGATGTTGGCCATCCTCTTTCAGCACCCTCCAGACGCGCATGTGGTTGATGCCGATTTCTCGTGCCACTCCCCGAGTACTTCGCGTAGGGTCTGCTGCGATCATCTCGAGAATTTCTTCCTCAACGGCTCGAGTTCTAGGTCTTCCAGCGTCAACACGGTGTTGGTCCTGACCGTGCACAGACCCAGTGTTGTACATTCGGATGTGCAGTCGCTGGAAAGCCATTGCCGACGGCAATGTAATGTTTCTAGGCGTTGCGAAACGTTCTTCGTATAATCTTCGTGCCTCTGCGTAATTACACTCGCATCTCCCAAGGCACATCAACATGTTAAAATATTCTTCGTTGGAGTAAGACATTTTTTTAAACTTAAATAAACTAAACACGCAAACACACACACACACACACACACACAGAGAAAGAGAGAATTCACTTAGAAAATATTAATTGTTCGGTACTTTTAACGTAAGTCGATCGATGCATCCGTACGGAAGTAAGTTGCGCAGACGACTAAGGAAGTAAAGAAATGACCGGCGGCAAGTGCTTTGATTTGCGGCTTAGTTCAAAGGGTGCGCGACTGCACGTGCCACTAAACGCGAGCGTAGCTTATTACGTGTTTCGGCCGTTGAGATTCACCCGATCCGGTCGAAACAGGAATTTTATTGTTATTATTAATATTTTTTCGAACGATACTTTTTTCAAGCTAGTTTTGTATGTTCAAAACGAAAAACCTGTTAATTCTCTCAGTACAAAATAAAGTTAAATTAATTAATTTAGTACGGTGAGAATGAAAAGGTTTTTCTGCCTGATTGGACAAAATTAGCTTTTAAAAAATATCGTCCGAAACACCACTCAAAAAAAATTATAATAATGAAATTCCTGATTCGACCGGACCGGGCAAATCTTAGCGACCATAGCACGCACTAAGGCGGCGTGCGGTATCCTTTTATGAATTCGCCGCCAAGACTCTGTATGTCTGTCTCTGTCGCACCTCAAAAGTGCCGCTTGCCTACTGGTCTTTGCCGATCATAGGCTATTAACATGAGTTGTAACTACAGCTGATTTTAAAAACATTTTGTATAAACTAGACGAATCTAAAAACTATCCTGTCTGTAGACAATGCTTGGCTATTTATTGTTTTTTTTTTATTATTCCTTCATCAATGGTAAGACTATAAGTATTTATTTACGCCCCTAAAGGGAACAACAGGGTTTTTGTTACATAGTGTATAAAGAAAAGACTTACACAAAAACAATTCACAAATATGGTCTAGTACTACAAAAAAAAAATGTTCAAAAAGACCTCGAAAAAAAGTTATCGTCTCGAAGTTCTCAATTTTTTCAGCGACAACCATCATATTTTTTATATCTATAACAAAGAAAATTATATAAAATAAAGACAAACCTAAAAATTTTAAAACACAGAACTGTATTTATTTAAATATTCAAATAAAACTGCAAAATTGCTTACATTATTGCGGATTTGCTAAAATATTTTCGACCTTATTTCTATTAATTCGATGCACCACCGCGAATAGCTACTTACTGCGCCTTAAAGAGCGGACGCTCAAAGGAGAAAGAGAGAAAAATGTTTATTTTGCACAGTCAGTGAAGTAAACAAAAGCAATATTGTTACTAGCTTTCGGTCGGTAGTCAAACTTTCATTCACTATTTTATCTCTTTCGGGGATGAATTTTCAGATATATTTTTTAGTGGCTACCTACTCTTCAGAAAGCACACACCGTAACTATCGAAAATCGAAATTTATTTGAAGATTTAAAAGTACTTTCGCAGACAAGACTCAATATACTGAAATCACAATAATCCACCAAAATATTGCGGGAGTATTAAACAAACAGGAATTAATAGAGGCGGCCATATCAAATTTACAAAAGGAAGTAGGTTCCGTGGATGTTATATGTTTAACTGAAACATTCCTGAAAAGCGGTTGTGAACAAAACCTTAGACTATATAATTATAAAATAGCGTCTTTCTTCTCGCGAACTAACCAACGACGGGGAGGTTCGTGCATATTAATAAAAAACAACTTACAATTTAAAGAATTAATAAAACTGCCTGCCCCTATTACTTTTCAATTCGAATGCTGTGCCATCGAAATAATCAAATTTAATTTAATTATAGTGTGCATATATAGAACACCTGCACGCGACGCTACGATATTCTTAAATAATCTGGAACTTCTTACCAATGAACTAAGTAAAAAAGGGAACAAAAAAATTATTATCTGTGGCGATTGGAATATTGATACACTGAAATCAAATAAAACATCAAGTTACTTAAATTCTATACTCAGTAATAATAATCTAATAAACCACATAAAATGGCCTACCAGAAAAAATGCATGTTTGGACTTGATAGTCAGTAATATACACGACGCAAAATCTGTTATTCACTATCTAGCGCTTTCAGATCACGAATCAGCGCAATCACTAACGGTTAGCTTAAAAACTGATTTTCGAATTAAGGACATCAAGAGCTTTTGGTTCAAAAATGTTAGACAGCTCAGTGAAGAAAATATAAAGAAATTTAATAACTGCATCTCGAGTTTATCTTTTTCTGAAATCTATGAAGCACAAACAACTAATGACGCTTTCGATAGACTACATGACACAATACCCTTTTCTATAATCTATGCTTTCCGATAGTTAAAATAAAAAATACTTGTAAACAATTAAAGAATAGAAGTCTAACCAAGGGTATAAAAAAATGCTGTATAAAAAAACGAACATTGTACTTAAAATACCATCTCTACCGACATAACAAAAAACAAAACAAAAAAGTATATGATGACTATGCCCAAATTCTAAAAAAATGTATACACAAGGCCCAGCAGATTAATAGCTTAGCTTACATTAATAATGCTAAAAATACTAGTAAAGCTGCCTGGAACATAATAAAAAAAACCACAAATAATATGACTAGTAACTCTGAAATTGACGTAATTAATATTAATGATAAAACTTATAACAATCCAAACCAAATCTGTGACCTATTTAATGACTATTTTATATCTCAAACAAAGACGACTAGTAATAATACTCAGAAAAACACTCAATATGACAAGATAAAAACCACTCCTCAAAATCCTAAAAGCATCTTCCTTACACCGGTAAATGAATCAGACATTTATAAAATAATTCTTAGTCTAAGAAACACGAACTCAACTGGGTACGACGACCTATGCACTAAGGTAATAAAAATATGTGCATTGAGTCTAGCGTCTCCTTTAACCTACATTATAAACCTATCTTTAACTGAGGGACTATTCCCTACGCGTCTGAAAAAATCAGTTGTCAAACCACTTTATAAAAAAGGTGTAAAATCTGAAATGAGCAATTATCGACCAATAACTTTAATCCCAATTTTATCCAAAATCTTTGAGAAAATTATGTGTATTATATTAGAGAGCTTTTTGACAGCAGGCAATATTCTTAAAAAAGAACAATTTGGTTTTAGAAAGGGCAGTTCCACTACCTTAGCATGTTATACGTTAATGAAACACATAACTGAAAGCCTGAACCAAAAATCTAAGATTAGTTGCGTATTCCTAGACATGACTAAAGCATTTGACTTTGTTTGCCATAAAACCCTTCTTTCAAAGCTTGAACACTATGGAATCCGAGGTAAAGCCAACGACTGGATCAAAAGCTACCTTTCTAAAAGAGTACAATGCGTAGAAATAACAAAAACTTGTCAAAATGTTAAAAAAAGCTATAGATCAGAATATAAACAGAATAATTACGGCACGCCACAAGGTGGTATTTTATCCCCACTACTCTTTCTAGTATATATCAATGACATTCCTGAGGCAATAGGCAAAGATTGTATATTATTCGCTGATGACACTACCATAATCGTTAAGAGCGACAATAACCAAAACTTGGAAACTGAAATCGTCCAAGCTCTGGATAATGCAATCGTTTGGCTAGAAAAAAATAACCTTAAAATAAACATGACTAAAACAAACATTATACAATTTCAGACATACAATGCAAACGTCAATAAATTAAATTTATTTTATAAAAATTCGCATATGAGTGCAGTAGATAATTGTGTATTCTTAGGTATAACAGTCGATAAAAATTGCAGCTGGAAACCTCACATTGATAAAGTTGTAGCTAAAATAGATCGTTTTATATATGTTTTAAAAAGAATTAAACAAATAGTTAACCATGACACCGCAATGCTGGCTTATCACGGTTACGTATCATCGGTGTTTAGATATGGCATTGTAATATGGGGTAACTCGGTTGATTTCGACAGAGTATTTAAAGCCCAAAAAAAATGTGTCCGAGCAATTTGTGGAGCTCATTTTCTAGACAGCTGCAAGCCACTGTTTTTAAAACTTAAAATTCTACCACTGCCTTGTTTATATATTTTTGAGATATGTATTTTTGTCAAAAGCAATTACAACTTATTTGTAACCAACACTGTCAGACCAAATAGCCGACCACGACATATAGACAAACTTCAGCTGCCATCGATAAAGCTTAAACTATTTAAAAAAAATGTATACTGCATGTCGATAATTGTTTTCAATCATTTACCAAATAAAATCCAAGAATTACCTTTGACAATGTTTAAAAAAAACTATTTAAACTGTTATTATGTAAGAGATATTACACTGTTAAAAATTATTTAGAAGACAAATCTTTAGAATCCTTTAATTATGTATAATTTTTTTTTCTTTTACTAATATTGAAACAAAATTACTAATATTGAACTAAAATTAATCACTGACTGTGAAAAAATTTGCACGCCATGTTATGGCAGGATATGCCGAAAACCAATGTACCTATACCACCTTATGTACCATATTCTTGCAAATAAATATTCATTCATTCATTCATACTAACATTTTATAGTTTTATGAAGTGCGCACTCAATAAACAATGACAATGTCATAAATAATCTATACTAAGCTAAAGAGTTTGTTGGTTTTGTTATACATGCAAATCTGAGGAACTACTGCTCCGAATTGAAAAAAAACTTTTTGTATTGGATAGCCCATTTATCGAGGAAGGTTAAAAGCTAATAATCTACGACCTACGGGAATTGATCAGTAATTAAAAATGCAAGTAAAACCGCAAGGCATAGCTAGTTAAGCTATAAGGAAAAGTTATTTAATAATAGACTATTAATTCAGACGTAACACAACGTTCCGCAGAAGTAAATAGGCAAATTATTTCTTACATGCGAAACAACTCAAGCAAACTCATTATGTAAAGAAAAAAACACATTATATAGCGTCTTACGCACTTTTTGTATTCAGAAAGTGATCAATTAATTACCTATTAACGCATTTCCGCAAGTTACTTAGAGCCAACTTTACCTACGTAAAAAATATTTATTTGAGCCGATTGCGAAATAAAAAAGACTTAACTATACAGGTGTCGATTAAAGCAGAACTCGAAATGTCAGGATTTTAACAACTTTATCGGCTAATATTTAGAGAATTATTCTTATGATATACTAGCTTTTGCCCGCGACTTCGTCCGCGTGGATTAATAGCTCCCGTTCCCGGGGGATTTCTGGAATGAAAACTATCCTATATCCTTTCTCGAGTCCCAGACTATATCTGTACCAAATTTCATTCAAATCGGTTCAGTGGTTTAGGCGTGAAGAAGAGACAGACAGAGAGACAGACTGAGAGACAGACTGAGTTACTTTCGCATTTATATTATTAGTACGGAAGTACGGAAGTTCCGATTTCACCCGCGGCTTTGTCTGCGTGGGTGTCAAACTTCCATCCCCTATTTTATCCCTTTAGGGATCGATTTTTTGAAAAAATCTTACTCAGTGGTTACTTTACAAAGGACAAACCCTCCAAGTCTCTTGTCACTAGGACTAGTAGCGGTATGGGCTGTGCGTTGGCATATATCAACAGTCAGTCAGTTTACGGTTTTAAATAGATTGAAATTTCCCTGTTCTAGAAGAGTTTTGTGTCAAAATTGGATTAGTAAACAAATCAAAATATTTACAGACACTTTTTTATTGCGAAGAATCAGTCTGAAAATGTAAGCTCTTTGTTTCTTTTTCACTTTCAATACTTAAATCATGCCATCCTGCTTTGACGTTTAAATGTACGTGTGCATTAGTGTGCCGTTTTTTAATATAAAAAAAATAAATTTGTGCCGTTTTTTAAAATGTCATTAAAGTAACCTATCTACACCTTTTTACATATAATATTATTGCTCCCAACTCCATTGCACAAGATCGTTCGGCAATCGTACGAGAACATGGCGCCTAATTTCACGCAGTTTCGCGGCATTCGAAACGAAAGTGAAAATGGCGGGAAAGACGAGCTGTCAAACCACGTTCCGATACACTCTCGATTTCGTTCATTCTGTTTTTCCGGTTTTTTTATTTAATTTTGTTTAAAAAACGGTGGGTTTCGTTTTAATTTAATGTTTTTTTTTCTAGCTTTGTCCGTGACTTTGTCTGATTTCTAAATTCAACTGAAATGGAGCGAAATCTTTAATTACTTTATGGGTAAATAATATTTTGGTAAAATTCGATTAATACATAATTTATAAGTCTAATGACGATCCACTGCAGCGCCTTTTTTCATACAGAGAAGGCTCAAGGCGATTTGGCAATTTGGGACTTATATTCATTAAGTCAGGTCTTGTTCAATAAGCTTTTTCCCTTACCGATTTCTGTAATGACTCTCGTATATTGTTTTTACCTTTTCAATACACGTAGGTGCACATGTTATTAAAACAAAGCAGTATTTAATACATTCTAATTCTCACGGCTCAATTTAATGTAAACAATTGATTGCCCGAGGCATTGAAGGGCTTACTAATATTTACGCTGCGTCACCGACGACTTTCAACAATTTAACTCTGCTCAATTAAATTGTAAACAAATTCTTGGGAAACGTTTTCAAAACAATTAAATTGAATTACACATTTTGTAACGCAGAACCTTTTATTGTAATAATTGACCTAGTCTCGATGTACTTCCGTAATCACTGCCCTATCAAAAACGAATTAGCCACAGATAATGCAATACCGCGAAATTAACCTTAACAGATGTCATTAGTAAAGAAAGCAGACTTGTCTATTTGTACAAATTACGTCCTCACTCCGTACAAACGAGTTTATACCTTGACTTACGACAGTTAAGGTGGAATTTTCCAGTTCATTTATTGCTCCGAATCAATCAGAGGGATTTGTCACCGATGGGCAATGGTCAAATGAGTTTGGACACTATTGTGTTAGGTATAAAATCTAAATTAATTCAGTGTGATGTTGCTTACGACGTTTTTCGTCCATTTAAAGTCATGTTTTGGAAAGCTACGGCGAAAGTCGGCGTCTTATGAGTGTTCAAGTGTGACCACTCAATCTTGATACTTGAATGCGCATTAAACCGTTTTTGTATCTCATTACGCAGTAGGTACTAAATATGGATAAACTGTGAAGGCCGAAGAATCATGATGTCTTTACGATAATGAATATTTTTTTATAAAATTCTAACTCCAGTGAGTTAAAATTAGCAACAGAAATGGAAATGAATTGTTAAACTTTTTCGATTACCTCTTTACTACAGTTAATACAGACATAAATAATGCAAGCGCAAAACTTGGAACAGTAGATAAATATGAAAGTATTTACTAGCATGCAACCTACCGTACGTTATAAATGTTATATGATTTCTACATAGACTAAATAAAAAAAAGGACTTTTTGGTAATCAATGCAGAGCCAATACTGAAGTTAGAAACTTGAAATAGGCACTTTTATTGTGATAAAAAATGATGAATAGCTAGCTTTCGCCCACGTGAATGTCTTCCAAACATTATTTTACCCCACAGTGGGTCGTATTTCTAAAAATATTTTTTAGAGGTCACTTACTCTTCATAAAGAACACGCCCTTCAAGTTACACGGCTCTAGGACCAGCGGTTTGGATTGTACGTTGATATATCAAAAATCAGTTAGTCTATTGACTATTTTCTATATATAGATTATAATTATTATATTCATAGTTTAATTGTTAGGATCTTAGGACCAAAAAACTAACTCTTAATGACATACTGCTGTTTAATTGGACAATCCTGTTACTTTTCATACCAGTTTAGATCATCGTGTGAACTGAATTACCAATTAAAATAACTGCGAAATAACTGTATAAGCACAAAGCGCCTTATTCATAAAAATAATATTATTCCGCTACCGTTGGCACAAAAAATCATTTGCATTTTTGTAAAGGTGTTCAGAAAAATGAGGTAAAATATCTAAATTAACAAGTCCGTATATATACAGCTATCAAATTGTTAGTATGATTATCATTGCATTTAAGAAATACTGTTAGAATGTACAAAGTGAAATAAAGCATTATTATACATACGTTATATTTAAATCGTCACGCACACCATTCACGCTAAAACAACGACCTTATAGCCATTGTTTTGTATTAAAACATAAAATGCACAACCCATCGGGTTCTGCATACAAAAACTAACTAATTACTTGTTAAAAAAATACTAACGACACCGTATTAACAACGACAATTGTTTTACAGATGATATACAATAATGGTTGACAATACCGTAAAGAAGTACGTAAATTATGAGCTATTAAGTTAAGAAAATGTGAATCGCTTGAGGAACTCCAACGAAAAGTGAAAAGGAACGAAGCGCGAAGCGATCGCAGTTTACTTCCGATATACAACTTCCCGCGTCAAGACGTCTTACGAAAATAAACAATATAAAAAAACTACAAAAAAATCAACAAAAAAAACAACAGTGAAAACAAAAGTGACCAAAAAAATGAGGTGCAATACGAATCAGTGAAATGTGTAAAAGTGTAACCGAAAACGGACTCGATGGAACGGCGGGAAAAATTAAAAAGAAAAATTTCAAAACGCGCAGAAGAACGCGCCATATTGTTTTCAATACGATGTTTTCAAGAACTTTTTTGTTTTGTTTTGCCTTTTTATGTTGTTTTCATAATATTATGTGTAATGAAAATGACGTTTTGACTTTACAAGATAGTATAGATGATAAGGATGTTGATTTGCCGTCGGATAGAAGGCGGCCAGCGAACGATCAAGAGAAAGATATTTTAATGTTGGGAGCTCTAGGAAGGCGAAAGGGTTCAGGGTATCACAATGGATATGGTTCTTCGCAGGAAGACGATTCGATTATGGATTTATTGGGAAAAAGTGAGTATTTTTATTCAACATTTCTTTCGATTATTTTAAAAAATAATTACTAAGATTTTTTTGGTCTATATTTTATAAGTTCATCAAAAATTGTTTTTATGATTTTTCCGTCGCACTGTTTGTAGTCAGCAAATAAGTACTACAAAAAAAGTGAAATCAACTTGTCATACGTCAAGTTATTGTTTCTAATGTTAGAAGTATCATCCTGCAATTTTTTTTAACATTCTATTTTAGAAAATTCGCTTGTCATACTCGGGAATCGAACTGAAATCAGTGAAAATAACAGTCAATGGTGCCGATTCTCTTGTTCACAAACTAACGTAAATTTAAGTTAAGTGCATCTTTCTCTTTCCATTTAATTTACAAAAGGACAGAAGATATATATTAGTTTGGTCCTGTCAAATTTAGACACTCCATAGATAATTTAAACACGATTTAAAAACATGGCGTCTAAATATACGTCAATTTTCTTCAGGGGCTGTCTAATTTGTTAGGATTAAACTAAAATGTATCTTCTGTCCTTTTCTTAATTGAATGGAAAGAGAAAGATGCACTTAACTTAAATTTACGTTAGTATGTGAACAAGAGAATCGGCACCAATATTTTTATGCCATTTTTTTTTTGGTGAGTGGGAAATCATCAAAATCATATTTTTATGCCATCAGACTCTAGAGTCGTTCATTAAAAGCAAATCTCTCAGCCAAATATGGTTAATTAATTTGAAGGAAAGCCATAAATCTGAAGAATATTATTATTATTTCCGTTAATTAAATTTAATGATATCGCTTTCGCTGTTTGCACGCTTAAATTTTTTTTAACTCCTCAACTGATTTTAATGCATTTTTAACAATAGATAAAATGATTTTAAAGGAAGGTTTATATAGGTTTAAACATGCATATTATTGTGAAAAAAAAAACCCGACAAATTCAAAGATTTGTAACACCTGTGCGACGCTGGTTCACGTAGTATGCTTATAAAATCTAAACTCCATACTATAGAGGTACGTCACCGTAATAAGATAGTTGCGGCATGTTTATAATAGTTACTGTGACCCCGGGACGTAAAGGGCATCCGATGGACATGAGTGGGTTTTAGTCAGTAAAAGTCTGACACGCCCTCCCGCCGCACTCAGGACGGGAGACGTCATTTAATGATTTCCCACTCCCCAAAAAAAAACCGTAATAAAATAAAATCTGTACCACTAGACGCATTGACTGTCACCTGTTTTAACTCTGTTGGTGGGTTGTATGTATGTATCGTTTTCATTTATATGTACCTATTATCTATGGTTTTCATATTAACCAATAAGCTAAGCTACCTACATTTATGCCAGCTTTAGTAATTTTTCAAATCCTTTGGAGTATAGGTACACTTGCTTAAACTTTCAACGACCAAGCGACAGCCGGCTGTCTTTTGTCTTTCTATCTATAGTGTCCCGAATCACGTGGTTTTAATAAACATCTATCCTAATATTGTTACCAGATAAGTTTGTTTGTTTAAACGCGCTAATAACAGAAACTACTGGTCTGGGGTACTGATTTTTGGGGAGTGGGAATTCATCAAATGACTGCTCCCGTCCTGGGTGCGGCGGGAGGGCGTGTCAGACTTTTACTGACTAAACCCACTCATGCTCCTTCGATTGCCCTTTATGTTCCGGGGTCACGGTAACTAAATTGTTATATTTTTAAAATAATATTTCCATCTTGTACATAAATAAACTAGATTAGTGTTTTTTATTACATACGTTATATTGAGTCAATAATTACCAGTATCAAAACACATAAAATTAATATTATTATAGTATTGTTTATAATGGCTAAGCTTAAGTTAGTAGCAATTAATAAAATTTTATATCTTATAGTGGCTACAGTACAGCCATAAGATACTTTTATCTGTCATTTTTATGATCTAAACAATAAAAATAAAATAGAGGAGAATAAGTTTTTACACAATTCTGAATTGTCATACCTACTACGATTATTAAGAAACTGCGGAAGTTGTTATTTTGTACATATAATTTTCTTAAAGATCATTTTGTCATCAGTCTAATCTGATGAAGCTAAATAGCTATTCATAATGATCAAAATGGTTTCGTAGGTTTAACCTTTTAACGACCAAGCGACAGCCGGCTGTCGCGCTGCTATTTCCTTTCTATTGTGTCTCTAATCACGTGTGTTCGAAGGTTTAAATGAAAAACGAAACTCTTAGGTATGTCTGTCTGTACGATGATCCCTCTTTAGCTTCAAAATTGCTGAGCCTAGAGTTTTGAGAACTAGAACTATTTCGCAACTCCGTCAGGCATTGACTTTAGAGGGCAGCGTCACGTGCTGACTGCTTTTTGAGGCACGTGTAGAACAAAACGCGCCTTCGACACGTGCCTGGTCACAGGCAGTCGGTGTGCGAGCTACCCATTTGGGGAGTGGGAAATCATCAAATGACTTCTCCTGTCCTGGGCGGGGCGGGGTGGCGTGTCAGACTTTTACTGACTAAAACCCACTCATGTTCCTTCGGTTGCCCTTTATGTTCCGGGGTTACGGTAACTGTTATAAACATTCCGCAACGCGAGCTACCCATCGCTGGTCGTCCGCAGCCCCCCATTTTTTACCCTTCTAGATATGGAATTTCCAAGAACCTTTAATTAATGGATACAAAATACTCTATTCGCAGAAGACCCTCCAAGTTTCATGCCTCTAGGACAAGCGGTTTGAGCTCTCCTAAAGACATATTAGACTGTACCTAGCAGTATCGGCCGAAACACCCCTCAAAAATATTAAAAATAATTAAATTATTGTTTCGTCTGGAACGGGCGAATCTTAGCGCTTAACCTCTTGTATGCCGTAATTAATTGAATCAATTAAATTAAAAGGTAATAAGTAGCGCTCCCGACAGTCCTAGGGTTAAAACATCAACTTAGTCGGGTTAGGCTTACAACACATTTAGCTATTAATGTCTATTTATAAAATATAAATATGTACGTACATATATTATGTTACCTATGTTTAAAAATGACGAAAACGGAAGGCAAACTAGCAATTTCTCTAAAACATTTCCTGTTCAAACCAGAAAGGATAGAAAATCGGTCGTATCTTGGCACGTGTTTATAAATATACAAGCCACAAGTAAAAGCTAGCGGAAATAGCTCGTTGAGCCAACAAAGTTGCTAACTTGCCAAGTATTCTGTAGCTTGGGCACTAACTAGAACCCGATACGAGAAGCTTTTGTAAATAAATAACTACTACCGAGTTATATCCGTACTAATATTATAAATGTGAAAGTAACTCTGTCTGTCTGTCTCTTCGACACGCCTAAACCACTGAACCGTTTTAAAAGAAATTTGGTATAGATGTAGTCTGGGACCCGAGAAAGGACATAGGATAGTTTTTATCCCGTAAATCCCCCGGGAATGGGAACTATTAATCCACGCGGACGAAGTCGCGGGAAAAAGCTAGTAATTTATAAATACATAAATATTATAGATTAATTACACCCAGACACAGAACAAACAATCATGTTCATCACACAAAGTTTAATTTGGGTGGGAATCGAACCCACGACTTCCGGGTTAGCAAAGTGACTAACTACTAGACCAACAGGCACGTCAAGAATATAAAATCAAATTTTAAGTTTAGTGCCTCTTCCTCTTTCCGTTTCAATTAGTAAAGGACAGAAGATACATATCACTTTAGTCCTGTCAATTAGCCAGCGCCTGAAGTAAATCTAGGTATTTACTGCGTGATGTTATATATCCTATAGCCTTCCTCGATAAATAAGATATCCAATACAAGATTTTGAATTTTTCTATTCGATATACTTTCACTTTTTTTTACTTTTTCGATTTCTTCCTGAGGTTAGCGCGTTCTAATAAACAAACAAATAAACTCTCTAGCTTTATTTACAATATTAGTATAGATGTAGATTTCATAAATCAAAAAATCAAATCAAATAGTTTATTGCAATCCATAATGTACACTTACAGGTGGTAAATATAATAATATAACATATAAACAATTATGGACCCTGTTGGGCACAGCAAGTTTGAAATAAGTAGGAGAGAGGAAGAGCGCTTCATTAGTTTTTTGTTATTAGTTACATATAAGGTACTTTTTTAAGATTCCATTTATCTATTTATTTGATTCTAATTAATTTCTGTTCATTAATAAACTACCATAGCTTCATAAATATTTCTGGTTTAGCAATTATTAATACTAACCATTTTACCTGTCATTTTGACTACAGCGTAACTAAACACTTTCAAATAAAAAATAATCTTTTAAAACTATGCCTGATTAGCGTAGAAATAGCGTAACAAACATAAACAAATTGATAAACATCTCCCTTCTGAAGTAATTTGAAAATCAGCACACATTTCTACAAGGGTAATAATAGCTGATCTATATCAGGCTATTAAACTCGCCATATTAGGTTTAATCACAGAACATCAATCTCATCTTACTTTAAATATTATGATTTTGATGCAAACTGCAACCTTTCTGTACTCTACTATCATACAAATAGGCTGTATCTGTGTCTCTGATTGTTTATGTAGATAAATTCGTTAGTTAACCCAAACATGGATAAATTATTACAATTCGTGTGTGCGAGGAATTAATTAAATTGTTGTATAAAAGCAATACGAATGGTCGATGTTGCTCGCGACTTTGCTCAAGTAAATACAAAGGTACTTGCGCGGTACATTTAGAAATATACTCTCCAAAAATCTCTTTTAGTGAATGCTTGCTATGTAGAGGGAAACCATAAAATTTTAAGTTTGGAATTAATGGGCGAATTTTATATGGATGTAATTCTGAAATAAAATATTTGTTTTGAATTGAATTTATCGTCGACAATTTTCATTCAATTGTATTTTTCAGATTATGGTTTTCATTTCATTTAATTAACCGTGTTTGTTAGACAGATTTGGTATAAACGATCGTTACATCGTTCGATTTCCGAGTGTGGCAAACGAATTTTCAACAAATATAACAGCTTATAACATGCACAACCAATATTTTTTTGTCTGACGCCTGTCTGTTTCCCCGGAAAACTCCGAAACGACAGAAAAATCTTGACGAGACTGTTATTTATGCGATAAGGAGTAACAAGCTTATGTTATAAGGTGTACTTATTACGTGGGCTACATCTATTTTAGGAAAATAAGGGTACCCTGTAAAAGAAAGCACAAGCATTGATAGTGTCGCTTGCTAAAAGTGAAGACGTAAAGTTCAGGTTTCCTCTCCATGTTTTCCTTTACACTACATATATGAAAAAAAAACTCACATTGGTTGCTTGCCAGCCACTTTATAAGTGAGAAACGATTGTCTTAACCACTGGAATATCTACAAATAAAAAAAAAATTGTCTTTTAAAATTCGCCGCTTGACCGAATTTCGGTCGTAAAATCTGTTAACCGTAAAAACGTCGATACATTTATCGATTAACGAAACCAAATAATCCATTCGATTACATAAATATAACAGGCAATCACGCAACATCATTTAAACATTCTGATCAATACGGTTGAACGACCGGCCATTTTCTCTGCGTGTTCACTTTTACTCTTGTGCGTGACTAAGATGAACATTTTGATATCACACATTTTCTTTAGTTTTATTGTGGTTATACGTATATCTTTTGTAAGGAATTTTAAGTGAGTGGATAATTAGTAGTAGCCCAGCGGATTATCTTATTAATAAAATCTAATTATAATAAAAAAAATATCTATCTATCTATAATAACTTTCGCTTATTTCGCTCGCGTGGATGTCGAATTTTCATCCATTGTTTTACGCATTTAAGGGTCGATTTTCCAAAAATCTTTCCTTGTGGATATTTATTCTCCACAAAGAACCCACCGTTCAAGTGTCATGTTACTAGGACCAAAGGTTTGGGCTGTGCGTTGATATAGGTCATAGCTCATTATAGCCACCCGGCACCAACTCCGCACCGACTCGCCTCCTGCGGCTAGTATTCTTTATATGGATTTGCATGGGCATGCGCTCACTATATCAACTCCGTAGCGTCACCGGATCGCCTCGGTTATAAGCCGTTCGCACGCGGTCGGCGGGTTGGCCACTCGGTGACAACTCGCTGCTCGAATGCCTGCTGTGCGTTGAAAGTCAACGAGTTGACGCCTCGGTGTTCGCTCGTTGACCACGGGTGGCCTACTGGTTGACCGCGAGTGGTCCACCCATCGACAACGAGTTGACGCCGTGCGTCGAGGCGGTGCCGGGTGGCTCTAATAAGCTATGACCTTATATCAACACTCATAGTATGTCAGTTAATCCGCAGTAACTGCTGAAGACGACACATACTCATTTTGACTTGTATTATGCATGTTTGTTCGCTAGTATCTTGAGTTAATCTGAACGGTTGATGTGGCTTTTAATAAAAATATAAGTTACATTTATGAAAAGGTTTTAATATTTTAACCGATTTCATTCAATTACATACAACTTAAGTCGGTGGCTATGTGTAACAATAAACATAACGGAAACCGCCGACTTCTGAAATTGAAGTTATTTTTCTGTTTTTGGTTTTTAAACGCGGTTCTGTAATAAAAAAGGTTTTTATCTATACTAATAATATTATAAAGAGGTAAAATTTGTAAGTTTGTAAGTTTGTAGGTTTGTAAGTTTGTATGTAGGGGGTAATCTCTGGAACTACTAGTCCGATTTAAACAAATCTTTCAGTGTTAGATAGCCCATTTATCGAGGAATGCTATAGGCTATATACCATCACGCTACGACCCACGGGAGCGAAGCAGTAACGAAAAATGCGGGTGAAACCGCAAGGGACAGCTAGTTTTTTATATAATTCGAGTGCAAACCATCAGACAGACCATCTAGTATTAAGTAGTTACTGCCTACAGAGATCTGCAATACCAGACACGCAAATTCCCATCACAAAGACAAGAACAGTATCTATTTTTTTGAGGATGGGAATTCATTAAATGACTTCTACCGCCCTGTGTGTCAGGCTTTCACTGACTAATACCCAACCATATTCCTTCGGTTGCCCTTTATGTTCCGGGGCCACGGTAACTATTATAACCATTCCGCAACCTCAGGTGCCAAAGAGATCAGGGCCCGTACCATGACGTTTAAAGTAAGATTGTTTTATTCCTGTTCCAAAGTGTGCAAGTGACAGCGTTAGACACGTTGTCTAGCGCCGTCTCTTTCTCACTGAAAGTAATATCAAAGTAATACTGCTATAAGGGCTTGTGGTAGGCCCCAAGACCTTAAAAACGTTAAAAAATTCCGCAGCCCCAGTAGGAAAAACAATATCTCATGTGCCTATTTTGTTTCAGTGATACCCCAAACTTGCCGCTACCGGGGGGCTCGATACCCTTGCGGGTTGAGCATATCCTGCGTTCTTGGGGGAGGGAAACCCCTAGACCTATGCTCAGGGGGCATGATATGGGCTTGCTGTGTGGACAGAGAGACCACAGAAAGACCAACAGAGGTCGCTCCTGTGGTACATAACGCTAGTAAGTGGTTTTTGTACTTTTATCTTTAATAACGTGGAAATATGGACGGTTTTCCTTTGCCGATATTTTGAAAATTTTCTAAGAAATTATATAAAAAAAAACGTATTTATGGTAAAGAAAAAAATACGTGGATTGGTTTATATATTGTGATATGACATATTTGAAATATCGGGAAATGATTATGTCAAAATAAAGCACACAAAAATCTTAGTGTAATTAAAATGAATTATTGGAACTTTGCATGTTACAGTGTTTAACAAGAACATGGTATTTTTGTACAATGTTGTAACAAATATTAATAGCAGTAGATTTGGTTTTCTTTCAGTTTAAAATCATTAATATATCTTTTGTAAATTTTTGTGTTTTCACATTTTTTTTTATGTTCTGTGTGTGTATTTTTTCTGTGCTAATGTGTTATAACTTTGTGTTATGACTTAATTTTTATTTATCAGTATTCATCAGGTTATTATTCATCAGTAAAAAACTAAACGACAAGTATCTAATCTAGCTTAAGTCAGCAAAATAAATGAAATTACCTATGACAAATTAATAAATTATTACCACCCCTTCATTTTTTAAACTACATAAACATATGTATAGGGCCACAGGTAGTGACAGTACGATACTTAAACACAAGATTAAATGAATTAATTGAAAAAAATATCAGCTGTTTCATACATTATGGTTGGGAGGGCATCGAACTTTGTTAGAAACAGCTGATATTTTTTTCACGATTTCAGAGTTGGTTCCATAATAAAAGTTGTTGGTTTTCATGGGTAGAATCATCTCCTAGCAGGTTGTGCAATACCAAAAATACACCTTGCATAAACCATCAATTAATCTAAATTCAACTGCCATACAATAGGTCGCACTAAACCAAAACAATGTTACTAGGTAAGTCGCTACAAAGAGCTATTTCAGGCTTCATACAACGTAGAAACAAAGTCTAGTATTAAACAAAAATTAAAGAAAAACTAAATAAATAAAAAATAGATAAACGGAAACATAAAAAAGTACCTTATATGTAACTAACTACAAAGATAACTAATGAAGCGCTCTTCCTCTCTTTACTTATTTAAGACTTGCTGTGCCCAACATGGTCCATAATCGTTTCTATATTATATTATTATATTTTCCACCTGTAAGTGTACATTATATGGATTGCAATAAACGATTTGATTTGATTTGAAAAACATATAACTTTGACCTCTGAGTTTGTTTCGGATGTTTCTTCTCAGAGTAGTCAGTTACGAAACACCGGCTTCATCGTTCGATTAAAATATAAAAAAAAAATATTGACGTGTAAAAGTTTATACATATAACTTATTTACAATTTAAAGATAATTTTAATCATTTTAATCATTTTTAATCATTTTCATAAAGTCCTTTTTGTTCTTACATGACACTATAAGGAAGAAATCTGGGTCTATCCCTGATTTTATGATTTCCCATGAGGGAGGGGGAGGGCGTTTCAGACTTTTACTGACTTTCCTTCGGTTGCCCTTTATTTTCCGGGGCCACGGTAAATATTAGAACTATTCCGCAACCCCGGCAAAATATGCATGTTCACGTCATAAAATTAATCGGATACCGGAAAGAATATTGCCACCGTCCCTACCGCCCAACAGACAATTAACAGGATGCAAAAAATCAATGAGCCCTGGAACTCTTGAAATAATTAAGATTGATTGTTTTGTTTTACTCAAAGGAAACATTCCTTTATTTTTAAAAAGAAACAAAACTGCATTCTATTATTTTAGAAAATTTACTCGCCACACTTTGGAATTAAAGCGTTTAAATTTTTTAAAACACCCTGTATTTTTATGCCATCAGTCGTTAAGGTGATTTTTAAGGACCAAGTTTAGATATATTTGGTTCTTATGAATCACTTTAATGAGAACCAATTGACCTTGTTTTGTTAGAGAACAAAACAAGGTTAATTGAATTAAAGGAAAGCTATAAATCTGAAAAAGAATTATTGTTATTATTTCCTTTAATTTAATTTAATTAAAATGAAATCGCTTCCGCTGTTTCCACGCTTAGATTTTCAAAAGACCTCAACTGACTTTAATGCATTTAATGTTTTCAACGATAGATGCATATGCAATTAAAACCTCCGAACACACGTGATTCGAGACAAAATAGAAAGACTATAGCAGCCCAACAGCCGGCTGTCGCTTGATAGTCACAAGGTTCAACAACTTGAACGACAGAGTTTTATACCTTTGTATATAAGCTGTAAGGAGGCGATTAAGGTCGAATATGTGTCTATGCATCTTGCTCCGTGGATAGTGACACTTAAGTCAGCTAGTACAATATAAAAGAAGTCATCATCATCTCCCTAGCCTTTTCCCAACTGTGTTGTGGTCGGCTGCCAGCCTAACCGGATTCAGCTCGATACCGGTGTTTTACGTGGAGCGACTGCCTATCTGACCTCCACAACCCAGTAACTGGGCGACACGATACCTCATGGTGAGACTGGTCAGAGTTTCTGTGTAACCAGTAATGACTGTCAAAGTTCTACGAATGACAACCGGGACCAACGGCTTTACGTGCTTTCCGAGGCACGGGATTTCAGTGATGTCTAAGATAAACTTTAGAAAGTACATATGAATTGAAAAAGTCACATTGATACTTGCCCGGATTCGAACCCACAACCTCTTACACGAGAGGCGTGCGCCTTAACCACTGGGCCATCACGACACCATATAAAAGAAGTGTTTAAAAGAAAAGACATCAACGCGTGTCATGACATCAACGCGTGTCCACACACGCGAATAATGTCGTTGATGTCTTTTACTCTATGACAGTTGATGACAGTATTTCACCTACCGGTTTTAACTAACATACGTTGTCGTAGTAAACGTGATTTTATAAATTTTTTTCGAACACACGTGATTGAAGACGCAATAGAAAGACAATAGCAGCGCGATAGCAGGCTGTCGCTTGGTCGTCAAAAGGTTGTTATGTTTCATTGTCGGTTATTTTATTCTGGTTACGTATTTTAGTAGTATACACTAAAGGATTTGTCACACTGGATGCGTTCTGCGGCCTGCGGTCAGGTCAAAGTGAACGCAGCCCGCATCATGTATGTAACAACGCTGTCGGTCGCCGCCCCGTCGGCCCAACATGCGTTCTTTGGTTGTGCTCGCACGGTCAGATCGCATTCTATACAAAATATATTGATACCGACAATGTTCAACAACCCTAAAAAGAAAGTCGTGTTAGTTACACATTTTATAACTCAAGAACGGCAGAACCGATTTGGCTGAAAATTTGTGGGGAGGTAGCTTAGGACCACGGGAATGGAATAGAATACTTTTTATCTTCTTTTTTTAGTAACCTAAAATCTGATATGACGCGGGTGAAACCGCGGGGGACAGCTAGTAGGTATATATAATTGACTACTGTATGTGGTAAAACATCCATCTTAGTTTTCTCTGCAAATCTCAAGGTTATTCTCGTCACGTTAAACCACGTGTCGATCGTGATATCAAGTTACGAAATATCACCCGCTCTCTAATATCTCTAATAAGCCATACGCGGTAGCGATAAAGATACTAGTTGTCTAAATTGATAGACTATGATGTTGGTAAGAGAAAGATAGATCCCACTAAAAACATTTCATATAAATGTAGCCAAGACAACCACATGAGGTATATATACCCTGTGAAAAATATATCAGATCTCATGTAGAGCCAAGCTTCTGAATCTACACGGCCTAACTCTACAGACCCTAACTTCACAAACTCTACATATCAGTAAAAATGTATGGCTTCGCCGTTTCGCTACCGTCGTGGAGGTGATGCGAAAATTAAGTTTTTGAAGTAAGTACCGAAACAGCCAAGCCATACATTTTTACTGATATGTAGAGTTTGTGAAGTTAGGGTCTGTAGAGTTAGGCCGTGTAGATTCAGAAGCTTGGCTCTACATGAGATCTGATATATTTTTCACAGGGTATATATACCTCATGTGGTTGTCTTGGCTACATTTATATGAAATGTTTTTAGTGGGATTTCAGTTCTTTTTGTAAGTTGCTAGGCAGTATTTTCAGTGATTCTTTTTTCTTTTCGTTCACAGATTTTTTTGACTAAATTGACCTGAAAGTCCCACACTTTTTATTCTTAAAATACTTGATCGTACAACGGTGATCTTTAGATCTAGGAGAAATTAATTAAGGCTGTATTGCGCTCCCGAATAACTGTAGTAAGACTCCGCAATATAAACGAGTTTTCGTGCATACGTGCAAACAATATTTATTCTCAGATACATAAAAAATCAAATAGTACTTATACTTTCCGATGTAACGAAACCATAGCGCGATCTATTTCGATCCCAACGCCATCTAGGGAAGTAAGACTTAAACTTTTTGTCATCGAGGATCGCGCTACGATTCCGTTCAACACCGTAACAATTTAGGTATGTATGTATATTAACCAATTACCAATACATAAAATTATGCCCACTGAAATAAGCCGCAAAACTTATTTATACGAATACGAAAAATATTGCAATCGCAACACGACCGTCAACGACACAAGTTTATAATTTTCTTAGGTGGTTGATACCAAACTTACCAAACTTCTTATACCAAATGTCAGCTTTCTAGCACTACAGGAAGTAGCCACATCAGCAGTGTCGGCTTTCATAGCCCATAGCCCAATAGCCCAATCTTTCTCTTTGCATTTTTACTTGATTTGTTCAAACAAACTTCCACACCCCCATTTTAGGGGATGGAGGTCGAAATCTATAAGTTTATGAATTTTTCTGTTGGTTGTATACTAAACTTAGGCTACATACCAAATTTCAGCATTCTAGCACTACTAGAAGTAGCCAAACATTTTGATGATCATCAGTGTGTCAGTGTGTCAGTGTGTCAGTGAATCAGTGACGAAATCGGTGTATTTTAGATATCAATAAAATCTAAAGTATAAAAGCTATTCAATTGAAACTTTGTATGTTTATTGAGTCTGTTATTGACATTATTTCTTGTGAATATGAAGTGTCTGGTACATCGGATACCAACTCTATGAGGGTTCGAAAAAACGACGAAACACTTCGAGAAAAGGTAGGTAGTGCCCCTGCGCTTCGCTTGCTTGTCTTGGCCGGGGGCACGACCGTGCCCCCCGATAATACAACGCCGTCTAAAAATGCAAAAAATTGATCTTTTTTACATAAATTTACATGAGAATAATATGCAACAAAATTATCTTCAATAGTCTTAGTTCAACATCAGTAATTTATCTACATTTTCGACATTTTAATAATTTTTGTTGAAACAAAATTGCAACTTTATTTAAAACGTTTTTAATTGAGAATTGGTCGTCTGAAGGAACTCAAAACAACAAAGCAATTATGTATTTGTTCATACATAAAGAATCGTTATATTGTCTTGTGACTTAGCTGTGTGTCACATATATGTCACAATAGTCGACAAGAAGTGACAAAACCGGTATAAGTGTGACTTTGTTTTCGGTTACGCCATTATACGTCATACTCTCTCCTGAATGGCGTAAGGCATATGTAGTAATACTCTGTGTGGTTCTTGAATACAAGCTCATGATTCCTTGATCTAATAAATGAAACTAAACCAAAATCCTGAATAATTTAACCAAATAATATTAAGTAAATTGAGAGTAAAAGTGTTCATGGAGTTTATTGCTTATTCTTCTCTAAAAAAACCTACAGTTTTGGAACGAGCAAATAGCTTCAACTTACTGTCAGGCTTACTTCTTAATAATTCAAAAGTACTTGTATATGTTTTTATTGGAAGTATGGTTGTGAGTTTGAGTTCGAAAACAATCTCGTGTAGTTTTTTTGATGTACATAGAATTGCCTAATTTCTTCTTAATCATTTCTAAGTCCTATTTAGAGTTGGCACATTATGCTGTCTCTTTCTATTTAATAGGTACTACGTTCACGTAGGATATTCTCTGCTGAGTGGCTAATGGTACACTTTATGTAAAAAGTGTAGCCCTCAAATCTTTGATTTTATGCACTTCTTTTTAGATGCATAAAACTGTCCTATTTTTCTTGGGCTATCTCACATATTAATTTTACCCCCGACGCAACAAGATAGTGTCATAAGTTGGACTACATGGATGTGTGTGTGTGTGCACCGTAGCTCTTTAACGGGAGAACCGATTTGGATGTGTTTTTATTTGAAAGTAGTTTATCTACTCTACTACCCTGCGGTTTCACCCGCAGAGGACAGCTAGTTGAGTTATAAGTTTTTCGGTACTGCTCCGCTCCTGTGGGTCGCGTGATGGTATATAACCTATAGCATTCCTCGATAAACGGGCTAGCTAACACTGAAATAATTTTTCAAATCGGACCTGTAGCTCCAGAGGTTTGTAAGTTTGTATGTACACCCTACATACAAACTTACAAATTTTATCTCTTTATAATATTAGTATAGATAAAACCCCTTGAATTACTCTGCCTATTTAAAAAACGCATCAAGAACCGTTGCGTAGTTTCTAAGATCTGAGTATGCATAGGGACGGACAGACAGCGGATAGCTATTTTTTTTCATACTATCATAATAGTGATGTAAAAGACACGGGCTGTCCAAATCGAAATCGATAATATAATGCATTGGGTACCAAAGTGAAAGCTTTATATAATACCACCATAATATTGCCCAGTTCAGGGCAAAGGTTTCTTAATGTAGAGAAAGCATGCTTAATGCGGGGTCGCGGGTTTAAACTTATATTAACTATTAGTCCAGGTTTCCTAACGATATTAATTTCTTTTGCTAATGTCAATGATGTCAAAGATCAACTAAAGGTCATTGCAGCACTTATGAAATAGTGGATTTGGATACCTAGGTGCAAAGAACACTATTTTAAAGTCAAGAATGTTTTTTTTGAAGCAGAATGAGAGCGGCAAGGGGGTCAGTGCTTTGTTCCACGTGCGCATGTGAAGGGGAATACATACAATAGTTACCGTGGCCCCGAAAAATCAAGGAATTTGAGGTTTTAGTCAGTAAAAGACTGACACGCCCTCCCGCCCCGCCCCGCCCAGGACGGGAGAAGTCATTTGATGATTTCCCACTCACCAAAAAAAGGGTTTCAAAGTACCGTCACATAGCTCCTGTGTTTTATCTTGAAAATAATAGAATGTTATGTTCTGATAATGAATAAAACTCCCTTATTTAAAAAATCATCACTTTAATTAATGGATTTCGCGCATGTTATATTTTTTTTTTTACTTTTTCTTATTACGTGGTTTGCACGCATTTTATTTTTTACGTGGTTTTGCGCGCCTATTATTTTATCATATGCCTTCTTTCTGGTCATTCATAATAACAATTTAAACTTATATAACTTAATCATATTCTTTTTTATTGTAAACATAAAAAAAAAAACATAAAACTAACAATATAACTAAAAACATTACTGAGTAAAAACCCATTAATGAGTTTTTTTCTCCAGCAAACCATAAATCACATTTTGTCCATACGGACTAAAAAAGCTCTTTATTTAATCACTAGTGTTCCTTTTTGTTGTTTACAAAGAGCAAATTAGCTACTACACAAACAAAATGTTCACAGTCTACTTTCACGGTCATTTCCCATCAATGGGCGACAAAATTGTATTGTTCGACTCACATCTCTCGAGGTCACAAGACGACATTGCGACATTTTTGTCTAGAGATCGCAATATTTCCTTAGGAATGACAAAACGACTGACATTGTATTGGGTTACGAAATAAAATGTCACATACGATGCACTCTCTCTAATGTGTACCAAGTTTAAAGCGGGAGCGGATAATGTTTTGTGCTAGGTGCAAATAGAAATGGTCTTCTTTAAATTAAACTAATTAAAATGAATGTCTTATAGTGACTATAGGTCATTAAAATATGTATATGGAAACATTATTTTAATAAATTTGTAATATTTAAATCAAGGTGTTTATAACAGTAATAATAATTACTATACCTTGAAAAAATAGTTGAATAATCATTACGTTATTTCTTTTGTAGAGCAGAACCTAAAAAGAATGTGATGTCTATTATACGTTTTTTTGTATGGGAAATGAGTCAAAAGTTTGACGTTACACGTTAAAACTCAATCATGAGTTTTGACGTGTAACGTCTAACCAATCATTGGACCAATATTGCAATGCCTGCAATGGTTGCGGAATAGTTTTAATACTTACCGAAGCCCCGAAACATAAAAGGCAAACGGTAGGAACAAGGCTGGGTTTTAGTCATTAAAAGTATGACATTCCCGCCGCGCCCAGGGTGGGAGAAGTCATTTGATGATTTCCCTTTAAGAAAACTAATATTGCAACATCAGACTTGAGCTGTTACTTTGCTATCCAATGAAAAAAAAACAAAAAACGCTCTTCTTCCTTCTTTAGACCACAACCTAACAAGTTTACGCACTGATTGTCCGACAGTACAAGATAATTCCACGTATTTATTTCCGCAGCAATGCCTTCTACACATACATTTCTTGCTCATATGTATGGCGTAATGAAACTTCACACTTTCACGATTTCAGCTGATTGATAATTTATTCAAAACGCATTGAATGAGAGTCAATTGTTTAACAATGAGTGTTGCAATCGAGATATTGTTTGGTTTAATTTGGGTGTAATTTATTCTTTGCTGTATTAAATGTGGTCATCGCTATTGGCCAGTGTGGTCGCCTTCCTTTCTTGAACAGTTAGGGTAATTTCCAAGCCCGTTCATGTTCCACGCGCGCGTCAAAGAGATGTTAGCAAAACCGCAAGGGCTCACAAGGGCCAACGCCTGCCGGGACTGCGGGTTGTATAAAAGAGATAACGCTACCCCGGACACAAAGGACTAAATAGGAACATGAGTACTCCCTTTCGCTCCACCCAAAGCGGGAGGAGTCATTTGATGATTTCCCCCATACCAAAAAAAAAATGATTTCCAATAAACGTTTCTGAATGATGGCAGATTTTTCATGTTACGAACTCTATCAGGAGCCTATCATTTAATTGACATTGTCTTTATGTGTTGTTAAAATGCAATTCATTTCAACATGTTTGCGGCGATCCTTTTGTACGTTCCGTATGGACGGCGTCCGAATATCTTTTATGTTAAGTAAAAAAACTGTTCAACCACTTCCAACGGCGTCGCCATGGCTATTAAGATAGAGGTCACGACTGTTGTGCGCGAACTCAATTCGAACTATGTTCGCATTCGTTTGAATATGCCGTCCATATGTACAGTCAGCAAAGTATATAATTAGACAGGGCCGTTAGATACAGTTTAAGTTTTCTCAAAAACCCATGGATATTTTCTAATAAAAATTTAAGCTATAGTAGAAAATAATTAGTTCTTCAATTAGGTTAAATTTCATTTGAATACATACATTGGTTTTCAAGAAAACCTCAATTGTAGATGACTGCCCTGTATACTTATATACTTTGCTGACTGTACGAACCAAATGATTTGATGTTGATGTTCGCTAGGTTCGTGATCGTACGTGCGTACGCGGCTTTATGAGTCAATGAGTCAGATATTAATTTATTGTCTTTTTTTACATATTTGGAATAAAAGTCGAACACTAAATTGCCTACTTCAATATGTCCCTCGTCATAGTAGGTATGACGAGGGACATATTAGTGTATTATTCTATTTTGACAGTTCACTACTATCACTAAAAAAGCCTAGTCTAAAACAATCTCCCTAACAATTTACCTGCAATAATATCGGAAGACCGCATGCATTACATCATCCCATAATTATATACCCCTCCCATAGCTGCCAAGTCCTCGACTATTGTGTTACCGCTCCAATGGGTTCCACTTTCTCTTCAATTTTCACTAGAGTCTTGATTTCTCAGGCTTAAGCTGTTCAGGCTCTAAACAAGGCTGGGCTTGACAGCTTGATGGGATGTTATTAGCGTGGTTTAACAAGTTAAACACTGACGTCTGTTTAGTTTCTGTAGGTGCAGTGGTCTTTGAGGTCGATCGATTTATTGGTCGAGAAGCCTTGATTTCTTTTGGATCTCATTATCTTGTTACTCAATTGTATCAAAAGACTAATGTAAAAGAAAGAAAAGAAAGCAAATTCATTTGCTAAAAAAAATGTTGGCTTAGGGATAAGCAGGATTTAGATTCATTTCAGGATATAGACACTTGACGGGCCGGTTTAGTGGTTAGTAGCCCTGACTACTAAGCCGGAGGTCGTGGGTTCGATTCCCACCCAGAACAAACTTTGTGTGATGTGCATGATTGTTTGTTCTGTGTCTGGGTGTAATTTATCTATAAAATGTATGTATTTAAAAATTATATAAGTATGTATATCAGTTGTCTGGTTACCATAACACAAGCTCTTAGCAGAGCTTAACTTGGGATCAGATGACCGTGTGTGAGTTGTCCCAGCATATTTATATTTATTTATTTATTTACTACATTTCCACTTTACGTTTAAATCTATACTAATGCCGGAGTCGGAGTTAACACATTTATCCATCTTTTTATAATATTGCGAATGATATCCTCTTACCTAGTCATTCGAAATTCTATTACTCTAATCCTAACATATTTCTGAAAATGTCGGATATTTCACGTTAATTTCATAGTTTCATTTAGGAGTTCAAGCATCTCCATATTATTTATATTCATAAGAGTTCAAGATGTGTAGATATTATGCCATAAACTGTGGCTGTAAATAAAATTGAAACATTTAGTTTAGACCCAACACGCCTTAGAAATCATTTAATTTGTCAATTTTTTTTAATTAAAATGGGTTATTAAAAAATAACACAAAGTAAGGAAATGTTAACAATAAGAAGCAAGGAAATAAAAACATAGGGACACAAGGGACTTAATGGTAAATGAACAGCGCTAAGTAACCACATTTGACCACCTACGATTACAAACCTTACCATACTCTAACCAAAACCCAGAATACACTACCAACGCATAACCCTAACTAAACAAAAACCCTTCCACCAGGTGACCTAATAGAACTCATCGGAACATTCCCACACGAAAACTACGATTATCAGACCAACACCAACCAATTTGAGGACCCAATTATCATTTACACTGACACAAAGCCGAACTACCATCAAAAACCAGAATCAAACCGACCAGAACTGGACGAAACTGGTAACAACCGGCCCAGTTGGAACCAAAATCATTTTTATCATGTTAAACCCTCGTACCATGAGGGTAGTACACAAAAACCTGATGATTATTATAAGCCGGATTATCAAGGAAATAATCTACAAGGTGATGATGATTATGTGCAAGTACTCACCAGCCATAAGCCAGCGAATCCTAGTTTTCCCGGTGAGATATTGTGAACTAGGCTTTATAAGTTTATTTTTCAAAATTTTGGTTTTGACAGTGGAACTCAAGATTTGTTTTTGCATAGAAACTTTTAAATTCTAATATTTTTTGAGCTGCTGAAAGTGCGTATTTTTTTTTTCAGAAGATTTTATTACAGTGGATATTTATTAATTATGAAAAATTTATTGAATTATAAATTCAACAATGAAAAATATATACATTCATGTTTAACAACGCCAGTGGCACGATTTTATGGTACATAAAAAATATAACAAACTTGAGTTTCATTGTCCATCCTATTACTTTCTCGCTTATATCTGCACTGCGTTTTCATAATCATCATGCACCGTTAAACGTCAATTTTTAAAATCATTTTGTTGAAAGTCGGTCTTCAACAAGATGACTTCAGCATGAGAATGCATGTTTTCGTTTTCAACGAAGCGACTTCGGTGTAACGTTACGTTCAACTAAGTGGCTTTAAAATGACTTGACGTTTCAACTAAGTGACTTTAAAGTGACTTGTTTATCACTATACTCCTTATTTTCTATCAGCATTAGAGAAATTACGACCAAATGTTATTTCTACTTTGTATAGAGTGTGTTTTGTAGTCACAACTTTTTTGTAGAGATTTTTTATATTACTTCGTTGATTTTAAAATAAAATATAAATAACTGAGCTAATCATACACTAAATTGAGACCAACAAGCTTTTGTTGGTTTCATTAATGTTTAACATTAACATTATATTTCTAATGCTATATTATATGGAGTAAAAGTGACTTCAAAGTGATTTTACAGTTTTCAACCAACTGACTTCGACGTAAGGTTATGTTTTCAACCTACCGACTTTGAGTTGACGTTGCATGTTAGCAAAATGACTGAAGCAAAGCACTGTATAGCACACGCTTTAAAACATAAGTTTATTTGTTAATAATATTTTTGTTTTATGTTGTATATTATGTATTTATTACTTTATGTATATTGTTTTTATTTTTCTTTTATGGTAGATATTTTGTTACTCTTCAACAGTTTAAATCTAAGCCTTACTATGCTAGATTTAGTAACTTCAATTCTGCCTTAGGTTTGCCTTAGCAGGGCTTTTATTTAAAAGCATACCATATATTTGAAAGGTATGAGTGCCAGTATGATTACAATAACCTTAATCTTTGTCTCTGTTCATCACTGGCACTGTGTCGCTTCTGGCATCGCTGATGTCAATAGGCATCAATGACCATTTAATATCAGATAAGCCGTCAGGTCGCTAAAGAATGACATAAAAAAGAAACCACATAGTAACACAGTATTATTATGGTTATTAAGTTTATAAACGTTTTTTTATTACGCAAAAATCTGAAAATAGTCGTATAAAAAATGTTATAGTGTTATTATCATTACATAAGAATATTTCTTTATTAGGTACCATAAAAATCGAACTTGAGAGATTTTTTATTCTTTTAAAAAGTTCCGTTTTTATTGAACTTTTAATTGGCAGGTAATTTATGAAATGAAAGCTTTTAATTTGTAATTACTTTCATAATGTTTATGTAGCTTGCGTAATAATTTGTTTAAAAGAACTTTAATTAAAATCCGGCTTGCTTTTTATGCCTTGATTGTGTAACGTCTTCAATATTCTTTTCAGTGTATTTATATATTTTTTTTGTATGATTATGTACGTATATTTAAGCATCTTTTATGAATATAGCATGCATTATAATTAAATACTGTACATTATTTTAATTAAGGCTTTAATGATAAGTTACTTAAAATTAAGTTTGTCCCCAACTGTCACTCAGTGACATCATTCCGGCTCACGAGAAATTTACCGTTAATGCCCAGCTTTTGTCAAAGGATAATGACAACTTTAGCATTACATAAGCAAGTGACACTATAAAAATGCCATAGCTCCATATTTTTTTCATATACTTCGTTTCTTTCTAACAATCACCCATCTCTTTCCTTCTTACTAAACAACCATTATTTTCGCAGGTTGTGGCGAACACTTCACACGCTCCAATCGTATCGTTGGAGGCCATTCTACAGGGTTCGGTTCCCATCCGTGGCAAGCTGCGCTGATCAAGTCGGGCTTTTTGAGCAAGAAGCTTGCGTGTGGAGGAGCCCTTATTTCTGATCGATGGGTCATTACCGCTGCGCATTGTGTTGCTACGTAAGTTTCATTTTGCTTTTAATCTATATATTTAAAATAGTGAACTGATTGGCTGACTGTTGATAAATCAAATTGCAGCCCAAATCGCTGGTCCTAGAGACATAAAAATTGCAGTGCACACTCCCTGATAGCCTAGCTTTTGCCTGCAGCTTCGCCCGCGTAAATGTGGACTTTTCTCCCCTACGTGGGTAAGGCCGTATACAGAAAAAAAGCTGGAAGCTTATAAGCGCTTACTGGCGCTTGTCAGCGCTGGTCCGTTCTACACAAAGGAAGCAGATTGAAGCAGACTAATCAAAATGTCAGAATGATTTGCTTGCAGTTGTTATGGCAACGCCCAGCACTGACAAGCGCGTGTTAAAGCTTGTCGGTGTTCATATATTTTCCTGCGCGGATTACCAGCGCTGACCAGCGCCGACAAGCGCTTATAAGTTTCCAGCTTTCTTTCTGTAGGGAAGAAAAGTCTTTAGGAGTCAAATTTTAATCCTTTCTTAGTAGATACTTACTCTTCATAGAGAACATACTTTTTAAATTTCATGTCTCAAGGACCAGCGGTTTGGTTTGGGATGTGCGTTGACATATCAACAATCAGTCAGTCAGAAAATCAGTCAGTTTACAATTTTATTTTATGATCATGTAAAATGAGTTATCCAAGTTGTCCTCAACTAAAAACCGCTTAAAATTTAACAATTTCAAGGCACGTCCACCAATTTCGCTTTAAAAAATACCTAAGATCATTAGCGTTAATTTCTCGGAATTTTACCTAACTGAAACTTCACCTACTTTTCAGCTCAGTCATTTATTTTTGGTTCATAATTAGTAACTTTCACATCTTTAGTCGTTGACTAAAATAAATTTAGACGTATATTGCATAGTTAAACTTTAACCTTTCAACGACCAAGCGACAGCCGGCTGTCGGCGTGCTATTGTGCCTAGAATCAAGTGTATTTGAAGGTTTAAACCTGCGAACACACTTGATTCGAGACACAATAAAAAGATGACTACGACCACGACCAATCGACCGCCGGCTGTCGCTTGGTCGTCGAAAAAATAGATATGACGAATAGAGTAGAAAATTCTTCATCCGTCATTCAAAAGTGAGGGTTTTCCTATCAGACGTATGTATATTATGTTTTTTTTTTTTGAGTGGGAAATCATCCAATGACTGCTCCCGTCCTGGGTGCGGCGGGAGGGTGTCTCAGACTTTTACTGACTAAAACCCACTCATGTTCCTTCGATTGCCCTTTATGTTCCAGGGTCACGGTAACTATTATAAACATTCCGCAACATGTATATTATGTCTAGTGAACTACTGTCTGACAACTCCTCGTCATTATTAATTACATCTACATAACTATGTTGGGTTCTTTGATTATTTGATTATAATTTTTTTGCCAAATGGTATTACTAAATCCAATTTGATTGAAAGACGTAAAAATAAAGGAGGATGACCAATTACATAATGCTAATTGGTTGATTCAACCAAAATTGAAATGCCAAAGTGAAGTGTATTTTTGGCATTCGTCATTCATAATATGCAAAAAAAAAAAACTTAGTCATGATTTAATTGTGATGGACTTAGTCATTAAGTAATATCTTATGTAACAGACATTCTAATACCAGTGACTGACAGTTTTACTTCCGTTCGTCTAACCGGAATTAAATAGTATGTTTTTAGAACTATTCAAATTTGATGACTCAATTATTATCATAACAAACTGGTTTCATTAATCAAGATGCGTCTGAGAATAATGACCGAGTTTATACTCTTTTTTGGAGTCGATAGTAGTGGGAATTCTTTTTTAGTTAATTTCAGACTTCTAATTCAGGTTTTAGTGTTTTTATTAGTGAGTCAGTTTTGTTTATCCTGCCCTAACGAAACACTGTGTAGCCTGTGTCAGACTGCTAAACATAGGGGGTTCGATTCTTAGATCTGTAAAATTTCTGAATAACAGTCAAACGTTTTAATGTTGATGATGTAAAATCCCGTTGCCTCGAATAGAAAGTAAAACAGTTGTCATTCGTAGATCTTTGTCAGTTATTACTGTTAGTTAGAAGGCTAGAAGTTAGTCTACAAGTGCGTTGTACAAAAGTCACAGGTTAAACCAGTTAAACATTGTGAGGAAACTTGTAATGAATCGCCAATCCACCTTGGAGGAAATGTGGTGATCAACGAAATTGAAGTAGATTATTATGCAATGCTCTATTTCTCTGTATGAGAAGAGACCTCTACCCAGCAGTGGGACAGTTGAAGCCTGAAATCATTATTATTATTAATAATGATTTTTCTGGGGTGTAGAGATCTGATAGGCAGTAGCATAATATAATTGTACTAGCTTTTGGCCGCGGCTACGCTCGCGTTAGAAACAAAAAGTAGCCTATGTTACTCTCCATCTCTTCAACTATCTCCACTTAAAAATCACGTCAATTCATCGATCCGTTATGCCGTGAAAGAAAGACAAACATACTGACCGACACACTTTCCCATTTATAATATTAGCGCCTTACTAATAAACGCTGCATAAAGTTATGACAGGTTTATACGTCAAAAAATGTATGGTTACACAGGCTTTATTCATTGCATAACTTTACACAGTGATTATTAGTGAGGGCATTAGTATGGATTGTAGATCAACGTCAGGTAGCACGTCAACCAAAAGATAATTATTGCCTAACATTCATACAAATAGACAACATACAGTTAAAAATTATTTGTAGTTTAGCAACTTATGCAACGTACATTCTAAAATGACTAGCTAAATGACTACGTCCTATATTCTAAAACATTTTTAATAGTTATTTGTTATACATGAGTGCAAAGTTGCTTTTTAACCGCGGGCTCAATTTTGATGACCGAGCAAGCGAAGGATTCTAAAATTGAACCACGAGAGCAGCGAGTGGTTCAAAAATTAGAATCCTGAGCGTTAGCGCGGGAATCAAAAGAGCACAAGGTGAAAAATCTTTGCACTCGAGTGTAACACGTAACTTTTCATCCCCCCCCACCTCGGAAATTACTAAATGCAAAAAAAAAACATTTACAATCACAAGATACTTTTATTTTAGTTTAGGTACATATTTACTACTATACAACATTATGATATACTTAGGTTAGTATTACAGAAAAATATTTATACTATGTATAAAAAATGTTACTTAGGTAGGTACTTATACTTAATAAAAATTGAAAGTAACGTTGCTACAGTTATTTATGTTGAGTGTAATATTTTTGTTAGGCACTTTAATATTGGTGGCGTTAAATAAATTTCTTCGTCGCTGGAATCACTCATTTTCGTTTTTTTACTGGTTTTCAAGTTTCATTTAAAATAATAAGACGTCAAAACAAAATGGCGCGCGCAAAGCAAATTAAAAAGAAAAGTACACCAAGGATGTTCAGAGACCGAGTTTCAACAAATTAAAAAAAATATATGATAAATTCGGCACCATGGAGATGGAAGTAAATAGGTTTAATGATGTTTTGAGGTCACATACCTAGTGCACGCGATGTTCTAAATTCAAATTTACTTTAACCTCTAGAGGTTAAAAACAGCTTTTGCGCTCAGATATTGAATAGCAAAAATACCGTTTCCGAGGTGGTGGGATGAAAAATATATTTTGATTGACTGCTGAATCATCGTGGATTTAAAATAATTGATGACTCAGCAAAAACTAGGTATTTTTTTTTTAATTATATTTTTTGTTTTTACACAATATTTGAGATTGTTTTCATATGTAAGGAAAAACTCTACCAAGCCAGGATTTTTTGTATAGCTACGCCATCTGAGTTTTTTTAATTTATTTAACTTAACTTGAGACTTCTGATTAAGAACAGTAAAAAAATAAATAATATTTTTTATTTTGAAGTAATTAAAGCGTAATAAAATTAATTCCTTACAAATTCTAATCTATTTTTACGTATATTATCTGCATGATTCGTTACAAAAAAATATGGGTTTATGTCAGGACTTTAAAAGAGACGATAATCCCTGAGTTTGTTTCGCCGTTTTTTCTCAGAGGTAGTCCAGCTAGGAGATGTCGAGTGCTTATAGTTTTAAAAATGTCACGTGTAAAAGAGATATAGGATCCACTTGCATAATAAAAAAATCATTTCTTTAAATTACAGCACAATTGCACATTTACCTAAACTAGGTTAGGTTAGCCTGAACCTAAAATGTGCCTCAGTGACTTTTCCGAAAAAATACCTAATTACCTTTACCATTTTTTGTCATTTTAAGCACACATTGTTTTCTTTAACATCATCGTTTCAATATTCATATTTAAACAGTACTACTTACCCAAAACTTTTCTTTCTAGGACGCCAAACAACCAACTCAGAGTTCGTCTAGGAGAATGGGATGTACGGGATTCAGGCGAGAGGTACTCCCATGAGGAGTTCGCGGTACAACGGAAGGAGGTTCATCCCTCTTACGAACCTGCTGACTTTAGGAATGATGTCGCTTTAGTGCAGCTGGACCGCGGGGTGGTGTTTAAGCAGCATATATTGCCTGTAAGTATATTAATTATAACTATATAATAATTTTCTTTTCAAAAAATTGTTAGGGTCTTAGGAAAATTATCTGTTGGAATAAGGTTTAATACGTTGCATAGAATACGCTAATATTTTGCCAAATACATCAAGTGAAGTATATAATAGACTAGCTGAGCCTCGTGGTTTCACCTGCGTTATGTCATGGTTATATATTTAATAGGATTTTGGTTACTGCTCTGCTTCCGCGGTTTCACCCGCGTTAAAAATGTTAAGAGTGAACAACCCTTATCACTTAGGGGTATGCAAAATAAGTTGTAGCCGATCTTCCTACTGATTATGCATATAAAATTTGGTAAAATCGGTAAAGCCGTTTCGGAGGAGTAAGGTAACTAACATTGTGACACGAGCTGAATCACTACATAGTATAAAACAAAGTCGCTATCCTCTGTCTCTCCCTATGTATGCTTAGATCTTTAAAACTACGTAACGGATTTTGATGCAGTTGGGGCGGGTCGCTAGTTTAATATATAAGATTGATTAAGAGGGGCTCCCCATACAACATATGTATTTTGTTTGCCATTTTTTTTGGATACATGTAATTTTTTTCATAATTTTGATGCCAAAAACTTATCTAGGTTACTAAGACCATGTCACTTTGTCTTGCAGGTGTGTCTACCTCAGAAGCAGATGAAGTTAGCCGGCAAGATGGCTACCGTGGCTGGCTGGGGACGAACTCGGCACGGGCAGAGCTCCGTCCCTTCTGTGTTACAGGTAATTATAGATAGGAGTACACATAGATATAATTAGTTAAAACATTCGAACACATGTTTGAGACACATTAGAAATACGATAGCAGTGCGACAGCCGGCTGTCGGTTGGTCGTCGAAAGGTTAAGCTAAAATTAATGAATGAAGGCAGAATGACTGCAGGGCAAAGGCCTCTACTCATACAGAGAAGGCACGAACATTGATTACTACGCTTGCTTAAGGCGGATTGGCGATTTCGGGCTCATATTAACTACAAGTCCAAGTTTCCTCACGATGTTTTCCTTCACCGATGTCTGTGATGTCCAAGATAAACTTTAGAAAGTGCATATAAATGAAAAAGTCTCATTGGTACTAGCCCGGATCCAAGCCCGCAACCTCTTACATGCCTTAACCATCACGACATTTTCGGAAATAAAACTAGAGATATAAAAAAAAAAAAATGATGATGATACGATTTCAAAGAATAAACAAAGTTTTTTGCTCATTTATCTTCATACGAAATTACCTTTATTTCGTAAATTGCACTTAAAAGTGAGTTTTATTGGTCTAAATTGAGTCGTTAACTTATGATTCACAAGTTACTAAGGTCTTTAATAAAATGCGTTTATTCATTTTAATTCACTCATGGCCTTATTTAGTTTCACATTGGTAGTGGTTGATTTTTAACTAAAAGGCCGTAAAAAAGTCGTTTTAAAAAATATATGGAGTTTCAACGTTTCTATCATTTAGTCCGCCCTAGTGGAGTTATCCATAGTAATATTATAAATGGGAAAGTGTGTCTGTCTGTCTCTCTGTCTGTTTGTCTTTCTTTCACGGCAAAACGGAGCGACAAATTGACGTGATTTTTTAAGTGGATATAGTTGAAGGGATGGAGAGTAACATAGACTACTTTTTGTTTCTTTCTAACGCGAGCGAAGCCGCGGGGAAAAGCTAGTATGATAATAGATGTAAATCATAAGGTTAACCACATGGTAAAGTACCAGTGTAAGATTTTCGTCACAATTATAACACTATCAAAACATTTTTCTTGTAATAAAATTTAGGATAAAGCAAACAAATGTAATTATTTTCCAGGAGGTGGACGTGGAAGTGATTCCGAACGAGCGTTGTCAGCGATGGTTTAGAGCGGCCGGTCGGCGCGAGACCATACACGATGTGTTCCTGTGTGCTGGATACAAGGAGGTCATTCATCTTTATACTTATAACTCGTTACAAATAGGCGAGACGACAAAAAAACAATTTTGGACATGTATTTATTATTTAGTCTAGTAACTTGAAAATCGTGTTGAAGAAGAAAAGGACAAAAAATTTAGAACCGAAACGTAAATTGTGCAGGACCACAATAGGCTAGTTGACTTAAATAACTATTTAATCCGTCAGTTAGATTAGGAAAAACGTAAACAAACAATGACGACGATACAATGCGTTGAAGTTTCACGTGTCAATTTTTATTGAACAGTGGCGTCACAAGCCTGACTCCGGAATTTTGAGTCATTATTTTTGGACGGTCTAACGGGTGGACAAAAATTTGGAAAAAAAATCTAAATGCCTAAATTGTTAAAATACAGAAATAGTCCAAATGCCGTAATTATTTAAATCGTCGGCAATTGCTGGATTTTCCGTATGCTGAAATTTTTCCAAATCGCACATTTGTCCAAACTCCATTTTTTTTAAAGCATTCTAAATGTCCAAAATCTCCAAAATAAATACCCCACAATTCTTATCTTAGAAGTTTGTAAATCCATAATAAATAATAAGGACCCATAAAAACCGTGATATTAATGTCTTCTCCAATATTATTTTAAAATAATCCCTACTATTTTTCCACCACTTCCAGGGTGGACGCGACTCTTGCCAGGGCGACAGCGGAGGCCCACTCACGATGAAGCTGGAAGGGCGAAGCACCCTCATAGGCCTCGTGTCTTGGGGCATCGGCTGCGGACGAGAGCACCTACCCGGGGTATACACAAACATACAGAAGTTCGTACCCTGGATTGATAAACTGGTCAACCCTTAGGATATTTAAAAATATAGGTAAATATATAAAAATGTACTCGGAAACTACAAATATGTGTGCCTTAAAGAGTTAACTGGTTGTAAATAGTTTCTTCTTGCATGGAGAAGAATAAGGAAAAAGGTGCATATATAACCATAACCTTGGATTTGAAGTAATTCATTCGATTGATCAATCAAGCATTCATTCATTTAGTCAATCCATCAATCACCCATTTATTCATGTCAGTCGTTTTTATTCTAATAATTCAGAACATTCAAACTAGAACTGTTCAATACATTAAATTGCTCAATCACTATCAACCCTACTGCCATTGAACTGCTTTTGTTATGCCATCAATCATTCATTTATCAATCAATCAATAGCGAGTCCCCCATATAATCAAAAAATCGTTCAAATCTATTGCCATTATTTCAAAGTTTCATTTAAATCACTAAATCTATAGAACTTTTCATCATAAAAGCTCAATCACTGTCACCATTCAGTCATAGTCATTAAAAGTGCATAGTGCATTTCATCCTTACGTTCACTCTGTCATTCATTCTTTCAATCAAGCATTAATTAATCACGTTATTAAACCACTCATTCATGAAATCATTTAATTATTCCATTAACAACAATTCTATTCATCAACAACAACATCAATTCATTCACACAATCATCACGGATCCATTTACATAAGTCGTTTAATCCATTTCAACGCCAATTTCCAGTAGGTATTTATTTTATTTGTTGCTAATTTTTACGTTCAAAAAACAATTATTGAACTCAAAAATTTATACTTACATTATGACAATTATTTCAAATGTTACATGAAACTGTTATGTCTGCGGGGTGAGGGGTAGACGAATGACAACACAACCGTACGTACGAGCTCGTTTATTCCAACTGCCCAGCAGTCGGCAACAACCATTTAACAAAAGTAACCTAACTACCTTCAGTTATTAAGATTATTACAATTACCCTAACATTCCTCCACCTTTATTTAAAAAACTTCCGATAGTCCACGGGGGTTCTGTGACGTCTAGATCGACCAGTCGCCTCAAGTTGTGGAGGGGTAGCGGTAGTGCTGTCTGATGTCACAGGTGAAGAGCGCGTCGGTGTCCTCACACTGGCCGTCGGAACGTCCTCAGGTGCAAGTGCTGGACTTGCACGACCAGCCGTACTTGGCGCCTGGTTACTGTCTGGAGATTCTTCAATGCATGTGTCAGCTGCTGCAGACGATGCCGGCATTATAAACGCGGGCACTATCTCCTCCTCCCCCTTATATTTCCATAACTGGTTGGCGTGCCTTTTAACCGTCTGAACGGTGTCACATAGCTGTACGATGTAAAGTGAACTGCCAATTTTCTTTATTACAGAACCCCGTGCCCAGTAATGTTTATGTTGTGAATACATTTTCACTAAAACGTTTTCACCGATACTAAAAACTATTTTGCGATTTCCGCGATAATAATTACTCTGTAAGCACTGTTTTGATTGAACAATGTTATCAAGTGCTGTGTCGGATGGTGATGCACTGGCAGGTTTGAGTAGGTCTAATCTACACCTAAGTTTACGGCCAAACAATATCTCTGCAGGCGATCTGTTCGTAGTTGTATGTGTGGAGTTCCTATAACGTAACAAAAATTCCGATAATCTACAATTAATGTCTTTACTGCTAACACCTGCTAATAAAATTGATTTTATAGCTTTTTTTATTATTTTCACATAGCTTTCTGCTTGGCCATTACTAGCAGGGTTATAAGTTGGAGATGTTAAATGGGTTATATTATTACGCAGACAGAATTGTTTAAACTCGTGAGAAACGAATGCCGTGCCATTATCTGAGCAAATAGTATTAAATAACCCAAAACGGGCCATGACTTCACATATTTTTTCTATTACAACTCGCGAGCTTAATGCCGACGACACATCGAAACATTCGACCCATTTAGAGTGCGCGTCAACTATGACCAAATATGTTCGACCATTGACAGGACCTAAGAAATCTAAATGCACGCGCTGCCACGGCTGTTCCGGGTAGGGCCACGGTGTCAGCGGCGCGCGCGGAGGCGACGAGCGTAGCGATGTGCACACAGCGCATGCTCCGACATGACGCTCAATCGCTACGGCCATGCCAGGCCACCAAAACCGGTTTCGTGCCTCCTCTTTCATTTTATTAATACCTAAATGTCCTTTGTGCAATTCATCTAAAACAATTTTACGCAACTTTGTAGGAATAACCAACTTATGGCCTCGCAATAAACAATCGTTTTCGACTGATAATTCCACCCGCCGACTAAAATAATCCTTAATTACAGGATTGATTATCTTACGGGGCCACCCGTTCAATATATATTTGATAACGGTGGACATGATTTCATCACGAGCGACAGCTTCTTTTATACTCGCTAAAGACAAAAACTGTTCGCCTTCGCACACGAAGTGTATATAACTAGATTGGTCTAGCGCTGATTCATCACTTGCTTGTGATAACACTGTGGCGGCCGACTGCTCGTTCACTGACCGACTAAGATAATCCGCGTTGTTATGCACACTACTAACGTACTCAATTTTGTAATTGTAGGCTGACAGAAATATTGCGTAACGTTGTAATCGATTGGCGGATATTTCGGGAATACCTTTTTCCGGATTGAATATCGATATTAAAGGCTTGTGATCAGTTCTAAGGATAAATGGCACTTGCCGGCCATATAAATACTGGTGAAATTTTTTTACACCGAAAATGATGGCTGTAGCCTCTTTTTGAATTTGGCTGTAACGTTTTTCTGCAGAGTTAAGTGAGCGAGACATGAATGCAATAGGTTTTTCGACATTGTCTTCTATTTGCGACAATATTGCCCCCAGGCCTGTTGGCCCCGCATCCACCGTTAAGATCAGTTGAGCCTCCGGATTGAAATGTGCTAACGTCGTATCGGAGGCTAACTCACGTTTTATAATTGCTACGCTTCTGTCATGTTCTTTGTTCCATGACCACGGTACATTTTTTTGCAACAAATTATGAAGCGGATTTAATATTGAAGACGCGTTACGAATAAAGTTTCGATAATAATTAACCATTCCTAAGAAAGATTTTAGTTCAGTTATATTATTAGGTACTCGACATTGCAAAATCGCTTCCACTTTTTCTGGAGATTTATGAATACCGTGACGGTCTATCACGAATCCTAAGTAAGAAACCGAATCCTGAAATAGTGAGCATTTATTCATCTTAAGAACTAAACCCGCACTCTGTAGTCTACTAAATACCGCCTGTAACCGTTCCAAAAGTTGTTTTTTGTCTACCCCACAAACTAAAATATCATCCAGAAATAGCAAGGTTCCATCTAAACCGGCAAGAAGCGATTCCATAGTCCTTTGGAAAATGGCTGGTGCGCTCGCCAGGCCAAATACCAATCTTGTAAATTTATACAAGCCTTTATGAGTATTAATACATGTGAGCATTTGTGACGATTCACTCAGTCGTAACTGGTTATAGGCTTGCGAAAGGTCCAATTTACCAAAATATTTACCACCGTGAAGTTTAGAAAACAATTCCTCATACCTGGGTAGTGGGTATTTGTCTATTAGCAGCTGTTTGTTGATAGTAACGGAATAATCCGCGCAAAGACGAATCGACCCATCCCGTTTCAACACGGGCACTATGGGACTTGCATAATCAGAATATTTGACAGGTTCGAGAATACCCAATTTTACCAAACGATTTAGCTCATTTTCCACACGATCTCGAAGCGCAAACGGTAACGGTCTCGCTTTAAAAAATATTGGTTTTGAATCTGGTTTTAAAGCTAAACTAACTTCTACCTCCTTGAAACAACCTAATCGATCCGAAAATAATGTAGGGTATTTCGAGATAATTCTTTGTACGAAATCATCGCAATTGTTTACGGAACATATTTGCATATTAAATCGAGAGAAAAAATCTCGTCCTAATAATGGAGGACCTCCACCTCGCACAACATACACATAAATGGAATTCGATTTGCCGTTATAAGTAAAAAGGAGGTTTGACCTACCTAAAATGATTAATTTATCGCCACTATAACTATGTAAAATGAGATTACTTGCTTCTAATTTGCAATTTGAAAAATACCTGTTATACATTTGCTCAGATATAACGGTAACCGGCGAGCCCGTGTCTATTTCGAAGGTCAATTCCACATCATTTACTACGACAGATTCCCGCATTGGCTCACCTCTGACAGTGCGAATATTACAGCATAGACACTTACCATCGTCACCATCATCCGCACAGGACTCGATAACATATTGCACTTTGTTAGATTTTTTATTACACATTCGTTTTAAATGCCCTTGAACACCACATTTTTTGCACTTGTACCGCGCAAACCGACACGACGCTGCTTCGTGACCTGCGTAGCCGCAAGCTGTGCATTCACTCCCGCCGTTGCCGTGTTGAGCGCGCTCAGTGCTAGCCACAGCTGCCGTTGCTCCCTGTTTGCGGCGCGGCGCGGGCGCGCTGCCAACGCGCGCTGCGCCCTGCGGTGTTGCCGTGTCCATCCTCATTACTTGTAGCGGTGTACCCACGTCTGCTGGCCGAGTCGTTTCTTGTGCGCCCATGCGAGCACACCGCACACCTTCCGCTATTTCCAAGGCCCGGTTCAGAGACAGTTCCGACATCGCCTTGGTAAACAGCTTATCTCTTTCCGGCCCCGGTGCCATGCCTAGCACAAACCGGTCGCGAAGCTGTTCGTCTAGATTTTGCGCCAAGAATCCGCAGTGTGTTGCCAAGCCACGTACCCGTGCTGCCCACTCTTGTAACCCTTCACCGACATGTTGCGTGGCACTGTGGAATTTAAATCTTTCCGCAAACGTGCACTTTTTCAGTTGGAAATGTCCATCCAACAAGGAAACCACTTCATCATAGCTCAAGGTACCGACTTGCCTCGGTAAAGCTAGATCGCGAATCAATTTGTAGCTTGATTCTGAGCAGTTACTGAGCAGAATAGCTCGACGTTTAGCACCGGCTTTATCCACATCTACCCCGATTTCATTTGCAAGAAACCACTGTTCCAGTCTTTCTTTGTACAACTGCCACTCTTGATGTTCGTGGTTGAACACTGTTAATGTGCCGACCGAAACCATAGCGGATACTTTTGCCATCTTGAAAGAAACTGTATCTACGCGAAATTTGTACTTTGACCTCGTCGCCAACTGTTATGTCTGCGGGGTGAGGGGTAGACGAATGACAACACAACCGTACGTACGAGCTCGTTTATTCCAACTGCCCAGCAGTCGGCAACAACCATTTAACAAAAGTAACCTAACTACCTTCAGTTATTAAGATTATTACAATTACCCTAACAGAAACATTTTAATTTTTTTACCTTATAATGTCACTCATATCATTAATATTACACACCATAATTAGCTAAATAAATAACAACAAATTGTTAAATGTAAAACTCGGAAACAACTTGACCAAAATATATTAGTTGAAGTCCGAGAAAGGTTTTTATGAAAAGAATAATTGTTAAAGAACTTCGAATTTTTTATCATGGGAAATACTGTAGGTCCCATTTTCTTTGAAATTTTGCTTGAAATTAATACCTAAGTATACATATTAGACAGGACAAACTACATCGAGGTCAGTTAGTAACGAAAAAAAAATTAAAAGTAGTTAATTCTCAAAGTTCATGGAACTTTCGACGTCTTGCACGGGAAGTATGTCTATCGGGCTTAGGCAAATAAATATTTTTATTTATTATAAAGACCTGTATGAGGTGGAATGGAAGCTCATCTAAACATCACTTCATCTCATTTAAATTCGGTGATTATACAATATCACTAATTTTAACTTCTTCATACATTACAATTTTACATCATAATATTGATTACAAGACTAAAATATTGGTTAGTCCTTCATTTGTTCAATCATCAGGATATTCATCATACATTAATCAACCATACATTAATGGGTGATTACACATAAAAACTGTGCATTATTGGTTATATTTGATTTTTTCTTTTGAATTACTATGTAGAAATAAAAATTCAAAATGAAAAGATTTAAACTAAAATACCTTTAGCATCATTAATTATCATGATGATAAAATCATCAAATATAAATGAATATTGATAATCATGTCATCATAATAATACTTAAAAAAAAAACACATTTTTTATACCATTCCAATAAAAAATGTCGAAAGAATATTATAAAATATCAGGGTAATTATCATTAATAAAACTTAACCAGAATTACCCTTAACGTAAACATTTTATGGGTAAAAGTAATTAAATACTCGTAAAGTCCTAAATTAGGATTCCAAAGGACTATGTGGTCCATATTGTTAATAAATTTAAGAAATAATGTAATAAGATATTTTAATTAATTTATTATTAGTCTTATTGTCTTTTATTTAATGTTTTTGTATGTTAATAAAATATTTTTTGTTTTGCATGTGTGTTGTTTTATTTAGACAATGGTGCGAATTCTCTTATAACTTAAATTTAAGTTAAGTTCTTCTTTCTCTTTCCATTTCAATAAGAAAAGGACGGAAGATAAAATATTGAATGAATGAATGAATGAATTGTTTTATTGTTTCTTAAAATTTCTTAAAACTACATACATAGCCCCACAAAACTGCTTACGCAGTTTAACTGTGAGATCATTGAGTCTCTAATACAAAAATAATAACATAATATCAGGTACATCTATAACCTAATACTTAATAGGTACCTTTTTATTACATAGTATCCAATAAATATTTCTTTAGCTGACGTGCGAATTTTAATTTCTTATCTTCTTGTCTGATGTCAACAGGCAAAGTATTCAATAAATAGGGAATGCGTTTTCTTAATGTTCTGTCGCCATAATAATTACAAACTCTGGGTACAACATATTTACCTGCTGTCATCGACCTTGTAGTATACCCGTTAGATACCAGTGAGTCACTATCTCAACTGCCATGGTTATTGACCAACAATAGGTATTTATGTTTAAGGCTAACTGGTAGAATTTTACATATTTTGAACAACTTATTATAGTCTCCTTTACAACTGTTTTTGGTTTTCTTGTTGACTAATAATTTTAAAAATCTAATCTGAATTGCTTCTAACTTCTGTATATTACTTTTAAAAGTCAAGCCATAACAATCAAGAGAATAACTCAGTATTGAGTCAACTAAGGACATATATAAACATTTTAAGGTGCTGGAGGGAACTTTAAAACTTAAGTGATAGAATTTACATAGCAATATTCTGAGTTTACTACAAATGTAATCAATATGTGAAGACCATGAAAAACTTTCATCTACTTTCATTCCAAGATATGTGACACTCTGTACTTGTTCTATAGGTTTACATTTACAGTTTATTTACAGTATTAGTTAAGTCCTGTTAAATTTAGACACTCCGTGGATAATTTAGACGCTATTAAAAACTTGGCGACTAAAAATACGTCGATTTACTTCATACAGGCGCTGTCTAAGTTGACAGGATTAAACTAAAATGTATATCTTTTGTCCTTTTATTTAAGAAATGGACAGAAAAAGATGCATTTAACTTAAATTTAGTTAAGTTTGTGAACAAGAGAATCAGCACCAACACCGATCATATAGCGTTACGTGTTTTTAAATCAATATGTTTATGTCTGGCTAATCTTCCATAAAAGAAACTTCAACGTTTCCTTATTGATTTCTAAAATTATTAAATCATTATTATTAAACCACTTCAATTCAGAAATAAAATACCTACGCAAATAGTGAAATGGCTGCTCTGATACTTATCAGAATAATTAAAAAGAACATTATATTTTACGACATCGCCACCTACAACAATGCCAAAAGAAATATTGACAAAAAAACGATTTGAACTTTTCTTTTTGATTTAATGAAACATTATTTTATTAAGTATACTTATTCAATTTTTATACACGACTAACAATATAATGTCTACAATTCTGATAAAGTCAGAGGTGAATTGGAACAGTAATTGTTAAAGAGGTAAAATAAACTCCAGATCAAAACAAAAGCTTTACCTTTTTTGGGGGAATAGCACGGAAAATGAAATAGCGTTTCGAGCACAGAAAAGGTGCATTAGGTCGATGTTTAGACTGAAAACAACATAATATTGCCCTCATTATATATCCTGGAAACTTCCGCGTTTGTCTGATGCTGTCCCTAGAAATAGACGTGAAAATTTCAAACTCTGTGTTCACGGCGCTAAAACAACCCTTATGCGTAAGAGCATCTTTTGCATGGCTCCGACCATATTTAATAAATTGCCCAAATCTCATAAAAGTAAACTGAAGAATTTACTAACTGTAACTATATTACAGTATAGCAGAGTTTATGAAGGAGGACAATTTTCTTTGATTTAAGATGACAATGTTTTTTCTTTTTGACATGATATTGTAATCTATTGTATTTTTTTATTTATGTAATTGACATTGAATTGTAATGATACCTAATCTTTAATAAAATATCATGAAAATGTTATTGATGATAAATTATTATTACGGTTTAGGACCATCTCTTCCCATCAATTTGTACGCCACGATATGCGGCTGAACAAGTTAGAACTTTTTTGTACCCCATTACTATCTTGCATGCAATGTACACCATGTTTAAACAAATAAATTTTACTTTACTTTACTTTAAATAACACAAAAGATAAGGATACTTGCCTCAAAGAGCAGTCAGCAAGTGATGGGGCCCTCTAGGGCCAATGCTGCCGGGGTTGCGGAATATTTCTAATAGTTACCGCGACCCCGGAACATTAAGGGCAACCGAAGGAATAAGGAACAAGTCAGTAAAAGACTGACACTCCTCCTGCCGCCAGCCCAGGGCGGGAGAAGTCATATGATTTTATTTATTTATCTTTAAATCACATAAGTAAGTTATAATATTTAAGCAAAGCCCCACAAAACCGTTGCAATGGTGAATACCCAATACTTAATACAAAAACGGGATAGTAAATAAACACTATAAACACATCCACTTGAGCAAAATCGCGGGACAAAGTTAGTAATTATTATATAAAATGGTAAACTGATTAATTGTTGGCATATAAACGCAAAGCCCAAACTGCCTAGAGACATGAAACTTGGAGGCATACTTGTGAAGAGAAAGAATCCACTAAGAAATATAATATAATAATACCAGCCTATAACTGTCCCACTGCAGGGCAAAGGCCTCTTCTCATACAGAGAAGGCACGAGCATTGATCACCACGCTTGCTCAAGACGGGTTGGCGATTTCGGACTTATATTAACTACAAGTCCAGGTTTCCTCACGATGTTTTCCTTCACCGATGTCTGTGATGTCTAAGATAATCTTTAGAAAGTACATATGAACTGAAAAAGTCACATTGGTACTTGCCCGGATTCGAACCCGCGACCTCTTGCATGAGAGCCGGGAGCCTTAACCACTTGGCCATCACGACTCTGATGACACCACTAAGAAAGATTTTTTGAAACTTTCCAACCCAATAGGGGTAAATTATTGGATAAAACTGATATTTTCTTTTTTTTTAAGTCAGTTAAAAACTTGAACTTATTTTTACACAAACGCATCTAGAATTCTTAAAACAGCGCCATCTATTACTTCTATTATGTACTATGCCAGCGTGTAGGTAACTAAACCAACTTGGTTTGTAAAAGGCTCGATAAAATAAAAACAAATATTGTCAATAGATGGCACAGTGAGCGTTATGTTCACGCTAGAGGTACTGAAGTTGGGTAAGTAGAAACCTAGGTTGAAATAAAAGCTTTGTCAAAAAGTGTGTATGCATACAGGGTGGAAAGTGTCAATGGGCCGTGAAAGGAAACTAACTTAAATCTTTCGATAGATTATTTTACTTAACCTTAAACGACCAAGCGACAGCCGGCTATCGGGCTGATATCGTCTTTCTATTGTGTCTCAAATCACGTGTGTTCGAAGGTAAAGAAAACATTCCATTATTTCTAAAAATATTTTTTTTCCATCTCTCACTTTACATCCTGAAAGCGATATATTTGTAACCTTCTTTATTTTGAACATGTACAGTCACGTGTATAAACATGTATACACCGCGCTAACATTAAAATCAATTTTCTCTTAGAATAACTATAATAATATTAAATTTTAGGGCCCATTGTATAGTAGACTATGATATAATTACTATAAAATTAGTTTTAAATAAAAGTTATGGCTCATTTTAGGGAAAATTTATTCAAATCTTTGCGAAGTGTATACATGTTTATGCTCGTGACTGTACATATAAAGTAGTCTTATATGTTTAAAATATATGAAAGTTCGTGAAGGTGTATAAGGGATGTTTTAACCTTTGAACACACGTGATTCGAGACACAATAGAAAAACCATAACAGCGCGACAGCCGGCTGTCGCTTGGTCGATGAAAGGTTAATAGAATAACGCCCTAAGCCGATGACTAGACCCAGATAAGCACTATTTATTAAGTCCTGGTTGGTAAGTCCAAGAGGCCTTAGATTAATTTAAGGTTACCACAGCATTATCATAAATATAAATAACTGGATATAAAAAGTAAAAAAAACTGTATATTCTATATACATATAAATGTTATATAATTTAAAATATAGTCCTATAAATTAATAATGAATAAAGATAAATGACGTGATTTAAATGTAAAAATCTTTAATGTATTTAAACTCAAGGTTTGTTTATCGTGCCTCTATTAGCTTTAAAGATTAGAGGTGACAAATATACAAACAAAATCCGTGTGTAAAACTTATCTTTTATTTATATAGGCATAGTTTTTTATACAAGGTGAAATATTTCTAGTAAACAAAACCATAAAATTCAATGTGTTTATTTTTTTTATGTGCAAAAGACATCAACGCGTGTCGTTGATGTCTTTTGTTTGAACAATATTTGAACATTTCGGAAATGAAACAAATTAATAGGGATGACGACAACATTAAAAAAATGGCATTCTGTTTAATCCGTCTTGTAGATCGGCCAAAAATACGGGACACGTATTTTTTGCTTCATCAAAATAATAAAAAAATACAAAGATAAAGAGCAACAAAGTTCTGGAGTGAGGGCATAGAGAGGCTTTTGACGCCACCGTAATGCAAAAATTGTATCTGATCGTGACGTCACGCACAACTACAACGCACTGTATCGTCGTCATTTTTCGTTTACGAGAAAAAAGAAAAAATACGTGTCCAAAATTTTTTAATAATCTCAATGACGGACTAATGACTTTTTTTTCGTCGTCTCGCCTATTGTAAGTGTTTGTGTGTGCACATTTTAAAACTGGAACACTAGGTTCATACAGTTCAAATAGTTTGTTGGAACAGCTTAAAATTTAAACGTAGTGACCCCACTAGAAATTACAACGCAATATAGGTATATTCCCGGTGGCCTCCCCCTGCTTGTCTCCCGCGGGTGGGCAGAGACACAAATCTTTTAAAAACCTTTCGGTGTCCACCCCTGGGGGACAGTGAGAATTAATTTTAAATTATTTCTGACCACCCCGGATGGACAAAGACACGAGTTTTATATTACTACTAAAAATACTGTAAAAAACTCACAGTGAATTCAACATAATTTTATCAGATGCAAAAGTTTTTGACGTCGCTTAAATGATATTGCAAAAAACACTGGTAAGTATTAATCTATATTTAGCTAGACTGGATTCCGCTTCTATTATAGTTAGAAAAAAAAGCGAACGAGATGACAGTTTTTAAAATCAATTTAAAATTATTGACAAAAATCTCGATTCGTCTTCATCTGCCTAGCTTTTTCCCAACTTAGTTGGGGTAGGCTTCCAGCTTAACTGGATTCAGCTAGATACCAATATTTTACGTGAAGCGACTGCCTTTCAGACCTCCACAATACAGTATCTGGGCGACACGATACCTTTTGGTTAGCCTGGTTACATTTTCTGACTTCTGACTACCCGTGACTACTGTTAAAGTTCTACGAATGACAACCGGGACCAACGGGTTTACCTGCTTTCTGTGGCACATTATGTCCAAGATAAACTTTAGAAATTACATAATTAGAAATTAAAAGTTATGTTTTGACCAAATATCGATTAACATACATAAAAAAGTACATAACAACCTATAACCTCTTTATTTTCAGAAATCAGTTTAAAAAAAACTGACTCGCAACATAGCATTGAGTAATAAAAGAAAAAGCTGTAACAGTTAATTATCAGGTTTAAAGGCGACGGTTAAAATTACGTTTTTGAAGGCCAACTACCTGTCTCTACATGATAGTATTGCAATCTTCAATTCTGAGATATTAATGACTAGCTTTTGCCCGCAACTTCATCTGTGTGGAAAAATTATTCCCGTTCCCGGGGGGTTTTCAAAATGAAAACTATCCTATGACCTTTCTTGGTTTCTAGAGTATATCTTTCCCCAATTTTATTTAAATCGGTACAGTGGACAGACCGAATTACTTTCGCATTTATAATATTAGGTATGGAATATGGATTTGCGGTCCGCCCTGACTTCGCACGGGTGTTACAATTCTTTGAAAATCCCAATTTTCTCTACTAAAACATACACATATTAAAAATACCTTTAAAAATCTAAGCATACATAGATACAGGCAACGAGGAGCAGCTTGTTTTATAGTACGTTTATATAAACCTTCCTCTTGAACCACTCTATATATTAACGAAAACCCTGGAAAACCCCTATCAAAATCCGTTGACCAGTTTCAAAGATCTTAGCATACATAGGGACGGACAGACAGCGTAAAACGACTTTGTTTTATACTATGTACTGGCTAAAGCAAGAAGGCTGTGATATATTGCATCATGGTATAATCGTTGTAGAATTAAATGGCGGAAGGTCATGGGTCAGATTCTTAAAGATAGAGAATAAAAAATATGCGATTAATTGATATGGGAGGTTCGGAGGCTGTATTCAATTACAAAAAGAGTTTTTGAATAACATCGTTTTACGTAAGTTATTTTTAGATAGTCCATTTTTTGCTAATTTATATGTAGGTATTTGTTAGATTTTTTTTTGGAAATAACTGATAGCGGTAAAAGGTAACATCTTAAAGGAATGTGGAATTTTCCAGCATATTTTATACTAGAATCCATCCCCTATTTTATCTCTTTAGGGTTGGAATTTTCGAAAATTGTTTCTTGGTTGTCCTAACCACTCTTTACAAAGAATATACCTTGCAAGTTTCATGTCTGTAAGACCAGTGATTTGGGCTGTGCGTTAATACATCAACAGTCAGATACTAGCCTACCATTTTATATACATTCAAATCGTTTATTTTCATTAGGCCAAAAAAAAGGCACTTTGAAGCGTCATTTACAAAAGTGATTCTAGTTATATAATTGATTTCAAAAGGTAACCATCACCAAGATGTGACTTCCGCATTCCCTATGTGGTGTTGGTCCGGCTTCAGGTCGGGGGGAATTGAAGATATATTGAATTAGAGTAGTAAAAATCTCAAGCCTTTGTGTCGCAAAGTCAATTTCATGACCTTTTGCTAAGCATTAACAAAAATCTTTAAACCTTATTTTTCTTTGGGAAAGTTGATATACAACATGTCCCGGAATAAACGCACACCACCAGACACCCCAATTAGAATATTATCCATACTAATATTTTAAATGGGAAAGTGTGTCTGTCTGTTTTTCTGTCTGTCTGTATGTTTGTCTTTCTTTCACGGCAAAACGGAGCGACGAATTGACGTGATTTTTTATGTGGAGATAGTTAAAGGAATGGAGAGTTACATAGGCTACTTTTTGTCTCTTTCTAACGCGAGCGAAACCGCGGGCAAAAGCTAGTGTTATAATAATAATAGATATGTCACCGGAAAATAACAAGATCCGTAAGTTTATCAATCTACTAGGAAGTTTATAAACTTTCGTAAGATTCTAAACGGGAGATAAATTGTAATATTTTACGTCCACATTTTCGTAAATTTATCAATTTCCGACGTCATACGGTAAATTTATAAACTAACGGATATCTATTCGTAAGATTTTAAATGGTTCGACCAATCACAGAAACTCTTTTAAATATACGCATCTTTGAAGTACGTAAAATAACACACTGCTCTCTGATTGGTCAATGTTCATAGTGGCAATGCTTGTGTCCAAAGACTTTGGTACAATCAGACTTTACAAACTATATATTGGAATCAACAATGCCTGGTTCCTCTCTGGCACGGATGTAGTGAGTTGAGTTTTCTTTGAGTTGCAACACAGTTCAACAATAAAAACGCACAAGCAAACTGGGTTTTTTTATGTTCCGTGGCGAACAATGGCGGCCGCGATGAAGGAGAAGTGACACGTGACTGTCAACCAATCAGATCGCGCGTAGCGTTTGGTTACTGCTTAGTTATTATTTTACGAGTGAGTTCAGTAAGCTTATCAATTTACGAAAATGTGGACGTAAAATATTACAATTTCTCTCCTGTTTAGAATCTTACGAAAATTTATAAACTTCCTAGTAGATTGATAAACTTACGGATCTTGTTATTTTCCGGTGACAGATACACTGAACTTTTATTATTATGTTTAAAACACTGTTTTTTATAATTAGTTCTACAGATTGTGGGAGAAAATTATAGTCACATTACAAATCTAAGCATGCACATAGTCGCACTTGCATAAGGGTCTAGCATAGTAGGTATTTCATCCATTTTAGTTTGTTTTGACTGTACAGCGGAAGTGTGACAGCAGTTTACGTAGTTTTAATTATTGTTGGGATAAAATATTACCTATATTAAATTTACAAAAATCGATTCAGTAAACGATTCTGAACAAACTAATTTCATAATGTGCATTAATTCAGTTACACATTGTATAAATCATGAGTTCACGTGTTTAAGAATTGGTCACCATATGTACGTTTTTTAGTCACGTGCGCTTCACACGAGTCTAATATTGAAGTGTTAAAATAAATATCTAGTTAAACTACTAATAATACTTGGAAAATCTTCACAGAGGAAAAAAATGCAAAAAATGTCAAATACCTTGAAAATCAAGTTTGCTCATCAGGATTCTTCAAACCGCATAAATTAACTGTCCAATAGAAAAACAATGTCTGCATGTGTGCGTGACGCAATCTCAGAAATAGCTAAACCTGAATAGGTGCTGTATTTAAATTCAATATTATCTTTATTACACAGAAAATAACTGTCGATGAGTAATAGTTGAATACTGAATATTTATTATTTTCATAATTATGAAAGGAATGTTTTCAATAAGTATTTATTTATAGAACTGCCAAAGTTCATCGAATGACAACCGGGACTAACGGCTTTATGTGCTTTTCAAGATGTTTGACGAGCTTTTTTTGATGTCAGTGATGTCTAAGATGAAGTTTAATAATAATACCAGCCTGTTACTGTCCCACTGCAGGGCAAAGGCCTCTTCTCATATAGAGAAGGTACGAGCAATAATCACCACGCTTGCTCAAGGCAGATTGGCAATTTCGGACTTATATTCACTTACGATGTTTTCCTTCACCGATGTCTGTGATGTCTAAGATAATCTTTAGAAAGTACATAGGAATTGGAAAAGTCACATTGGTACTTGCCAGTATTCGAACCCACAACCTCTTGCATGAGAAGCGGGCGCCTAAACCACTAAGCCATCAGGACACATGAAGGTTAGTAACGTACAATTCAGTATGAATCATAAAAAGAAAACCATTGTCGCCTCAAAAAAATCGGAAACTTTTCCATAAATCACAAAAGGTGTTGCAAAACTGCAAACCGACCTTATATACAAATATACCAGTATGAACGAAAGGACACCGCACAACGTCATGAGTCGGATTTGCAAAACAAAACTTCTTTTTTTCAATTTACAGAACGAGTTTCAAGTCAAAACCCACACGACTTTACATACCGAGAAATTTGGTTAAGGAAAATCAACTTAAAGTTCATAACAATATGGTAAAGTATCCAATGAACAGTATTGGCTCTTAAGGCTTTTTACAGCCGATTAAAAACGATTCAATATGTAATAAAATTAATGCGAGTAGCAAGATCGCAGAGGCGTTTCTTTATATGGATTTTTATTCGTCCTTTTATCGCAATCTTAAGAACAAATGTGTTGCTTTTATTATAAAACTATGTGTGGTTGATATTGGTTATTGTAGGGTATGTTAGAATTTACCAGGACGGGCCGTCTGTTGGTATCAAATCTATACTAATACTAGCTGCCTCCCGCGGTTTCACCCGCGTTAAAAATGTTAAGGGTTAACCACCATCATCGCTTAGGGGTATGAAAAATAGATACTTAGTAGCCGTTTCTTAGACCTACTGAACATGCACATAAAATTTGGCAAAAATCCGTAAAGCCGTTTCGGAGGAGTATGGTAACTAACATTGTGACACGAGAATTTTAAATATAAGACTAGCTTCTGCCCGCGACTTTGTCCGCGTGGAATAATAGTTCCTGTTCCCGGGGGAATTCCGGGATGAAAACTATGCTATGTCCTTTCTCGGGTCCCAGACTTTATCTGTACCAAATTTCATTCAAATCGGTAGTGGTTTAGGCGTGAAGAAGTGACAGACAGAGTTACTTTCGCATTTATAATATTAGTACGGAATTTTAGTACGGATTATAAAGCTAATATAAAATAAAATAAAAATACAGAAACAAAACATAGTAGTAAAAGTGCTATTTTAAATAAATAATTAAATATCCTGTGACAACTCACACACGACCATCTGATCCCAAACTAAGCAGAGCTTGTACTACGCCCTTTGTGTCAGACTTTTACAGACTAAATCCCACCCTTGTTCCTTCGGTTGCCCTTTATGTTCCAGAGCCTTGGTAACTGTAAGAACTATTCCGCAACCCTGGCAGGCATATCTATTTAGTATTAAGGTCATAGCTCATTAGAGCCACCCGGCAGCCACTCCGCACCGCCTCTCAAATCTGTGTGATTCTCTCATCAAGAGTTCACTTCAGTTATTACCTTCATGGTCCTCGTATAATTTGACCAATACAATATTGGACTTTGACCTCTGAGTTTGTTTCGGTTGTTTCTTCTCAGAGTAGTCCAGCTAGGAAACACCGGCCCCATCGTTCGATTAAATAAGAAAAAAAAAACAGACGTGTAAAAGTGTAATTTATTACCTATTTACAGAAATAAAAATCGTTTTAATCGTTTTTTTTAAAAGACAATAGCAGCCCGCCAGCCGGGTGTAGCTTGGTCGTTGAAAGGTTAAAATTTTAGCTACATTATCAAGTTAAGATGGCGTCACACATTACCTAGTTACCTCACACATACCTTCACTAAGTGAATGTCTGACAATTGATTGATTCATATTACATCACACATGTCTAATACGACAGGTGTCATCACACCTGTGTATACTCCAGCGCAGGTAAAAAAGGGACCAATGAATATAATTATGTGGTTTTGTTATGGTGGTATCGGGGCGTACCACAAGCTCTTATATAGGTGTACCAGGAACTGATGACAAAAATGGTAAATAAAATATGATGACAGCAACACTGGGGAAAATGGATTAAAACGTTTTGATACTTGTATTTTTCCCTTAAAAAATTATTACACCTACTTATTGTTTATGACTATAGTAATATTATAAAGAAAAAAATTGTATGTATTTTTGTTTGTTACTCTTTCACGCAAAAGTACTGAACGGATTTTGATTAAACTTTACAGAAATATTGCGATATTTTTTTCCCACCTGAGTAAAGCTACAAAGGCTTTACGCACTAATTTTAGCCCCTAACCATGAGTGGCCAAAATAAGGTATTTTTTTAAAAAGAGTGAGACATATACATATAGCGAGATGTATATCTGGTTAATCCATTCTAATATTATAAATGCGAAAATAACTCTGTCTGACTGTCTCTTATTAACGCCTAAGCCACTGAACCGATTTGAATATTTGGTACAGATATAGTCTGGGACCCGAGAAAGAACTTAGGATAGTTTTCATTCCAGAAATCCCCCGGGAACGGGAACGAAGTCGCGGTAAAAGCTAGTATAAAATAAATTAAGATAAACCCTGTCACTAAAATATACTTTATTTACACAACAAAGATGAAAGAAATGGTTTTTCGCTTTGTGATTGGTGTCCCAGCTTGGTTAGGGCATTGCAAGTTTAATTCGAACTGATTGCCCGTTAAGGAAAAATGATTTTGTTTTTGTCAAGGTTACTGACTATGGTAGTGATCGTCACATAATGCAAGTCAAACACCTTTAGGCGGCTCATGTTAATCTGACACCAAGACTTCTGCCTTCTTCATCTGCCTTTTGCAATAATTCGTCATATAGTACAAGTACACGCCCCTGTAATAAGCCAAAGTTATATGTTACGTAATATATCTACATATGTTGAACTCATACAAATGGATTTGAAACTAAGTATCAACTTTGGCAAGTCATACTAACCAGTCAACGCAAGCACGCGGTATAAAATCGAAAATTGCGTGTAATCTACACCTTCTTCTTTATAGATTTATCGGTACACGTTATAAACAGTGCTTCTGGATTGTGACCGCGGTGGTTTCTTAGTCATTCTTTCACTTTTTACTAAAGATTTCTTGAAATTAACAAATGTAAACAAACAAACGTAATGTCACTTGACAGATGACATGACAACATTACCATATAAAAATCATTATTTGTTTTACTTTTTTTTTGTCATGAGTTACTGGTACACCTATAGCAGTATTACTTCGATATTACTTTCAGTGGTAAAGAGACGCCGCTAGACAACGTGTCTAGCGCTGTCACTTGCACTCTCCTGAACAGGAATAAAACAATCTTACTAAAAACGTCATGGTAAGGGGGCAGGGACAAAATATTCTAATTCGAAATTGGAACATCAGACACATGTTTCTAGCTGTTTCGGAGCTCAACGATTTACACACAAACTTTGGTCTCCTATATATGTAGAAGTTTCAAAAATCGCTTCTTCTTCTGTGCAAAGATATTGTTCGGCGTCCATACATCGTTTGCCTAAGAACCAACAGGGAAGTGAACTTACTTTTTGTTTTCAGAATTATGTATATATTCGACTGAAAATACAATAAACCTACGGACTTTGAGGTTGTGATTTAAGCTGACTGTAAAAATGATCAACTGTTTTAAATGTCAAATGATTGTCATCCGTCAGTTAAATTGAAAGATGACAATCAATTGATTGATTTATATTACATCACATGTCTAATACGACAGGTGTCGTCACACCTGTTTGTACTCCGGCGCAGGTAAAAAAGGGTCCAATGAATATATGTGTTTTTGTTATGGTGACGATAGGGATAAATAATTTGAATTCGGAATTGGAACATCGCATCATAGAATGTGTGAAAAAGTAGTCCGTACGATTTTGATTACAAAATGTTGGGTGAATCAGATAACCGCCTTTTTTATGTTTTTCGTCAACTTTCTAACGCAGAATCCTCTTTGACCCCCACGTGTCAATGGCACTAACAACACTTATGTCTAGTGAGGTACCATCACGTCTCCATAATAGTACATTTATGAATCATGTAGCTATTTTAAACTCAAAGGACCTCTAGTCCAGGCACGTATTTAATTCCGGTGGCTGTGATAACATCAGACTGAACCGTTATAATAACCGAGTATAGTGTCGTAATCACCACCTTGCTAGACAGTGATCTAGGGCGCCCGTATACGTTACTCAGAACTCTTACTTAATACCAAACTTAGGATCCTCTTCGTATTAATAAACGAGATTGTTTAAGAGCTCAAGTTCTGGATTAGGTGTCCGTCATCAGCCGAGTGTAGACTGATTAATTAACGAAACTCGACACTTAAGTATACAAGAATGGGTGTACTCAAGATAGCAAATCTTGGAAACTGAGATGTGTTTATTAATTAGCGACGATCTTGAGCTTCTGTCATCGCAATAAACCGGTATCAAATGATATCGCACTTAAGATCGTATTTGAGTAACGTCTATTAATACGAGCCTACGAACTAGATTTCAGTCGGGTGTTACAAATGTTAAAAAATCCCGGCTTTTCTCTACCTATAATAGATATGCATGTATTATACATATAAAGAGGTAGGTCCTCTTAATTCACTCTATCTAAAAAAAAATCTGCGTCAATGCCTCTTGCGTAGTTTTAAAAATCTATGTATACATAGGAACAGATAATGGAAACTGACTTTGTTTTATACTATGTGGTGATGATTTACCACATCAAAAAAGTCTAAGTTAAAATGACAAACGGATGTCTGCATCAACCCGTCCCAGCTTCAAACAGATGTTACAAATCTTCGAAATTTACGGCTTTTTAGCCGACTGCCAAAAGGAGAGTTATGTTTTTTCTACTATTATATGCTTGTACTAGATAACTAAATGCCTTATGTTAGGTTTTAGTAACTATTCCGCTCCCGTTAGTCCTAACGTGGATGTAGCCTATGTCTTACTCTCATGTGTCAGCTATATTACTGTAAAGTTTCATCGAAAATAACAACTTGCTCAACTCTCCTTTTTCGCCTTCCTATCTTTTGCCTCACTCCCAATATCTTTGTTCTTCCCATGTTAGAAATCTGCGTTCTTCCAACAATCTCCTCCTGCTTTGCCCTGCCCATACTTCTGATTTTGTTCATTCTTCTTTTTATATTCAGGCCATTCTTCTCTGGAATGCGCTTCCTCTTGATATTAGGACGGCGACCAGTCGATATGCGTTTAAGAGGAAATTGAAGATTCATTTACAGCATTAAGTATTAAGCAGAGTTCTTTCATAATTTACTTTCACTTATACACACATCAAAAGTGTCTAGGGATATTTTAATTAAACCTAAATAACTAAAATTCTATTAACTTTTTGTTAAGACACCTACACTTTAAAATAAACCTTGTTTAATTGCCTATCTAATCTGATAATAAACTTTTAGATAAAGTTAAATTAAAAAAAAAACTTAGAAGAAGAGGAAAAACTCAACAAAATTTCAATTTAACTTTATTTTTGAAATTTCAAAACCTAAACAACAAAACAATTTTTTTTTATAAAAATTGTTTAAAACTTAAAATTAATAATTCGTGGATCCACCTAAGACTCTCCTGACACATCTGGAGCGGTTCTGCATACTCAAAACAAGGGTGTCAATATCCTGTTGTGGAGTACTATATCCCTATATCCCTAGACACTTTTGATGTGTGTATATAAATATATATACAATACAATATAAATATATATATATATATATATATATATATATCTGTAATATAGTATATATATTACAGATATATTTATTTACTTATGTATATAGTTGTTATTTATGTATCATGTTTTAATTTTATTTTCATTTTTCTATGATATTTCTATCATTTTAGTTTTTTGCCATGCTATCTCTTCACCACCCTAGGTTGACTGGTAGAAAATTAAGTCCGCCTATGTACCGTTGTGCATAAAGTATTAATAAATAAATAAATAAATAAATTAAATAGTTCGTAGTTTTTGCGTGAAAGAGTAACAATTGTTACACACACTCACACTCATACAAACACTATTTTACATTTTTAATGTTTGTAGGTTTATAACAAACCTTTCTACTGAATCACTCTATCAATATTATTAGTAGGTATAGAAATTAACCTTTCGACGACCAAGCGACAGCCGGCTGTCGGGCTGCTATTGTCTTTCTATTGTGTCTCAAATCACGTGTGTCGAAAGATTAATAGTTGGTTTAGGCTTTATAATATAACGCTATGGTCAACGGGACTGGGGTTTTGAATACTCTTCAACACATCTACATATTTAACATTAATATAAAAATAACTTTTATAATATATTTTATTCAAACTGGTTATGCTGAACTGGCTATGAAAAATAAAACAAGTAAACTTGTTATTTTGTTGAATATTCAAGTTTTTATTAAGTGTCATGGCGTTGTATTTTATCTTTTTTAATATTCGAAAAATACTTGTATGATCGGCGATAACTGGAACCATTTGACTAAAATTATATAGAGTACTAGCTGTTCCTCGCGGTTTAACCCACGTTACATTAGGTTTTTGGTTACTGCTTTTTTTTTTATATTACAATGGGCTTGCTCTTGGTCCCAGACTAGCCCGAGGGCATAGACGGAGCCTACGATGGAGCGAGCTTACCCAGTAGATGCCTATGCACTCTATTCTTAAATACTTCCGGGTTATATGAATTTGGAAACACAGACGCCGGCAGGGAATTCCATTCCTTTGCGGTGCGCATTATGAACGATTTTGAGAAGCGCTGCGTGCGGATGTGAGGAATATCAATCAAGAAAGGGTGGTATCCCGCCGTACGTCTGGATGTCCGGTGGTAAAATGGGGATGAGGGAATGAGCTCGTGTAGCCCATGAGCACACTCACCGAAGTGCAATCTGTAAAATACCGCCAGACAGGCAACTTTTCGCCGATGTGCTAGTGGTTGAAGTTGAGCCACCAGCTTCTTGTCGCCAATCAACCTTCGCTCCCGTGGGACATAGCGTGATATTATATAGCCTATGTTACTCGTGAACAAAGTAGCTTTCTAATGGTAAAAGAATTTTTTAAATCGGTCCAGTAGTTTTTGAGCCTATTCATTACAATCAAACAAACACACATACAAAGTTTTCATTTTTAGGGTTCCGTAGTCAACTAGGAACCCTTATAGTTTCGCCATGTCTGTCTGTCTGTCCGTCCGTCCTCGCTTAATCTCTGTGACCGTTAGCACTAGAAAGCTGAAATTTGGTACCAATATGTATATCAATCACGCCGACAAAGTGTTAAAATAAAAATTGGAAAAAAATGTTTTATTAGGGTAGCCCCCCTATATGTAAAGAGGGAAGTGATTTTTTTTTCATTTCAACCCTGACGTGTGATATATTGTTGGATAGGTATTTAAAAATGAAAAGGGGTTAACTAAAATCAGTTTTTGATAATGTCAATAATATCGGAAATAATCGCTCCAAAAGGAAAAATTGAAGCGTCCCCTTCCTCTAACTTTTGACCCGTAGGTTTAATAAACATGAAAAAAATCTGGAAAGTAGAACTTTATAAGTACTTTCTAGGAAAATTATTTTCAACTTGATAGAAAGAACAGTTTTTGTACAAAAAAGACAAAAAGGTTGTACAAAATAATTTCTGCGTACTTAGTATGTCAACGTAACAAATAGCCTTTTTTTAAACTTATAAGTGGGAACATTTATTGTGACGGACGGGAAACTACGGAACCCTACATTGAGCGTGGCCCGACACGCTCTTGGCCGGTTTTTATAATACTAGTGTAAATATGTAAAAGCAAGATAAAACAAACTTTCATATTGTACAGTCAGCATCAAAAGTCGCTGACCACATTCAGATTTTCAAAACCGCTGAACACTATATCATCCATAAATCGCTCAACAAGATAGGCGCCAGTATTGAATGAACATCATTAAAGTTCAAAATTAACTGAACACCATTTTGTCAAAAATTGCTGATCGTTATAACATTCAAAAATAACACAACAATTCGTTTTGCAAAAGTCACTGAACAATATAAAATGGTTCTTTTGGTATCTAGTGTAATCATGGCAACGTCCAAAAATAACTTAACAGCATAACTACCAAAAGTTGCTGAACATTACTTTGTTTCGGATACTGAACTGCAAACTAAAAAGTGCTTGTTTCTATCTTCAGAGTTACAAATCCAATATTGTCCTATCAAAACTAAATCATGTAAAAATATTTAATGGATCTAAATTTCGAATTTAACTTTCCAAAATATATTATTTTTATTTCTTAGAGCCAATGAGAATAGTCGAAGTGGGTGATCAAGCAACAAGCACATTTTCAAAGTATATAGCCTTATTTGTAAAACAATGGCTCATTTTCAAAATTCACGCAGTTTCCCTTTTAAATAAATTGTTTAGAAAACATAGTTGGGGGTATTTAAAAAAATATTTATCCTTAAATATAAAAAGAATATTTCCACTTAATTATAACTTTGTTGACAGTCTACACTGATGTAAAAAAATTAATACAAAAAACATCTGATAAATATCTGTAACAAGTACCCAGGGTAGGTTATAAACGGTTTTACTAATCAGAATAATTTATCATCTTGGCGGAGGTACTACCGTGCCCCCAGATGTTTTGTTGTCAAACTTCGGAAAGGAATGTTATATTAATGTCACTTCTCAAAAATACGAGTACACACACATATTAAACCCAAAAAACAATTGATGCTGTTCAGGGACTTTTGAGATGAACGATGGTATGCTATTTTTGTCAAAAATTTGTTTAGTGACTTTAGAGACGAACAATGTCATGCTTTTTTTGCCATAACTTTGTTTAGCGACTTTTAAAAAGTGGTGGTCACCTACTTATGCTCTTTTATGATGATCATTAATTTCTGGTGCTTGTCATGTTGAGCAATTTAGGTATTATACGGTGTACAGCGGTTTTGAAATTTTAAATGTGGTCATCGACTTTTGATGCTGACTGTACTAGCTTTCGCCCCCATCTTCGCCGGCGTAAATGTATAAACTTTCATCCCCTATTTAGCCCTGTAGGGTTGGAATTTCCAATAATCCTTTCTTAGTGGTTACCTACTCTTCACAAAGAACACACCCTGCAAGTTTCATGTCTCTAGGACCAGCGGTTTGGGCTGTGCGTTGATATATCAACAGTCAGTCAATCAGTTAGTCAGTTTACCACATTATGCATATAAAAAACTAGCTGTTCCTCGCGGTTTCACCCGCGTTACGTTAGGTTTTTGGTTACTGCCTCGCTCCCGTGGGACATAACGTGATATTATATAGCCTATGTTAATGTAGCTTTCGAATGGTGAAATAATTTTTAAAATCGGCCCAGTTGTTTCTAAACCTATTCATTACAATCAAACAAACAAAGTTTTCCTCCTTATAATTAGTGTAGATAAAAAATTTACTCCCATCATGAGAACTACAAGTGACATCTTACTCTTAAATAATAAAATTAATATCTTGGGACAAGTCACTCATGGTCATCTGATCCCAAGCTAAGAAGAGCTTGTGTTATGGTAATCAGACAACTGTTAAACAAACTTTTATATTTTATAAATACATACATATTATAGATCCCGTAAAGCCGTTGGTCTCGGTTGTCATTCGTAGAACTTTGACAGTCGTTACGGGTAAGCCAGAAAGTCTTACCAGTCTAACCAAGAGGTATCGTGTCGCCCAGTTACTGGACTGTGGAGGTCTGATAGGCAGTCGCCTCACGTAAAACACTGGTATCCAGCTGCATCCGGTTAGGCTGGAAGCCGACCCCAACATGGTTGGGAAAAGGCTAGGGAGTCGATGATGATGATAACATACATTACAGATAAATTACACCTACACAGAACAAACAGTCATGCTCATCACTCAAAGTTTGTCCTAGGTGAGAATCGAACCCACGACCTCCAGCTTAGCAGTCGGTTTCACTAACCACTAGGTCCTTCATGTACGGTTATTAGTACAAAAAGAACGAATTTACAGAATTAGTCGTACATGAGTAGTCATAATATTTGTAAAGTCATTGTATTTTTTGATATTCCTTCTGGTATTTAATTTTTTATATCTAACTCAGTGTCATTGCAAATTGAAACTTCAAGCTTTGTTTTCAAAAACACGCGAACACAGTCACGCAAAGTATATAAAAATCTTAATTACTATCCGAATCTAAATTTTATTTATTTTCATTATCTGTCAATACATACTGACGCGACTTTAAATCTTCGAACACACGTGATTAGACGATTAGCGACAGCCGGCTGTCGCTAGGTCGTCGAAAGGTTAAATAAAAATCCTTTTTATTGCTAGTCTACTAAGTCGATAATCGCCCACACGGATCATAAGACCTTTTCGGTAAAGGCCGTTTGTTCGGCGCCCGCGCAGCCTGCCGCAGTGCAACACCCGACGCAGAACGCGCGGCCGCCATGCGACAGCCAACGAACAATTTAAAAAACGAACACGAATCTCCGTTTTCAAATTGAAAATTTAACATTCTTCTAACGTATTCTGTTTAAATCGAACGTGTGTTTCAAATTCAAAATTGGAATAATGTGAATAGTTTTTTTCTTCCTTTTCTTCAAGTGTAAGAATGTGGTAGTGTCAGTACAAAAGAAGTGTTGTGTGATTTTTTTATTGTTTTTTTTAATGAGGTGTCAACCTCGAAGTTATTGTGTGGGATAAAAGTGTTTTAAAGGTAAGGATTTGTCGATACTTTGCGACATCTGGCCATTGATAATCGTGGGTTCGAAAAAAACCTTCGGATTACTCGTAAGGTCAAACCGAATATGGCATGACGGCTTGAACTTTTTGTCTTACGTTTTTATTTCAATCAATGAATTTTATTACTTAACTTTATTATAAAAAAAGTTGAAAACTTTACATCACTAAGAAATTGTAAGGACATTTTGGTATACCCGACTGTTAATATTTTAATGACAGGGTATACCAGACTGTTATATTTTTTTTGGTCCTTCGAGCCGAGGTTCATTTAATGCATTTTAAAATGCAAATGCTTATTAAATTGTAATAGCCCTGGTCATTGTATGTAGTTGAAGGTTGGCGACGAGCAACCGGTTTTCATAACCGGTATTAAGGGTTACATTCTTACACAAATAGGACTAAGGTTTAGGTTATAATATTGTGTGGAAAAATATATTTTTACTCTTGCGAACTTTCATAAGCTTTGTGTAAATAAGGATTTTTTTTAGAACTTTTTTTTGTAAGACATTTAGAAGTACGTAAAATAAACAGTTATTGTCAAATAATTTTAAACAAAAATTAAAAAATATTATTAGTTTCATACATTTTATTGTATTAAAACTTAAATCTGAATATTTGATAAACTTAAATTTCACAAAATTAGAAAAATGTAAAAACAATCGTTATCCAATTTTATTGCTAAATCAGCTGCAACTTCAAAAACAAAAGAAACTATTATTAGTTTCTTTACCGGTTATTTATCTTAAAATAATTGAATTTTATTACACATTAACATTGAAACAACAATAGAATTATAATGTTATAATTAATTAATGGTATGCATTCATTCAAGTCAATGTAAAAGCTAGCCAAGCTATTCAAAGTAAAATACAGCTTAGCTAACATACCTTTAGTAAATTAATTGATCACGAACTTTGCTCAATCTTTAATACAAGCTCTTTTTTAATGGCTGTAGAGTAGATTTTTTCAATCATTTGAAGGAAAGCGGGAAGAAATCCGTACTAATATTATAAATGCGAAAGTAACTCTGTCTGTCTGTCTGTCTCTTCTTCACGCCTAAACCACTGAACCGATTTGAATGACATTTGGTACAGATATAGTCTGGGACCCGGGAAAGGACATAGGATAGTTTTCATCCCGGAAATCCCCCGGGAACGGGAGCTATTAATCCAGACGGACGAAGTCGCAGGCAAAAGCTAGTCAGTTATATGGAGTCCACACCATTTTCTTAAACCTTCGAACACACGTGATTCGAGACACAATAGAAAGACAATAGCAGCCCGACACCCGGCTGTCGCTTGGTTGACGAAAGGTTAGATATCTAGGGACAAGTCTGAGACAACATCTAGCAAAGTAGAGCTTGTGTTATGGTGACCAGACAACTGATACAAATACTTATATAATTTATAAATACATACATAATATAGATAAATTACACCCAGACACAGCGCAAACAACCATGCTTATAACATTAAGTTTGTTCAGGGTGGAAATCGAAACCACGACCTCCGGCTTAGCAGTCAGGGCTACTAACCACTACACCAACAGGCCCGTCAAAATATATCTATTGTCTTTCTATTGTGTCTCAAATCACGTGTGTTTGAAGGATTAATATTAATATTACAACGAGGAAAGGTTTAATTGATTCTTTGCATGAAGTAGGCTCCGTAACTACTGAACTGAACAGAAAAATTCTTTCACCAATATAAAGCTACGTTATCAACGAGTAACATAGACTATATAACATCACGCTATGACCAATAGAATCGGAGCAGTTGCCCAAAAACCTATAAACCCGTTGTCATTACAAGGGCGAAACCATGTGAAACAGCTGCAACAGTGATGAACATGATTGTTTGTTCTGTGTCTGGGTGTAATTTATCTATAATATGTATGTATTTATAAATTATATAAGTATGTATATCAGTTGTCTGGTTACCATAACACAAGCTCTAAGCAGAGCTTAACTTGGGATCAGTTGGCCGTGTGTAACTTGTCCCAGCATATTTATATTTAATAGCAGCCCGACAGCCGGCTGTCGCTTGGTCGTCGAAAGATTCATGATAATTTAATTACGGTTTCGACCGGAGTGGACGATAATCAGCGGCCACAAGTCTACCCCTTTGAAACTCTGGTCTGCTACTGGAAATTCCTAATGGAATAATTAACAGAAAATCTTCCACTAGTATTGAAAATCCAAAGTAAACAAAATTAATTATTTTGTAAAGGTCAAAACAATCGATTTCTTTGTTTTGTTTTACATCATTGACGTCGTTTCGCGTGAGTAAGCAATGATTGTTGGCCGCGATTGAAGTAGATTCAATTAATTATTTCTCTTTTAACCAGAAACACATTTTCGCCACTTTACAAGTCCAATTTATAGAACAAAGAGAATTAATTAACTAAAAATAAATGAGGATTACCTAAACGGGAAATAAAAAAGACGTATTAGATAAGCGTTAATTACACATTTTGCCTATCAATGTGCCTACATAACATTTAAAACCTTCAAACACACGTGATTTGAGACACAATAGAGACAGCCGGCTGTCGCTTGGTTTTTATTGTGTAAATTCAATGTTTATTAGCACTGAGGTCAACAATAATAATACCAGTCACTTGTAGTCTCACTGCAGAGCAAAGGCCTCTTCTCATATACAGGGTGTCCCACGGCTATGCCACATGGAGGGGAAGTACCTTAAATATTGTAGACAGAACATTTTACTGAAAGAAGACATTATTTGAATTTTAAAATCATTTTAAACTGTACTCATAGATATTTAAATAAATACATAGTTGAACCGGGAATCGAACCTGTTACTCAAGAAAATTAATCAGCCTGTAATTTTATCCTACCGATCGGAAGGCTTCCCGGACCAACCATTTAATTATTTAAATATCTATGAATGCAGTTTAAATTGTTTTTAAAATTCAAATAATGGTGCCGATTCTCTTGTGCACAAACTAACGTAAATTTAAGTTAAGTGCATCTTTCTCTTTCCTTTTAATTAAGAAAAGGACAGAAGATCAAATATTAGTTAAGTCCTGTCAAATTTAGACACTCCATAGATAATTTAGACGCAATTTAAAACATGGCGTCTAAATATACGTCAATTTTCATCAGGCGCTGTCTAATTTGACAGGATTAAACTAAAATGTATCTTCTGTCCTTTTACTTTAAGAAATGGAAAGAGGAAGACGCACTTAACTTAAAATTTACGTTAGTTTGTGCACAAGAGAATCGGCACCAATGTCTGCTTTCAGTAAAATGTTCTATCTACAATATTTAAGGTACTTTCCCTCCATGTGGCATTGCCGTGGGACGCCCTGTATACACTTGCTATCTACGTATCACATTGGCGATTTCAGATTTACTCTAATGACCCGCTCCAGCTTTGCACGGGTCACAAATCTCTGAGAACCCCGGCTTTTATCTACAAAAAATTGTAATAAAAAAACCACATCAAAATCCGTTGCGCAGTTTTAAGTCTAACACAGGCAGAGTAATGTAACTTTGTTTTATACTATGTAATGATGAGTCCATATTTCCTCCCGATGATTATAAGGTAAACATACATAAATAAAAATTCAATTTATTACTTATTGATGTACAAAAGCACAGGCATTGCCTAATAGGGATGTTGACTACATCAAAAGAATGACATTCTGTTTAGTCCGTCTGTTAGACAGTCCAAAAATACTGGATCAAATTAATAACAAAATACAAAGATAAAGAGCATCAAAGTTCCGGAGAGGGGGCTTGTGACGTCACTTCTCAGTAAAAATTATACAAAGGCGTGACGTTTCACGAAACTTTTAACGCACTGTATTGTCGTCATTTTCTGTTTACGAAAAAAAAGTAAAAATACATGTCCCAAATTTTTTGATTATCTAACTGACGGACTAATTACTTTTTTTGTCGTCTCGCCTATTAAAGCCCTAAAGGAATGATTAGTGATTGATTTACCTATCCCTAGGTGCAAGCAATAGAACAGAAAAAATAAATAAAATTTCAGTTAAGATTTCAATCTTGTCCATCAGCGTAATAATAACAAAACAATTGGACCATAACTATCAAAAATAGATATTATTGATAGATCGAATATTTTTATTCCGCATATTTTATAGTTTTTTTTTTTTTTTGGTGAGTGGGAAATCTTCCAATGACTGCTCCCGTCCTGGGTGCGGCGGGAGGGCGTGTCAGACTCTTACTGACTAAAACCCACTCATGTTCCTTCGAGTGCCCTTTATGTTCCAGGGTCACGGTAACTATTATAAACATTCCGCAACCCCGGCAGGCGTTGGCCCTGTTGGGCCCCTTCCTGTGCTGACTCCTTCTCTTTGAGGCGCGCGTGGAACAAAACGCGCCGTCTACGCGGTCCTGGTCCTAGCCGGGCGGCGAGCTTACCCATCGCTCGCCATCCCAGAACCGCGCCTACGGTGGCCGGTAGTCGTCTTGCGACTCTCGACGTCTTCGCCTGGGTCTTAGTCCGGGGCGAGAGGCTCGTCGTTGCCTCTCGCGCGCCGCCGCTTCCTTCACTAGCATAACTGCTTCGCAGAAGGAGGCGACGGCATCCCATTCCGTCTCGCCCCGAAGCATGGCCTGAACCAGCGCAGGGCGCGAGAGGTCACCGCCGCCGATCGCCTCTACGAGGACACGTCGATGCTCCGCCCATGCGCGGCACACCTCAACTGTGTGCTCGACCGTGTCCTCCAGGCGACCGTTACTGCAGTGGTGACACCCAGGCGTCGCTTCCGCCCGAATCCGACACAGGAACCTCCCGAACTGACCATGTCCGGTGAGGACCTGTGTCAAGCGAAACGTGAGAGTGCCATGACGCCTCTCCAGCCACTCCTCAAAGAGGGGTCTTACCGCCGCTATCACGGCGTGCCCAGCATATTTTATAGTAACATACAATCGATTAACATATTCATACCAAAAGACATGACACCGGAAATAAAAAAATGCATCAAAAACAGCTGTTTAAACGGAAACCATTTTATTCTAAATTGCATAATACGTGCCGTCGCCTTGAATATGCAAATGAATTTGTTACGCCACACTCCGTAAGCGAGTGATCCCAATCGAATCTGTTAGATTAGATTCATCAGACCAAAAGTAGATTATCCTCTGAAAAATGTAACAATACAAGTGTGTTTCTCAGCTAGAAATCTTCTCTCCATACTAATATTATAAATGCGAAAGTCTCTGTCTGTCTGCCTCTTTTTTTTCATATTCTTTATTGCACACGAACAAGAAAAATAAAATACATAATGGTAGCAAATAAAATAATATAACAAAGGCGAGCTTAACCCATAAATGAGTTTTCTTCTCTTCTTCACGCCTAAGCCACTGAACCGATTTGAATGAAATTTGGTACATATATAGTCTTGGACCCGGGAAACGACATATGATAGTTTTCAACCCGTCAACATTAATAAACTACTTAGAATTTAGTCGTTAATTTTCGATTACACTTAGTTTTCTCGAACAAATCTTTAATGACAAATTATCAAGCACGATATAGTGATTGGTTATTGATAATTTAGTAAACCAATTACGACGCTTTACTGAGATTGACATTTTGATAAATTAATTTTTCATTCGAGAACCTATTGTATGACCTATGGAAAAATAAATAGACGTTACTAAGCACTGACTTTGGCTTAGCACTATACCTGTCACTGTTACACAAACACAACTGCCAAACGTCAAGTGTACGATAGAGACGGGACATGACTAAGCCAAAGTCAGTGCTTAGTAATAGTCTATTTATCTTGCCATTAGAGTTTAATAATTTGTCAGCGAAGACTTTTAACTTATATTTCGGAAGGACCATTATTTGTCCGAAAGGACCATTTTAAGGTCAATGAAATGTAAAGAAAAGAGAGAGACTATGTATAAGTTTTAAGATATGTATTTATTCAGTCTCCTGTATAAAATTAAACAAAGTGAATATATAAAATATGCTGTTTCGTAAGCATAAATGCCTTTAACAAATGTTGCATTAGTCTGGTTTGAAGTAGAGCAAGCACTTGATTGCTAAGATAACCAGCTTGCAATCTAATTCTGTACTGGAGAATGTTTTATACGAGTTTTATATCAGAGGGTCAGAAAACATTGTAGAATAGATAGCGAAAACGAAAAGATTGTCAAATGTATGGAATTGTTTTTTTTTTAGTGAGTTGGAAATCATCAAATGACTGCTCCCGTCCTGGGTGCGGCGGGAGGGCGTGTCAGACTCTTACTGACTAAAACCCACTCATGTTCCTTCGATTGCCCTTTATGTTCCAGGGTCACGGTAACTATTATAAACATTCCGCAACCCCGGCAGGATGTATGGAATTGATGACCTATGGCAAAAGCTTTCGCTAAACAATTTGACATCTCCATACATTTGACAATCTATTGGTTTTCGCTATCTATTCTACAATGCCACTTGTCTAGAGCGCTGGAAGGTTTTACGAGTACTATATTCCGTTAGCTTTCGCCAGCGGCTTTACTCGTGTCTTGTATTCCGTTTAGAGTTGGAATTTCCAGAAATTCTTTCTTAGTAGATGCTTAGTCTTCACAAAGACCATTTTCTCAAAGTTTCATGTCTCCAGGATCTGCGTTTATATTTCAACAATCAGTCAGATTACCATTTTGTATGTATATATAGACAATGGTGCCGATTCTCTTGTTCACAAACTTAACTTTAGGTTAAATGCATCTTTCTCTTTCCATTTCATAAAGAAAAGGACAAAAGGTACATTTTAGTTTAATCCTGTCGTATTAGACAGCGTCTGAAGAAAATTGACGAACATTTAGACGCCATGTTTTTAAATCGCGTCTAAGTTATCTTTAACTAATATTTTATCTTCTGTTCTTTTCTTTAAGAAATGGAAAGAGATAGATGTACTTAACTTAAATTTAGTGAAGTTTGTGTACAAGAGAATTAGCGCCATTACATATAGGTTTCACATATAGAAGCACCAAAATTAATGTAACCAAGATTTTGTAAAACATGTTTTTTTTTAAAAAAGTGTCCATGGAGTTTTACTGCCTGTTCTTCTCCATAGAGATCTACGTTTTGAAACAGGTAATTAGAGTCACTTTTCTGACTGACCGACTGACTCTTTGACAATTCATACGTGCCTGTAAATGGTCTAAGTATAATAAATGCCTTAAATTTTGAATTTTGATATTTTGTTTATGCAGATAGAACAGGAGAGAACTTTCTTAAGGTCCTTCGTGAAACAATCAGGACGTATCATCATCTCTTTAGCCTTTTTCCCAAATATCTCAGTTTGGCTTCCAGTCTAATAGGATACACCTGCACACCAGTTATTTTAGGCATGAAACATCTGCATTCACCCTCTCCAAACCAGTTACATTATGAGTAAGGTAATTGTCTAATAATTTAACCAAGGGGTAGTTAGACTATTAGAAAATACAAGTATATATAGACTTGAAATAGTCAATCCTCGTTGAGCAGGCGCAGCGATCAATGTCATGTGTCCGGGGTTGCGAAATGTTTATAATAGTTACCGTGACCCCAGAACATATAGGGCAACAGAAGGAACATAAGTGGGTTTTAGTCAGTAAAAGTCTGACACGCCCTCCCGCCGCAACCAGGACGGGAGCAGTCATTTGATGATTTCCAACCCCCCAAAAAAAATGCCATGTGTAAGATGTATTTACCCTGTTCAGTTTTGAGCTTACTCTTATCTTAAGCCCACTCATTGTGAAGAGAGAATGATTTATTATTATTATTTAACGTCTTACGTTTCTCGGGTCCCTGGGGTCCCGGACCTTTGGAAGGCGTGCGAGGGGCCGAAGCCAACTCGTAGAGGCCCCTTGAGAATTTTATAAGAAATGAGACACTAACCGACGATTATCCCTATATGCACTATGCAGGTGCACCTAAGGACAACCCCCGGTTAGTGTGGGACTATTGCAGAACTTGGTAACAAACAAAAATTTTAAACTATGGGTTTGGGTTGTTGAGGTGGATTTGTTACCTAAGACTATTGAACGACTATGGCCCCTGCCTGATCAATGTATGTATACACGGATATAATGGCAGGGGGTGACTTGCACACTCAGTAAATGGGCCCTCGAAAACGGCCGCTAGCACATAGTGACGTAGCGACAAGGGGGCAACATATATCGAGGTGCTTGAGGAGTGGAGAGGTATTCCACGGCTATCAGGACAATCCCGGAAGTACGGTCAAGATCCCTACCAGCATCTTACTGGAACACTTCCTTCCCCCGAGCAGGTTTGCTCTTGCGATTCTCCACTCAAACCAGCCAATTAAGGCAAGAGTGAGGTGGGAGCCTTGTTCCTCGTCAGTGCTCACTGTGGCCGGCCAATGAAGGCAAGCCAGAGGTGAAAAACAAAGGGTCTCCCAGGAGGTCAGGTCCGTGGGGGTCGCTACTGCCCAACAGCTCGCCACAAGCTGCCCTGCGGGTTATTATTATTATTATTATTTACCCTGTAGTATGTACAACTAGAGGAATACCAGTCTGTTATGACTGGTTTTTCTCGGCTAGAACTTGTCAAATAGTTATTTTTTTTTGTGTGTTTTAGCAATTTTGCAGTGATAACTCCTTTATTAATGTTTTTATCGTATGTATGTAGGGTCTTTTAAAACAATATTTCATTTAATTTGAGTCCACTAAAGGTCTGAAACATAGAATTCCTGTATAATGCCTTTTCTATCTAACACAATCTCAAGTTAACCTCAGTTAGCTGTAGTTTGAACCTTTTATAGAATTCCCAGGCTGTAATAACAATATGCGCAAGAGTTAGAAACACGCAACGCTTAAGTAACTCAGACGTGAATTAAACATTGCGTTGTGACTACATTACCTCTTTCGGGTCATCTGGTAATAGTCGGTTTTATTCTTAAGAATTGACCATCACTTTATATTGAGTAAAAATGTCTTTAAAGTAACCCATACCTGTTAATGGTGGTGATTACGTTTCTGTCTCACTCGCTCGCTACAATGTGTGAGTGAAACGGAATGATTAGAGACTTTGCTTGGTCGCCATTTTTTATTCCTTTTTATTTACCTTTCAATGACCAAGCGACAGCCGGCTGTCGGGCTGCTATTATCTTTCTATTGTGTGTCGAATCTCGTGTGTTCGAAGTTTTAATCTTATATGATAAAATTGTAAACTGACTGATTCATATTCTTTATTGCACATAAAACAAAAATACAACTTTTTTAAGCAAACTAAAATAAAACTTATGTACAATGGCGAGCTTAACCCAGAAATGGGTTTTCTACCAGCAAACCAAAATGCTATAGAGAAATTTGCAGCGGTGGATGTGCTTATGTGCACAAATAAAACATAATTATTAACTCTTCTATAAATAATTACATACAATATACCTATTTATATACATATACATAAATGTACAATATTAAATACATAAATTAACATATACAACAATAAATAAATAAATATACATATATATCAATCTACAGACAGGAAATGTTTCCTAATTCCTTTCCTGAACACTTCTAAGGAAGGGCTATCTCGCAATGAATGATTGTTGATATATCAACGCACAGCCCAAACCGCTGGTCCTAGAGACATGAAACTTGGAAGGCTTGTTCTTTGTGAAGAGTAGGTATAAAAAAAGAAACGATTTTAAAAAAATGCATAACTCTTATGGAATAATAAGGGGATGGAAGTTCCACATTCAATTGCGGGTGAAAGCTAGTTATTTATATTATCCAAGGGTGTCATTCCCATACATTCATGTTATGTCATACAGACATGAGAAATAGGGATGACGATGACATAAAAAAAATGGCATTCTGTTTAGTCCGTCTTGTTAATCGGCCAAAAATACGGGACACGTATTTTTTGCTTGATCAAAATAATAAAAAAATACAAAGATAAAGAGCAACAAAGTTCCGGAATTTTTGTCCAGCAAAAATTGTATCAGATTGTGAGGTCACGTGCAACTTCAACGCATCATTTCTCGATTACGAGAAAAAAGAAAAAATACGTGCACAATTTTTTTTAGTAATTTCACTGACGGACTAATTACTTTTTTTCGTCGTCTCGCCTATTATCCTGTATCATTTTACTCTTAGGTTAAAATAAATAAACGTTAAGTTATTTCTAATTGCTAGATAAAAATAGATAAGTAGTGACCACTTTAGTCTAGAATTTCTGTCCTATTCTTTTCATCCGTGCCGGCTCTGGCACAAAAAAACATTGCTGTGTTCTTGTTTGAAAAGTGCCGGTGTAATTACAGACATATGTAACAATTTAGCTTTGTTTCTGTTATGGCAACACATCTGCAAGAACTCTAATGTTAAAGATATGTTGCTGTCACTTAACATCAGGTAGGCAGCCGGGCTCTAGTCTGCTATTACAATCGTGTCTCAATGATCGATTTTTGACGGGTAACGTCAAACTTTTGACACATTTCTCATACAAAAACTGTCAAAGTTGTCAAATATCCGGCCGATGACTGGTCATTGAGACACGATAGTAATAGGCTAGGGCTGCTTGCTTGTCATCTTCTCATCATCGTCTACCTAAAATTTTCCAATAACTGTTTGGGGTCGACGTCTAGCCTAATTGGATTTAGCTGGATGGCTTTTTGATGGTAGTCATAGGCAAACACATTAGTTTTTTCAGTAGTTTCCTTTATAAAACTTCGAACACACGTAATTCGAGACACAATAGGAAGACAATAGCAGCGCGACAGCCTGCTGTCGCTTGTACGTTAAAAGGTTCGAAAGTAGACCCTCGATTGTTGAAAATTCAATCTCTAACGGGGTATATTTTTAAACGAAATTAAGCATGAAAATGGCAATTAAAGCAGGAACAAGTTAGTCACATAAGACCGTCACAGTTTTCCTCAATCAAAGTCAACTTGAATAGTTAACTCCCGATCATATAAAATTTAAACAGCCTAAAGATATTATTACAAATTTTCAAATACCAATACCTAACCATGCTACTTAAGCAGCCAGCGAGTTCCGGCAGTGACGCGATGCGTCGGCGGCCGGTGGGCGTGGCCTTGACTGCGTGCGCGCATGGCGTCTCGACTCATTCCACTTCACTCGGTACTCGTAGAGAAGGGCAAGGGAACTGGAGAACTTAATTTTTTATTTAGGAAAGGAAAGGGGTAATTTATTATATTCGGGTAATTGTGCTTAGATACTGCCATCTTTACAGATTTAATTTAAATACCACTAAACACACTTTTTTTCAATCTATATAATTATACACGCGAAGACTTGTAATTGGCTTCCTGTCAACTAGGCAAAATCGTAATACTATTTTTTCTTTCAAAATTTCTAAGACACAACTCGGAGTCCAAAAACGTTTGCTGTTACTCGAGGATTTCATATTCATGGTTGTTGAGTTTAATATCTTATACACCACCCTTTATAACTCTATCGAAATATAAGTTTATGATTTTAAAACAAAAACTAAATCTAAAATAAGTTACACCTACATTGATTAAGAAATTGGTCCTTCGAGCCGGCATTACAACATTTCCTGATTTAACCTAAAAAACAAAAAAAACAGAGAAGCATACTTCCACCAGCATATGTCGTAACACGTTATCAATCGAACAAAAACATGAACGCCAGTCGATATTATGTTGTAACTATGAGATGAGCATGTGGGTGCATTGCACAACGTTAATCTTTAGAGTAATGCGACTAGATGAGCTAAGTAATATGGGTATATTATGTAAATTATATAGTTTTGTGTTCTGTGTGTGGTCTGGTAAAATACCATAGAAATATTTATATTGTGAATTGGTTAAATTTATTTATTTATTTGTAAGGCACACCAACAACTCGTTTACAAAATAGTAATAAGAATTTTGTTATACAATGATAGCGTTTAGCGTAAATATAATTCATATATTGGTTTGTGGTTAAAACACCCGCCTATCACGCAAGAGGTTGTGGTTTCAAATCCGGGAAAATACCAATGTGACTTTTTCAATTCCTATGTACTTTCTAAATTTCATCTTGGTCATCACTGATATCCCGTGCCTCAGAAAACACGTAAAGCCGTTGGTCGCGTTTTTTTTTTGTAAATTGGTCAACATTTTTATTAAATCGTGGAGGTTTGGGTAAAGGGTCCGCCTCTAATACAAGAGGTTGTTGTAATAAAGACTGCGCTCTCTTGATGAGAGAGAGAAGCAAAGATTTACAGGGTCCATCTATTCCATTTAAGTATATATGCTACATCCACTTTATAATTACGACGTGACTAGATGAGCTAAGTAAAATGAGTTTCTTATGTAAATTACGTCTGTGTTAGTGTGGTCTGGTAGATAATTAATTAATTAGTAATTGTAATTAAGCACTTGTAAGTGTTGTCGTGAAGTTGTGCAATGCTTCACACAAGTACTGATATAACTTCTTATTACTACACTTGTATTAGAAAAGGTGTTAATTAATCTCTCAAAGTTTAAATTTTACTTGTAGAAACCAATTGTATAAGGTCGGCTCCCGGTATAACCGGATTTAGCTTAGCCGTTGCCTGGCATGGAAGGACTGCCTATCAGACCTCCATTAGTTAATAGCTTGGTTAATAGCACCATACCCCTTGGTTACACTGATTTTGTAAGTTATTAAACGCTAAAATGTCAAGAGGACGAAGTGGTAGGCGTATGCTTGATTATATCTATACTATAAGCGAAGAAAAACATAGTGAGAAAAGTACTTATAACAATAAGATTGCATTATTCATGTATTTCTTTTGCTGTGCCCAACAGGATCCATAGTTGTAACTTTTTCAAATGTTTACCATCTAAGACTGTACATTGTGGAATGCAATAATCAATTGAGAATTGAGAAAAAATAAAAATAAATTTATTTATTTTTACTTCGTTTCAGTTTTACAAACAATATATAAAAAAAAAATATTTCCTTCGAATCTTTCTTTTTAGAGCTTTAAAACCAAATTTCTTAAGACCAATTTTACATCTACCATTAATACACAGTTATACCAATTTACAAGCAACCATTTTCAGCAGTGATTTACGGTTTACTCTTTTATAATTATAATTAATCGCAAACTCCATAAAAATCAATGTTATTGAACCTAACATTTATTATGACACCCAAAAACGAAAACCAATCGACGTTTTAATTATTTCTGATTACTTTTTGATTCATACTAACTTATATGGTACTTAACCATATTTAGAATTATATTAATCATTTTGTGTAGTGTTTAGCAACCTCCGCCCGCCTATTTTTATACAAACTTTTATCTCCTATTTTAGTCTCGTAGGGGTTGATGGGAATAGCCGACGTTGCTCAAAAGGTTGCTCAACTGAAGTGGGACTGGGCAGGACATGTCTGCCGCATGCCGGACAAACTGTGGGCTCAAGTAGCACAGAGTTGGAACCCTGAGACGGGAAGACGTGGTCGCGGCAGACCACGAAGGAGATGGCGGGACGAACTGGACGGATTTATGCCCAATTGGACCACAGATGGAAGGACTGGAGGGAGGCCTTTGCCCAGGAGTGGGACAAAACAGACTAATAAAAAAAAAGGGGGTCGATGAATTGTTACCTAACGCACTTCTATGTCATAAAAATAAAGAACTAACTTCAGCAGTACGCCAAAAATGCGAATGAAACCACCTATAAAATGTGTATAATTATGACATATTGCAAAAAGCTTAGCGTGGTAAACCTAGAAGTAACGATTTGCGAAAGATAATATAATATAGCATGTGTATAATCCGTATTAATATTATAAATGCGAAAGTAACTCTGTCTGTCTGTCTGTCTCTTCTTCACGACTAAACCACTGAACCGATTTGAATTAAATTTGGTACAGATATAGTCTGGGACCCGAGAAAGGACATAGGGTAGTTTTTATTCCGGAAATCTCCCGGGAACGGGAACTATTAACAACGCGGACCAAGTCGCATGCAATATCTAACTTGTAAAACTGGGTAACAAAACATCACGCTCAAACTCACAGAAAAAGAGCAGTAACCAAATGAAAACTTGAACATTTAACATCTTAAAGTAATTTATCCCGTTCTAGGGTATTTTTATTGGCATACATGATAGCACCCGCCTCATAAAAACGACAGTCACACACCAGTACAACGTACCAACACTTAAAATATCTTTATCAGCATATAAAACTCTTATTGCCACGCCATATCCCCTCTAATCACAGCGTGGGCAGCAGTGCTGGACCCTCCTACGTTTAGATTTCCATAAAAACACGAAGGACCTTGATGCAATGTCTTTGGGTACACTTCACTTCTATTTGTAAGGTTTTATAACCCTGTTTATAGTTTAGTAGGTGATAGTTGTGACGCTGCAATGGTTTTGAGGTTGTAAGCTTGACTAGTGAATATGGGATCATAACCCCACCCCAATAACGAACTCAAATAAAAAATAAATTAATATATAAATATGCTGGGACAACTCACACGCGATCATCTGATCCCAAGTTAAGCTCTGCTTAGAGCTTGTGTTATGGTTATCAGACAACTGATATACATACTTATATAATTTATAAATACATACATTATAGATAAATTACACCCAGACACAGAACAAACAATCATGCTCATCACACAAAGTTTGTTCTGGGTGGGAATCGAACCCACAACCTCCGGCTTAGCAGTCAGGGCTACTAACCACTACACCAACAGGCCCGTCATAAAAGATGGGACAGTTTAAAAAAGAGGCAATAATCTGGGACAGAAAACCGGGAAACATTGGACAAACAGACCGATAAAAGAATAATTCTATAAGAGTTACTTTTTTTCATTCGGACGTATGAATCCCAAAATATAAAAAGAAAGATAAAGTCGATTTAAAACTCCCACACCCATTTAAGACTCGCACACGTAGATTTCAATATGACCTCCAAACAATGTAAAAACGCCGATAAAATCACGTTTTTGAATTTTACTATTAAATTTAACAGTATTTATTTTTAGTTCGTTTAAGTTGCCAGAGAAATACATTTATGCCCTTACTAATAATCACTGTGTAAAGTTATGCAATGAATAAAGCCTGTGTAACCATACATTTTTTGACGTATAAACCTGTCATAACTTTATGCAGCGTTTATTAGTAAGGCGCTTAATGTGTAAATATTACCTACCAATTACTGGTCCGACAGACATAGATAATATAGGCTGAGTTTGAAGTTCCGCCCTCCAGCCAAAACCACAATAAACACAAGATCAAAAGGGCCATAAGACCAATAAGAACCGAAAGACCAAATTGTCCAAATCTCTTCTGACGACAACATTATTTTATACGAAGAAACAAAATCTTAATAAATGAATGTCACCATATTACGCCACACATGTATAATGCGCGAATCTTGATTCTCTTAAAATGGCGGACACGTTTACTTAACCACCTTGCCGAGTTCGGACACAACGACTATTAATTCCGTTTTAAATATTACTCAACTTAATAAATCCGCCATTTATAGATGAGAATATTTATTGAAACTGTCTGTGGATAGATCAGCGTCTTTATTCTTGGAAATTGTGTTTTATTGGTGGAGGGTAACGGTGCAATTTTGGATGCAAGTGTTGATAATACTGCTGCCCAAGCTCTAGTGCTATTGATAACGAACAAAACACAAGAGGGCTACCTCCTCTTTGATTCTCCTCCTCCAAGATTCATGCGGTCATATCACCCAGTCAGTTAGTTTATCATTTAATTTTGTTTCCAGGTGAATGTGGGTAAAGGCTGGGACACTCGATTATATGTTCTTTGCTGTAGGACAGAGGAACTCCTATCTCAATCACACATTTGTTATTACCAGTTGTGCAACAGTTGACAATAGTGTTTCCTAGCCAAGTTTGCTAAAGAGGTCTATTTATCTTAGCTTAAATATTAGTAAAGAGTGAAGATCATTCGCGAATGTGGGCGTTTGTGTTGCGCAAACGCACCTGTTGGTGCCCTTGTGCGACCAAACTGAGGCCTGCAGGGGCATCTCATACGGGCCATTGAGTAATTATGACAATATTTCGAAAGTTTACGTGAAGATTATGAATCGTGATTATGATTGGGCGTATTTTAGGGTTTGGACTGGTTTAGACGTTCGTTTTTCGTATCGTCTAAAATATCGTACATATGCGAGAAAAAGGTTATGAGATCGATGTCAACTTTTAAAAATATGTTTAAGGGTTTCAGGCCGGGGTTGCGGAATGTTTATAATAGTTACCGCGGCCCCGGAACATAAAGGGCAACCGAAGGAACATGAGTGGGTTTTAGTCAGTAAAAGTCTGACACGCCCTCCCGCCGTACCCAGGACGGGAGACGTCATTTGATGATTTCCCACTCCCAAAAAAAAAATGTTTTCAGCGATTTGTGTTGATTTAAAATCCACATTGATAAACATCGGAGTTGGATATCATTTTGAATGCATTTTACAGACTTCCGACCTCTCCGGACAACAAATGAAATTCATTGTGCCAAAATAGGGTAAAGGCTTAGTCAAGAGCGAATATAGACAGGATCGAGGTAGAATAATGGGAGGGAGTTAGAGGGGGGTGTTGGTCCCACAGGGTGTTGGTAAATCAATACATCGAAATAGGTTTTATAATCAGAATTCGAATTACAATTAACCCCTATACTAGACTTAACACCTGTTTAAAAGGTTGAATTTCGGCTACATGAACTATAAGAATTAAAAAACTATATTGTCCTGAACTGAAGGCAGTCAACTCTGCATTACTATCAAACTGCTCTTTGTCTCTTTTCAACACGCAGACGTTTTGAAAAGAATAAAAGCCGCAAATTATACTCTGAAAATACATTTCAATAACTGAAGTTACTCTCCTACCTTTTTATGCGCAAAAGACCATTTTCTAAATTTAAATTCCGTACTCAATTAATAAGCTACAATTATATAACCCGCCTACAACATAATTATCATTGCAAATATGATTGAAAAACCTCACGTTATTGCAAAATAAACCTTATGCCTTTCCGTTAAAGTTTCCCTCAAATACCAAGTTAAGTGTCCACTTTGGTCATCGTAAATTGGACTCAATGGCCTTAAAGATAGGGGTGACGTGTGATGTATTGGTGTCGTGGTCGACTCGTCCTCGGGCCGAGGTCGGATGTAATCGCCTCTTCTTCTTACTTATTAATATAAAGAGCATCGGATATGAAGTCATAGTTATATATAACTAGTTATTCTATGTAGTTTCACTACATAATATATAACTGGTGCCGATTCTCTTGTGCACAAACTAACGTAAATTTAAGTTAAGTGCATCTTTCTCTTTCCATTTCTTAAAGAAAAGGACAGAAGATACATTTTAGTTTAATCCTGTCAAATTAGACAGCGCCTGATGAAAATTGACGTATATTTAGACGCCATGTTTTTAAAAAGCGTCTAAATTATCTATGGAGTGTCTAAATTTGACAGGACTTAACTAATATTTGATCTTCTGTCTTTTTCTTAATTAAACGGAAAGAGAAAGATGCACTTAACTTAAATTTACGTTAGTTTGTGCACAAGAGAATCGGCACCATTGTCTGTCTAAAACTATGTATGCTTGGAGCTTTAAAACTACGCAACGGATTTTGATGCGTTTTTAACGTGATTCAAGAGGAAGTTTTATATATCCTACTAATATAATAAGTGTAAAAGTTCGTATTTGTGTGTGTGGATGTTTATACTCTTTCACGCAAAAACTACTGAACGAATTTTGATAAAAATTTACAGTCAAATCTCTTATATATCAAAATAAAATATAGGCTACATATCGTCACGCTGTGACCTACGGGAGCAGTAAACGTAACGCGATTAAAACCGCGGGGGACAGCTAGTATGTAATATTATAGTAGCAAAAAGTTTTAATTTTCAAAGATTTGGAACGGGTTGTTAGTAAAACATATTCTTCTTACAACCCTGATGTTCTTTCCTGATTAATTTCGTTGCGGGGTCTAAGAGAGTTGATGAGTTTCTCCGAGACTCGTCGAGCTTCATTGCTCGGCGCTTTTCTGGTGAACTCTGTTGTTGATTCTGGCTTTCAAAAGTTGCTATGGTTGGGAATAGAATGGCGGGATTGTCACAAAGAAAAAACAGTTTACACAGTTGTAAGTTTGTAAGACACTTAGTTTTTGCACTAATAATGATCTTTTAGGTAGTAAGTTATTAAGCCAATTATCGACTAGTTTTTTTAAATATTTTTATTGTTTTTCATTTTAAACTCGAAAGCTTTTACAAGACACCGTACAAATATATAAAAACCCAAAAGTAGAGTAGTGTAGGGCTCACTGCATTAACCTTTCGAAGACTAAGCAACAGCCGGCTGTCGGGCTGCTATTGTCTTTTTAATGTGTCTCGAATCACGTGCGTTCGAAGGTTTAATCAACCCAAAAACCCACATTAATCAACCCAAATTTCCATTTATTAACCCAAAAAAGCCAACTCAATCAGACCTCAAAACCCTATATAAGGAAACCCATTGACAAACACCTCTACATATTGACAGATGACGATGGCATTCTGCAGTGTAGGTCGTGCCTACTGCGCGCATGATGTCATCGTATGACGTCACACTCGTAACGAAGCCTGCGCACGAGTCGCGCTGGAGGTTGTGTTTATGAGAAAATCTTTGATACTGTGGCCATATTGGTGATGGTACGCTTTTTTAAGGTTCCGTACCTCGAAAGGTAATAACGGAACCCTTATAGTATCTCTTTGTTGTCCGTCCGTCCAGGCCGTCCGTGCGTCTGTCAGGACCCTTTTTCTCAGAAACGCGTCGAGATATCAAGCTGAAATTAATATTAATATCACATACTCAGGCCTGCTATCTCTCAAAGAAGTGAAAAAAACATTTTTTTTAATCTACGCTATAAAAAGGTACGGCTGTTTATATTGCATATTTAGACATGCAAGGGAATCAAAACCTATAGGGTACTTTCCATTGACCTAGAATCAAGAAATTTGGCAAGAAGCAAGGTCATGTAGCACAAGTAAAGGAAAAACTCCGAAAACCGTAAACTATTTATTTCACAAAAAAAAACAAATTAGAGAACCCTCGTTGCGTGAGTCCATCGAATGGTCGAATAACGAAAATGGTGGAAATCATCGAATGGCTTTGGGCTGAGCAAAAGGGAGTGTCAGACTTCTACTGACTAAAACCCACCCGTGTTCCTTCTTAGCCCTTTGTATCCGGGGCCGCAGTATCTCTTTCGAACAACCCGCAGCCCCGGGGTGCTGATACCCTTGTTCACAAACTTAACTAAATTTAAGTATAGTGCATCCTTTTCTTTCCATTTCTTAAAGAAAAGGACAGATGATACATATTCGTTTAGTCCTGTCAAATTAGTTGGCCCCTGAAGAAAATTGCGTATTTTTAGTCGCCATGTTTTTAATTGCGTCTAAATTATTTATGGAGTGTCTAAATTTGACAGAACTTAACTAAAATTTTATCTTATGTTCTTTTCTTAATGAAATGGAAAAACAAAGATGCATTTAATTTAGGTTAGTTTGTAAATAAGAGAACCCGCACCATTGTGTATTTTTTTAAAAGATAAAAAGTCGTTTTAATCGTTTAGTTTGCGATAGAGTAGGGTATCGTACTTAGTTTTATTTGAATTATTTTTAAGTTGATTAATTTTTAATTGAAACATCCATTGAATTAGACCAAGAAAAGAGTATCTAATGATTCTTTACAGTCTTATTTGTTTATTTCTTATTTCCTTAGGGAAAATTGTTTATCACGTCTAAATTTTTTTGTGAAAATATCTGCCACAACTGACAGTCATTCTATAAAGATACTACAATAAAATATCTCAAACATAATAAACCAATAATTCAATCACTTATTCATCCTTTTACGGATAAAATACGTGATCGTGAGTAAGTAAAGCTTCAATACAAAATTGCACATACCCATACTTGTGAAAATAATAGGCCAATAGTTTGTCCAACTTAATTCAAATTGAACCAACCTTCGCTTTAGTTCGTATATATTGACATAAACAGTGCATAGAAATGTCAAAATCTGTTTTGTTTGCGATTTTGATTGATGAAGTCTTGATGAACATGTAATCATGAAGTAATGAGATTTACTGGAAGATATGCACATGAATATAATCCATACTAACATTATAAATGCGTAAATATCTTTGTCTGTCTGTCTGCCCCGCTTTCACGTCAAAACTACACAACCGATTTACATGAAATTTGGTACGGGTATAGTCCATATCCTGAGAAAGGAAGGTTTTTATCCCAAAAATCCCACGGGAACGGGAACTACGTGGGTAAAACTGCGGAGGACAGCTAGTATTAAATATCTTGGGAAAACTTATCCACGGCCATCTGACCCCAAACTACTGCCTAGTTTGGGGTCTGACGGCCGTCTGTACTTTGGTGACCAGACAAGAGAGATGATTTGGTGAGATTTTTCTAAACTTTAGAAAAACATAAATATCATTTGTTCATTAACTTAAACTTTCTAAGTTGATTTTTGACATCACTGACATCTATGAATGAAAACATCGTGAGGAAATCTGAACTAAAAGGTAATAAATGCAAAATGATGTCGAAACTTCTATTTCTTATTTCATCCCTTTGTGGTTGGAATTTCCAAAAATACTTTCTAAGTGGCTACTCACTTTTTCCAAGGGTTATGTCTCTATATCAACAGACAGTCAGCTTACTATTTAATTAAATTATATAGATTCGTAAACATACTTAATAAAAGCTATAAAACTCTACCTACTACGGATTATGAGATAGCCCGCTTACAAACAGACGGACGGACATTGGAGGCATACTAATAGAGTCCCATTGGCGCCCATAGAGCAAAAAACCCTGAAAATATGACAAACAAACACACCCATTAACTTTAATATCACTGCAAATTAACAAAACGACAACCAGAAATAATTTACGCCATTACAAAACCAGGAAAAACTATTGAAACAACATCTTCAAAGTCACTATATTATGTCATATTTTACAATGTAACGCTAAGTAAGACAATGTCTGTCTGTCTGTTCGTGATGTTATGTAAGCATATTGACAAGTATTGAAGGCTGCTGTGATTCAGAATTGCGACCTTAGTTTTATGACACCCACTAGGTTTATTTTGATGTGGGATAGCTCACAAAAAGAAAATCATAATACCTCTTAGTATTATTTATCATATTATTTTTCTTGTTTTTATTTATTTTAAGTTCATAAGTTCTTGTAATGTTATTTCGTTCGTTCTTAGCTTCGTGTGCGCGCAGATGTGTTGTTACATGTTACCTCAACAGTCAGGGGATACTGAGATATACCCCTTGCTGCTATAAATGGTAAAAATGATATTGAAATATAACACTTTTGAACGTCTGTGATGTCTTTTGGAAGAAAAAGAAGGTTGAGGTTGATATTGACGTTGATGATGTGTAAGAAAAAAAAATCTAAAAAAAACAACTCTGAGGTTAAAGTCTAAGTGAAATCTTTCCAAAAAATCTGCGTACTTGGGTAATAGTAATATCATGTAGGAGGACAAACAGTGTAATGAAATGTAGTTGTTTATTATGCAAGTGGTATATTAAAAACACTTGTTCACGTATTTTTTTAATACTAGCTGCAATAACAATTTCCTAACTGACAATCTCTGAGAAGAAATCCCGATACTGAACTGAGATCTCTTCTAAAAGCCAAACTTTTCATGCTACAAAAAGTTAAAAATTTCGTTAAACTAATCTCCCAGGCAGTACAGATTGAGACTAGCCTTTTCAAGAAAGTGCTTTAAGCAATTTCGATAAGCTAGCTTGCCTCAACAAGCATGAGTGGCCAAGATCGTATGATATATTAATAATTCATTCGCTCCAGTGTATGTATTCTATTTTAGTTCTATTTTAAAGCAGCAGAAAGCTCTTTGTGACGAAGCTCGTCTGGAAAAGCATTTTTTTTTGGTGGATAGGAAATCATCAAATGACTTCTCCCGCCCTACGTGTCAGATTTTTACTGACCAAGACCCACCCGTGTTCCTTCGGTTGCCCTTAATGTTCCGAGACCGCGGTAACTATTAGAAGTATTCCGTAACCCCGGCAGGGTCTGGAAAAGCATTACCACCGTATTTACCTATTTTTGGCGTAAACCAGCTTAACAGTGATCCAGTTTGAAGGGTATGTATGTGTAATTACAGGCACATAAGACATAATATAGTCCTTTTCACTAAAATGGCAGACATCTATAGGCAGCGGTAACTAATTTTCACTTAAGCCCTTGTCTCAAGTCTGCTATTGCAATCGTGTCTCAATGACCAATCATTGACCGAATATTTGACAACTAACAATTTTTGTGTGGGAAATATGTCAAAAGTTTGACGTTTTACGTCAAAAATCGTTCGTTGAACCTCTACTGAAATAGCTGACTTGAGCCCGAAGTAGGCCGTCAATTTGTTTGTTATCCCATGGCATACAAAAAATAAACAAATGTTATATCATCCACATAGGCATCCTAAATGACATATATCATCATCTTATTAACACAACATACATACATATCTGTGAAACATTACATAAGTTCCTAAGGTAACAATTGACACGTTTCTTAAGGTCGTCAGTCGGAGGTCAAACTCTGAACCAACCAGCGCACAATGAGCCTTCTGTTGCCAAACATTAGTGTGTAGAATTATGATTAGATTTTTAATAGATGCGTGAAACCTTGAGTTGTGGCGAAGTCAAGATATCTTCCGCGTTTTAACGATTCTCTGAATTTATGGTAATCCTAAAAGAGATGCTTAATGTATTGATTGAAAAAGCCATTTATACTGAATTAATTAATTAATTAACGTATATACTTTTGATGTTGTAACACTTTTATTATACACTAAAACTGTGTTAAATTATCTACATAGTCATGTAAAAAAAATATTGTAAGTTTTAGCTCAACAATCCTTTTTTTTTGGTGAGTAGGAAATCATCAAATGGCTACTCCCGTCCTGGTAGCGGCGGGAGGGCGTGTCAGACTTTTACTGACTAAAACCCAATCATGTTCCGTCGATTGCCCTTTATGTTCTGGGGTCACGGTAACTATTATAAACATTTCGCAACCAGCTCAACAATCCTGCAAAAATGGTGAAGCTTTGTCATGTATGCACCTATGTAGGAACAATAAATGTAAAAATACAGCTTATACATCAAATCAACACATAGAATACAATTTATTAATGTACTACGCAAGCAAATCTGTGGGCAGAAGCTTGTCTTATCAATTATCATAGAGACTTTATGCTTTGTCACTCGATTATATTTATATAGATATTACGCAATTTTACTTCAAGTTATATTTTCCTTTCTCCTGCATTTATTTTAATAGTTTTAAAGAATTGAATTGTTATATTTCTAGCCTTTTGAAGAGCGATTGTTAGTCTTTTTGACTTCTGACTTCCCATACCGATGGTCACAGATCCAATGATAACCAGAGGACCAATGATTTTACACGCTGTTCAAGGCAAGAGGGAGGTATGACTCCCTTTTGCCTTGAACACAATTTTCTTAATATTAATGTAATAAACTTTTATTATTACTACCTAGTAATAATTCCAGTACATAATAATATAATAAAACGTACAGTACACGACATTTTATGTTTGTATTTCACAAAGGAATGATTCTGCCATCTAATCGTAAAAGTTTAATAGTTTGTAACTGGTCATATATTTATGAGTTTCCTTTCTCTTATCCTTATTTTCAATGGTTATAAAGAATTGTACTGTGTGGAAATTGCGTAAATAAAAACATCTGTATGTTTCGAACTCCCATCCACTATTTTATCCCTAAGGGGTCGAATTTCCAAAAAATAGTAAGTAGTGGACATCTACTCCTAACAAAGAACACACCCTCCAAGTTTCATATCTCTAGGACCAGCGGTTTGGGCTGTGCGTTGATATATGAACAAAAAGTCAGTTTACCATTTTTTAAATAAGAAAGACTAGCTGTCCCCCGCGGTTTCACCATCGGTCCATATCTTTGCTTAAATGGTATTTTTATTTTACCGCTATGTGTGTGTTTGTCTATATGTTTGTCTTCCTGTCAGTGGCACCATAGCTCTCAATTTCGATGCTGTTTTTTGACTTGGATGTAAGTTATTAAGCAATAGCTCGTTAGATATGTTTTATAAAAATGGAATTTATAAGACGTTTCGAAGGTATCAACTTTTTTATTTTCTGGCAACGCGAACTTAACTTTGGAGGCGGAGGTTTTTTATTGTTTACTAGCTTTTGCCCGCGACTTCGTTCCCGAGAGAATTCCGGGATGAAAACTATCCTATGTCCTTTCTCGGGTCCCAGACTATATCTGTACCAAATTTCATTCAAATCGGTTCAGTGGTTTAGGCGTGAAGAAGAGACAGACAGAAAGACAGACAGACAGATTTACTTTCGCATTTATAATATTAGTAATTAGTATGGATTTACACTTTTAACTTTTCAACGACCAATCGACAGCCGGCTGTCGGGTTGCTATTGTCTTTCTATTGTGTCTCAAATCACGTGTGTTCAAAGGATTAACAGTAATTGTTTTGACCCTCATAACCTAAAAATTGCCATCACAAATCGAAAACCAACCCAAATATGAAGATAGGCGTAACGTTACACCCAAACTATTTTTCCTAATTAAAATCCTTTACTAATTAGCGAGAATTTTCACTAGAAACTTAATGAATATTATTATTTAGCACGGTATGTTTTAATTGGTCTGGTTACAAGTTTTTCCTTCCTCGGTTAAACTTTCGATTTCATTTCCGTTTTTATAGGACTCTGAGAAACTATTTTAAGATTTTATTACTTACGGTTTAGTGTGTAAAAGATTACGTAATAGTTGAGAATAAATAATTGTATGTTAATTGCAAAATTCCTCTAATTGACACGGTCAAAAAAACAGTTATTTAAAAAAATCGCTTTTGTGTCCTATTTGTTAGTGCCCCATTTATTAATTTTGACGTTATGAGGTTTTAACCGATGGTCATAATTTGAATCCAAATCTAATAATTCATAGATTCTCTGTCAGATATGGTTTAGAGCAAAATTCTTGATTTTTGCGTCTACTCCGCGACAGTTTTTTTGTACTTAAATATACGTACAATAACATCCAGATTTTTTAAGTTGTTCTCTCTCTAGCTTTGTTATGTCCAGAATTTAATACGTTGTGTCGACTTCCAAACCAGAAGCTGTAAATATGTTATTAAAATATTACTCCACGATTTAAAATTTTTGTTATCTATTGATTTTAAAAGAGTGTCCATGGAGTTTCTTGCTCGCTCTTCTCCATGTGATCTACTGTTTGGAACGAGCAACTAGCTTCAATTTTCTGACAGACTGGCACCTTGACGATTCGAAAGTACCTGTAAATGGTTTATTTGAATAAAATAGTTTCGAGTTTGAGTATATAATAAAATCCCACATACTTCATTGATCTGATTCATCGTCCATTTATTCACGGAACAACCTCGATACCGCCCACTTGAGACAAATAACAGTACACTACTTTTTATCTACAAGGTCGGCTAAACCGCCATTTTCGCATTCTGTCTATGGAAACCACCTTATCCTTTGCCGATCGAAAACATTCATCACACTCTTATCTTAAAAGATCTAAGGTTTAATATCAAATGAGTTTGTGTTGATTGGTGTAAAATATAAGTTGGTATTTTAGAAATGGTTTCACACTGGCCGAAAATGCCATTGTGATATGGGAATATTATGAAATTGACGTTTTGTAATAAGAGCTAATTTTAAAAACTCTTTGCAGACGTCTAGCTTATGTTACATGATAAATTATATAATTTTTCTATCTACCGATATAGTATGTGTGATTGTTTTTGTAAATGATTCTATTGTTTGGAGTGTTTCGCTTTATATGTATTGGGCTACTTTCGTGAAGTTTCGTCATAGGTCAGACAAGCTAGATTGTTTGCAGTGGATTCTCTCGGTACGCATGTCTTAGCGCAAATAGGCGAGACGACGAAAAAAAAGTAATTAATCCGTCATTGACGGGCCTCTTGGTGTAGTGGTTAGTAGCCCTGACTGCTAAGCCGGAGGTCGTGGGTTCGATTCCCACCCAGAATAAACTTTGTGTGATGAGCATGATTGTTTGTTCTGTGTCTGGGTGTAATTTATCTATAATATGTATGTATTTATAAATTATATAAGTATGTATATCAGTTGTCTGGTTACTATAACACAAGCTCTAAGCAGAGCTTAACTTGGGATCAGATGACCGTGTGTGAGTTGTCCCAGCATATTTATTTATTATTATTGAGATTATTAAAAAATTTTGGACACGTATTCTTTCTTTTTTCTCGTGAACGAATATTACGACGATACAGTGCAGTGCGTTGAAGTTGTGCGTGACGTCACGATCAGATGCAATTTTTGCATTACGGTGACGTCAAAAGCCCCCACTTGCACTCCAGAACTTTGTTGCTCTTTATCTGTGTATTTTTTTATTAATTTGATCAAGTAAAAAATACGTGTCCCGTATTTTTGGCCGATCTACAAGACGGACTAAACAGAATTCCATTTTTTTTATATTGTCTTTATCCCTATTGTAAATGCCAAAATTTGTGAGTATAGGTGGATGGTTGAAAGAATTTAGTTGAAAATTTTAGCATATTATCTTATTATATGCGGGGTGTATCTTCCTATCCCGTAGCTGGGCAGTGAACATCTGATAGAGTCACTCCATGTAAGATACCGCTTAAAATAGATCCAGTTAGGCTGGAAGCCAACCCTCATATTATGATAGGGAAAAGGATAGAAAGAAAAGCACAGTTAAAAAAAAAAAAAAAAAGTAAACAAATAACCAAAATTGAAAAACATAAATGAATAAAATAAATGAATTAGAAATTGCTTTCTCAATTGATTTTAGTACTTACTAGGCAATACGCCTTAACCAAAAGCGATATTTGTGAAAGAAAACATCGCAAAGAAACCCTGATAAAATATTAGTACAAATATTTCGAAGAACACGATTGCGGTTGGCTTCCAAGTTTTCGGTTAAACAGAAAATTGATCATCATCGTCGACCATTACGTCATATTGAGAAACTGGTTTTCCCATTCAAATACGATGAGAACATACATACGTAACTATTCCGGTATATATCAATGTATGCTTATTTGAAAGGTCAAATCTTCAAACACATTCGAGACACAATCGAAAAACAACAGCAGCGCGACAGCCGGCTGTCGCTTTGTCGTTAAACAGACTCTTTATACGTCCAACTTATTTGTACTCGGTGGCTTATATAGTGGTCAAAATCTGTACAAGCTTAAGCTTAACATCGCAAAGTAAATTACTAATTGAAAAATCCTGCTCCCGAAGATATTAAAATCCTTGACGTTAGCTAACAATAGTATTGATAACTTTGAAATACCTGAACCATCCTACTTTGACATGTAATTGTATGTGTGCGTTAATGTACCGTTTTTGAAAATAGAATGTCGTATAAGTAACCTGGCTACACTTTTTTACTTATAATATTACTAGCTTTTGCCCGCGGCTTCGCTCGCGCTAAAAAGAGACAAAAAGTAGCCTATGTTTCTCTCCATCCCTTCAACTATATCCACTTAAAAAATCACGTCAATTCGTCGCTCCGTTTTGCCGTGAAAGAAAGACAAACATACAGACAGACACACTTTCCCATTTATAATATTAGTATGGATTGATTAGTAGGATATAAGTAGGATATACCAGCAGATACAAAACACTCTATCATTACGACAGGTCTATATTCTATGCTAAATCAACTGATGTGCATCGATATTGACCTTGCCCACCTGTCAGGCACTCATGCGCATAGTCAGACATATTGCTTAGCGTGACGCCTGACCGATGCAAATGTCAGGGATTTTGATTGGTTGACTCAATTAATCAGGTTTGATTAGTTGGTGTGCTGGGGTAATTTATTGTGTTAAAAACGTATAGGTAGGTAGTTTATCAGTATATAGTATAAAATTAATTTTCTTCTGTGATTAAATCCGGATTTTGGTGCGGTTTTTTTAATAGATGATTCAGATGGAAGGACTAATTTGTGTATAAAACATATTGCTTAATGAACTGTGCAAAGTTCTTGTTTTGAATTTGGTAAATAAAGAAGTTTTTTTTACATACATAAAGTGCCCGTGCGATACTGAGGTGGGTCGCTAGTTCATAACATAATACACAATACAATGTTTTATCTCTAGCGCAAAGTACCTGAACTACTCCAAAATTGGAATAAGTTACTCTTCATAAAATAAACTATCTACCAGTAAAAGTCCCGTCAAAATCAGTCTGGTTGTTTTTGAGATTTCCTATAACACAAAAAAAAAACTATAATTTTGGTATAAGTATCATGTAAATATTTGCACCCAAATTGGTTACAACAAAATGACAAAAAGGTTGAATTTTGATATTATACACAGACGCTTTAGTTTTATTTATTTGTGTAAACAATATGTCCGTAACATTGATTAAGCAATTGCTAGAAGCGCAATCTTAGAAAAACCTTCTTGATCCGATGACGCTACTCCAAATACCTTGATTAGTAAGCAAGGAAGTTGTAAAAAGTATCAAAACCTGTTCAAAATCTTCCCTGAAGGCATGACTGTTTCAAGGTGTACTGTCACAAGTATGTCAATGTCATATGCATAGGTATGTTATCCTTTCGATCTATTTCTTTGAGAATGGCTTTATTAAGCCTAATCTTGATAATGTCAAAGATAGGTTGTATTGTATACTGTAGATTTTTGCTACAGTCGGCGCCTGTTTCACATTTTTCTGATAAATTCTGATTAAAAATTAATATGGCAGATTATTTCATACAAAATCTGTTCCTTTTTTAGGGTTCCGTAGTCAACTAGGAACCCTTATAGTTTCGCCATGTCTGTCCGTCCGTCCTCGCTTAATCTCTGTAACCGTTAGCACTAGACAGCTGAAATTTGGTACCAATATGTATATAAATCACGCCGACAAAGTGCAAAAATAAAAATTGGAAAAAAACGTTTTATTAGGGTAGCCCCCCTATATGTAAATAGGAAAGTGGTTTTTTTTTATTACAACCCTGACGTGTGATATATTGTTGGATAGGTATTTAAAAATGAATAGGGGTTTACTAAAATCATTTTTTGATAATGTCAATAATTTCGGAAATAATCGCTCCAAAAGGAAAAATCAGAGCGTCCCCCCCCCCTCTAACTTTTGACCCGTAGGTTTAAAAAATATGAAAAAAAACTGGAAAGTTGAGCTTTATAAGTACTTTCTAGGAAAATTATTTTGAACTTGATAGAAAGAACAGTTTTTGTACAAAAAAGACAAAAAGGTTGTACAAAATAATTTTTGCGTACTTAGTATGGCAACGTAACAAATAGCCTTTTTTTAAACTTATAAGTAGGTACACTTATTGTGACGGACGGGAAACTACGGAACCCTACATTGAGCGTGGCCCGACACGCTCTTGGCCGGTTTTTTATTTTATTTTGTAGACTTTTCCGAGGTTGTGGAACAGGCCTTAGATGATCTAAATATATCAATAAAACTACATTCAATTGTTTTTATTATTATTCCGTAACTACGGGACTTGTTTTTCTCTTTTTAAAAATATTAAAAAAAAACAATGACACTTGATTTCAAGCTTGGCAAAGCCTGCGCTATGGTAACCAGACGTCAGATATACATACTAATAAAATTTATAAATACATCTATATATACATATAAAAAATGGTAAACTGTCTGACTGTCTTATTGATTGCTGATATATACATATGTATATCAATGCACAGCCCAAACCGCTGGTACTAGAGACCTGGAAAATGGAAGGTTTGTTCTTTGTGAGGAGTAAGTATTCTATACTACTAAGAAATTATTTTGGTAATTCTATCCCTTAAGGTTTGGAAGTTTGACATCCACGCGGGCAAAATACAAGCAAAAGCTAGTACTTACAACAGATAAATTACACCCAGACACAGAACAAATAATCACGCTCATCACAGTTTGTCCTGGAAAATGAACCCAACCAAGGGTCACTAACCACTAGACCAACTGGCCAAACATGGTCAGTTTTTTGCCCCCATCTAACAAGAGTGACCAGACCACAATGATACGTTATCATGCCTTTAGAAGATCGTCCATAACCGGCGCATGCACATAACGGGGCGTGGCTTCGCTGTCCCGTTACATTTCAAACGTGGACCATTGAGTAATGAGTGTGATGTTTATTTTTTATATTATGATGCGAGGTGGTTGGTGTTCGAACCCGTTTCGAGATTTGATGTTTAGACCTATCTAAACATCAAATCTAACACAGAATACACACTCCAGTTAGACCCTAGTCTAACTGGAGTGTGTATTCTGTATTGCAATATAAGTTTTATCGATTTCTATGGTTTCGTAACCGAAACTTTTATAGGATCTAGGTGCCCACCGCGTTACGTTATGTTTTTGATAACTGCTCCGCCTTCCGTAGTAAAAATTATTCGGATGTATAAGCTATATTACTGCAAAGTTTCATCAAAATCTGTTCTGTAGTTTTTGCATTAAAGAGTAACAAACATCTACCCATACAAACATTCGTGTGTCTGTCGATCTATCCGAGGTCTCCTTAACCTTTTTTCCCAATTATGTTGGAGTCCGCTTCAAGCCTAACTGGATTCAGCTGTATACCAGTGTTTAACGTGAAGCGACTGCCTATCAGACCTCCACAACCCAGTATTGGCACGGTATGCTCTGTTGAACTGGTAAGCACGTAAAAACCGTTGGTTTTGGCTGTCATTCAAAGAGCTTTGACAGTCGTTACGGGTAGTCAGATGCCAGAAAGTTTGACCGGTTTAACCAAGGGATCTCATGTAGCCCAATAACTGGGTTGTGATAGGCAGTTGCTTGACGTAAAACATACTCCTGAATACGGTTAGGCTGGAAGTGGATCCTAACAAAGTTGGGAAACAAGGCTAGGAAGATGATGATGGTAGTACATTCTCTGTCAAAATTGGTAATCAGAATGACTTGGTTTCAAAATTATACAAAAAATTAGAATTACGTATCTTTTTGAAACAAAATTTTGAATAATATTTGATGAGCGATATGCTAATCAAACAATTCGTGATACAATCTATTAAACATTTAGTTCCGGTTACAATCACAAGTTATGTAGTCATTTTATTTAAATTACTAGCTGTGCCTCGCGGTTTTATTCACATTTTGTGGTCTACTGTAGGTCGTACCGTGATATTACTTAGACTATTACTATAATCATCATTGATCATTTTTCTAGCCTTTTTCCCATCTATGTTAGGGTACCGCGTAGACGGCGCGTTTTGTTCCACGCGCGCCTCAAAGAGAAGGAGTCAGCACAGGAAGGGGCCCAACAGGGCCAACGCCTGCCGGGGTTGCGGAATGTTTAGAGTGGTTACCGTGACCCTGGAACATAAAGGGCAATCGAAGGAACATGAGTGGGTTTTAGTCAGTAAGAGTCTGACACGCCCTCCCGTCGCACCCAGGACGGGAGCAGTCATTGGATGATTTCCCACTCACCAAAAAAAAAAAAAAAACTATGTTAGGGTCAGGCTTCCAGTCCCGGCGGCGGCGTTGCGGAATAGTTCTAATAGTTACCGCGGCCCCGGAATATAAGTTTAGGGGCCGCGGTAATGTTCCGAAGGAATATGGGTGAGTTTTAGTCAGTAAAAGCCTGACACGCCCCACTCAAAGCGGGAGAAGTCATTTGATGACTTCCTGTGAGTTCCTGTGATGAGTCTAACCGAATCCAGCAATGTTTTACACAGAGTGGCTACCTATCAGACCTCCACAACCCACTGGCTTTTGAGATTGTAACGACTATCAAAAATTTAAGAATGACCAACAGGACCAACAGCTTTATATGCTTTTTTCAAAGGCACGGTGAAGCTTAGAAAATACATTTTATAGACTAGCGGAAAATGCTTAAGACATTAAGTTCGCCTCTGTACGGTGTTCGTACATAAAGTTTAATAAATATAAAAATACACATATGGACTGAAAAAGTCACATTGTACGAATTCGATCCCGCAAACTGAACGAGAGACAGGAGCCTTAACAACTAGGCTATCATGACCGTAGCGACTAACAGTCAAGACCCATTACATATGTCTAGACCAGTTTAAATTTCCCCAAAAATAATCTAGGTCGTGCAGTTAGGAAGCTTTATCATAATCTTGCGATCAGCGGATCAGCCTCAGCTTCGCACGGGAGTTACAAATCTTTGAAAACTATAGCTTTTCTCTACTAAAATAAATATGTATTATACACGTATTATACATCCGTATCAACCTTCCTCTTGAATCAATATATCTATTAAAACCACATCAAAATCCGTTGCGCAGTTTTAAAGATCGAAAGCATACAAAAGGATAGACAGCGAAAAGAGACTACTTATGACATTCTGGAACCGATTAGACTGGAATCGGATCCTAACATGGGCGATGGGCGTGAATCTAGGATTTATCATCATAGTAGGGCCAATAAATATGATCAAATTTTGCCTATAATCCCAAACTTTTTATCGTCGAATCTGATTAAAAGACATAAATAATTGTATACTCCTCAATACTAAGCTCTCTGATTAATTAAAGATTACAAAGCAACGTAAAACAATTTAATAACGGGATCCAAACTCAAACAGATCTTTTAAAGGAGCTAATAAGACCGGTGCAGCGCTTGTCGGTTGCCGAATTCGTTCGGTTGCGTGTTACGTCATCGCAACCTTGTGCAACCAGTCGCATAGTCGTGCGACCGGTACTGGTGACGGTGGCGATGGTCGACTTTTAATATGGCGCACGCACGACTTTAATATGGTGTTGCTTACAGGGAATAAACTTTAGTTTTGGAGTGACATTAGTATCAAAATTAAGTTAATAGAGGATGTTTTTGTATTTCGGGTTTATTACTTCTCCGCTATTTTTTTCTGATTCATTTAGTTGCGGGATCCAAGACAGTTGAATCGTTTCACCGGGACTCGTCGAGTTTCATTGCTCGGCGCTTTTCTGGCGGACTCCACTGTTGATTCTGGCTTTCATGGGTTGCGTAGTTGGGAATAGTTTAATAGAGGGTGTTGGTTATTTAGTAGACGGGGAAGGAATAAAAAAACTGGTCAAGCTCGAGCCGGACTCTGAAATATGATTTATGGTCGAATGGCAGCACTGAAAATCCACGCTTTTAAAATAGTGACGTTCTAAAGTTTACCTTAGACATCAATGATAGGTCCTGGTTTTTTCATAGAACTTTGACAGTCGTTACTGATAGTCAGAAGCCAGAAAGTCTGACCAGGTTAACCAAGAGGTATCGTGTCAAGCACTTACTGGGTTGTGGAGGTCTGACAGGCAGTCGCTCCACGTAAAACACTGGTATTCAGCTGAATCTGGTTAGGCTGGAAGCCGACCTCAACATAGTTGGGAAAAGGCTAGGTAGATAATGATGTGGGTTTTTGCACTATGTGTGCCAAATCAAATACTTTTCTTTCTTTCTTTCTAATAACAATAATGTACGTTTCATTACGTCACATACCTCTAATAATTACATGATGATGAAATAACGAACGCGGACGAAAGTGTAGATAAAGTGAGTACCCCATTAGTTCCGTATGAACTTTCTTCAACACTTGTGTGTTCGACATGCCACACGCAGGGGCGCGGGCACAGCTTTTTAGCTCACTTTTCGTTACAAACTTACTTATTGCCACTGTGTAGATAGATGCAGAAGTTGTGGTTGACACAATTTTAGTAAAAAATGTTTCTGTTGTTAAGACAACAAAGTTTTAGTGGGCTGCTGGTCTAGTAGTTATTAATTCTGACTGCTAAGCCCGTGGTTTGAATTCTAGCCAAAACAAAACACTAATTGTATGTAAGAGAGTAAGAAGACCGACAGACACACTTTCCCACCAATACTAATATTATAAATGGGAAAGTGTGTCTGTCTGTCTGTCTGTCTATATGTTTGTCTTTCTTTCACGGCAAAACGGAGCGACGGATAGATGTGATTTTTTAAGTGGAGATAGTTGAAGGGATGGAGAGTAACATAGGCTACTTTTTGTCTCTTTCTAACGCGAGCAAAGCCGCGGGCAAAAGCTAGTTTATAATATTAGTATGGATATCAGTTGTCAGGTTACCACAGACCAAGCTCTACCTAGCTTTTCAAAATCATAAACATTTTGTAAAAACCTTTTAATTTTTTGTTATTAAACGTTCAAAGGTTTTTTTTTTTTTTTCAAAAAATTTGAAGTAGGGTGAGAATTGGGTTAATGTCCCACTGTTGATCTCATTCCTTCAATAAAGAAGAACAACTGTTTTTAATAAATTAGAATATTGTCAAGGTGGAGCTTTTGGATTTACTGCTATGTTAGTAACTGAAAAATAAGCGACATTGGAGCTCATTGCGTGAGCTGGATCCATTATTTTTATTTTTAACTCTATATACTTTGATATATAGTTACTTTATTGATCTTGAAGTTGCGCATGAATAAATAATTATTGCTTTTTGTTATCAGTGCGAAACCACAAAAGAAGGTAAAGTATAATTGGTATATGGTATTAAATAAAGTTATTTTTGAAACAGTAAAATCACTCAGGTCTATTTTACAGACATTTGTACACTTTTGTTCTACGTCTGTTACCTGCTTCAAACTAAACCTTTCAACGATCAACCGACAGCCGGCTGTCGGGCTGCTATCGTCTTTCTATTGTGTCTCGAATCACGTGTGCTCGAAGATTTAAATGTAACTTATTTATGAATTTTGTTTAACAGCCGCCATCTTAGATTTCTATAACCAGCGAAGTATCAAGACCAAAACGCTTCAATCGATACCACATTTGTCCAATTATGATACGTATTTTACTTACAATATGGTACCTACTTAGATACATGCATACCGGTCAAAATTAGAACCCTCATTTTTGCTTCATTGTAGTCGGATAAATAAGTATGAAGAATCTATTTCTCTCTTATATCATTCTATCCATACTAATATCATAAATGGGAAAGTGTGTCTGTCTGTCTGTATGTTTGTCTTTCTTTCACGGCAAAACGGAGCGACGAATTGACGTGATTATTTAGGTGGAGATTGTTGAAGGGATGGAGAGTAACGCGAGCGAAGCCGCGGGCAAAAGCTAGTAAGAATATATTTTCGACGGGCCTGTTGGTCCAGTGCTCAGTGACCCTGACTGCTAAGCCAGAGGTCGTGGGTTCGATGCCCATTCAGGGCAAACTTTGTGTGATGAGCATAATTGTTTGTTCTGTGTCTGGGTGTTATTTATCTATGATATGTTTGTATTTAAAAATTATATAAGTATGTATACCAGTGGTCTGATTACCATAACACAAGCTCAGCTTAGCTTGGGATCAGATGGCCGTGTGTAAGATGTCCTAGGGTATTTATTTATTTATTATTTCCATATTTTTATATTAGGACCACCCAAGAATTAAATCCTTCTAATAAGTCGATTCCTTTTTTCAACAAGAATCAAATATGGCTTCCCATACCACTGGCTCGACTTTCAACTGGTTTTTGAAAGACTTATAGCGGTCAATCGTAAGTCGCTTCGGGCGAAACACGAAAACCATGGCTTAGTAGGGCTTTCTCAACAGTTTAATGCGTACCAAAATAATCTTGATATAATTAAGTTAATATGTTATTTGAGTTAACATTACTGTAGATACTCTGGTTAGAAAAAATATTTGAAATGGCAACTTTAGTATAGATTAATAAAAAATATTTTGACAACTCACACACGGCCACACACACGGCCATCTAATCCCAAACTAAGTAGAGACTGTATTAGGGTAACCAATCAACTGGTATACATACTTATATAATTTATTAAATCCATACTAATATTATAAATGGGAAAGTGTGTCTGTCTGTCTGTCTGTCTGTCTGTCTGTATATTTGTCTTTCTTTCACGGCAAAACAGAGCGACGAAATGACGTGATTTTTTAAGTGGAGATAGTTGAAGGGATAGAGAGTAATATAGGCTACTTTTTGTCTCTTTTTAACACGAGCGAAGCCGCGAGCAAAAGCTAGTAAATACATATTTTAAATAAATTACACCCAGACACAGAAAAGACAATGATGTTCATCACACAAAATTTATACCGGGTGGGAATCGAACCTACGACCTCTGGCTTAGCAGTCAGGGTAACTGCACAAACGATCTTCGCAATCAAATCGTAGCGATAAATCGTTGTCGTGTTAACCAAGCATTAGGAATAAATTTGCTCAATTTTTTTTCCGGATCATTAATATCGAAGATTACCGCCAGCAAATAAAAAACAAACCTAACCTCTTTTTTATATTAGTGGAGATATCTAATCCTTATTTATGAGATAAACAAGATAGAGGTTTGATAGAGAGAAATAACTTCACGTAAAACCCATTCCTAGAATTCCTCTGCTGGACTTGACGGAATGCATTCACGACAACTCTTTAAGATAGATTTTATGTATTTTTTATAGTTTTCGAAGAAAATTGACGATATTTAAACATGAAATATCGCTTCTATCTTTTTAGGGTTCCGTAGTCAACTAGGAACCCTTATAGTTTCGCCATGTCTGTCTGTCTGTCCGTCCGTCCTCGCTTAATCTCTGTGACCGTTAGCACTAGAAAGCTAAAATTTGGTACCAATATGTATATCAATCCCGCCGACAAAGTGGTAAAATAAAAATTGGAATAAAAATGATTTATTAGGGTAGCCCCCCTATATGTAAAGTAGGAATTGATTTTTTTAAAATTTAAAACCCAACGTGTGACATATTGTTGGATAGGTATTTAAAAATGATAAGGGGTTTACTAAGATAATTTTTTGATAATGTCAATAATTTCGGAAATAATCGCTCCAAAAGGAAAAATCAAAGCGTCCTCCCCCCCCCTCTAACTTTTGAACCGTAGGTTTAAAAAATATGAAAAAAATCTGGGAAGTAGAACTTTATAAGGACTTTCTAGGAAAATTATTTTGAACTTGATAGAAAGAACAGTTTTTGTACAAAAAAGACAAAAAGGTCGTACAAAATAATTTCTGCGTACTTAGTATGTCAACGTAACAAATAGCCTTTTATGAAACTTATAAGTGGGAACACTTATTGTGACGGACGGGAAACTACTGAACCCTACATTGAGCGTGGCCCGACACGCTCTTGGCCGGTTTTTTTTTTTTTTTGGTGAGTGGGTAATCATCCAATGACTGCTCCCGTCCTGGGTGCGGCGGGAGGGCGTGTCAGACTCTTACTGACTAAAACCCACTCATGTTCCTTCGATTGCCCTTTATGTTCCAGGGTCACGGTAACTATTATAAACATTCCGCAACATCGCTTCTATCTTTGGATATAAAAAGGTAAACTGACTGATTGTTGATATATCAACGCACAGCCCAAACCGCTGGTCCTAGAGACATGAGACTTGGAGAGTGTGTTCCTTGTAAAGAGTTAGTAACCTTTAAGAACGTTTTTTTGGAAATTTTGACCTTCAGGCTTCAAGGGGTAAAGTGGTTGCGAATGTTAATAATAGTTACCGTGACCCCGGAACATAAAGGGCAACCTAAGGAACATGAGTGGGTTTGAGTCAGTAAAAGTCTGACACGCCCTTCCGCCGCACCCAGGACGGGAGCAGTCATTTGATGATTTTCCATTCCCCAAAAAAAAATGGGGTAAAGTATCAACCTTGCCGATAGAAAACACAATAATATAAAAAATCTTGTCACATCACCTCTTTAGTGACCTGAAATTAGTCAACGATATTCAAAAAACGCATTAAATACTTATCTATAATAATTTCCACCTTGACTTCACAAAATTAACCAAAATACGTAAATACCATGTCGTAAGTATAAACAAAAAAAAACCAAACGTAAATTGGACCACGCATTCAAACAATGCTGTTTCTATTCCAAGTGAAGTGCTAGTGCTTGTGACAAAACCGGCAATGTATTGCGTAATGAGTTAGCAATCGTTTTAATGTGGTTCTGTATTGAGATAGGCAATTGCGCTGTTTTGTATTCTAGTTGAGATTGTATTAAGGTGCAGACAACAGCTGATACGTTGTCTCTGTCTGATTGCGTACGAAAGAGAGAGAAGAATGATGTTACAACGCTCGTAAATGGTTACTAAACAAGCGTCCCGCCCCTACTTCGCACGAGTGAGTGTTACAAATCTATAAAATTCTTAGTGTTTTTCTTCTATGCATGTATTTATACACTAAAAGATTCAATAGGTTGGGCTCATGAAAATCTGTTCAGTAATTCATAAGTTTATAGCGTAAAGGTAGGTAGGTATGTTGATTTTTGACAGATGCAGCGGAGGACTTTATTTAAAAAAAAAACTTTTTTCAAAAAAAAAATAACCGCCTTCAAAAACTAAAAACCCAAAAATAACTAAAATTTCGGAAGTCGGTGGCAACACAAATTGAATGGCAGAAGAGAAGCCACCGACTTCCGAAATTTTAGTTATTTTTGGGTTTTTAGTTTTTGAAGGAGGTTATTTTTTTTTTGAAAAGAGTTTTTTATTTATTACTTTTTAGTGTCGACTCCCAATGTTTGACTGTGTATAGTATCTTTCAAAGTAATATATTTTCAAAATAAAACTACTCACAATCTTATAAAACGAAAATAGAAACTTGAAGACAAAGCACACATCGTCTATGAAAATTTCGTCATTTTTTTTTTTGTTCTTGGTGTATTTTTTGAGAAGCGCTGAACCGATCGCCACAAAATTTATATGGGACCACTCCTGAATCATGACTTATCAAACACAAGAAGAACCATCAAAATCCGTTTACAATTGACGGAGATATCGCGTAACAAACATAAAAAAAAAAACATACAGACGAATTGAGAACCTCCTCCTTTTTGAAGTCGGTTAATAAACAAAAAGATATGAAGTAATTAAAATCAAATATAGTAAACTATTTTTTGACGATATTTAACAAAGCTTCTAATATACAACAAGAAATATGGCCCAAACAGTATTAATCAAATTGGGTCAGAGCCCGTACGTCCCCTAAGATTCGCACCCTGTGCCCATTCGTCCCCTGGAACTTTTGAGGGGCCTATTCGCCCCCTGAAGAATATTTATTTTAATTCATTCTTCTAATATAAGTACATGTATATAGTCCTGGTACAGTCGCGCAGAAAAGGGTAAAATAAAAATATAATAATTCCTTAAATATCATGTTTAAGTATTTCAAATAAGATTAAGTTTAATAAAATGCCTCTAGGCTCTAGGCATAAAGTCAGTCTTCAAAATAATTAATCGATTCGTCGATCGATCGTTTTCTATTTACCACTTCACGTTACTGCGCGCCTAGTACTTTGCATTGATTAAGGTGATCTTGTGAGAAAATTGAGGAATACAGTGAATTTTAAATTTTCGTGTATGACTACTTCACGTTACTGCGCGCCTAGTACTTTGAATTGATTAAGGTGATCTTGTGAGAAAATTAAAAACACAGTGAATTTTAGATTTTCGTACATGACTACTTCACGTTACTGCGCGCCTAGTACTTTTGTTCTCTTAAGTTTTCAATCATTAATACCCGTTTTTTAACAAGCCATTCGTAAAGAGACAATATTACATCGTAAGCCTATCGACAGGTTACATTATTATCATGACGGATTATCGTAGCTCTTTTTTCAATGATCTGTTATGATTTATTAAATTAATTGCGTTAATAAACTGTTCACAAGTGTACTATGTTAACCTTTTTTAGGTAAAATATAGGTGATTTTATCTCAGGGGACCAATAGGCACCTGAATAGGTGCCGAATCTTTAACTTATATTGTGTATACATTAGAGGAGACGAATGGGTACCTTAAAAATAATATTTTTATTACCCCTACCAGGAGACCATCGGGCACCTATATAGGGGCCGAATCCACAACTTTTATGCTGGGGGACAAATCTTAGGGGACGTACGGGCTCTGACCCATCAAATTGCCTTGACTCCTATTTTTTTTTTCGTCTTATACACGGGAAAGGCTAGGTATATGATGACCTCATTATAATAATAAATATGTACCTTCGATACAAAAAAATAAGATGAGATAACCGCTCCAATTCTTATGTGGATCGGCAGCAAAAAAACAGTACCACATAACCGGTATTTAAGCGGTCATTTATCTCCGTAACGAGGTACGTACTGTATGTACTGATTAAGGAAAGTGTTACACTGCTGACGCTTGCGCAACCCAATAGTACTGTCACAGGTTACACTCATTTGTCGACTGACCGTGGTTGAAGATGGTCGTGTTTACTGATTGAGTAATGAAAATCTAAAAAAAATGAACAATCCAATCGGATTGCTCATTTTTTTTAGATATTATTATCGACAATTTAAAACTGCCTAACTTCAATTATAGCTCTGCTGCTATGGGTGCACAGTGTTAACTTATAGGCTATAGCATATTTTTTATCTAGCTATTATATTATTACTAGCCTATGTTACTCTCCATCCCTTCAACTATCTCCACTTAAAAAATCACGTCAATTTTGTCGTGAAAGAAAGACAAACATACAGACTGTCTGTATGTTTGTCTTTTAAGTGTGTCTGTCTGTCTGTCTAGACAGACAGACACACTTTCCCATTTATAATATTAGTATGGATGGTACTCTTTCAAACGAGATACCAACTTTAAAGAAAAGGGCGATAGAAATACTTTCTAAAATGGAGTACTGTTAAAGGAGGCTAGCTAAATTGAATTATGTTTTGGTCACATACATATTTGTCCACATAAATATATGTTTGTAATTGTAACATTAAAAAGTATAGTATAACTTGACATGTAACTGATTTGTGTACCTAATAAATAAATCAAATGACATAGCTTTTTTAATCTAGTAATCGGTTCTAGAGAAAGCGCTATCATTCTGCTTGGATACCGGCAGCAGCTCCACCTACCAGATTCAATTGCGTTTTCAAATCAACTAGGAACCCATAGGAGTCGTTCTTTTAGGAGGAGTTAGGTGACAAATACGACAATGCATTTAAGCAGTTAAGATTGAAAAAATATTATTTAAAATAATGATTTTAAATAATATATTTTTTTTTAGTAATGACTAAAAATAACCAAATAAACTCAAATACTCCGACCTCTGAATTTGGAATTAAAAGCCTTTTGTTAATAGCACTTTATTGCCCACTACAGGGCAACAGCCTCTGATACAGAGGAGTTATAACATTATTGACCACGCTTGCTCAAGACGATTCAAAGATTGATTTATATTCATTTCAGGTTTCCTCACAAAATTAAATGTCGGCGATGTTCAAGGCTAACTTAGAAAGTACTTAAATGAATTGAAAAAGTCACATTGGTAGTTGTCTGGTAGCATCTTCAAATTTTTTGTCTCTTTCTCTTCTTCTTTCTCATTATTTTCTTAGCCTTTTCCTAACTATTTTACGGTTGGTTTTCAGTTTAGCTGAATACCAGTGCTTAATTATTCGAGTAGTTAGAAAATCAAACTCAAAATAATTTATTCAACTCAACCATTTTCAAAGTTGACAGCGATGCCGAAGAATTTTTCGATTTTACCTATTTTTTAGTTTTTGTTCTAGGTTTGTAATGTAGTTCGTAAATGTACAGTCTTCCTTTTAAAATAATTATTATGTCACAACTGCAATACCATAGAAACCTTAAAATAAACTGCTAGAAAATACCTAAGGCCGTATACAGAAAGAAAGCAGGAAACTTATAAGCGCTTACCGGCGCTTGTCAGCGCTGGTCCATTCTACACAAAGGAAGCGGGTTGAAGCAGACTAAGCAAAATGTCGGAATGATTTGCTTGCAGTTGTTATGGCAACGCCCAGCGCTGACAAGCGCGTGTTGAAGCTTGTTCGCACCGTTCAGTGCTTATCGGCGCGTGTTCATATATTTTCCTGCGCGGACTACCAGCGCTGACAAGCGCCGGCAAGCGCTTATAAGTTTCCAGCTTTCTTTCTGTATACGGCTCATGGCACTAAGACCACCTTTGTACAGAGATTTTATAAATTAAGAACAAATTAAAAAACCGGCCAAGAGCGTGTCGGGCCACGCTCAATGTTAGGTTCCATAGTTTCCTGTCCGTCACAATAAGTGTACCTACTTATAAGTTTAAAAACAGGCTATTTATTACGTTGACATACTAAGTACGCAAAAATTATTTTGTAAAACCTTTTTGTCTTTTTTGTACAAAAACTGTTCTTTCTATCAAGTTCAAAATAATTTTCCTAGAAAGTCCTTATAAAGTTCAACTTTCCAGATCTTTTTCATATTTTTTAAACCCACGGGTCAAAAGTTAGAGGGGGGGACGCTTTGATTTTTCCTTTTGGAGCGATTATTTCCGAAATTATATACATTATCAAAAAATGATTTTAGTAAACCCCTATTCATTTTTAAATCCCTATCCAACAATATCTCACACGTCAAGGTTGTAATTAAAAAAAAACCACTTCCCTAATTACATATAGGGGGGCTACCCTAATAAAACGTTTTTTTCCAATTTTTATTTTTGCACTTTGTTGGCGTGATTGATATACATATTGGTACCAAATTTCAGTTGTCTAGTGCTAACGGTTACAGAGATTAAGCGAGGACGGACGGACAGACAGACAGACATGGCGAAACTATAAGGGTTCCTAGTTGACTACGGAACCCTAAAAAGAACATCTTCAAAAAAATGCAGTCACGCGTTGCACACATGAGACACCAAAAAAAATATCCGAAACCCATTGTTACTAACAGCAAAACAATGCTTAAAAATGAAGTTAAAATTATGTCTTCATGCCCATTAACTCGCAATGTCATGTTTTTGCTAACCGCATAAATTATGTGTGCTGGATTGAACCCGGAACCCGGCGCGGTCCGTCGAGCGTGACATAAGACGTACCGGTTAAAATGATGGGCAGACATACTAATTAAGGTACCGATGCAAGAATATGTCGTTTTGAGACAATCGTGGTTTAAAATACAGTTTTTAAGTTTGTTAGATTTGGTTCTGTCACGTCGAAAATGTTCTGTTGATCTAGTAGTTGCAAACGCAAAAGTATCCGTGAAGTTTCTTGCCTGTTCTTCTCCATAGAGATCTACCTACGTTTTCTAACTGACCGACTCTTTGACTATTCATAAGTGCCTGTAAATGGTCTCAGTGAAATAAATGCCTTTGATTTTGATTTTTGATTTGCAACTGTGGAGCGTTGGTTACAGCGTCCGATTAGTGTGTCGGGTAATTTTTTCAATAGCAGTCTGGAGTTCGGTTTTTGGCATAAATCTCCAGCACCGTTAGATAAGTGGCATTGTAGAATATCTTGTAGAATAGATTGTTAAATCTATTTGACATCTCGTATCGAACTCTTATCATATATTCTACAATGCCACTTGTATAGAGGTGCAGTTCGGGAACCACTCAAAGACATCATTCCCGCACTGGGATTACGTATCTTGCAATAGCCGAGCGATCGCGATAATTTAGCAAAATTTTGCTGCTCAAACGTCAATTCAAAATACGTCACGTCAAATAGCAAACTAGCGATAGTGCTGCCTCTGTGGAGCAATCAGTTAACTAAAATATTCATTTTTCGTTTGGTGGTTTCGTATTTAGTATGGTTTTTAAGAGCAAAGTTAAGTTTTTTTTTTAAAGGTGATATTTAATTAGTTCCTGCGATTGCTACTTTATCGTCATCGTAGCAATAAGTGCATTAGAACAATCAGCGAGCGATTAGCAATCGGTTCATACATAATACGATTTTTTTTGACGATCGCGCGGTGATCGCGCGATCACTGCGCAAATATTGCTCATTGCTGTTTCATAGGTAATAACCCCGCCGGTTGCCATTCACGGATCTTTGGCAGTCGTTATTTGCATTTAAAAGCCAGAATGTCTAACAATGAGTCTTTCAAACGGAAGTCCACTTATTCTGAAAAACATTTGCTTCAATTAAAACACTGATTCACTGAACTATTAAAACATTAAATAAACATTAAATAAAAATCTGCTTAAGCCAAACCTGAATATCAATGTTTTACATGGAAAACCTGCCTATATGAACTTCAATACCCACATATTGGGTAAGACAATTCCCCTTAGTAAACTTGTCAGACTCTCGGGTCAAAGATGACAACCGAGACCAAATGCTTTTCGTGCTTTCCGAGACACAAAGATTTAAAATATCGGGTTGGCATGTCATGAAAATGAACTAATAGTACTATAACCGTTAACACATGACTTATGTACGTCCATGAAGTAAATGACTCATCACTATGTTGCAACAATGGCAGGCCCTATTTACTAAGTCTATGTGCTTTTATGTATTTGTCAACTACACCTACTGATTATGACAAGGCCGGTTACAAAGACTTTAGCTATGTAGGTTTACTAGTCGGGTAAGGTCAGGTTCTACTATGGTACTGGCTTATGGAAACTACGGTCATAAACTTGTTGCTAAACAGTATTGTCAAACTAGTAGGTAGAGGAATTCATTTTGGATCTTCGAATTATGATAGCAGAAGGAATTGTGGAGATCCCGTTCGTAGCGGGCCTGACAATGACCAACTGTTTTACATTGACGACTTTTTTATAAAATTGCGTTGAGATATCATAATTATTTGTTAAAAAAAGGTTTCACGTGCCAGTGAATTAGGAATTTATGTTTAAAGAAATGATGGGTAGACGCTTGCAAGTCAGACAATACGAATTACCGAGCATACACTGAAAAAAATGTTCGGTCCTATCACGAATTTTTGTTGATTTTACCAAACTTCTTAAGTTGGCGTTACCAAATTTATTTGGATCTACCAAATAAATTTGGTACAACGCCAACTTAAGAAGTTGTAGAACCGCTGCAGATGTGTCAGGAGAGTCTTAGGTGGATCCACGGATTATTAATTTTAATTTACCAACAATTTTTATAAAAAAATAGATGTTTTGAAAAATTTACAAAACATAGGTGTAATCTACCAAATAAATTTGGTAACGCCAACTTAAGAAGTTTGGTAAAATCAACAAAAAATCGTGATAAGTAGGACCGAATATTTTTTTCAGTGTATATTCGAAAAAATCGAAATTGCTAAAACAGATTACCAGTTACAGTAGTTGGGATAGTACGGCAGTATTTAAGATGTACAGAATTATTTCTACTAAGATTATATTGAACATAACAGACCTGGGTGGAGGAAAACATGACATCACCATAGTAGGCCTGGTGAGCAATGCTTGTGCCTTCACTGTATGAGAACAGATTTTTGCCCTACAGTTGGACTACAATGTCATCATCATCTTTCTAGCCTTTTCCAAATTATGTTGGGGTCGGCTTCAGGTCCAACCGGGGTCAGCCGGATACCAGTGTTTTACGTGAAGCGACTGCCTATCAGACCTCCACAACCCAGTAAATGGGCGACACGATACCTCTTGGTTAGACTGGTCAGACTTTCTGGCTTCTGACTACCCGTAACAACTGTCAAAGTTCTACGAATGACAACCGGAATCAACGGCTTTATGAGCTTTTTGAGGCACGTGATGACAGTGATATCCGACAAGTTGAAAAACAATGTATTAAAATTATATTTACACCAGCTTTTGCCCGCGGCTTCGCTCGCGTTAGAAAGAGACAAAAAGTAGCCTTTGTTACTCTCCATCCCTTCAACTATCTCCACTTAAAAAATCACGTCAATTCGTCGCTCCGTTTTGCCGTGAAAGAAAGACAAACATACAGACAGACAGACAGACACACTTTCCCATTTATAATATTATTAGTATTAGTATATTAGTATTAGTATATTAGTATTAGTATATTAGTATTAGTATATTAGTATTAGTATATTAGTATTAGTATTAGTATATTAGTATTAGTATATTAGTATGGATATCGTCTTAGACCTAGGTGGCACATGAATACTAAATCAATTCCAAGTGTTTCTTCAATAAGTTGCGAACATTTTACGGTTCTAGTGTTTATATCTATAATATCTACAGTTGCAGTGAATGTCCGAACGATGCAATGCTTGCATAACGACGTCGAGCTTTCTCCGTTAAAATTGAGACTGGGTGCCTATTGGGGATACATTGTGGGTTGATTTGTTCTGATAACCTTTGAAAATTAATATTGCTTAGAATATGATGCATTTATGGCATGAATTTATGGCTTAAAGCATTATAGAATAAAGCAAGTCTTAGGTAGCACAGCAATCTTTTTATATTTTATTAATTTGATTCTCTAATTTTTTAACATAATATTTGTTTTTATGCATTTTGAAATATTTTTCTAATTTGGAAGATCAAATTGTTTTTAAGGGACCAACGATCCTCCCGCTGTATCTGTCAGTCTGTATGTGGACTGTATGTGTGTATTTTTATTGTCGCCATAACAAAAAATAATAAAAAAATCATTAATAAGACAAATATGCTTGTCAGTCTATAAGTTTAAATGTGATGGGTCGTTGTTATCTAAAATAAATACATTATCATCTCATGTTTAAAAGACGGCCGCTTTGAACACGGAATAACACGAAACTCCACCGGGGGTAAAACAGCTAATCGATTAGGTTAATAAGTCTTTCATTTTGACGGGATTGTTGGTGTAGTGGTTAGTAGCCCTGACTGCTAAGCCGGAGGTCGTGGGTTCGATTCCCACCCAGAACAAACTTTGTGTGATGAGCATGATTGTTTGTTCTGTGTCTGGGTGTAATTTATCTATAATATGTATGTATTTATAAATTATATAAGTATGTATATCAGTTTTCTGGTTACGATTACACAAGCTCTAAGCAGAGCTTAACTTGGGATCAGATGACCGAGTGTGAGTTGTCCCAGGAAATTTATATTTATTTATTCATATTTTTAAGAACGAAAGAAAAAAATACTTGAACAAGTTTTGATATTTTACTTATTTTTTTGGGTATGGTTCTACTTAGTTATGAAATGAATAATTTTGTTTTAAATGTTTATGGTAGGGGAGTACTATCTGATACATTTTGGGGGTAACAGTATTGAATAGGTAAAAAACCACTGCGTTAGGCCATCAAGTCGGTCTATTCTGAAGGAGTCTCACACGAAGAGACGGAAATAAGTGAATAAAGCTTGACCTACGATGCTAAGATAGACGTCACTCAATTTTGAGACGCTCTCAAGTTTATTGCTGTCCTTATTTTTTCCCTTTAGAATGACAAGGACAGCAAGAGACTTGAGAGCGTCTCGAGTTGAGTGACGTCTATTAATACGGGCCTAAGAATTGATACCTCACTTCAAACTCACTTTAAATTCATTATGTGAGGGAATAGAATAGGATTGCAGTAATTAATACACACTTCACAGGAAGTAGGAACTGTCGATCAAGTGAAATGCGACGTGCTCAGAAATGTGATACGAACGTCACGTCCACCGTTACGAACGCTTCCCAGAGGAGTTTGGTAACCTGTTACTTTCAATTTTCTCTGTTACCTGGACAATCATGGTACCGAGTTACCGACTACCTTCACAAACTGGGTTATTCCGATCTGTCACCCCATTTTGTCCCCATGGGTTGGTAAATATAATACTGAAATACTGAAATACTTAGTATTTAAATCAATCAAAAGTACCAGGCGCGCAGTAGCGTGAAGAGGTTACTAGAAAATGTGTTCCACACATTGCTAACTGGGGGACAAATCGAACTTTTTTTTCCTATCTGTCACCCGTGGGGACAAAACGGGGTGACGGATCGGAATAATCCCACAAACTGAACTAAATTGAAGTTCTGTGCATCTATTTGTTTCCAATTTATCAAGAAAAGGATAGAAGATAAAATATCTGTTTAGTCTGATAGATGGGCTAATTTTATTGCCCTACTAGCTGCCTCCCGCGGTTTCACCCGCGTAAAAAATGTTAAGGGTGAACAACCCTTAAGACTTAGGGGTATGCAAAATAGATAGTAGCCGATTCTCAGATCTACTGAATATGCATATTTTAGTAAAAATCGGTAAAGCCGTTTCGGAGGAGTAAGGTAACTAACATTGTGATTGTGACACGAGAATTATGAATAAGAAGATATGCAGCAAAAAAGCAGCCATTCCTTAATTCGAGAATTGACCAGCTCAGGGTGCGCCAATCGTCCAAGAGTCGTTCACCAACCTAGATGTAAAAGTACATTAAAACAGCTTACCAGTCTCTCAACACATTCTCCAAGTCATTAACCAAGTTAAACGTGTCGCAACAACTGATACATATGCGTACAAGTGTGTCCTAGATATAAGTTAAGGTGCTGACAACATTCATCTCTAAATAGGTTTATTACAAACATGGTTTGGCCGAATTCTATTGAGTTTGTTGATATTGGCGCCGATTCTGCCCCCCTAGACAAGAGGCAATGTAGAATAGATAGCGAAAACGAATAGATTGTCAAATGTATGGAGATGTCAAATTGTTTACCGAAAGCTTATGTCAATTCCATTCATTTGACAATCTATTCGTTTTCGTTTTCTATTCTACAATGCCACTTGGCTAGGACCTCTGTTGTTTAAAGTCTAAACTTAATTTATGTTCAGTGCGTCTTTTTCTTTCTATTTTATAAAGAGAAGGACAGAAAATAGAATATTAGTTTGGTCGCCTGCATGGATGTTGAACTTCAAAACACAGCTCTTTACAGCTTCAGTGGTCGAATTATAACAAAAAAGTGGTTAGTGGCTACCTACTCTTTGCAAAGAACACACCTTACTCTTCACAAACAAAATTCCAGCAGTTTGGGCTGTGCATTGGTATATCAGTCAGTTTACCATTTTATATATTAATATGGATTACAAGCAATGTGCCATTTTGCTTTTCCATAAAGTGTTACAGCAATCAAGCTGTTAACTGGGTCTTAAGTAATAAATAAATACAGCTGTAAAATTTAGACCATATATGTTTGTTTAGCAAATTAACTAATGCGTTTGCTTACAAAAAAAACCGGCCAAGAGCGTGTCGGGCCACGCTCAATGTAGGGTTCCGTAGTTTCCAGTCCGTCACAATAAGTGTATCTGTACCAAAACTGTTCTTTCTATCAAGTTCAAAATAATTTTCCTAGAAAGTCCTTATAAAGTTATACCAGGCGTCCGTCACTCGCTCAAGGCCACGCGTTTTATGCCTACCGCTTCGCGTATCGTCGACGATACAACGAACACCGGGCTGTCGCGCGCCCGGCTGAGTGCTCGCGCGTCACGGGCACGGGTACAGCGCTGACTATCAAAATGCCGAAACCACGTAATTATTGCGTGATGATAGTGCAATTCCCCTGTTTCCCAATTCTCCTGTTTCCCTTTTGATTATTTATTACAATTATTCACGCGGTTTTGGATATTTTCGACACTAAAATATAATAATCGGGAATTCAAGGAACGAAAAATATGCATCAGTCATTTTATTAAACTTTAAAATATTTGATCAACAAATAAAAAAGTAATTGTTTTTCTAAAACATTCGTTTTATTACCATTGTCATCATACGTATAACCCTAGCACATTTGCTGGAAGACACACACACACGTTAGTCGCGCGGCGGGCAAAAGAATATCAACTCTCTTTGTGCGTACTTATGGTACATTTCTCCTCGCTGCAAACAGCTGGTATTATTATTATGATTTTGTAGGCTATTATAGCGTAGGTATTTTAGTTTTTGTATTGGAGTGAAGTATCTGTTACGTAGTAACTATTTATTAATCTGTGGTTATACTTTCCAGATTTTTTTCATATTTTTTAAACTTACGGGTCAAAAGTTAGAGGACGCTTTGATTTTTCCTTTTGGAGCGATTATTTCCGAAATTATTGGCATTATCAAAAAATGTTTTTTTTTTAAATACCTATCCAATAATATATCACACGTCAGGGTTGAAATTAAAAAAAAAACCACTTCCCTATTTACATATAGGGGGGCTACCCTAATAAAACGTTTTTTTCCAATTTTCATTTTACCACTTTGTCGGCGTGATTGATATACATATTGGTACCTAATTTCAGCTTTCTAGTGCTAACGGTCACAGAGATTAAGCGAGGACGGACGGACAGACAGACAGACATGGCGAAACTGTAAGGGTTCCTAGTTGACTACGGAACCCTAAAAAGTATTACAAAGTGTCTCGATTTCCTGAAGAAGAAAAAAATAAGAAACGACTTCCTTACAAATTATCTGTAACTTGCGCTTCAGTCAGAAAATCTATATCTAAATAAACAAAAAACAAAATTATTACAACCAAACACATCTTTACTTTATATTGCAACACGTTACTAGTACTACGTTTATAAGATAATTATTATGTAATTTTGTTCGTCCATACATACCTTTCACTGGTCAAGAATATTTTCGTAATGGTAATCCTTCGTTTTTTGACAACCATAAGCTGCTTAAATATCACGTAACCCTTTCTTGATAACACGGGCATACGACAGAAAATTGGGGCAGAAGGCCAGTTGTTAAACACAAAAATAAAAGGCCAATTAATCGAGTGTATCCCATCTGGCCCGGTGACTTGGCCCGGTACCGGGCCACATGAGACAAAAAAGTTTTATCTGGCCCGGTTATATGTTTACCGGGCCAGATGATACAAATCAAGTGCCATCGTCCCCGGCAAGGGGCGAAAAGAGGATACGCCTCGTAATTTGTGAAATACTAAATATATGGATCTAAGAAAGGGATTGAACTTGTAAATTAAAGTGCTTAGTATATAACAGGGGTGGCCAACTTGAGCAGATCTAAGGTCTACTATTTTCACTTAAAAGATGCGAAAAATAGTTAAATGGGTTTGTATATCACATATATTTATATATTTCGTCGCAGATGAATGATATAATTAACTGTTTAACATAGTTGCAAAAATATGGCAAACTGTAAGCTATTTATTTAATGATTTTTTAACTAAATTTTAAAATGTGACGTCAGATTTTAGTTGTCAGTTTATTAGCTTTAATTATGTCACTCATTCTAACTCCCTATAAAAGTGGGTAACTTTGACTACTCCATAGGTTTCCACGGTAGTCTAATATGGTCCAAGGCCTAAGGCTTAGTTAACGGTCCTTGTAAAATGCTTATAAAAATAGTTATGTCTAAGGGTTGAAACTTTAACCATACCTCATCATTATAATCGGTGTAATGGTAAAGCCCTTAACAGTTCAACGACCGACCGACAGCCGGCTGTCGAGCTGCTATTGTTTTTCTAGGTATACCGCCGTTTACCCGAATTTTATTTGCCCTAATTTCATTTGCCATAATAGTCAACAGCCATAATATCATACGACATAATACTCATTTGCCCTACTCTCATTTGCCATAATAGTCACATGCCAGAATCATTGTTTCCCATAAAGTCACTTACCATAACATCATTTGCCATAATCATTGTAAGCCATAATTATCACATGTCCTAATTATCACATGCCATAATTATGATATGCCATAACATAATTTGCCATCGACATCGGGTGTATAACGGTTGTTTATATCAAGAGAAATTGGATGCAATTGGGACTTTAGGGCACCCCGACTCGGACAGGTTAGGTTAGAAGGGGATGGCGGGGTCGTGTGAGCGAGCGAAGCGAGCGAATAGACCCCGCCATCCCCTTCGTGGTTATTTTTTTATAAACCACACAGAAGTAGGAGCCCCGCGAAGCGGGGCTCCGTCGACCTAGCCCACCATCAACCATGCACAGAAAAGAAAACCATTACGGGGCTTAAATATTTGTCTAATACTTGTTATGCCATTTAAATATTATGCCATTTAAATATTATGTCTAATAATTATTATGGCACATAAAATTATGGCAAACAATACTTATGGCATTCGTATCTTATGGTATCTAAAATTCGGGCAATTAAAAGTATGTCATATGTCTTTTAGGGCAAATGAAACATTCGGGCAAATGAAATTCGGGTAAATGAAATTCGGGAAAATGATGATTATGGCATATAATCTTCGGGCAAACAATAGACAACCGTTTTTCTATTGTGTCTGATCGAATGTTTAAAGCGTACAGACTGGGGTACAGAGTTACCTTCGAGAGTATAGTATTAGTATTGAATATTTATTATTACTTCGCGTGTGGTGGTGAGTCACATATATTCATGGTTCTATTGTTGTTATTTACACAATTACAAAAAATTTTATGTTTGAAATAAAAAAAAAACTAAGGTAGAGTTAAAAATATTGGAACAAAAAATGAGTTTAGTGACTTAAAATAAAAATATAATTTACTATTATAAAAGCTATGAAGTAAAAACATATTTTTATGAAACGCGATGGTAAGAGAAGAAGAGTGGTCTAAATAAATGCAATTTACAAGACAAATTAATTTGGGGATTTCTAGACTGGTCCTTCTGTAAATTATTTTGTCACGCATTACGCGACAACTTCAGCTAAGTAGCTCATTGCCAAACCGTTCTTTTATTTATCCCATACATTAGTAACAATACTTTTACTTGCAGTTGCGCAATAAATAATATTTGAGCAAGTGGCACCATGAATGGTTTGAAATAAATATAATCGTTACACTTGTTCAAATATGGAAGTAGGGCTTATTTGGTTATCACACAGAAGCAGTATTGTCAGTTGTTTTAGGTATTAGCTACCTATTAATTAATCTTACCCGTCTGCCGAAAAGAGGGTTAAGCCACGGTGGATTTTGGGAATCACAAAATTTTCAATAAGGGCGTTTGGGTCATTTTTTTTTAGATTCCTATTTTCCCCCTTAGGGATGATTTTTTTGGGGGCATTTTGGGAATAAGCCTGTTTTTTGAGCGTATGTATGAAGGTTTAATTGTATGGCACGCTCTACAGACTAAAGGTCATAGCCACCCGGCAGCCACCCGGCAGCCATTCCGCACCGACTCGCCTTATAACCGAGGCGATCCGGTGACGGTACGGAGTTGATATACTGAGCGCATGCCCATACAAGTCCATATAAAGAATACTAGCCGCAGGAGGCGAGTCGGTGCGGAGTGCTGCCGGGTAGCTGTAATGAGCTATGACCTCAAACTGTTTAACGGATTGCGACATAATTATGAGGTGTCATTAAATCCGTCTTAGTTGTGAGAGCAGCATAGAGTATTTTAATTTAAATAAAATGATAAATAAAAAATAATAACCCAACTGCTATTTCGGAAGTTAGTGACAATTACATAGAACAGCAGTTAGTTTTTTGATTATTTAATTATTACTAAATTAGTTTAAAATAGCTCGAAAAGGATGTTTTTTTTATACAAACTGTCATCACTTATTTCTCTACTAGAGGTTTCATCTCTGCTTTAAATTAGACTTAGTTTTTATAAAGTACAATTACAACTATTGCTGAATAAGATTTGTAATTCGAAAAATGGTAGTTTTCTTGACTTCCGTTCAAACTTAAACCCAAATTATTTATTTCCATTGGACAAGGCACTTTGGAACAATTTTTGGAACAAGAAATAAATCGAACTGAACCCATTCCATAAGGCAGTCTCGCATTTAGAAGAATAGACAAAAAAACTCTATATTACTCTTCTAAATAAAAGTGTTACAATATAATTATGATGATTACATGTGAATTATATGTGAATACAATGCCAAAAGCCACTCTAAAGTATGTCAGTATACATGTATGTAACAATAAAAATGGTTTAATTAGCAACCAGTTTTATTACGTCTATTTTTGATGACTAAAGCCTTAAGATTATTATTATTAAGGCGTTATTTCAAAATTTGGGAATATTTTGTATAGTTTAGTTTAATAATAATACCAGCCTATACTGTCCCATTGCAGTGCAAAGGGCCTCTTCTCTTACAGAGAAGGCACGAGCGTTGATCACCACGCTTGCTCAAGGCGGATTGGCGATTTCGGACGTAAGTTCACTACAAGTCCGGGTTTCCTCACGATGTTTTCCTTCACCGATGTCTCGACCGACCGATGTCAATGTCGATAAATATAAGAGCCTACGCAGACCGGGACGGCATGGCAAGGGATTTGATTTTTTACTAATGGACATTCAACCGTACTGTTACAGAAATACGACATAAATTGCTATGCTTTAAAATGATGCCGTGGCATTGAAAGGGATTTTATCGCACGGCATTAAAAGACGCGCCACAGGCTCCCGTGGCGGGATGCCGTGGCATACTGCGGTAAGCAACGGCATGCCACGGACTCCGGCGGCTACTCATTTTAAAACTGAGGCACACCAACATTCGATCAAACGCAACTAAAGACTAAAAATGTATCGGGCAGCAGGAGTCGCTGAGGCGTGCTTTGTCGTGCCGCGGCACGCCGTGGCATACCGTGGCAAAGTGCTGGAATGCCGCGGTATCTAAGCGGCCAGTGTGCGCTGGCTCACGGCAAAATCCCTTGCCATGCCGTCCCGGTCTGCGTAGGCCCTAAGTGGCCACTGCTCGTGCCTTCTCTGTAAGAGAAGGGGCCATTGCCCTGAAGTGGGACAGTAATAGGCTAGTATTATTATTAAAAACATACTTTATTATAATTTAAACACAGTCTCTTTGGCATTGCGTATGCCCACGTTTTCTTGCAGTTTCTTGTCCTTGACTGCCGAACGTGATGTTTTTTCGCATAGTAATATTATACGAATAATGAATTATGCGAGATAGTTACAATAATGGGATTGTAACTGTCGGTGTTACTATTACGTTTGTCCTAGAGTGCTGGTGTTTTAGACATCGATTGCTACATTAGGTGATTGGCAACGATACTTAAACGCGCGATTGTGCTCATGATAACCAACAATTTTTATTATGTAAGCAAAGCCGAAATTGCGAAAAAAGTAGGAGTACATTAGGCAAACATAAATGTACTGAAGTATGTACTGTTCCCTTAGTAAAAGTTTTTGGTTTTCCGCTAAGAAAGGATTTTTGGAAAATCCAACCCTAAAGGGATAAAATAAGGGATGGAAGTTTCGTCAATCACACACATGGATTGAAGATGGAATCACACGGACGAAATCGAAAGCTAGTGCTATGATCCGGGGTTGCGGAATGTTTATCATAGTTACCGTGACCCCGGAACATAAAGGGCAACCGAAGGAACATGAGAGGGATGTAGTCAATAAAAGTCTGACACGCCCTCCCACCCCGCCCAGGACGGGAGAAGTTATTTGATGATTTTCCACTCCCCAAAAAATAGCTAGTACTATGATTATTGTTATAAAATTAAACCATAAACACTACCAAACCTTCGAACACACGTGATTCAAGACACAATAGAAAGACAATAGCAACGCAACAGCCGGCTGTCGCTTGGTCGATTAAAGTTTACTTAAAGAGTGAGATCAAAATTCAATAAACATTTTAAGGCGTTGAAACTCGACCAATTCGTATCAGTTCTATAATGGACAAGGCTGGGTCCTTTCACCCGTACTCGCCACCATTCGCCGCAGGGCCTACCCGACCTTGTTATATAACTATTGTTATATTTAGCACGATTTCTATGTGGTTAATGATATTTAAGAGGTTTGAACGGAGTGTAAGGTTCCTTATCCTCCATTGAAGTTGGGAGGATCCTCCGACCAGACGGGTGTTGTGTTTGGTGGTGATTGTTCAACTTTGACGACACCAACGACGTGGTGAAGCCGCAGACAATAGCTAGTTTAATATGGTGCTAGGCAATCTGGGCTTCTCCCAGTTATGAATGCCCCTTTGTGCCTATTGGCCTAGTTCTGTTCTGTCTCCTGCTTGTTATGGAGGGAAGTGGAAATATTTATTTTTCTTACTCCTTCGCAGTTCTTTCTGATTAATTTCGTTGCGGGATCCAAGACAGTTGAATCGTTTCTCCGGGACTCGTCGAGCTTCATTGCTTCGGCGCTTTTCTGGCGGACTCCACTATTGATTCTGGCTTTCAGGAGTTGCAGTGGCTGGGAATAGTGTGGTGGGATTGTCCCAATAAAAAAAAATAGTTTAACATAAACCAGAATCAATACTGACGTGTAAAAGTTTTATACATATCCAATTACATAATAAACTTCATTTTTTACCCGACTGCCGAAAGGATGCGTATTTTTTAACCGACTTCAAAAAAAAAGTAGTCGACCTGTATGTATGTATGTATGTATGTATGTTTGTCCGCGATTATCTCGCGTTTGGCTGAACCGATTTTGATGCGGTTTTCAGCAAAGTGTTTGTTACATTCTGAGAAAGGTTTTAGTATATAACACTAATGGGTATCCCGTGACGTTGCCCGCATAGATCGCGTTTTGCTTTCTTGGATTGTAGATTTTCAAAGACGATTGTATGTTTGACAGCGATTATCTCGCGTTTAGCTATACCGATTTCGATGCGGTTTTCAGAAAAGTTTTTATAACATTCTGTGGAAGGTTTTAGTATATAACACTAATGGATATCCTGTGACGTTGCGCGCATAGTGCCGTTTTCATTTTATAAGATTATAAGTTTATTTTGAGAGCTACCCTAAAACGTAGCTAGACACTGAGACTCTAACTAAAAAGTAAAAAATAAAAACCTTTTTTAAAAAAAAGATAACCGACTTCAAAAACTAAAAGCTCAAAAATAACTATTTCGGAAGTCGGTGGCTTCTCTTCTGCCGGTCGATTTGTGTTGCCACCGACTTCCGAAATAGTTATTTTTGAGCTTTTAGTTTTTGAAGTCGGTTATCTTTTTTTTAAAAAAGCTTTTTTTTCGAGCGTATGTATGTATGTCTCATTCTATGGCACGCTCTACAGCCTAAACCGTTTAACAGATTTTGATATATCAGGTGTCATTAAAATTCGTCTCAGTGGTGAGAGTGACATGGGTATATTATTTTAAAAAAATGATTATCGGAAGTAGGTGGCAATTACGTGAATCAGAATCAAAGCCACCGACTTCCGAAATTGCAGTTGGGGTTTTTGACTATTCAATTATTACCATGATAATTATGTGTCCTATAGAACTTACTACCAACTTTACTAATAAAATTATCTCTTTTGTTGCAGACTGCACCATGTGGAGACTACTGCTTATGACAGTGCTGCTAGCGACCGCGCGTTCGAAGCAGCTCCCTTCATCTACCGGTGAGAAAGAAATAAATATAAATATCAATCGTGATGGCCTAGCGCCCGCCTCTCATGTTGGTTGTAGGTTCAAATCCTGCCCGGATTAATTAGCTTAGCCTAGACTTATCCAATATAACTTTAAGTACTTTCTAAAGTTTGTCTTGGATATTACAGACATCGTGACGAAAAGTTATAGTTAATGTAAGTCCGAAATCACCACTATGAGTGCATGTGGTGATAATGATCCATGCCTTCTCTGTATGAGAAGATGCCTTTACTCTGCAGTGGGACAGCAATAGGCTGTTATTGTTTATTTAAATCGGCTATCTGATCCTAAACTGACCGAGATTTTAGATTCAGATAAATAAATGTTGCTCTGGCAAGTAATAATATTGTTGACTTGTAACCGTCCGTCGCACAACAACCAAACAACGATGATTAGAGACGGATAAATATTTAAGATAGAGACGGATAATAGTCAGGCTAAAGTGCGTGCTAAGTATTTATCTCGCCCTCCGTCTTTTACTCTTTAGTGGTGCAGATTCTCTTGTTCACAAGCTTAACTAAATTTAAGTTTAATGCATCTTTCTCTTTTTTTTTATGGCAATTTGCCGAAAGCTACGCCAATTTCTGCCAGACGCGCGTAATTAGTGGCGACTCATGTGAATTAGGGATACAATATGAAAAATATCTACATGAATAATTTTGAGTCATCTTTCTCTTTCCATTTCTTAAAGAAAAGGACAGAAGATACATTTTAGTTTAATCCTGTCAAATTAGACAGCGCCTGAAGAAAATTGACGTATATTTAGACGCCATGTTTTTAAATCGCGTCTAAATGATCTATGGAGTGTCTAAATTTGACAGGACTTAACTTATATTTTATCTTCTGTCCTTTTCTTAATGGATGGAAAGAGAAGGAAGCACCTAACTTAAATTTACGTTAGTTTGTGAATAAGAAAATCGGCACCAATGTCACACATAAAAAAACATTATTCGTGAATTTATCTCGGAGGTGATCAATATAGTCAAATTAATTTATCTCTGCATAGAGAAACGAGGAAACGACCATTTCAATCAATCTTAAAAAGCTCCAATCACGATATTCCAGCAAAAAAATATCCTACAAAGTTGATCCTTGCTACCATTAACCGTGCTTTATAAAAAGTCCCCGGTATACTTATTGGGTATAAGTCGCGCTGTCCGCCGACGACTGGTCATTGACCCGGGCGGCGCATCCAACGCTGCCACGATGCGATGCGACGTTTTTATGGGACACAGACACTTGAATGTATTTGTTTTGCCAATAAGTTAGGTGGGGAAAATAAAACTCCCTTATTTGTTTTATTAAGAATTAATTTTATTAAACTTTCTTTTGTATCTAGTACAAAACATTAACCTGAGAATTTAGTTTAGCTTTAACAGTTCAAAAATTTTAATTCAATGTAGAAGTTAGGGTTGCGGAATAGTTCTAAAAGTTACCGTGGCCCCGGAACATAAAGGGCAACCGAAAGAACATGAGTGGGTTTTAGTTAGTAAAGTCTGACACGCCCGGACTGCCCTCCCGCATTTGACGGGAAAAGACATTTGATGATTTCCCATTCAACGAAAAACATTTTGACGTTAGAAAAATTAACGCGTATACACAAAAAGCAAAAAAAACTCTTTCACTTTATTATGTATCTACATATATTATACATAATATAAAATGGTAAAGTAACTGAAAGATTGACTGACTGTTGATATATCAACGCACAGCCCAAACCGCTGCTCCTAGAGACATGAAACTTGCAGGGTGTGTTCTTTGTGAAGAGTAAGTAACCACTAAGAAAGGATTTTTGGAAATTCCTACCCTAAAGGGGTAAAATAGGGGTCGGATGTTCGACATCCTCGCGGGCGAATCCGCGGACGAAAGCTAGTATCCATACTAATATTATAAATGGGAAAGTGTGTCTGTCTGTATGTTTGTCTTTCTTTCACGGCAAAACGGAGCGACGAATTGATAGTTGAAGGGATGGAGAGTAACATAGCCTACTTTTTGTCTCTTTCTAACGCGAGCGAAGCCGCGGGCAAAAGCTAGTAAAAAATAAATTTTCAAATAGATCTAGATGGGCCAACGATTAACGCGTTTAAATACCTATACAAAAAAAAACTATTCAACTTTATTTTATATGTAAATATAAGTCTAAATCCGTTAAGTAGCTTTTACCAAGTGCGTGGTGATAAATTTTCGTGCCTTCTCTGTATGAGAAGAGGTCTTTGCCCTGCAGTGATATTCTGGTTTATTATAAACTAGCTTTTGCCCGCGACTTTGTCCGCTTGGATTAATATCTCCTGTTCCAGGAGGATTTCTGGGATGAATACTATCCTACGTCCTTTGTCGGGTCCCAGACTATATCTGTACCAAATTTCATTCAAAACGGGTTAGTGTTTTAGGCGTGAAGCAGAGACAGACAGGCAGACAGACAGGCAGAGTTACTTTCGCATTTATAATATTAGTACGGAAATACGGATATAAACAGCCCAACAGCCGATTAACAAAAATCGAATGTAATAATTATATCACTATTATCACACATCGTTTTTAAGAACACTTCTTGTAAATCAATTTAAAGAAAAAAGTAGCGGTAAATAAAAACTACAGACATTAATTACTGGGTATTACTAACAAACTAGATCACATAACTAAAAATTATATACTACGCATGTAACATTATTTATTTCAAACAACTTTCAACTCTAGCTCCAAGAAATAAAGTCGTATTTACTGTAAAAGTACAGCTATTGTTTACATCAATTACAATACATAATAATTACGAAAGCAGAAAGCATTACAAATTATATGTAATTGATATATGTGTTTAGAAAGTTGAGTAAATAACGGATCTCATACGCGGTACCGGAACACAATGTGATATGGTTTAACGGTGAAGAAAACTGTGGAAATCTTTGAATTTAAACATTTTTATACAAGGTGAATTTTTAGTCCTGCACCACCCGCTAGGAGATGATTCTACCCATGAAAACAAACAACTTTTATTATGGAACCAACTCTGAAATTTCGAAAAAAATATCATCTGTTTTATATTATTACGATCGGAGGGCATTGAACTTTTGTTAGGAACAGCTGATATTTTTTTCGCGATTTCAAAGTTGGTTCCATTATAAAAGTTGTTTGTTGTCATGGGTAGAATTATTTCCTAGCACGTGCAGGACCAAAAATACACCTAGTATAACAGCTGTTCGCCAACGGTTTCACATAACTGCAAGTTTGGACCCGCTACTTCCAAAAATAACGAAAACTCATATACAAAAAATTAGGTAATTTTCGTACATTGTTGGTCCTAAAAAAACTGGCGTGACCAGATCTAGAATTCTGCCCAAAGGCTAGGTCACACATGCCGTAAACTGTTTTATTTTTTACGTTCTGTAATAAGAAGTAAGAAATACACCATCTGTAAAAAAATCATTTATTCTATTTTGGTTCATGAGTTACAGACTGAGAGATACAGATGGACAGACAGACAGGCAAGCAATAGGGACCGGCACCGGGATTACGTATCTAGCAATAGCCGAGCGATCGCGATAATTTAGCAATATTTGCTTCTCAAACGTCAATTCAAAATACGTCAAGTCAAATTATAGCAGTGATGCCTCTGTGGAGCAATCAGTCAACTAAAATATGCATTTTTCGTTTGGTGGTTTCGTATTTAGTATGGTTTTTAAGAGCAAATTAAAGTTATTTTTGTTAATGGTTATATTTGATTAGTTCCAGCGATTGCTACTTTGTCGTCATCGTAGCAATAAGTGCATTAGAACAATCAGCGAGCGATTAGCAATCGGTTCATACATAATACGATTTTTTTTGACGTTAAGCGATTAATTGCGCGATGACCGCGCGATCACTGGGCAAATATTGCTGATTGCTATTTTATAGGTAATAAGTCTGCCGTTTTACCTTTTGGTTATGGAACCCAAAAAAGAACCATTTATAGGCTGAGCCCCTCCGCAGAATGACTTGGTTTGACCAACGACTTTCAGCAACACCCTAAACAGAGTAATCATACAAAAAGTACAAAAAAAAGTATTTTGACCTCAGATTTTTTTATTAATAGAAACAGGATCGATTGGCCTAAACTAAGGCTTTTGCGTGAACAAAAAATTGCGGGGCCAGATCCTAAATTATTCGCAACACATACCTTAAACTCTACTACTATGAACTTGACCCCGTAACTGTCTTTTTATAGTGGTGAAAAATGTGTTAAAGAAACATTTTTCTTAATTAAATAACTACTAAGAAAAAGCAGTTTGTGTGCTACCACACAAAAAAAACCTATATTTTTAGGGTTTCGTATCCAAAGGGTAAAACGGCACCCTATTACTAAGCCTCCGCTGTCTGTCTGTCTCCAGGCTGTATCTCATAAACCGTGATAGCTAGAAAGCTGTAATTTTCACAAATGATGTATTTCCGTTGCCGCTATAACAACAACTACTAAAAATTCACAAAAATAAAATATTAAGGGATCCCCATATAGTAAACGTGTTTATTTCGTATTTTTTTTTGCTCAATATTAAAAACGGTAATAGGAAGACGCTTCAAATTTCCACAGAATATTTACTTGTATATTACCTTTAAAAATAAATAATTAAAATAAATATTAAAGGGAGCCCCCCTTTACCCCCATACAACAAACGTATTTTTTAAGCAATTTTTACTCGATCTTAATAAACGGGTAGAAACTTGTCTATTATAGATGATAGTACGGAACTCATCGTGCGCGAGTCGGACTCGCACGTGACCGGCTTTTTTTTTAATATGTTTCTTTTTCGACAGAACTAGCAACGACAACAGTTGGAACAGCCATGGAGGCTGACACCACAGCCTGGCCAGGATCTGTAGCTCCTCTCGACACCCTGACTGTAGCGTGCGAGAAGGACAGCATGCATGTCACCGTCTCACTCGCTAGCAGCGGGAGAAATAGGTAAGGGAGATAAGGATTTGCTACTTCGTCTACCACATTTTAAGTTTGACCGCTATGTACGTGTGCCCGTCAGTTTTTCTGTCTTTCTGTTATACCGCAGCTCTTAAACGGAACGGGTAATCCGAATCGGTTGCAGTTATATTTAGAGGTATGGTTCAGCCGTTCTAAAGTCATTGGTGCCGATTCTCTTGTTCACAAACTAACGTAAATTTAAGTTAAGTGCATCTTTCTCTTTCCATTTAATTAAGAAAAGGACAGAAGATGAAATATTAGTTAAGTCCTGTCAAATTTAGACACTCCATAGATAATTTAGACGCGATTTAAAAACATGGCGTCTAAATATACGTCAATTTTCATCAGGCGCTGTCTAATTTGACAGGATTAAACTAAAATCTATCTTCTGTCCTTTTCTTTAAGAAATGGAAAGAGAAAGATGCATTTAACTTAAGTTTAGTTATGTTTGTGAACAAGAGAATCAGCACCATTATCTTTTTTGTTAGGGGACGTCGCCATCTTGATGACTTCGGGGATGGGAATTTGTTTTTATACTCATAAAATTATTGTGCTAATCATGGGGTGCTGATGCTAAAAATGATTTAAGATTTTCTCCTTGAAACTCGCAAATACTTTTATTTTCCCGTTTTTTGCGCTAATACTTTTTCGTTTCCAATTTAGCAACATTTTTCGTACGTATCAACACCGACCTATTAATCTATTCAGAAACTACGGTACAAATCTCGTAAACAAAAGACGACAGATAACAATAGGGCTTAAAATATTGTACAGAACATAATTCACTATAACACTTTTATGTGTGTATTCTATGCTGGTTAACGCTTTGACAAAAAACCACTGTTACTCCACTTGCAGTTAATTTTCTGACTAAATATTTACCGAGGTTTCTCCCGCGTCTTTGCTTATAGTTCTCCACAAGTAAATCTGTAAATCGTAACAATTTTTTGATCATTTTTCGAGTTACATGGCATTTTTTTCTATTCTTACTAGAATGCAATAGTTCCTAAGATTATCGCAGACGTGTAAAAGTATTTTATTTAATCTATTTACAATAAAAATACAATTTTATAATTTTTTCTTAGTGATACAAAAAAGCAAACCTTAACCGAGTTAAGGAGGGCTCTTTAAGGACCTTAGAGACTTCACATAACCAAGCCACTCTTTTCAAAGAAGAAACTTTCCTTCCTGTTTATCATTTATCAAAATACTAGCTTTTGCCCGCGGTTTCGCTCGCGTTAGAAGGAGACAAAAAGTAGCCTATGTTACTCTCCATCCCTTCAACTATCTCCACTTAAAAAATCACGTCAATTCGTTGCTCCGTTTTGCCGTGAAAGAAAGACAAACATACAGACAGACACACTTTCCCATTTATAATATTAGTATGGATGAAATTAGGAGTTATTTGTAAAATACAAGGTGTGGTACCAACTCTGAAACCACGAAAAAAATATCAGCTGTTTCTAACAAAATTTTAATGCCCTCCCGACCATAATGTAACAGCTGATAGTTTGTTCGAGATTTTAGAGTTGGTTCCATAATAAAACTTGTTTGTTTTTATGGGTAGGATCATCTTCTAGCGGGGTTTTCAAGACCAAAAGTGCACGTAGTATATAAATCAGTATGAACGAAAAAGTAGCAAGTAGCAAATAAAAAAATAAGTCCCAACTTGACTAAATTCTTCTCTATCCACAGTGTCTACGACTCGTTCAATGGCATCGTCTACCCAGCCGGCCTGGGCAGCAACTCCTCGTGTCTTCGGGAGTACGTGTCAGAGCAAGGAGACCTCCAGTACACCCTGCCTCTCAGAGGGTGTAACACTATGTCTAATGATAATGTGAGTATTGCATGAACTACCTTTACAATTGTCTTGGGTCGTGGAGCTTCTTAAGATATGATGTTGAGCTCACGATGGCTAGTTCATGCGCGCTGCTTGTTAAGGCAGGTATACCCTAACTGTTCTTGAAGCTAGGAGTACATTTTTTTAATGTTTTGGGAAAATGGAATTATGGCTTCATCATTCAGTGGTTTCCTGCGATCTTCACAAGGTCGTTGGTCCCTCTTATGAATAAGGTCCTCTTCTACCGACGGCCTACTGAATATCATTTCATTCATTATCAAAAACCAAGCAACGACAACCTAATAATAAGTTAAGACCCCACAGAAGTATAAACTAGCAAAATAGACGTATTTCCCAAGCTATTGCCTTTTACAGTACCTACCTATTTAATTTGCATGCGTGTACATTCGACAAAACAGTCACATTGGTTGACAGGCAAAAATTTGCTTCATTCTGCTGAAATAGGCCAATACAGTTAATAATGAATGGAGCTACTTCAGTTAGTGTATTTAGCCAAATTTTGGCGTTGGTTAGGTAACACACTATACCCTAGCCTTATTGGAATAAGGTCCATTTGCCTTGCATCGAATACGCAAATATATTTAACCAAATACGTCACATGAAATAGCACTATTAATTAGACAATCTACATCAAATACACATAGTGACAAATAATTAAGTTGCGGAAGTTGCAGACGGTATCAATGCAATGCAGAAAACAGACTTAAACCACCACTTTTCAAAACTTAAGTAATTTTTCACAATGACGAGTTTCTTTTTAACTTCACGCTGGTTAATTTTTGTCGAGAAGCTTTTTTGTAAAGATTACTTAGTATGGAGTTTTTACCGTCTACACTACTCAACAACAAGCATACTATAACTACAACCCAAAAGACTTATCTTTACATCTCACTGGAATAAAACCCTCTCCCGCTGCCCTACTCGGAGCCCCATGTTCGACTAGTGGGGATTTATCGGTGGAGAATAAATCTTTGTTTAGTAGCGATAGCATTCTGCCAGTGTTACGTCACACGGGTAGTACTTTCCTTGGCATGCTTCACAAACTCTACGAAAGCCAGCCTACATACCCATCTCCTTTATCAACTGTACCAATATCTAGTACCTAGGTTGTAATTCGCCGCGCCAGACCATTGTTCTGTCCGTACAACACCTACCTGTAAAGTACGTAAAGTGCATCCCACACAAACCTTGGAAATATAATTAATATGTGTGATGTCATTGTGTGAATAAAAATATCTTGAGCTACCGGTTATTGTGTTGTAGTTATGCTTATATCTTTCTTTGTTTATTTCATAGTAATATTTTGATTGCAAAATTTACAATGTCTGTCTGAGTAACTTTTGCAATAATAACCTGCCAAATCACTGAACCAATTTTGATGAAGGAGTTAGTTTGTGCCTCAAAAGATAAAAAGAGGTTTATTTTTTATTCTGCTATACTTACGATTACAAAGTAGTCAGAAGTTAAAAAGTCTGACCAGTCTAACCAAGGGGTTTTGTGTCCCCCAGTTACTGGGTTGTGGAGGTCTGGTAAGCAGTCCTTTCACGTAAAACACTGGTATTCAGCTGAATCCTATTAGGCTGGAAGTCCACGTCGACCCCAATCAAGTTAGGAAAAGACTATTAAGATAATGACTTACTTTTTTGAAGTCGTAAAAGTGATCGAAACTATAACTACTGAGGGTTTTATTCCTAGCAGGCAGGGAATAAAGTAATTTTGGGGTTTGTCAGAAGCAGTAAAAAGTTTGGAAGTTGGATTGTAACTCGTAAAGACGTGGTTCCTGTGGCCTGATCCTCTCGGCAAGAACCATAACCAGTAGCCCACCAGACACAACACCCATCTAGTGGAAAAGTGAAGGATCCTCCTCCTTTTCAATGAATGACCATTCCGCTCCAGCCTTGTACAGTATGTTGCCACAATAATCTGGCCCATCCTACAGTTAGTTCGACTAGGATGGGTCAAGTAATTGTGGCAACACACTGTACCACAAAACCAAATAAATGCAGTAGGAGTTTATTTCATCTACCTTACACACGTAACATCAATTTTCACTTCAAAACCAACTAAATATGATTTCAAAATACACTAGAATCATTCAATTAGCGCTATTTTGCTTAATATCCGTGTATATTAAGTGGGCGGTAGACGTATGTGCAAGTATCTGAGCACATTTTATGGGTCAACAATATATTCCGACTATATGCCATTCTCAGAAAATGAGAATGGCATATAGTCGGAATATCTTTCTTTCTTTCTTTCTTTCTTTCTTTCTAAAAACTATCCCAGAGTTCCATTTCTCCAGGGATCGCGGGAATGTACGCGACTTTTGCTATCTCTTGACTGGTGTCCTTGGTTATTGTTCTGCTTCCGTAGGTCACCACGTGATGAGTCTATATGTTATATATTAAAAAATAACAGAATCTTTTTCGTAGTTTTCACTTTAAAGAGTCATCGAACAAAAATCTATACATTAATTTCACATTTTAATATCAGTAGGAATTTTAACTCTTTTCTTATCTACGCCAAATTCGATACCGAATAGTTACAAATTTGTGACCAAGGACACGACCAACGCTTTATCCGTCCATGAAATATAAGACAAAAGAGCTATAAAGCTTTTAAGCAAGCGTCCGTTCGTCTGTCACCTACTTAGGTCTGTTAGTCACAAGCGTTGCGTAACGATCAGGAAAAGCATTCGACGCGTGAATGCGTGATAACAATCTGTGCGTGCGCTCTGTGCAAGACAATGTGACGGCCATCTTCATTTTGTATTGCTTTATCTAAATTACTGGACCTTTTTGGAGCAGCCGTAAGGCACAATTTATAACGGTTTAATGCTTTTGGACGTTGCATTTTTATTTTATTTGTAGGTTTCTTTGGAGGGACACCCTTGAAGGACCACTGTCTGTTTGTTTAATCGATTTTCCCTCCCCCCATCAAGGTGGGAAATAAAATAACTGACTAGGTACCACTACTACAGAAATATTTTAAACTTTCGAACACACGTAAATCGAGACACAATAGAAAGACATTAGCAGCACGACAGTCGGCTGTCGCTTGGTCGTTGAAAGGTTAAAAGGTTTGTGTTTCGTTCTTCGATTTTCTCTACCGCATTTGCAGAATGGATTTCCTAAAATCGACAATTTAGTTCTTAAAACTAAATCTAATACGAAACCAACAAGGCAATTAAACCACGGAACATAAATTCCAATTATCGTAGAAACAGGAAACTATAAAATTACATGTAGATAAAAATCTATCATTTTTTGTATATTGATTTCTTGTATGAGTGAATCACGAATCTTACAAGGACCTGTCCTTTCCAAATGTGTACAGTTAGCTAAATAGTTTAATTATCAGATGTGGTAAGAAACATCATATAACTGATGAAATGGAAATCTGCTTAAAAGTTTTTGTGTTTTTTTTAATAATACACTTTTTGCGTAAACGCAATTACAAAACTCTATTTACGAAGGTGTATTTTTGGTCTTGCTCGACGCGCTACGAGATGATTCTACCCATGAATACAAAACAACTTTTATTATGGAATCAACTCTGAAATCGCAAAACAAATAACAGCTGTTTCTAAGAAAAGTTCAATGCCCTCCCGACCATATAGTATGAGACAGATGATATTTTTTTCGAGATATACAGGGAATATTGAGAAAATGCCCAGGTATTTTATCGTCTCTAATCAAAACCTGGTTTAGTATTAAAGATAGTCAGACAAACGGCGAGAGTCTCTTGGGTGACAATAGGCGAGACTACAAACCCCACTAATTAGTCCGTCAGTTAGATTATTGCTATTGTTGCTTGTTAGTGCTTACAAATCAGTTTTGCGTACTGTACCTAATGACATCATAGTTTAGTCAGCAAATGAGGTAATGACACGACCGAGTAAGGCTTTTAACTCAACGTTTTAACGTTTTTTCTATAAATTAACATAACATTAAGGCTTCACCACACTTGAGTTTCACGCGGCGTTTTTACCGGCAGCAATGTGACGGGCGCCTGTTGGTCTAGTGGTTAGTCATTATGACTGCTAAGTTAGGGGTCGTGGGTTCGACTGCGACCCAGGAAGAACTTTCTTTGTGTGATGAGCATGATTGTTTGTTCTGTGTAATTTATCCACAAAATGTATGTATTTGTAAACCATATTACTTAGTATGTTTATCAGTCGTCTGGTTACCATAGTACAAGTTATCCTTAGTTTGGGAAAAGATGGCTTTGCGTAAGTGGTCTCAAAAAACTTTTAATTATTTTAAAAGACCGAACTCTTGACTCTGTGTTTTTATGTTTTTTCTTAATGTAGTCAGCTAAGAGCACACATGGAGTTTTACAGAGCCCCTTTTTTTATTAACACGTACGGGATCCTAAAAAAATAAGATTATCAAGGGACAAAAAAGCCCGTTTAAATAAAAGTGACATATCTATTCAGTTTGTTTAAACATTTACGAGGCGAAAAACAAACAAAAAACAAAAGAAGGGTGTGAAAAAGAAATGCAAACATTGATTTTAGGCTGTTATACTTCGATTTTAGTTATCTGTACATCTACCATGAGAGTGTTATAGACTAGCGATAGCGTTAGCGTTAAAATGGCAACAACGGTTGAATAAATATGTTTTTTAGGCAAATTTTATAAGGTCAGAATGAAAAACCTTTTTATATTAAACATACAAAATAAAGCTACGTTAATTAATGTTGTATGGTCAAAATAAAAACATTTTCTTTGCTTTAAAAAGTATCGTCCGAAACACCTCTCAAAATATTCATCATGTCAGCCGAAAGACGTTTACTGTAGGACAAAGGCCTCCCCCAAAGGATCCACCTGCATCGGTCCTGCACCACCCGCATCCAACAGGACCTGGCGATCTTGATGAGATCATCGGTCCATCTTGTGGGAGGCCTGCCCACTGCGTTTTCCGGTACGCGGTCACCACTCGAAAACCTTTCCGCCCCAACTGCCATCTGTTCTGTGAGCTATGTGAAACATCCATATCATACTTCCATACTAATATTATAAATGGGAAAGTGTGTCTGTCTCTCTGTCTGTCTGTCTGTATGTTTGTCTTTCTTTCACGGCCAAACGGAGCGACGAATTGACGTGATTTTTTAAGTGGAGATAGTTGAAGGGATGGAGAGTAACATAGGCTCCTTTTTGTCTCTTTTTAACACGAGCGAAGCCGCGGGCAAAAGCTAGTTTATGATAATTCAATTCCAGTTTCGATCGGGGCTAAAGAAACTAAGCAGCCAAAACGCCTTTTAAAATCAGTTAAAACTTACATGGCTAATTATTTACATCTACATTATCGCATACGACTCTACTGTCCTTAAGTACATAAACACATATATTATATAACATTATCGAACGAGGCCCCAGTGTCGTCAACGTGATAATAGCTTTAACCTTCTGTGCGTCCACGCGTAATGTTATGTACTTTACATAGAGAATACATTAACATTGCATTATATAAGTACAAGGAATCTACTCTATTACTATAAATAGCTGAAGGGTTAAAACTGGACCCTATTACTAAAGGTCATAGCTCATTAGAGCCACCCGGCAGCCACTCCGCACCGCCTCGCCTCCTGCGGCTAGTATTCTTTATACGGACTTGGGGCATGCGCTCACTATATCAACTCCGTAGCAGCACCGGATCGCCTCGGTTATAAAGCGAGTCGGTGCGGAGTGGCTGTAATGAGCTATGACCTTAAGGGACTACGGACATTTAATCAAGTCCATTCGTATTTCGTTGAACGATGTTGGTCACACTTATACAGTTCTACTTCTATCAGCCGCGTTCAGCGTCGTAAGAATGAGAAAAGCCGTCAGCTTAAGGAACTACGCACATTTATTCAGCTCTATTCAGCTTATGTCCAAAGAAAACAACGAGATTCTATGAAGACGCATAGGCGTCCGTTCAGCTATCCATACTAATATTATAAATGCGAAAGCAACTCTGTCTGCCTGTCTGTCTGTCTGTCTCTTCTTCACGATTAAACCACTGAACCGATTTGAAAGATATTTGGTGCAGATATAGTCAGGGACCCGAGAAAGGACATAGGATAGTTTTCAGCCCTGAAATCTCCGGGAACGGGGAACTATTATTCCACGCGGACGAAGTCGCGGGCAAAAGCTAGTTGCATATAATAGGCGAGACGACGAAAAAAAAGTAATTAGTCCGTCAGTTAGATTATAAAAAAAAATTGGACACGTATTTTTTCTTTTTTCTCGTAAACGTAAAATGACGACGATACAGCGTGCGTTGAAGTTGCGCTTGACGTCACGATTTGATACAATTTTTGCAGGACGGTGATGTCAAAAGCCCCCACTCCGGAACTTTGTTGCTCGTCTTTGTATTTATTTATTCAATTGATCAAGCAAAAAATTTGTGTCCCGTATTTTTGATCGATCTACAAGACGGACTAAACAGAATGCCATTTTTTTTATGCTGTCGTCATCCCTATTGTTGTTTTCTATGGACATAGCTGAATATAGCTGAATAATTAATGTACGTAGTCCCTTAAGCTTGACGGCTTTTCTCATCTTACGACGCTGAACGCGGCTGATAGAAGTAGAACTGTATAAGTGTGACCTAAATCGTTCAACGAAACACGAATGGAGTTAAATGATTGTGCGTAGTTCCTAAACCACAATTTCATCATGACTTAATCACTGCCGGAGTTGTGGAATAGTTGTAATTGTTACCGTGACCCCGGAACATTAAAGGCAACCGAAGGAACATGAGTCGGTTTTAGTCAGTGAACGTCTGACACGCCCTCCCGCTCCCCCCAGGACAGGAGAAGTCTTTCGATGATTTCCCATTCACCAAAAAAAGCATGACTTACATAATCACCATCCTACAAGTTCTGATAACCAGAGAACTACACAGATTCACTAAACTGCCTATAGATAACGTGGAAATAGTATTTTTTCACTTATACGCTGTTTTTTTTTTTCGATTAATTTGGTTGCGGGATCCAAGACAGTAAAATCGTTTCTCCGGGACTCGTCGAGCTTCATTGCTCGGCACTTTTCTGGCGGACTCCACTGATGATTTTGGCTTTCAGGAGTTGCAGTGGATGGATATAATGTGACAGGATTATTAATACAAGAGTCTAATAGCTACGCAATTAATACTAAATATTCTTTATCAAGGTCAAAGTTGCGAAAACGTGAGAATTTTAATAAATATGCCATTTATCTACTAATTTGTGGCAATTGATTTCAATCGGTAGACCTTTGAGGTTCATGTAAAATAAACATTGCCAAGCTCGATTTGGACTCACACACGAAGAAAAAAATACAGTATTTATTATAATACCAGCCTCTAACTGTCACACTCCAGAGGCCAAAGGCCTCTTATGGCTCCTAAAGTCTCTCTTACTCATACAGAGAAGGCATAAGCATTGATCACCACTTTTGCTTAAGGCGGATTTTCGACTTATTATGTCTTATTTCATTACTAGTTTTGCTCGCGTGTATGTCGAACTTCCATTCACTATTTTATCCCCTTAGGGACCCTACAAGATTCATGTTTCTGCCACTTAGAAGTAATGTTCTTTGTGAAGAGTAGGTAACCACCAAGAAAGGATTTTGGAAAGTTCCATCCCTAGAGGCCTAGTAATTTAGGGTAAGGGTATAAAATAGCTGATATTCCTCGACATACACGTAGGCGACGCAAGCAAAAGCTATTTATTATGATAATTTCAACTTGCATATACTTTTAATATTTACAGCTAAATCCATTAAACCTTATTTAGGTAAACAGCAATAAAATTTGACATTTCACAAAAGGCGTTGGCTATTTGATTGCGAAACTGCATTTGAATTTTTTTATAAGTTTTTTATTAAAGGTTATTTTGAAAGTTTTTGTTTCAAACTGTCGTTCGAATCCAGGGCAGTCATGTGACTTTTTCTATTCATAATTATGTACGCAGCAAAGCAGATAAGTATTCAGGGCCGTCAGATACAGTTTAAGATTTCTCAAAAACCCACAGATATTTTTTAATAAAAATTTAAACTATAGTAGAAAATGACTAGTTCTTCAATTAGGTTAAATTTCATTTGAATATATTCATTGGTATTCATGAAAACCTCAATTGACGGCCCTGGATACTTATCTGCTTTGCCCACTGTACTTTCTCAAGTTTATCTTGAACATCACTGACATCCCGTGACTCGAACAGTACTTAAAGCCGTTGGTCCCGGTTGTCATTCGTAGAGCTTTGACAGTCGTTACGGGTAGTCAGAAAGTTTGAACAGTCTAACCAAGGGGTATCGTGTCGCCTTTTTGTAGTTGTGGGGATCTGATAGGCAGACGCTACTCATAAAACACTGGTATCCAGCTGAATCCGGTTATGCTGGAAGCCGACTCCAACATAGATGGGAAAAGGCTAGCGAGATGATAATTTGCGTCAATTTTTGTAATCGTTATATGTAAAGATTTGCCTTTTGCAAATTTGAAATCAATTAAATGGTACGAAACAGTTTGAACTGGCAGTTTCGGCTGATGGCATGAAGCATTCTGTCTGTTTGACATCCTTCAGCATGCATGTCCAACTGTTTGGGCGACAATGTCATGACAAACAGGATAACCACCCTAGACGAGTGGCATTTATAGTATTAATTGTTGGTGATGTCAAATTACTTAGCGTAAGCTAAATATCAATCCCATATTTTTAACTGTCGATTCAATTCTATAATTCCACTTTTCTAGGGGGGCCGAACTGCTTCCCGACTCCCGCCCAAACACCAAGGTGCCCTTGTTCAATCACAGATGGCGTTGCAAAGGTTCTCATTTTCAATCCCCGACATACTTAAATTAGTGATTTTGTTTTATTTCGAGTTCCATCTGTGACGGTGAAAGCCTTCTTCGAGGCTATATTCCGAAAAGTTCAAACATTTAACTGACGTAGATTTAGTAGACTGTCTTAGTCTATATTTTTTATGTTTTCAACTTCACAAGGAACCGAAAAACGATAGATAAATAACTACATTTTAATAACAAGAGAATAGTGCTGGCATTCAAGCGACTATCAGTAGTCATTTAATACAATGTATAGTACTTATTCAGCTACAAGCTTTTGCCCACGGTTTCACCTGCGTTTTGTCAGTTTTTTAACTCTTGATACAAAACGATTGTTACAACGTTGATCACTATTACCACTATTTTTGTCTCTTCGTTTGTGGCGTCTAACCTTTATTAAGTTTACCGTTTTGGAAATGGTTCTTTTTATTTGACAGTTGGTTATCCAGCTTATCTAGATTTTTTTGCAATTTTTCTTTAAAGAATATTTAATAAGGTTTGCTTGAAGATAACTCGATTCAGCTCGTCATTGTACAGAACTCAGGTATTTTTGCTATTTTCTGTGTGTATTTTTTAAGCAAGAAAAAACGTCGTCTTTTGATGTGAAACATCTATAGCCGCACGTAAAACAAATTTCTGGCGTGGCAATGCATGCCGTGGCGATGCTCGCCATGCTTTTGTTTTGTTTCTTTTCAATCATATTACCTACATTTCTTGATATGCGCCTTGGCCTCACGTTTTGTGGTTTTCGGGGGCACTGATGCCGAACATGAGGTCCATTTCAGAATCCAAGATGGCGGCTAACATTTTTCAAAATTTCGGTCATGGTTATCGTTTCCGTGGTTTTCGGGGACACTGATGCCGAAAATGAGGTCCATTTCAGAATCCAAGATGGCGGCTAACATTTTTCAAAATATCGGTCATGGGTATCGTTTCCGTGGTTTCGATGTGTGGATGTCGATATTTCACATCTGCCAGGCGTCCCGTGATGGCTCACTTTTTTTTGCGTGGGTTATTCCATATCCCGTGGTTGAACAGCTTCAGGTCTTAACCTTCTTGCCATAAACACAAAGGGACCAGTAGTTTCTGAGGTTAAAAATGAACACCTCTGATGAGCACCTCTTGCACACTTTTGATTGACGATTCATGATTAGGATTACACACTTTTACGGGTAAAAATGGTGCTTTGGCTGTTTCATCGGAATTTGGAACTTAAGTTTAGTAGCTGACTACCCTAAGAAGGAACGTTAATTAATCAAAAAACCAAATCATTCTATTTTTAACCGACTTCTAAAAAAAGGAGGAGGTTCTCAATTCGGATGTTTGTTTTTTTTTAAGTTTGTTCGCGCATATCTCCGTCGTTTACCAACCGGTTTGAACAATTCTTTTTTTGTTTGAAAGGGTAGACTTCCCAAATAGTCCCATTGTCATCAGGTCCAGGATCTGATGACGGTATCTTGCCAAAATCGAGGGAAGTCGGTTTTTTTTTTGCAAAAAATTATCTTGTTAATTTAGAAGTGTAGATTTGAAGTTATAATAAGAAACTTTCGACAACCAACCGACAGACGGCTGTCGCGCTGCTATTGTCTTTCTATTGTGTCTTGAATCACGTGTGTTCGAAGGTCTGAATTGAAATACTAATATATACGAACCTATATAAATACCTCTTTAAAAAAACTATTACATAAGACACAAAGAATCGGGGCGGCCATCTTAAATTCTGCAATCATTACAAGCCTCTTTGGTTTGCAAATTGCAGTAAGTTGTTGATCAGACCAAAATCAGTGGTGTTATGTGATAAAAGTGGGTGGTATCATCTTTTTTATGGCTTTTTGATTTGTAAAAGTAGGTTAGCAAGTGGTATTTTGATTATTTGAAAAAAAATTAAAAAGAGGCGCCATAATGACCCTTCCAATCCAACCAATCCAATCGGAGACCGATTTTAGCAACGTAAAATATCGAATCTATAAAAAACGGTTCTACCAACCTACAATAAATTGGGCTTGATGGGCTATTTGTCTAGTAGTTAGTGAATCTGACTGCTAAGCCGGAGGTCGTGTGTTCGATTCCCACCCAGGACATACTTTTTGTGTGTGTACTTTATCTATAACGTCTTGTCGACACTTTAAAGAAATAAAATAAGGACAGCAATAGATTTGAGAGCGTCTTGAAACTAAGGCTAAGGCTACAGTAGGCAGCGATTTGCGATGCGACTGGAAGAGCGAAACGAGATTATCATGGAATGGCTACATTATAAGCGAAAATCTAGAGTATATTCGATTCAATTTCGCTGAATCGTCGATGTAGCCGGTGCCGCGATTGCAGTAATATAGTTCCTGTCGCAGAAATAAATCAAAGACCGCTAGTAATATTTGATGAACGGTGTAGCCATACACGGGGAGTATTCATGTATTTGTTTCAATCGCTCATGTGTCGCAGCTCGCGTCGCAGCCTAGTGTAGCCTCAGCCTAAGTGACGTTAAGTATTCGGGCAATAAACATACATACATAGAACAGTGTTGCAATAAAAAAAGCGAATAACTTAGAATGATAGAATGATTTATTTTTGTAAATAGGTAAAAAATTACACTTTTACACGTCATTTTTTTTTTTCTTATTTTAATCGAACGATGGGGCCGGTGTTTCCTAGCAGGACTACTCTGAGAAGAAACAACCGAAACAAACTCAGAGGTCAAAGTCTCTTTTAAAGTCCATACAATATTGTATTGGTCAAAATATGCGAGGACCATGAAGGTAATATCTGAAGTGATCTCTTGATGAGAGAAGCACACAGATTTGAGTGGACCTGTCCAAACAGTGCAAGCATTTGTCAAAAGTCGTTTAGCTCAACTAAAACGTAAGGAGCCTAACGTCTTGACGAACAATACCAAAGTAGGGACATTCGGGTAGGCCGCATTAGATACTCAAACTGTCAGTAGTTGTAAAACATACTAGTAACCTAACAGCCCACATAGTCCTCACACTCACAATAAATATAGTGTAAAAAAAATATATAATATACTTATAAAAGTACACAAATGTCAGATTCAATAATTAACATGTCAAATAGGGAAAAAAAATATATGGTATACAAAATAATATACTTATAAAAGTACACATCAATGTCAAATAATGATAATATCAATGTAAATGAAGGAAACTATGTAAACATAAATGTCAATATAGGCCCATGATTATCATTGAAGCAGCTCAATTCCAAGCATTTGAGTCCTCAATATACTCTTTAACAGAATAGAAAGCATTTCGGCATAATTTACGTTTTACAAATAATTTAAATTTGGTAATACTAAGTTCTTGAATCTGGATTGGAAGTTTATTATAAAAGTGTATACATTGATCCTCCTTATCTTAACACGCATCCATTATAATAAAATTAGCCCGCCACCGCCATCTATAACTGCGCTGTCATTTAGTCCACTCACGCGCACCTTTCGGACAAGGCCCAAGGTCATTCCAAAGGTCAGTAGTCTTTCTTCGCCATTTAATAAACCACTTACTTTACTTTTTGATGTAAACAGCATCTGTGTATATTTTATGTAATGTCAGTGATTCACTGACACACTAAGTGAATCTTTCAATGATGGTCAGTGGGTAATTCTTTTATAATTATTTCTTGCCTGAGGCATTGGTTTTAACCTAGTTCGAACAGGTATATAATTTTCCTATTAATCTGTAATATTTTAAAGCTGAGACTTTGTTTTGTTGAACGCGCTAATCTCAAGAACTGTTGGTCCCAATTAGAAAAATATTTTTCTCTTGTATAGTCCATAATATTTCTAACATCATGCTATGACCCTACGAAAGCGGAGTACCTAGTAAATAAAGATGCGATAACAGCTAGTTGTAAAATATTTCTTGTAATGTGGCCGAAGTGCTAAATTAAACATTTTTCAATCCTTCAAACACACGTAATTCGAGACACAATAGAAAGACAATAGCAGCCCAATTGCCAGCTGGCGGTTGATCGTCAAGAGGCTAATCTTCTACTATATAAAAATAAGTCGGGTTTTCCTTCCTGACGCTATAACTCAAGAACGCACGAACCGATTTCCACGGTTCGGAAAGGTCTCGGGCTCCGTGAGGTATATAGCAAAGAAAATTCAGGAAAAATGTTACATAAAACGAAGCCATCTGGTGGCGAAACGGAGTTCGCCGGGTTTGCTAGTGATTATTAAATTGTCCGACATACACCTCCCAGAAGTCCATAGGGAGCCCATATGACATTTGATCTTTGAAGACGAGTGGGCGAAACGACGCGGCGACGATCGCACCTGTATGTACCTAAGGACTAATTCCGATTAGCGCAATAAATTATTTTTGCGATCAGTTTTCATGTAGTCTAGTTAAGAGACTGTGCCTAGGTGGCGACGCACGTTTTCCTGTGGTCCCCTCTTTGATGTCATGGAGGAGAAAAAAAAACCTCCCTCCCAAAATATCTCCCTCCCCCTCCCCCTCAGACCCGAGGAGAGGCCTGCAAAAACGGGCCACCATCAACCGGGGAATACAGATGTCATAAATACGTTCCCTCGAACCTCGGCGTAAGTGAGATAATGAACAGCGGAGTGGTTTCTAGTTAGTCAGTAAAAGTCTGACAGATAACCTCGTTTTTAACAGACTTCAAAAATAATGTTATCAATTTGACTGTAGTATGTTGTTTTTTTAAGAATGTTATTGTTACGCGATTTTCCGCCAATTATGAACGGATTTTGATGGTTCTTTCTTGGTTGCGGAATGTTTATAATAGTTACCGTGACCCTGGAACATAAAGGGCAATCGAAGAAACATGAGTGGGTTTTAGTCAGTAAGAGTCTGACACGCCCTCCCGCCGCACCCAGGACGGGAGCAGTCATTGGATGATTTCCCACTCACCAAAAAAAAAAATTCTTTCTTTTTATGTAGGGTTTGTTCAAGATAACCTTGTGCGTGTCCCAATGAATTTAAATTCCTAAAGTCGGTGGCTTTTCTTCTGTCGGACGATTTCTATCGCCACTGGATTCTGATATTTAAGTTCAATTTTCTGTTTTTAGTTTTTGAGGGCGGTTGTTATTTTATTGAAAAAAAGTTTATATTTGAAGTCGATTAAATATCAAAAGTTTTTGAGTAACCAAACGAAGGCGAAACCGCATAGTAAAAACACTAAACTATAAAATTTTAAGTGTCGACAATTGAGTAGTAAAAGTCTGACATAATAACGACAGAAGTGTCGATGGAAACGCACTTCTATCGACATTACATTTAGATACGGCTAGCTATTAAAAGTTATGCGCTGTAACGTTTTAAATGTTTTATTTATTTTATAAATTCACTTGCACGAATCGTAAGTTGAAGACGATTTAGATAGAATACTATAAGTGGACTTTACACGCAGTTAAAAAAATAAAATAAATCGGATGACTTTTCCGATTCCATTGCCAATTGTTATCACTATACTTATTTGTGAAATAAAGTTTGTTTTTATTTTGTTTCTAAAAGGGTCTTTGAAAGTTTTCATAACATTGCATTTTTTTACTGATAGAAAACGATGTATTTTATTCCTAAATGCTATCTATATATTTAAATTGTAAACTGACTGACTGCTGATATATCAACACACAGCCCAAACTGCTGGTTCAAGAGACATGAAACTTACAGGGGGTGTCCTTTGTAAAGAATAGGTAACCACTAAGAAAAGATTTTTAGTAAATTCAACCCTAAAGGGGCAAAATAGGGGAGGGAAGTATTAATAATAATAATAATAATAATTTATTTTCTCAAGTAACTAAGACTCAATTTTGTTAGTATAACTTAAAAACTATGTTAGTAAAAAAAAAAAAAAGTGACATTATTGTAACAAACACAAATCATAACAAAACATGAAAAGCTGATACGACTATATCATTTTGCACCGTGACTCACCCCCGTGTCATTCCGTGAGAAATAGCACCGCAGCGATTCACGTATGTGCAATCCAGTCGGCTGGCAATCATATTTAGAATACTGTTGGAGCTACCCCGCACCCTCCACACCAGTGATGCACACCTTTTGCGCATAGTTGTGTAAAAACAATCTACATGTGCATCGGCGAACATCCCTGATGCGCTACAGAAACGGGGCAGCCCCACCAGCACCCGAAACGCGTTGTTATATTGAACACGGAGGGCGCTGTACGATCGCTGCGTGTATCTGGCCCACAAGCTGCACGTGTAGAAGGTAGTGCAATAAGCTCTAAAGAGAGTAATTTTTACTTTTACTGAACAACGTGCAAACCTGCGAGCCAACATATTCGATCTTACCGACAACGCCCTCCGCTCACGCTCAATATCAGAGTCATCATCGAGAGCAGGTGTTAATATATGACCGAGATATTTGAAAGTGGAAACACGTTTTAGCGGCGTTCCATTTAGCTGCACCAGTGGCATATTTTGGACGTTTCTACGACCTGCTTCGAATACCATGATCTCTGACTTTTTACAATTATACAACAACCCGTGTCTTTGAGCATAATCCTCACAAATATTGACCAGCCTTCTAAGGCCACAGATTGATGCGCTCAGCAGCACCATGTCATCTGCATAGCTAATGTTATTGACGCAGATTCTGTCAATGTGACACCCAACTCTGGTGCTACTGAGCTCACCAATCAATTCGTTTACATATAAGTTGAAAAGCGTTGGTGAGCACAACCCTCCCTGCCTCACCCCGCATTCCAACTCATATGGACGAGAAAAGCCTCCAGCCCATCGTACAGAGTTTGACTGGTTACTGTACCAGAATTTGAGAATGTTTATGAGACCTATTGGTAGTTTCTCATCTTCTAGCTTCTTCCAGAGCAAATCATAAGTAACCAGGTCAAAAGCCTTTGATAGGTCGAGAAAGCAGGCGTAAACCGGAGTATCACGCTGTGTGTAGTAATTGACAGCATGCTTAAGGCACAACACTGCACTTTCTGTCGATAAACCAGGTCGGAAACCGAATTGATTGTCGTGAATCTTTATATTACTGTTTAAGTGTACATTAAGCATGCTGTCAAACACCTTAGCTATCACAGTAGCCAGCGATATGGGCCTATAGTTGCTGATGTCAGCGAGGTCGCCAGTCTTGTTTTTAACAATGGGTACCACTACAGTACGCATCATATCAATTGGCAGGTAACTGTGGCTCACACAGAAGCTGTACAGCATTGCCAGAACACGGGCCAGGTGTGGGCCACCATATTGCAGGTGTTCAATGCTTAACCCGTCATGGCCAGGGGATTTACCCCTCGACATTGATGTAATTGTTCTGGCAACCATTTTGGCATTAAATTTAATTCCTATTTCCATACCGGGCTCAACATCAAGCACCGAACTAGAGGGTCCTAAAGGCGACTTCACAAAGAAATGCTGCATAAACAGATTAGCAACCTCTTCCGGTTCTGTTTTTCCACCCACACTCACAGGGACACCAGATCTGATTTGCAACTTCTTAGTATGCTTCCAGAATCCGCGAAAGTCATTTTTATTATGATGAGAGGCGAGAATATCCATCTTAACTTGGTCTTCGTGGTCTTGGCACCATTTCAACCGTGACTTGAAAACTCGTCTAGCCTCACACATTTCCTCATAGACTAGCCCGGACTCCGGTCTACCATACGACACCCATAATAACATTATACACATTGACCCCGTATTGACATTCACGCGAGCAAAACCGCGTGCGAAAGCTAGTAGGATTATAAAATTACTAACAGACTATGTGTTAAGCGAAAACTAGTTTTCAAATGTCCGAAATTTCTTATCTACAACAACCTTTGTACCGTCGAAAAATACACAAAAAACCCTTGTAAATAGAACTTTTACCATAAATGTCTATGGTAGGGTAGGGTCAGTGTGTACAAGTGGGCCCACCGAGCCAACACAATAGGGGGATGTGACGTCATTTCCTTTACAACCAGACAGCAACGCCGGCGCACGATTTTGGGAAGGAAATCGACTCGGGTTCGAATTTTAAATGTGGTTTTTGAATTTGGATCACTGTATAATGCTTTTGTTTTTTATTTCAAATGTGTAACGGTTTTTTGGAGTAATTTATGCCAAGATATAAGGAGGTTATGTTTATTTATAAGTAGGTATTAAAATTATAATTTGGACTGATACTTATATGATTATCACATAATTATTTGGCTGGAAGAAAGCTACACTATTTTCAAGTTAGCATTTGTATCTTTTTTAACCCCCAACGCAAAAAGAGGGGTCTTAAAAGCTTGATGTTTATGTGTGTCGGTTTGTCTGTGGCGCCGTAGCTCTTAAACTGATGAACCGATTTGGATACAGGTTTTTTTTACTTATAAGCGGGTAATCTAGCTATAGTTCTTAAATTATGTTTTTTTTTAATCGGTTCAGCCGTTTCGAAGTAATAAACGCTGAAGTCGGGGATTTTATACATTTTTAATTTACTCTTTTTCTATATTTGTTTTATTTAGGGACTTTTATGTAAAATATATGTCAGTCCCATCCACGAAGTAAGTGGTCCGTACCTTTTTACAAACATTCTTACACACCAATAATTTACACTTGTAAATCATGGTTTTCAAAAAGGTTACTTATTTTTTAATTTAAATAAGTATTCCTCATACACCATGGCCACTTTAGCAATAGAATCAAATAGATTGCAACAAAGTGCGTGCTATGTACCAGAGACCATGGCCTACAACACCATAATTATACATTTGTTTCGCTTCATTGTATACCTAATGTACTTAGCTGATAGTTTGTATAATTAACTCGTATATTTATTTATAACTAGCTGTTCCCCGCGGTTTTACCCGCGTTATGTTAGGTTTTTGGTTACTTTACTAACTTCACAAATTCTACATATCAGTAAAAATGTATGGCTTGGCTGTTTCGTTACTTACTTCAGAAACTAAATATTCGCATCACCTCCACGACGATGCGCAGCGAAACGGCAAATCCATGACTTACTTGACTTAAGTTCCTGTGTCCCCTAGATGGGGCAGAGGGCGTCCACAGTGCGTCGCCATCCCGTTCGGTCTAGAGCTTCGCGTTTAATTGAGATGCGGGGCGACAAGCTCTTTGCCGTTGCTCATCGCCACAGAGGCTGTGGAAAGGGTCCACAAATTAAAAAAATCCATACATTTTTACTAATATGTAGAATTTGTGAAGTTAAGGTCGGTAGATTTAGGCCGTGTAGATTCAGAAGCTTGGTTCTACATGAGATCTGATTTATTTTTCAAACCTTATGTGGTTGTCTTGGCAACATTTAACATGAAATGTTTTTGGTGGGATAATATAGCGCCTTACTAATGAACGCTGCATAAAGTTATGACAGGTTTATACGTCAAAAAATGTATGGTTACACAGGCTTTATTCATTGCGTAACGTTACACAGTGATTATTAGTAAGGGCATTAGTGTATAAGATTTGATGAATTATCAAAGATTTGCCCAGATAAAACTACGGCTAAAATTATTTTTGCACAGTAACTTATTTGTAGAGTACTAATAAATTAAATGAAATTATTACTTTGTTGGTTGCCTTTTCTGCTCCGTCCGGGGCCGCGGTAACTATCAGAACTATTTCGCAACCCCGGCAAATTATATATGGTGACTGGCAATTAGTGTACGATACCTAAACACAAGATTATGCTCATGATAACAAACAATTTTTTTATGGACCAAAGCAGAAATCGCGAAAACAATATCAGCTGTTCAGTACATAGTACGTAAATCTACTGATCAGTTGTTTTTAAGGGCAATCGAAGGAACATAAGTGGGTTTTAGTCAGTAAGAGTCTGACACCCCCTCCCGCCGCACCCAGGACGGGAGCAGTCATTGGATGATTTCCCACTCACCAAAAAAAAAAAACAGTTGTTTTTTTTTTGCTATTTCAGGTATTTGCATCTGTTGTCTGCTTACACAAGCTCTACTTAGATGCGATGGCCGTGTGTGAATTGGCCCAAGATATTTGTATAATATTTATATTTTATTTAATTTCTTGTTGACAGGAGGACGGGACTGTGGAATACTACAACAACATCATAGTTCAACCCCATCTGAGGCTGGTGACAGGCCAGGGTCGAGGGTACCACGTACGCTGCAGGTATGGGCATCTATACTTGTAATCTATAATGACTACATAGTATAAAACAAAGTCGCTTTATCTGTCCCTATATCCCTTTATCCCTATGTGTGCTTAAATCTATAAAACTACTTAACAGATTTTGATGCGTTTTTTTTAATAGAGAGAGTGATTTATGAGGTATCCAATAGTATCCATGCTTATTATAGTAGAGAAAAGCCGGGATTTTTTTAAAGATTTCTAACACCCGTGCGGTGCTGGGGCAGGTCGCTAGTAATGTTATAAATGCGAAAGTAACACTGTTTGTCTGTCTGTCTAACAGATAAACTGTGTTACTTTAGTTAGTTTTCGCACCTATATTACTGAATCAAAACACATATACGAGGTGAATTTTTAGTCTTGTACCACCCGCTAGGAGATGATTCTACCAATGAAAACAAACAACTTCTATTATGGAACCAACTCTGAAATCTCGAAAAAAAAGTATCAGCTGTTTCATATATTACGGTCGCCGGTCGGAGGGCATTGAACTTTTGTTAGGAACAGCTGATATTTTTTTCGCGATTTCAGAGTTGGTTCCATAATAAAAGTTGTTTGTTTTCATGGGTAGAATTATCTCCTAGCGGGTGGTACAGGACTAAAAATTCACCTAGTATAGGAGATTTTTCCCAAAGTCGCGAGGGACAACTAGTAATAATATACTCTCTTAACTAAATACCTATTACAGACGCGAATCAATTTTGCTCAATGTACAGCCTAACAATGCAGCCTGAAAATTTTTATTTCACTTGCTACCCTAAAGTATCCCCCTTAACTATTAAACTCTTCAGCTTCATTTATTAGTATAGATAATGTCTGTACTGTGTTTTCATCGATCAGGGTAATAAACGATTTTTTCTTGTCTTAATTTATGTGGAAAATAATATTTTTTTTTATTTAACTTAGGTATCGCCGCCGGGATCTGACGCACTTCCACCTGTATAGACCACGAGCTGACAGGCTTACCAACTCGCTCAGCGAAGACTTCGCTGATAATAGCAAGTGAGTACTGTGAAATGTTTATGTCATGTGAGTTTGTACAGTCAGCAAAGCAGATAAGTATGTATGCAGAGCCTTCAGATACAATTTAAGTTTTGTCAAAACCCCATGGATATTTTCTAATAAAAATTTAAACTATAGTAGATAATAACTAGTTCTTAAATTTGGTTTTTTATTTGAATACATTCATTAATGTTTTTCAAGAAAACCTTAATTGTGGATGACGGCCCTGCATACATACTTTGCTGACTGTACATACATGACTGGTTGGAAAACCTATGTAATTTTCTTCTTAACATTTAGCATAAAATTAAAATATTCTAGAAAGGACATAGGATTCTAAAAAGAATGTTACAATTTATTTGTTTGTTTTACATTACATACATTGTCGCATGTCGCGTCTGAGGCTCATAGCGTGAGCATGTCTAAATAGCTAAATAAATATAAACTTCACTACTTATTGGGATTTAACGCGCACATACCTTTTATTTGTTTTTCGCTTGACGTTTCGGCAGGGTTACACCTGCCATGGTCACAAGCAGACCAACTGCATGGTCTGCTTGTGACCATGCAGTGCATGCATGTGTATATTAATTAGTTAAACTATGCAAAAATGTTGTTCAGAGGGTTCTCCAAGCCCTCCCACATGAATGCACACACATTAGTATAGGACCCGGACATCACAGACGTCGATAAAGGAAAACATCGTGAGGAAATCTGGGCTTGTTATAATGAATATAAGTCAGAAAACGCCAATCCACCCTAAGCTAGCATGGTAAACTAGTGATCAATCGTACCTTCTCTTTCTAAGAAGTTTGGATTAAAAAAGTCACATTGGTACTTGCTTCAAATATTAATTATAGCGGGTAGGAAGAAGAGAGCGTTTTTCATTTTGTTGCATCGATCTATATTTGTTGTTTTGCACGTTTCAGTGACGAATTCGACGAGGACTCAGGACTGTTGCCTTCGGTATCGATGAAGATTTTCAAGGGAGACCCTGAAGATAAACGAGTAAGGAATACATTTCTCATTTTGTCATATTTGCAGTCCTCAATTTTTATTTTTACCTTTTACTAGCTGTTCCTCGCGGTTTCACCCACGTTACGTTAGGTTTTTGGTTACTGCCTCGCTCCCGTGGGACATAGCGTGATATTATGTAGCCTATGTTACTCAGGAATAATGTAGCTTTCGAATGGTGAAAGAATTTTTAAAATCGGTCTCGTAGTTTTTGAGCCTATTCATTACAATCAAAGAAACAAAGTTTTCCTCTTTATAATATTAGTACTTATAGATAAAAATCTCTTTTAGTGTTCCGTACCTACCTAATGGGTAAAGCGGGGCTCTATGACTCCGCTGTCTATCTGTCCGTCTGTGGCCAGGCTGTATCTCATGAACCGTCATAATTAGGAAGATGAAATGTTTAAAGATAGTGTTTTTATGTTGCCGTTGTAACAGGAAACAGAACAAAATAAATATTTAAGGGGGCTCCTCCCATAAACCAAAAGTGGTTATTGTCATTTTTGGTCAGTTTTTTTAGCAACTTTTTGAATATTATGTAATAAAAATAAAATTTTGTTAAACATTCATCAGTTTCTGATGTAGTACAAAGTTTACAAAGACATTAAAACTCCGAAAGCCTTGAAATATACTCGTTAAGGAAACCCGGTTTCTCTCCCTACATATTAGCGGCCCACAGACAGTCTGACAAACCAGTTTTTTATATCCATACACAATGGAGTAAGATAATGATCGTATGCTATAAAAATGCAAGGGGCGCGCGTTGAAATGCACTTTTTTTTGTTTTTGAGAACAGCTTTGATTGTAGGGCCAATGTTGATGTTTTAATGGTATTTATTAGCACTTTGTATAGTGTAAAATGGTAGGTATTTAAAAAGTTAAACTGTCTAGGTACGTACTTATATTGACAAGCCTAGAGATTAGTGTCCCTGACTACGGGGACTACCTAAGCCAGAGCAAATTTTTGTGTGGTGACCATACTATACTATATAATACTATTTCTTTTCTTTCTTTCTTTCTTACCACTGACTATGTCTAGTTTGGGATCAGATTGCCGTGTGTGAGTCTCCCAAGATAAGTACTTAATTACTAATCCACTTATTATTCACCATCTTATAGTGAGAGAAGTCAATGGATTCTTCCTAAGAAAATAACATGTTCAGATTTTGATTAACAAAATTAGCAGCTAAATGTCGTAAACGGCTGTGCTGAGTAGGCTATAAAAAACCGATTATTGGCAAAAAATCACTTTAGTTGTATAGGAGCGCCGGATATGGATAGGAGTCTTCATAATAGGGTAGGTTTTTTACCATTTCAGTACAAAACTTAAAAAAAAAACATTCCTAGATCACTTTGCTTATTCTAGAACTTAGTAAATGTAATGATATTGTTCTCACATTGTACCTACTACCTAGATTCGTCTTGAATAATGTAACTAAATAATATTGTGAATTTTAAAAGAGTGTTCACGAAGTTTCTTACTCAAAAATCTATTTAGAACGAGCAAAGAGCTTCAACTTTTGATTTCACATACCTACTGCTTAATAATTCTAAAGTACCTGTACATGATTTAACCTTTCAACGACCAAGCGACAGCCGGCTGTCAGGATGCTTGTCTTTCTAATTTTTTTTGGTTTAATGGAATACTAAATGAGTTTTAGTTCAATATTTCAAACACACGTGATTTGAGAGACAATAGCAGCCCGACAGCCGGCTGTTGTTTGGTCGTCAAAAGGTTAAATCATCAACTGCTGTGTTTCCAGGTGGCCTCCAATGTACGCATAGGTGACACCCTGACCCTCGTGGTCTCGCTGGAGAAGCAGCGTCAGTTCGGTCTGCTGGTCTCCGAGTGCTCCGTCAGGGATGGACTGGGCTGGGCAGAACAGAGCTTGATTGCTGATGATGGGTGAGTGGTTGGGTTGGTTGACAGATTCTGGAGTGGTGGTTGGATGGTAGGATGGTGAATGCAGTTTTGGCACCTATGACTAACGTTAGGCACTTATAAAAAACATAAAAAAGCGTTTGGAAACCTAATTACAAGGTGTAATCTATCTTTATAATTCAGACATTCTAGGCCTAGAATGTTTGAATTATATATAATACCATTAGGCAAAATCATTGGATGGCATATAATAAATCCATACTTAATATTAAAACCCGAAATTAACTCTGTCTCGCTTTCACGCCAAAAGTATTGAATTGATTTAAATGTAATTTGGTAAAAATATACCTAGTATAATTTTTATTCCAAGATTCCTTTGAGAACGGGCACAGCTAGTTACTCTTATATTATTGCTCAAACTAGTTTGTAAGCTCCCAATTGTACTAACAAATATGGCCATCCAAGCCCATTTTGGCTGTCTGAATTCCAGCATTTTTTGTGTTCCAGTTGCCCGCTAGATGGTGAGATCATGGGCCAGTTCCAGTACTCGTCAGACAGACAGACAGCCCGCGTATCCTTCCCTGCTCACAAGTTCCCGTACACCGCCAGCGTCTACTACACCTGTGAAGTCAAGCTCTGTGACCTGAACCATCCTACTGACTGCGTAAGTTATTGCAACATTTTTCTTAACCCTGGAACTAGATTGTTGTTCGAAAGACCGCGGCCTTGGACAAAATAGGCTAAAGGAACATGGGTAGTTTTTAGTCAGTAGAAGTCTGACTCTCCCTTCCGCTCCTCCCAGAGGGAAGAGTCATTTAATGATTTTGTACCTACCCATAAAAAAAGAAGGAGGCCAAACCAGAGCACGCCCCAGGCCTACAGTATTAAAGGGTGCTAAAATCACAATATACCTAGTTTGATTGAAATCTACTAAACTGACATCCCGTGCCTCGGAAAACAAGTAAAGCCGTTGATCCTGGTTGTCATTCGTAGAACTTTGTCAGTTGTTACGGGTAGTCAGAAGCCAGAAACTCTGACCAGTCTAACCGGGGGTGTCGTGTCGTCTAGTAACTTGGTTGTGGGGGTCTGATGGCAGTCGCTTTACGTAAAACACTGTTATCCAGCTGAATCCGGTGAAGCTGAAAGCCGATCCCAACATAGTTGGGTAAAGGCTAAGAAGATGATGATGATGAGTATGGTTGAAATCAAAAAGACTTTAATGCCGATTAGGTTATTAAAATAGAAGTTTTCCTGATTAACTACTAGAGGCCAATGACTTTTCACTGTCGACTTGCCAGAAAAGGCACCACGCATGCTCTTTAAAGGTTCATGTGGTCGAATAATGCTAACTATACGTGAGATTTCTTAACTAACTTATCGTTTGCCTGATTGCTCACTGGCCGATTAGAATCTGATCTCACAGTTTGAAAATATTTGGTTTGCTTTATGATAACTTGTATCCGTTTATAACTACAGGAGCCATGTTCCCACAAGCGGCGAGTTCGACGGGATGACGAGGGTTCGCCGGCCACCGTGGAACTGTTCAAAGGTTTATACGTGAACGAAGCTGATTCACCCGACAATGATGAGGTTACTTCTGAGAAGGTGAGTCGTCCAACTTATTAAACTACTAGCTTTTCCAACCACTATATTACTTTTATCTGATCTCGCTACCTTTTATTGGCTATCCTCCGCAACGCCATCGATCTTCTGGCACCTACTGAGTAGAGACCTTTGCCATTAGTCGTCTGGCATACGGCTAAAACGTGATCCGCCCAATCCTATTTGAATCTAGCAACCTTATTTTCCATGCCTGTTTTGGAACACACTAACTACAGCGTTCCGGATTCTGTTTAAATCCAATAATAACAAAAAACAACTAAACTTTCCAGAAAGAAGACGAGATTTGCATATCGCAGCGGAACTTCGCGATCGGCATCTGCATAGCGGGCGTAATCCTGATGATATGCGTCATAGCAGCGATAGCTTTCATCCTGGCTAGGAGACGGAATCCGAAGACCTACTCCAGAACAGGCAGCTCATTGTACAGTGGTCCTTACACAAATACTGGATACTCTCACACCAGTTAAATTGATATTTGGTACAATTTTTCTATGCTGATGGGATGGGCACACGAAATCTTGGTCACACTGTTTTTGAATGAAAAAAAAAGGTTAAAAAAGGTTAAATAACGATGACGTGAGTTAGTGACATTTTAAGTACAAACGTGTGTTTGTTTGTACTCATATTGTCACTAATGAACTCATAATCACAAATGACTTTAATAAAGAGAAAACATTTTTTAAAATCTTGGTCACTAATTACCTTAAACGAAATTTTTTAAATAGTAAAAATAAACAATGTTCACGAGCCTAAATATATCTAAAACTTTTGCTCCAGTGTAGAACAAAAAAATGGTTACCCGAATCGAGTTTTTAAATATTCGTTTCAAAGAATAAATTAAAATAATATTTTCTAGCTCCTTGTGTGTAGTGTGTGCATCTTATTTTGCTAAGTGCCATTTAAGGACAAACTTAGTTATATTTTTATAATATGCATTGGTTTCTAAAACAACGAATTTGTATCAAAACGAAATAAGGTGTAAAGATTTTAGTCTTTTTATAAATATTTCGCCATTACAAAGATAATCGAAATTTGAAGATGGAAAGAATTCGAATTTGTCAGTGAGTGAAAAAATATTAAACTTTTTTACAGTTGTGTTCATTTTCACAACGATTGAGTCATATTTTAGTTTTTAGTATTTTTTTAGTATATTTTACCATGTGTATTAAATTTACCATTACAATAATCTAGAAAGGAGTGCATCTGTGTCAACTAATAATAATATAACAAATATATCACATTTCTTACACTCCACAAAAGTAGAAATATAAAATATAAATAATTTAAAAATGTGATTTTAAAACTAGACTCAAAAAACATAACTACTAAAATTTTAAAACTCAAATAATGACAACTCGTTTTAAAAAAATATTTTTATACTACAAGTTTTAAAACCACATTTTTTATATTTATAAACATAAATTTGTGATAAGTCGTTCATTTGTATACGTTGTGATTCGATATTTTTACATAAAACACTATAATTTAAGATATATACTGGTTGCCTTGCATTACGTAAAGATGTAGAATAAAATTAATGACGACAGTCATTTCTCAGGGTTAAAAAGGCCTGTGAAACTGGATTTTAAAACTTATTTTTTAAATAAAATTATTTAAAAAGTTCCTTCAGGTTTTAGCGATAAGGAACGATCTTTAGTTAGTAATTCTGGAGTCAGTCAGTATTTTTTAAATATTTATGGTATTTTTTTTAATATGATAAAAATATTCTAAAATTGAGCTTTTCTTGTATGTTTATAAATATTAATATCTAGTTAAAACAGGCCTTTATCTTTCTATAGAGGTGGCGGGAATTAGTTTTCTTCTGCGCGGTTTTTTGAAAATTTTAGTTCACTGACTACAGTTGACAAAAAACTTTGTCAATTTGTCGTGAATTAAAATTTTAAAACGTAATTGGACATGTCGGATGCCATATTTTTTAAGTTTTTAATTTTAAGTTTCCTTTCTGCCAGTAATTCCGTCCAAACGGTGCTATTTTAATTTTTAATCTTCGCTTTTTATGTTGTTTTTTAGCTCGTTACTTGCGCCGCGCCGTTGTCCATTGAGAAAAAAATATTAAGTAAAAAAATATTTTTTTTAATTTTTGTATAATAAAATTTTATTTCGATTTTTGTACAAGATTTTATAGTATAAGCGTTTGAACTGTGTCCTAATATTTTTTTTTAACTTTTTATAAATTTTAAAAGCGTCACCAGAGGGCCCATATAAAGGTGTTAAAACAAAAGGTTGTGCACATTTTCAATGGACAATGTTTTTTTTTGTATTTTTTTTTTTATTTGTATGTAAAGTAACAACGAATTATAATCGATATACGTTTCATACTACCCCATTGTTGATTTTTTTTAGTTATTTTAATTTTCGACTAATAATTATATTGTGTACTTAACTAGTTTAATACAATGGGGTTCTGGAACGATACCGAGCGGTAAGGCAGTGTAAGATTTTTTTTTAACAAATATACTGACTTGATAAGATTTTTTGAGTTTTTATTTATCAGAACACATTATTTTTGCCTTTAAACCCTATAGCAAAATAGGTTAACGAAACGGCGAATAGCGCTTCCAGAAATTTGTTACAAACACGACAATTTTATATTGTTTTACACCATATTCCCTTTGACCTTGCCTTTGCCTACCGGACACAACACCCGTCTGGTCGGAGGATCCTCCCTTTTTTAGGGTTCCGTAGTCAACTAGGAACCCTTATAGTTTCGCCATGTCTGTCTGTCCGTCCGTCCTCGCTTAATCTCTGTGACCGTTAGCACTAGAAAGTTGAAATTTGGTACCAATATGTATATCAATCACGCCGACAAAGTGGTAAAATAAAAATTGGAAAAATTTTTTTTATTAAGGTAGCCCCCCTATATGTAAAGAGGGAAGTGATTTTTTTTTAATTTCAACCCTGTCGTGTGATATATTGTTAGATAGGTATTGAAAAATGAATAGGGGTTTACTAAAATCATTTTTTGATAATGTCAATAATTTCGGAAATAATCGCTCCAAAAGGAAAAATCATAACGTCCCCCCCCCTCTAACTTTTGACCCGTAGGTTTAAAAAATATGAAAAAAATCTGGAAAGTAGAACTTTATAAGGACTTTCTAGGAAAATTAATTTGAACTTGATAGAAAGAACAGTTTTTGTACAAAAAAGACAAAAAGGTTGTACAAAATAATTTCTGCGTACTTAGTATGTCAACGTAACAAAAGCCTTTTTTTAAACTCATAAGTGGGAACACTTATATGTGACGGACGGGAAACTACGGAACCCTACATTGAGCGTGGCCCGACACGCTCTTGGCCGGTTTTTTTATATTCGTAATGGCTTGCTCTTGGTCCCAGACTAGCCCGAGGACATAGACTAGATAAGATAAAATCATAAAAATCATAAAAAAATCATAAAATCATATTTATTTTGACCTTCATAGTCCTCACATTCACAAAAAAAAAATGTCACAAAAACATATACACAACACTTTAAAAAGTACATAATAATAATAAAATAATACCAGCCTATAACTGTCCCACTGCTGGGCAAAGGCCTCTTCTCATACAGATAAGGCACGAGCATTGATCACCACGCTTGCTCAATGCGGGTTGGCGATTTCGGACTCATATTAATTAAAAGTCCAGGTTTCCTCACGATGTTTTCCTTCACCGATGTCTGTGATGAAGATAAACTTTAGAAAGTACATATGAATTGAAAAAGTCACATTGGTACTTGCACGGATTCGAACCCGCAACCTCTTGCATGAGAGGCGGGCGCCTTAACCACTAGGCCATCACGACATTTTTTAAAAAAGTACATATTAATGTCAAATAGAAATACATAAAAAAGAGATTATATACTTTAAAAAGTACACATTAATGTCAAATAGAAATACATAAAAAGGATTTTATACTATAAGATAGCTTACCCAATAGATGCCTATGCACTCGTTTTTTAAATACTTCCTTTTCATCGGAAGATGAAGAACTTCCTTTACACTATGTTAATTATACTATAAGAGAGAGATTGACAAATAAATGACGTCACTCTTCTATTTATATATAGACGGGCCTGTTGGTCTAGTGGTCAGTGACCCTGACTGCTAAGCCAGAGGTCGTGGGTTCGATTCCCACCTAGGACAAACTTTGAGTGATGAGCATAATTGTTTGTTCTGTGTCTGGGTGTTATTTATGTATAATATGTATGTATTTAAAAATTATATAAGTATGTATATCAGTTGTCTGATTACCATAACACAAGCTCTGCTTAGCTTGGGATCAGATAGCCGTGTGTAAGATGTCCCAGGATATTTATTTATTTATTTATTATTTATTTTCTTAAACGTCTATGGTTTTTAGCTGTCAAAACTCTATTTTGACAGATCCTAAAAAGTACGTCATTGGATATTTCAGGTTTCAAAAATAAAAAGACCAACATTCTATAACTTTATGTATAATTCGCCAATCTAACAATCTCTCAGTGTATACAATAATGTAGAAAACACATAAATACGTACCAATACATAATAGGATATTAAATAATTTACTTTACATGTGCATTTAGCCGATTTACAGTACTTAATCTTAAACATTTACATAATTACATAATTACATATTTTAGGCTATTTATAAACCAGTTATAACAAAAACCCGTACTCGTGTAGTGTGCAGCTCGCTGTAATGCTGGCCCTCTCCCGCTTCCCCGCTCGCGCGCCGTGTTCGCCTCGTTCGTTTAGTAGCGATAGCATTACAGCGTTACGTCACAAGCGAAGTGCACAGATCAGTCGTACGAGTAGTAATTTTAGTGACCAATAGGCTACAAATAATAATCTATATTTTTTTGGAAAATAAGGCATTTTAGCCGACAACTTGGTTTTTCTAGTAATATTGTTTCTTAGTGGTAGCGTGGACCCTATCTTAATGGATACTTACTCTTCACAAAGAACACACCCTCCAAGTTTCATATCTCTAGGACCAGCGGTTTGGGCTGTGCGTTGGTAGATCACCCACTCAGTCAGCCAATTAGTCAGTTTACTATTATATTTATATAGATTAATTGACAGCGCTATGGTATTTTATATAAACGAAATTGTCATCCAATGGGATTCGGTTGAACCAGGATCAAAATGTACTATCGACAAATTGGAATCATGACCCATTTTGACGATAAATCGTTTAAGACTATCAAAATAACAAGACGTGATGAGTGACATTTTTAATCAAAGTTTACACGAATGTCGACCTAATTGTAATTGAATGTCTGTAGGAAAATAAGCTTATGAATTTGTCGATAGTACACCAAAATAAAATATAATAATAGTAACTTAAAACTACACAAACCGTCAGTCTTAACAATAACTAATAATTAAATGTGATGATTATTATTTACAACGATATAAAATATTACTAACATACTAACAAAATAATTAAGTGCCATATAAGATAATCACAGAATTTTCAGGCATATCAGTTTTCAAATAAATACTTTTTCTTTTAATAACCGTTTGCCAAAACTAACCAAGCCATACAATAATGTATTTTAACGTCTTTTGCTTATGGTCCAAATTCACAGTCTTAAAGTTCTATGGGGTAGGGTATGTGATATCGAAAGAACACATGAAAAAAATATCAGCTGATTCTAACAAAAGTTCAATTCCGACCATAATGGTGCCGATTCTCTTGTGCACAAACTAACGTAAATTTAAGTTAAATGCGTCTTTCTCTTTCCGTTTAATTAAGAAAAGGACAGAAGATCAAATATTAGTTAAGTCCTGACAAATTTAGACAGACGCAATTTAAAAACATGGCGTCTAAATATACGTCAATTGTCATCAGGCGCTGTCTAATTTGACAGGATTAAACTAAAATGCATCTTCTGTCCTTTTCTTTAAGAAATGGGAAGAGAAAGATGCACTTAACTTAAATTTACGTTAGTTTGTGCACAAGAGAATCGGCACCAATGTATTTTTTTCGAGATTTCTGAGTTGCTCCCATAACAAAAGTTGTATGTTTTCATGGCTATAATCATCTCCTAGCGGGTTGTGCAAGACCAAAAATACACCTAGTATATATATTTTTTTATCACATCTATTTAAAAAGGGGGCAATTTGGCTTCTCACGATTTTAATTAAGCTTATACGCTCTGGATTCTTCTTCAGAATCCTGCAAAGCTCTGGATTTAAAGAACATACTCGCCTTTAAAATTGTAATTTACTCCCCGTTTCTACTAATATTAGCGTTCATACTTTCAATAGTTTAACTAAAGAAATACAATAATTTTTAATCTAGGTGTAGGTAAAAATATTATTGAATCATCGAAGCAGTGTTTTGGGGTCAAAAATATAAGCTAAATAGATTTCAACAAATTATAGAACTTTTTTTTTCAATTATATTTTATTTATTCTTTAACCCCTAACGCAAAAAGGGATGTCATAAGTTTAACAACAATGTGTGTGTCTGTTTGTTTGTTTGTCTGTTTATCTGTGGCACTGTAGATCTTAAACGGATCAAGCGATTTCGTTGCCGTTTTTATATTTGTAAGTACACATCGATATTTCTTAGATATATTTCCTCAAACTCGGTTCAGCCGTTGCGCAGTTATCAACTCATTTATAAGTTACAATCGTGGTCTTAATAAGTTCAGAGGCGGGGTTTTTTTAATCTCAAATTTGCACTGCTTATATTTGTTCACTGACAGACTTATTACGATCTTATTGCCAGCCTTGTATTAAGCTGCGTACAGACCGGCCAAACGAACGCCAACGAACGGGTTTCGTTGACCTTCGTTGCTGCAATCTGGACGGCTTAGCGAATGCCAACGATCGCTCGTTGGCGTGTGCCCGCGATCCGAAGCGCGGCGGTAACATCAAAGAAATCGAGCTATTTGATCGAACTCTGTTTGGACGGTCGCCGAAGGCCAACGAACGAACGCTCAGTTGAAGCAAGAAAATATCCAATTAATTCGATACTTACTTGGATATTTCCCGCCATTTGGATCATGGAGAAAAACAAAGAATGGAGTAACTCGATTTGGTATATAAAACTAGCAATTATAATGATGTCGTCGTCGTCCATGATTAAATTGCGAATGAAAGTGAAAAAAACCGGAATCAAGTGCCAACGAACGTTCGTTCGAGCACTAAATGTATTTGGATGTATTAACGAACTCCAACGAGCGTGCGGAAGCCGGCGTTCGTTGGGCCGGTCTGTACGCACCATTAAAGGCAAGTCCACGATACGTCTCTACAAACGCCTTAGAACACACGCGTGTATATCTAAGAGCTTTCCAATGCATTCTGCATCGGAATATTGACGAGGAATTGATCAAAACCTTTCAAATTCAATATCAATAATGTATAAAAGTCACTGTTACGGTCTGTTGTCGTCCATTTGAACGGTCATGAGAGAATCTTCGGGATGAATCTCTAGTACAGCTTCTGTACCGTCGTTGAATGGAAATGATACGCTGCCGTCGATTACTAGACCTGAAAAGAAACTTAATGTCAATGATATATCAATTGGTTAATGTTTAAGACAATGTTAATGACAATGTCAGAAACGATGTTAAAGACAACGTCAAAGACAAAGTCAACAATGTCAAAGACTGTCAATGGCACTGTCTTTAACAATGCCAGACGCTATGTCATAGTCAAAGTCAGAGATCATTTCAAGAAAATGTAAATGTTAATGTCGAAGACAATGTCAATGATAATGTCGATGTGAAAGACAAGTTCAATGTCAATGATTTAGCCAATGTTAATGGTAATGTCAATGTCGAAGACAATGGTAATGTCAAAGACAATGTCAAACACAATGTCAAAGGCAATGTCAAAGACAACGTCAAAGACCATTATCAAGATTGTTTCTGATAATGACAGAGACAATGTTGATGACAACGATGACAATTTTGCTTACCTGCATCAGTACAATGCGACTTGACCTTGACGGAGCTCGCCCTGTCCCTGACCTTGAGACCGCGGGGCGCGGGCCATTCTTCAAACGTTATGTATTCTCGCACTGAATACGCTAACTGGTCGGAATCTGAGGAAATGATAATAATAACCTTTATTTTTATGTGCATAAGTCTGATAATCCAAACTTTGCAGGAAAAGTACATTTACTTGTATTTTCAAACTCAAAAAGCAGCCTGGGAGTTAATCCTAGACATTGTTTTAATAAAAAGTTCCAGAACATTTTTGCCAAAAGAATAAAATTCTTTTCAGGGCCGCTCTTTCATTTTGGGTTCGAAATGAATCTTTGCCACAGTTTTTGCCGCGGTTTTACCCGCGTAAATGTCGAAACTTTCATCACCTATTTATCCCTTTAAGGCTGAATTTTTTAAAAAAATAGTTTTTAGTGGCCATTTGCTCTTCACAAAGAACATACAAGTTTCATGTCTCTAGGACCAGCGGTTTGGGCTGTGCGTTGATATATCAACAATCAGTCAGTTTACCATTTTACATAATGTATTATACAGAATAAAGACCTCAGTATCTGGTATAAGTTTCAACTTGCTAGATCCACCTGTTCCCGAGAGAAGCTGTTGTGACACACGAACAGACAGAAAGACGAAGAAGAAACTGACCTTACAAGGGTTTCATTTTTACCTTTAGAGGTACGGAATCCTAAAAAATAAAGAGACAAATCTGTAACCTACCTGGTGCAAACATAAGCTTCTGATTATAAGTCTCAGTGACTTCTCTCGCCTTTTCCACTGCGGTGTCGATGTCCACTCCGAACTGTGTCGCTAATATCTTCATTAGCTCTTGCACTGATTGGGTGCGCAGGCAGTTTATACTAAAAAAAGATATAAATTTAACGGTTAGGAGGGTAGAACAGAACTATAAGATGATCGGTGATTGGCAGGGGTCGGAATTGGGTAGAGTTATTTGTGTACTTGCATGAACAGCTGAATTTAAAAAAATAAAATAAAAAATACAAAAACCCAAGTTGGTGGCTTTGATTCTGTTTCATGTAATAGGCGAGACACCAAAAAAGACACCGTCAGATAGATTATAAAAAATTTTGGACACGTTATTCTTCTTTTTTCTCGTAAACGAAGAATGACAACGATAGAGTGCGTTGAAGTTGCGCATGACGTCACGATATGATACAATTTTTGCAAGACGTTGACGTCAAAAGCCGTCACTCCGGAACTTTGTTGCTCTTTATCTTTGTATTTTTTAATGTTGTCGTCATCCCTATTGCCACCAACTTTCGAAATTGCAGTTGGGTTTTGTGATTATTCAATTATATATTTCTCCTTCTTTTATAAAATTATAGATGTCACTCCCACAGCTGAGATGATTTCAGTGACACCTTATATGTGGAAATCCGTTAAACAGTTTAAGCTGTATAGAGTTGAACAAGCATTAATGTGATTTTTTTAATTCATACGTGCTTTCTGAGTTTATCTTAGATATTACTAACAACAGTGACGGAAAACATCGAGATGAAACTTGGTCTTATAATTATTATAAGTCCGAAATAGCCAATCCACCTTGAGCAAGCGTGGTGATCAATGCTCGTGCCTTCTCTATATGAGAAGAGGCATCTGCCCTGGAGTGGGATAGTAATAGGCTGGTATTATTACATAAATAACTCTACCTATTTCGACCTCTAGTGATTTATAAAATAAAAGTGACAACGTAGGCGACACCACATCAATCTGGTACTTACCTAAAGTGCCAGGAAGTGCTCCCGGTACCAGTGGTGACACACAGTCCGGAGCTCTTCGTGTGAGACCACTCGCCGTTGTCTATCTGTAGCCGGAGCAGTGACACTCGGGATGTCACGCTTTCTCCTATGAATACCTGAGGGACAGAATAATCCATACTAATATTATAAATGCGAAAGTAACTCTGTCTGTCTGTCATTCAGGTCTCTAAACCACTGAACCGATTTGAATGAAATTTAATACAGCTATAGTCTGGGACACGAAAAAGGACATTGGATAGTTTTCATCCCGGAAATCCCACGGGAACGGGAACTATTATCCACGCGGACGAAGTCGCGGGCAAAACCTAGTTTGATATAACATCGAATCTGGTATACCGCCGTTTACCCGAATTTTATTTGCCCTAATTTCATTTGCCATAATAGTCAACAGCCATAATATCATACGACATAATACTCATTTGCCCTACTCTCATTTGCCATATTAGTCACGTGCCAGAATCATTGTTTCCCATAAAGTCACTTACCATAACATCATTTGCCATAATCATTGTAAGCCATAATTATCACATGCCCTAATTATCACATGCCATAATTATGATATGCCATAACATAATTTGCCATCGACATCGGGTGTATAACGGTTGTTTATATCAAGAGAAATTGGATGCAATTGGGACTTTAGGGCACCCCGACTCGGACAGGTTAGGTTAGAAGGGGATGGCGGGGTCGTGTGAGCGAGCGAAGCGAGCGAATAGACCTCGCCATCCCCTTCGTGGTTATTTTTTTATAAACCACACAGAAGTAGGAGCCCCGCGAAGCGGGGCTCCGTCGACCTAGCCCACCATCAACCATGCACAGAAAAAAAAACCATTACTGGGCTTAAATGTTTGTCTAATACTTGTTATGCCATTTAAATATTATGCCATTTAAATATTATGTCTAATAATTATTATGGCACATAAAAATATGGGAAACAATACTTATGGCATTCGTATCTTATGGTATCTAAAATTCGGGCAATTAAAAGTATGTCATATGTCTTTTAGGGCAAATGAAACATTCGGGCAAATGAAATTCGGGTAAATGAAATTCGGGAAAATGATGATTATGGCATATAATCTTCGGGCAAACAATAGACAACCATCGAATCTATCTATACTAATATTATGAACTTGACGAGTTTGTTTGAATGAACGTGCTAATATCAGAAATGGTACATTTTTTTTTTGTTTGGCTTGAATAGTGCATTTATCGAGGACGACTATAGGCTAAATAACATCACCCTAAGACGGACCGGAGTAGTAACCAAAGTTGCAGAAGCCACGGGCAAAAGTAAACAATAATGATGAAAACAAACACGATTGACCGGTAAAAAAAACTTTTTACTATTAAAACTAAAAAACAAGGTAACTATATTTCTGTAAAAAGCCTAAAGTTTATCTTGGACATCACTGACATCCCGTGCCTCGGAAAGCACGTAAAGCCGTTGGTCCCGGTTGTCATTCGTAGAACTTTGATAGTCGTTACGGGTGAGCCAGTCTGACCAATCTCAAGAGGTATCGTGTCGCCCAATATTGTTGTGGAGGTCTGATAGGTAGTCGCTTTAAGTATAACACTGGTATTCCACCGACCCCAACATTTGGGAAAAGGCTAGGGAGATGGATGGAAGGACAACCGGAACCGTGCTTTACGTTTTTTTAGGACTAATTAGGACACGGGATGTTATTTATGTCCTAGGTAAACTTAAAAGCGGGTGACCCATACCCATTTTTTTCTTGTAGCACAAGAAAAAAAAAATACACAAACAAAATAGCAAATAAAAAACACGAGTTAATTAAAGTACAAAGGCGAGCATAACCCAACTGGTCCATCACAATCACTTACTAAATATGTAATTCGGTTAATCTTACCTCATTTAAAGCTAAAACCGGTAATACTTTAGTTGAGAGCGCGGGACATTCCTGTTCTTGATAATCGCCATTGTTTAACAAATGTTGCGCCTTCCAATTGAAAACGTCTCGCATTTCTTGACACTCTTGTACTGGCGGATATCTGAAAAATAATGAATAGTAGTAAGATTATTGTCCCACTGCAGAGCCATATCTTTTTCATTGCCTTTGATATTGTCTTTGATATTACTTTAACATTGCCTTTGCCATGTCTTTGACATTGTCTTTGACGTTGTCTTTGACATTGTCTTCGACATTGCCTTTGATATTGTCTTTGACATTGCCTTTGATATTGTCATTGATATTGTATTTGACATTGTCTTTGATATTTTTTTTGACATATTCTTTAACGTTGTCTTTACCTTACCTTTAAAATTTTTAACATGGTCCTTGACATTGCCTTTGACTTTGTCTACAACATTGTCTTTGGCATGGCCTTTGATATTGTTATTAACATTACTTTTAACAAGATGGCCAAGTCGACCCAAAACTGATAAACATGGCTAGTGGTCCAATTGACAACAAGTTTGAGAGATAATAGACATAAATATAATGTTAAATTTGACGTACCTGCTAAAATGTAGTGTATGTAAGTCGACAGGTGTGATAGTATCTAATAGTTTGGGCTCGCAGGTGATCGTGGTGCGTATCCTGGAGCGGCGCATCCATCTGAACCGGCCCTGGAATTATTTATATTTGATTTATTTGTAAAAACTCTTTCATTTATACTAACATTATAAAGCTGAAGAATTTGTTTGGTTGAACGCGCTAATCTCAAGAAGGACTGGTCTGATTTGAAGAATAGAGATGATGACAATATAAAAAAATGACATTCTGTTTAGTCCGTCCGTCAGACTGTCCAAAAATACTGAACATGTATTTTAACCGGTGGCACTAGAATCTGCACCACTAGTAACAAATTACATTGACATGACGTCACGCAAAACTTCAACGTACGGCGTTTTTTCTTAAACTGTGACGTCACAAGCCCCCACTTCAGAACTTTTATGCTTCTAATTTTTATATAATTTGTTTTCCAGTCCAGTTTTTTTGAACAGTCTAACGAACGGACTAAACAGAATCCCATTTATTTTAGTCGTGTTCCTTATTATAATAGTGCTTATTAATTATATTTTATACATAAAAAATAAGCGGTACCATATATAAAATAAATAAAAAATACCTAATATTCGAAATAGTATAAGGAAATTACTTTAATTTTGAAAGATACATACCTCCTTTAGCGCTTGGAACGCACCCTTAACATCATACGAACACCAGGTGGGTAGGCAGAGTCGACCAACCGACTTCTTTGGTGAACTGTTGAAGCCTATCACTGGCTTACTGAAGAGAAAAATAACGTATTTTAAAGTTCCGATTCTGATAACAAAAAGAAACATGATTAAGGTGATGCATTTTCGCGGGCATTGCATTGTACTTAATGTAACATTATTGTGCGAGCTTGACGCTTTTCGGCGGAATGCTCCAGGCGATTGAGCCTGTGAAATTTCTTTCTTCTTGTGATCAACGAACGAGGCGAACACGGCGCGCAAGGGGGGAAGCGGGGGAGGGCGAGCATTACAGCGAGGTGCACACTACACGAGTACGGGTTGTAGTAATTTTTGAGAGAAATACTTGTTTCAGAAGTCACCAGGACATAGTGCAGTAGCCAATAATAAATCACTTACTTGGCGTCTCTAACTCTGGATGCGGCTAATAAGAAGGTACCATCGCCACCACATGGTACCACCACGTCACACCACTTTATTAAATCTTCGTTGTATGTTAACCTGAAAAAGGAAATAATTTTCTTTGAAACATTGTAGAACTTCAAAAGAACAAACTCAGAGGGAGTTTGTTTCGGATGTTTCTTCCCAGAGTAATCAGCTAGGAAACACTGGCCCCGTAAATCTCTTGTTGTCATTACTTTTTTCCCTTGAGAGTGACAAAGACAGCAACAGATTTGAGAGCGTTTTAAAATTAGGTGACGTTTTAGTATTCGACTACTAGTATTTCATGGATCTCATATCATTTTATGGTAGAAGTCCTGAGTTGCGAGAATTGGATTTTTAAAGATATTGTATGGCATCTTATTTCTTTTAGTAGACAGAAAAACCACTACCACACCACAGACTGCATATTTTTTATAATCCCACATTATTTATTTATTTTATTTTATAAGTTTTAAGAAGGCTTACTGACTAATAATATAATAATAGGTAACCAAAATATATGATGATGTTGCTAATAACAAGCCTCCACAGATACATAACAAATTATCGATATTGGATCATAAAGTTATTTATGCAGTTGGCGTATCTAGAAAACTGGACTGAAATTGCATAATATTTTAGCTTTTCACTAATTCAATTCTATTTAGAAGCTTCTATGTTTGGTAGAAGTTCTAAAAAATCCTATAGAAGTCAATGATAAAAGTTAATCCAAGTTACCTGCTAGCCATTTCCACCTTCATGCCCATATCAGTAAGACTCTTCGCAACGGTTTCCTCAAACGCCTTCTGTCTCCTATGTATGGCCATCATAGAGTCGTAATCAGACCCTCTCTTTCGGAGCACCAGCTCCAGCTCTCGTTCTGATAAATTTTCATGGCTGTGCCTGAGAAAAAGGAAAAAATCGTGGTTAGAAACTACACTGCACTCTTAGGGGGTCTACCTTTTATAGCAAAACTTTATGTCAATACTAGCTTCTGCCCGCGGCTTCGCTCGCGTTAGAAAAAGACAAAAAGTAGCCTATGTTACGCTCCATCCCTTCAACTATCTCTACTTAAAAAATAACGTCAATTCGTCGCTCCGTTTTGCCGTGAAAGAAAGACAAACATACAGACAGACACACTTTCCCATTTATAATATTAGTATGGATATTATTTTGCATAACAACGGATAGATCTTCATTTCGCAGAAAGGTGTTTGGTATACACTCAAATACTTATTTATCATAAATTCAAACTCATAATTTTGTTACTCAGAATTATCTTTAGGCATTTTCGTGACCATAATAATTCCAAAACGGAACCATCATCGTAAAAGTAGATCCGGCGTTGTGTGGTCACAGTTCTAACCTAACCTAACCTATCCGTTCTAACTACTTTTTAACAAAAAATTAAGTCGTTACTTACTGAGAAAAAAGTCAAAGTTTAAATTTAGTAATGGTAATAATGCCAAATCAAATACTGCCCTGTTAAAAGTATGATTTGTAACACCCGTGCGAAGCTGGGGCGGGTCGCTAGTAATATATACGAGTAAAACTGCATTAAAATCCGTTGCGTAGTTTTAAAGATCTAAGCATATAGGGACAGACAGACAGCGGAAAGCGACTTTATTTTATATTCTATGTAGTTAGTGAACGTGATGTAAAAATTACAACAAAATAAATATTCCCGCGCAGTTGTTAGGTTAGGTTAGGTTAGTCCGTGACCAATTTAACGCTTTTTTAAAACTTTAAAATACTTTATTGGTATAAAATATTCTTCACTACATTCAGCAAAATAAAGTACCCATGTAGTCAAAAGAAAACATTTAAATAAACAAGAAATAAACATGTTCTGACGTAGTTATTCCAGAGTACAATAATATGTACAAATGTATTATTGTCTCACTGAAGGCGTGTGTATTATTATTTACCGTTTATATTCATAGTGTAAGTGTATTATAGTTTTATCGTTCGTTTTGCTTTCTTATCATTCATAATCTCAATAAAACGTAGTTATGATGTTTCATTTTTTTAAAGGAAATCCCATTTTTTGTGTCATGTCATAGTACAAGAGTGAGTTTATGTGTGTTCTTGTGACGATATAATTAAAGTAAAATTTGTTGGCTTTTTTTTTGGGGAGTGGGAAATCATCCAATGACTGCTCCCGTCCTGGGTGCGGCGGGAGGGCGTGTCAGACTCTTACTGACTAAAACCACTCATGTTCCTTCGATTGCCCTTTATGTTCCAGGGTCACGGTAACTATTATAAACATTCCGCAACCCCGGCAGGCATTGGCCCTGTTGGGCCCCTTCCTGTGCTGACTCCTTGAGGCGCGCGTGGAACAAAACGCGCCGTCGCGTCGACGCGGTCCTGGGGGCCAATTCTCGATTTTCGCCATTTATCTCGAGTTCGAGATTGTAAGTCTATCTCTATGTCTATCAAAAATATCTCTATCTCTACCAAAAAATGGCGAATTGAGCAGAATTCCGTATCCTCAGTCAAAATAGAAATAAATGTCACGAAAATGTCGAGTCGAGTGAAGATAATGTTACCATTATGAAGAATCGCACGTTCCGTTTTTGGTAGCTTAGTAAAAGTAGCATAAGTGAATGAATGATTTCGTTTTAAAATGCTGAATATACGAATATTTAATTATAAAACGAAACGTTTAGTGTAAAAATAATCAGTTTGACAGTTGACTGTCTGTCAATGACAGAATTTAAGTGTTAGGTAGGAAGTAAATGATAAAGTTCTTTATTTTAAAATAAAAATAGTTAAGTCATACAAAAAATCAATTATAATAAAATCGGTTACAATAATTGTGCACTCAACAAACACGTAAATTAGGTATTTTAGGGTGTGCAAGATAGAAATTCTAATAAACAAATAAACTCGTCCATCTTTCAGTGGTTTCAAGTCTAATCGTGGTCGTCGTTTCAAAAAAATACAATGCACAAATCAAAAAGTATAAATCGAATTTCCAGTAGGTATGAGATGCCAAGCCGTATTTTATTAAAAAAATAAGGAAATAAAAACACAGGGTACAATCCAAAACTTAACGAATTCACACAGAAATGACGTATCTCTACAATCGACATGACATCTCTACTGCTCAGAAGCACTCGACATGAAGTCTAACGTTAGCCTTCGACAAATGTCGAACTCGACATCCAGAGAATAGCAACTTTTAAAATTTGACGAAAAAATGACGTCATTCGACTTTTTTGTCGAATTCGACATCATTTCTAAAACCGAGAATTGGCTCCCTGGTCCTAGCCGGGCGGCGAGCTACCCATCGCTCGCCATCCGCAGAACCGCGCCTTCGGTGGCCGGTAGTCGTCTTCAAAGTCATGTTAAAACGCCATTCCCCTTAAATTTTGCTGTCCCCCGCGGTTTCATCCTTTAGCTTTATATTATGTATGTCTGTGGTTACTGATCCGATCCCGAGGGTGCCTGAAGAGTTTGTTTGTTTAAGTGTTTAAACGCGCAAATCTCAAGAACTACTGATGCGATTTGAAAAAATCTTTTTGTACTCGATATCCCAATTATTGAAGAAGGCTATATATTATTACTCTAAGACCTAAGGGAGCGGAGTAGTAGCCTAAGACGGGGTGAAACGCGGAGACAGCTAGTTATGTATAGCTTCGCCATCACTACCATCATCTCCCTAGCCTTTTCCCAATCGTGTTGGGGTCGGCTGCCAGCCTAACCGGATTCAGCTGGATACCGGTGTTTTACGTGGAGCGACTGCCTACCTGACCTCCACAACCCAGTAACTGGGCGACACGATACCTCTTGGTTAGTCTGGTCATAGTTTCTGGCTAACTAGTAACGACTGTCAAAGTTCTACGAATGACAACCGGGACCAACGGCTTTACGTGCTTTCCGAGGTACGGGATGTCAGTGATGTCGAAGATAAACTTTAGAAAGTACATATGAATTGAAAAAGTCACATTGGTACTTGCCCGGATTCGAACCCACAACCTCTTTCTTACACGAGAGGCGGGCGCCTTATCTACTGAGCCATCACGACACCTTCGCCATCACTACGTGTGCAATAATTTCAATGGTTTTAATTCAATAATATGTATGTTAGTCTGTAAGAAACATAATATGTTATGGGTCTTTGTTACCTGAAGTAAACGATAAATAAAAAGAAATAATAGCTATGTGGGTGGCAAGTTGTTCCGTCTGCCTGTCTCGGCCATTCTTTTAAACAAGTGACCCAAGATACTGAAAGCAAAAGCCATTGTCGCCAAATGAAATATGGCCCTATGAATTCAACAACATATTGTCACCATTCAAACCACAACTTTATCAAACTGAAGAGCATGTTATCTATTGAATCTACAATTGCGTATCTTCAATCGTTTGTTTTTCCTGTTATACTTAATGTTATTTTAGTACACAACGCTGTTTGAGCTGCTTAGAGGGATTTGTTTGAAATAACAATACTGATAACAAAACGATTAAGTCGTAATTGTTTTGTTTGTTTAGATGTTCTACGTACTCCCATGCTTATAACCACGGGCCATCATAATTAGATCCCGGGGTTGCGGAATAGTTGTAATAGTTACCGTGGCCCCGGAACATAAAGGGTAACCGAACGAATATGGGTGGGTTTTAGTCAGTAAAAGTCTGACACGCCCTCCCGCCGCGCCCAGTGCGGGAGAAGTCATTGGATGATTTGCCACTCTGTTAGTATTAGACGAAAAATTCTCGAGAAATTGACTAGGGACAACGGACATTTATTCAGCTCTATTCAGCATGTTATTAATATTATGTAGGTAGTTGACTTGTTGGTAATTTATGACCAACAACTAAACATAGGGTTGTTGTTTGTAATGAGTAGACTCATATCAGAGGAACTATTTCTAAATTAAGCAATATAACGTGCAAATTTTAACTGATTTCGGTCAAAATTATTCAGTGTGTCGAAACTTTGGGAAATGCAATATCGAGAATTCGAAATTAAGGCTTGACGGCTTTTCTTATTTTTACGACGTGTACTGTGCACCTCTTGCTGTGACGTATGGCTGTCGTTCTGGGAATGCTATCGCTACTAAACGAACGAGGCGAACATCTCTGACTACGCTCTTTTCTTTGCTACATTGTCCCACTCCGCTTTCCTATCTCATCTCTCAGTTCCAATTTTTATGTTCTTCGCACTCTAGAAACCTGCGCTCTTCCAATAATCTTCTTTTACTTTGCCCTCCTCATACTTCGGATTTAGTTCATTCTTCCTTTCGGATTCAATCCATTCTTCTCTGGAATGCGCTTCCTCTCGATATCAGGACGGCCACTAGCCGTTATGGATTCAAGCGGAAATTAAGGATTCATTTTCAAAATATAGGTATGAGCAGAGTCTATTGACCAGTCACTACATTTTTTGTTTTATATGTATGTATGTATGTATGTATTTATATTTATTTAAGTAGTATATACTTTAATATATAAATAAGTAGGTAATTATGTCTATTCTTTTTTCTATTTTAAGTTGCATTCTTCTATTCTATTTCTTTTTTTTTTTTTTTTTTATTAGTGCACCTACCATGTAATCTCTGCACCACCCTGGGTAGACTGGTAGAGAATGCCTAAGGCATTAAGTCCGCCATTGTACATATGTGCATAAAGTTTAAATAAATAAATAAACATGGCGCGCGAGCGGGGAAGCGGGAGAGGGAAAGCAATTGAGAGAAAGAGAATATTGTTGTGCGATGTAGCAAACATCAATTAAGCTCTCAGAGAAAGCGACAGATGTCGCCACAAACTTCTGATATTTTTTATCAGAACAAAATTTACAAAACATCGACCACGCGAAGCCTGGTCAACTCAAGTTCTATTATTTATCAACAAGCGAATTTCTTATCACGGTTATCACAATTCAGGTCGAATGAAACAAATGTGGGTCATATCTGTGAATTTTTGCATTATAAAGATAATGCTTATTTTTATGACTTGCTGATAAAGTGTATAATTTTCCACTGACGATTAAATATTTACCCCCCAAGGTGATTATTGTAAGTACATAGTGATTGGACACCTTAACCGTAATTAGATTTTTGTAATAAGTATGAAATATACCTGTGTCTGTGTTACTGCAATAATTTTTTTTAACACATGACCGTTTAGTTGGTAACTAGTAACCACGGGGCCGTATCCCGGCTCGCTATGTAAAAGGCTGTGGTGGCGAGTCCAGGCAAGTTTAGCATTATGTACTATCGTATCAACAAATTGGATTCATGACCCATCATAAGCTTATTTTCCTACAGACATTCAAATACAATTAGGTCGATATTTACGTAAACATTTATAAAAAATGACACTCGTCACGTCTTATTATTTTGACAGTCTCAAACGATTTATCGTCAAAATGGGTAATGATTCCAATTTGCGATAGTACTTCAAGTTTTATTTAGAACATTCACTGACATCCCGTTCCTAAGCAAGCACGTAAAAAGTTGGTTTGGTCCCAGCTGTCATTCGTACAACCCGAGACTTACTTATCTCATTGCTATTATATATTACGCTAAGAACTTTAAAAAAAATATTTGATATTTTTTAAATCTTAAAATTTTAGGATCTAGATCTACTGGATCTAGGGACGGCAGTGCCTTTTGCCTTTAGGACCGCACGTCCCTGCTTATCTGTGCACCTCACTGGAATGCTCGCCCTCTCCCGCTTTCTCACTCGCGCGTATTGTGTTCGCCTCGTTCGTTTAGTAGCGATAGCATTCACAGCGTTACGTCACAAGCGAGGTGCACAGTACCTACGGGTAGTATTAAGCACCTATCGTGCTGGATTCGAACAACACCCGAGTTCATAATAATTATTTACCCTAGACCAACTACCACTTTAATTACTAAATTATTCTAAAAATAGATACCTTTGATTGCAAAACAATAAAGGCAAAAAAATAAGTTTTCTCATTCAATTACTGAAGATCGTAATAAAAGAATCTACAAATAACACATAATTGATTTTAAAGTAATAAATACTTCACTGGTTGTCGTCTGCGGTTTCACCCGCGTTTTTCCATGGGTCGTAGAGTAATTTTATGCAGGGGATAAGTTTCAGCGGGCAGTAAGGAGATATATGTATACTAAACCTTCGAACACACGTGACTCCAGACACAATAGAAAGACAAGCAGAGCGACAGCCGGCTGTCGCTTGGTCGTCGAAAGGTTAACTGTAGCAGCTACACGAAATGGTCTGTTGAGGCGAACCATATTTTTATGAATTTTTAATCACCTCCGTAGATCCTCCAAAAAAGTATGCAGGATATTTGCGATATATTTTTTGTGTTCTAACGGTTGGTTTGGCTCTTTCAGTGTTCTAACGGTGACCCAATAAAGTTATTCGAATCGAATAAAAGAATGCGTTACTCTAAAAAGCCCATTTCTGGTTATCGTAATCTAGGGTGGGGATCGAAATAAAAAAATAGACTATTTTTGTGTGGATGCAATGATTAGGTTAGTTTCCTTTACAGCCTAGTTGAAAGTTTCCACCTTGTGTATCCTATTTCTCATTAATCAAGTTATCAAATAAAAAAGGAATTATTTCTTTCCGACTGGGAGTTTCAGAGATTAGACCTTTTAAACATTAAAAAAACCTCTAAAACTTTATTATATGACTCTAATTAAATGGAATACTAGTACAGATAACAATAATTACTGCAAAACATCGGGCAGAACCAGTATTGTGAGTGACATTTGCGATTGCTATAATTATGGATAATTATCGGTATAATAAAGCATGTCTATTCGCTCGTTCTATACAAGTCTGTATAATAATTTACTTCGACTAGTTTTGCTCGATTCTGGTGAAGCCAAAAGAGGAAAGTGTTTGGCCTGTATGTATGTGTTTTTTAGGACAATCCCGCCACACTCTGCCACACTGTTACCCACCACTGGAGCTCTTAAAAGCCAGAATCAACAGTGGAGTCCACCAAAAAAGCTCCAAGCAATGAAGCTCGACGAGTACCGGAGACACGATACAACTGTCTTGGATCCCGCAACAAAATTAATCAGAAAAAAAAACAGTAGGGGCGTAAGAAAATATGTGTTCTCCACTTAACTGTACAAGCAGAATACAGAACAGAACTGGTTCAATAAGTACAAAGGGGTAATTACAACAGCAAAAAGACCAGCTCAGATTGCCTAGCCTGGTATGTGTGTATCCGCCTCTAGGTATCCTCGCTACTAAACCGGTGAACCGATCTTGAACCCGAATAACGAATGTTATTAAGCCGTTATTTTCCCGATGCTTTAATAAATCAAGTGTGGTATCCTTGTATCTCTATTATTAGAACGTATGGTTTTAGACGTTGCACTGTTTAAAAGAGTTGCTATTACATAAACAAACGGAACGGCCAGGTGTAAAATTTCTAGTTTAACAAACGTTTCCCCAAACACAGGAACTTTAAATAAAAGTGAATAAAATTGAAAGTTTTCGAATGGCGGTCCCGTATTTGTAAGCGCAGCATTGGACGGCCTCCCACCAGACGGACGGATGACCTTGTTAAGGTCGCTGGGAACCGTTGGATACAGACGGTACAGAACTGCGTGCTGTGAAAAAAGTTAAGTGAGGCCTATGTCCAGCAGTGGACGCTTATGGGCTGATGATGATGAATAAATATTGTGAAACTCACTTCTCATATTCATATCTGGTCACTTTGGAGACGATGAGACACTTCTCCATGTTCAGCTTGGCTTCTTCCTGCGAAGCCGCGTTCCCTTTCCTTCTGGAAGCGCTGGGGACCAGCTCACGAAGCTCCTGCTTCTGTCTAAGACCTGTAATCAATAGAACACGTGTGATAAGAAGCAGAACCCGATATATTTATTGCTTTCCATATGTTTTCTTAGATGGAAAGTTGACTGGGAGATATATCAAGGCCCACTCGAATCGCTGATCCTAGAAAGATGAGACTTTGAAGAGAACGTTTTAGTAGGTAAAGAGAAAACGTTTTCGTAGGTAAATCTACTAATAAAGGGTTTTTCGGAAATTACCTAAAGGAGTAAAATAAGAGTCTACCCACATTTATCGATGCAGAATCGGCTTAAGCCGAGTGCGTATCACCTCAGCGCCGTACAAAGGCGATCAGCTAATAGACAAAGGCTTCGTTCACACGGCATTGTCCTGCACGTTTTTCTGCAGTATACGTCTAAACGTATGAATAGTGACCATACAACGTACATAGATCCATTCACACGTCGATTGTACCGCAAAAAAACGTGTACCGCTTATACGTTTAAACGCATACTCAACGGACTTGTCAAGCAAATCGAATGAACTTTGACGTATTCGGTTCGCAGTGGCATTTGGTAAGCTTATGACCACTGTGTGGAAACTGCGCCTATTCGTTCTTACACGAATTAAAATTTACCATATGAACACCCGGTTGACTATACGTTTAAAACACGATTATTAAAAAACGTGCAGGACAATGCCATGTGAACAAAGCCAAAGGGCTCGTTTTGCCGTGTCGACCGGCGTCGTGACACGCCGAGCCGATGCGAATGAACACCCGAATTCCGTAAACATAAAGGCTTTTTTGACCGGTGATAGCCGATTCCGCGTCGATAAATGTGGGGATACCCTAAGGGATAGTTTCGGCATTCTCGCGGGCGAAAGCTAGTTTAGCTCCTTATTTTTCGTACTTTGAGTTAACTAAAAGGACCAAAAAAAAGTAGAAGCTATAAAATAATTATTAAATTATTGTCTAGTTTGATTTGTTTTGCCATAATTCAAACTTGCAATCGCATTACTAGTCATCGGGCGTGAATGGCGTCAACCTAATTACACGATGTGAAAAATCTCAAACTGTAAACGTGAGAAGTGTGACAACCATTATTTATTTTTTATACAACCAAAAAAAAACAAATAAAGTGCGAGTACACCTGCTTCTGAGAATGGAAGGTTGTCAGCTAAATTAACCAAAAAAAATCTATAGAATAGCACTGCTCAATAGGTGCAATTATTACGGTTAAAAATAAAATAATTAAGAGGTTAAGTCATTTAAATAAGAAACAGAATGACCCCTCGACAGAGTACGACATAAATCTTGGAAGTGGCATAATAACTTAATAACAAACAGTCGGGAGTGAATGGAATATTTAGAGAGATAGTGAGTTAATTATTACTGTTTTATCACAAAGGGCGTTTTCTTTACAGATCTAAAAATGGCCCGGTTTACTTTGAGCCAGTTTGCAGTGGCAAAAGGTTATGTTTACTGATATATCTGTCACGACTATTGTTTTTAAAAGATAAGCAGATGTATTACTGTTATGCATTGTTTTCGTTGTCATTTTTCAAGGCCTGCTCTGCTGGGTTCGTGATTTCAAGTTATTAAAGATGAGAGAGTTGCCAGGTCAGACGATATTTGGCAATTTCATTTCTTGTATTTCTTTCACTAGCATCCTGGAATTCGATATTGTTGGTGTGAGACTCATGCCTCCTAAAATCATGTGAAGCAGTCATCTGCTTCACTCATCATTCTGCTTTCTGGTCTAAAAATGTCACTAGGGTTCATACTCTAGTGACATTTTTAGATCTTAGATATTCGGTACGAATAGTCAGTCCAAAAATATTACAATCAGTCTCACCAAGGAGCCACACAATTCCCAACCACTGCAACTCCTGAAAGCCAGAATCAACAGCGGAGTTCACTAGAAAACCGCCGAGCCATGAAGCTCGACGAGTCCCCGAGAAACGATTCACGAATAAGAAAAAATATGTTTGTTACTTCCCTACACAACCAGCAGAAGACAAAACAGAACTAGACTAATAGGAGAAGCCCAGATTGCAGATTGCCTAGCACCACGTAACAATATTTGTGAAAATCACTGATTTGAGGAATTGTGGCAGTTGCCTCTAATAAACATTAACACAAACCATTGGTATTAAACTATTTACATTTGGTCACAAGGTCTAACGACAACGACCTTAGACTTGAGACCAGGAGGGAACAGGCTGTGGGAATTTTTCAAGGACCCCTCAATATGCTGCCTTCACAGGACGACCTAAATGGCGTTGATTTTTTGGAAATATTTGTTTTTAGAGGTCATTGGGCGTTTCCAACAATTGCATAATAAGTGGATTCTCAGAACATGTAATCGGTTATTTGTTGTTTACTTCAAGTGTACGGAAAGTTTGTTTGTTTGTAAGTGGACGAAAATAAGTATAACCCAATCGTTATGATAATTAAAATTTTCCATTGCAACACTATACATTATTTAAGATAGTGTTTATTTTGCGTTCACCTTTTTAATATGGTAAGTAATTTAAAAACATTAAAAAACCCTGCAAAGTCTATGCAGTATGCACCTATGTCAAAATTTTGATTTTGATAAATATGTAAAATTCAATATTTTTATCATTAGCACTTAAAGTATACGTAAAATTGTATATATAGACTAGAGATCCAAACTCGTATTAGGTAATAAAGAGGTAAAGTTAATTGGTAATTCTGTTTGTAAGAAATATCTAAAATCTTGGTCCAGAAAAAGCTGTTTAAGGCAAAAGCAGATATACTTAAGTAGTTGGGTTTTCTCCTAATCATAAATAAAAAACTGTCCGTCTTACCCCAACTTTGACCGCAAATTAAGTCACTTGCCGTTGGCAAAAGGACCAAAAAACACTGGTCCTTGTGGAACAGCCTTAATTAAACATTTACAAAAACTCCAAAGATATAAAAAAATACCTAAAAATAACACTCCATTCTTTAAAACAATAACATTCTTGACTGATAAGTAAGCTGACCCACATTTGGCCAAAAAAATCTTATCGCAGATACGTTTTGCTGCGCAAAATTGTCTTAATTTTGAATTTACTGCGTAAATTACATTATCTGTATCCACATTTCTCTTAGGAAGTTATTGTAACAAGATACCGACGACGTCATTACAATTAAAACACTTTTAATTGGCGGACATTAATTCCATTACTTGCAAAATTTTAAGACTTTACTTTGATAAGCTACATGGTAATGTACAGCATATATTTTTTTTTTATTTATCATACTCTTATTTTGGAAGTTACAGGGGGAGGGGACCAACATTTTACCACTTTGAAAGTGTCTCTCGTGCAAACTATTTAGTTTGAAGACCTATCCATAGATACCCCACACATATGGGTATGATGAAATATTTTTTTTGAGTTTAAGTTCTATGTATGGGGACCCCCAAAATTTTGATTTATTTTCTATTTTTGTATCAGAATCTTAATGCGGTTCACAGAATACATTCACTCAGCAAGTTTCGGACAACAGTATAGCTCTTATAGTTTCGGAAAAAAATGGCTGTGACATACGGACGGACAGACAGACAGACAGACAGACGGACAGACAGATAGACATGACGAATCTATAAGGGTTCCGTTTTTGCCATTTGGCTACGGAACCCTAAAAACGGTATGAGAGTTTGTATGAAAATTGGCGAAAGGAAACAGTAGTTTTCTTCTTCTCACAATGGTGCCGATTCTGTTGTCACAAAAATCGCTAAACTAAATTAAAAATCGCTAAAATTTAGTTTAGTCCTGTCAAACGACCAAACTCATTCTGAAATTGACTAAAGTGACATTTCTAAACTTATTATAGTTTGACAGCTCTAATATCGTTTAGTTTTATTCAATTTAGTGAAAATGCCAATAAAGCTATTCTGATTTTGACGTTTTCACCTAAAATTAAGGTTGTGAATCTAATTTTAATCGCGATTAAAAAGGTGTAGAATAAAATTAGTTGTCATGAATTAAAATTTAAAACGCATTTTTCTCAAAGTTCTTTAGGTGTTTTGATGCTACTACGAATTGAAGAATCATTTATTATGGAAACTTATGCGATTGCTGCAGTTGTGGATACTCAAAAAAGGTAAATAAGAAAGTTATTGTTATTAGAAAAGAGACGATCTTGACGATGAACCCGTTGTTTGTTTCGGCATTTCTTCTCCAAAGTAGTCAATTGAGACATACCGAGTCCATCTATTTACAAAAGCGACCTGTAAAAGTAATATGAATCATAGGATTTATATCACTTTTACATGTCTGTAATGAAATTAGAACTGAATTTGTTTAGTATGCAAGTACTTGAATGCCAAACGAGTTCATTTCATTTTAATTGATTTTAATACAATACGAAATGCATGCAATACAATAAGAATAAACATAAGGGAGCAAAACATCTCCTATTTTCAGTTACTTACATAAACAAGGCAGCCCGACAGTCAAAAAAACAATGCAAATGTTTCTTAACTGTAACCCTATTTTAAGTGTAAGCCCACTAACCCTAAGACTATCCACTGACCATTGTCTCTCAAGATATATATCTTAGATCACAAATGTCTGTAAACAAAGTTATGGATGTTGTGCATTTATTATTGTGTTATCCAAGTATACCAGTGTATAAGTACACGTGTGTTCATTGTGACAATAAAATATTATTAGACGAGTCAACAATGTTGCAGAAAGACAAAAAAGAACAGTCAGGATTAGTTATCCATATTCTATCTATACTACTTATTATTACTTTAATATTGTTTTTGTTTTAGATACTCAACAATACAACAAAGAATTCTAGATGTTGATATTAATGTTGTGAATGTGTCAACAGTGTCCGGCCCAAAACACACACCCACTCATAACCTGAAGAACCAGAACGGGGCTTGAAAATTGCACCTTCATATCTAAGAGAGGTAACATTGATAACATGTCTAATATTTACCTATTTTTAAAATAAAATAATTATGCAAATACCTAATACATATTGTATTCTCTTGTTTTATTCAGATTCTGCTAAGAGGACTGATTTGAAATGTTTGTTGGGTTCATCACATAGAAGTGTCTATAAGGATTGTGGATAAATAGCAAACTGCAGCACCGTCTTACCTTCACAATGATTGTGTGGCCATGAAATATTACTATAGTTGTATATCAGGAAACCATAGTGAGATGCAGTTATCACAACATGCCACTGTGTTTTATTTGGAATGAACTCGGTTTCAAGAAAGTATAGAAGGAATACTGTTGTCCCTGGAGTAAATATAAATAAGAGGCGAGGTTGTGGAAAGTAAATAAATTCAAAGTTTTCACAGGTTGTTTTATTTATTTGTGTACTTCTCACATCTGATTTCACACGTTCACATTCTTATAGTAAAAATAGTAATAGCTGAACATTATAGACTTGCTTGAAATAATGTTAAATACTGCATAATTGGGTAGTAGTTGTTTGGTTATCTGTTGCTGAGTAGTCAACTTCACTAATAACAACTTGTTTCCTATGAATTATCGAAGTCCAGGTATATTGATAGGCATCAAAGAATAAAACACCAAAACGTTTGAAAATAATATTGAAGTCTTCGTTTTCTGCTCCTTAATCCAGTTGTTTTAATAGGATACGATCTAGGTACGGCCGTACCTAATCGAAGAGAATACCTACTTGTAGTCCTATTTTATTTACAAAACTAGCAAAGGCCCAATATTTTAAAAAATCGTCTTTGTTTATTTTGTAGATACATAAATATATACCTATTAACATGTCATAAACATCAATCAAATGTCATTACACTGACATCTGTGAAATAGTGACATTACACTACTCCCCATATTTAATGTTTGTTGCTATCCTTTACCGAGTTAATTTTAATGTTTAAAAAAAACGGAGAACAGTTATAGAAAATTACATAGTGTGCATTGTACTGCACAGTGTATAATTTTGCTTCAAAAGCGGACATCCTCTTTTTATAGTAAATTCCGATGGATATAACTGTTATACAATATAATATGAAACACCAGTTTAAATATATTTCTTAATTTTGAAGCTACAAGAGTTTTTTTTGAAAGGTCAATGAACTTGGTCAAAATCTTTTTGTAGATATTTCCCAAAATAACAAACTGTGGCTTTATTTAAAATTAACCATGAATTGAGGGTTGTTTTAATAATGTCGTGTATAAATTACAAGTCTTTGCTTTCCCTGGAATGCGAGTAAAAAATTATTTTCTTAATTTTAGAAAATAAATTATATAAAATTTTCTATATGACATTAGCATTTTATTTAACCAAAGAAATACACTCTAGTCATGTAGCTTCTTACTGTGAAAAATTGGAACATTTAACGTACAGGACTTCAGAACTATAACGTTTCTAAGTTTTTTATCAATTTCTATGGAAATAGGGTTGTCACAAAAAGGATGAGTTTATACGATGCGATGGTCAAATATAGGTCTAGATTATGTTATTTAGGTATTTTATGGAAAAATTACACAATTAACAATACAACAAATTAGCAACATTTGTTAAAAATTATTGTACCACCTCGAGATAAAACATATATGTGAAAATTCAGTTTTTTTCAATTCTATTATAATATGATAGCAAAATACATGTGGTTCAAAAAGCATGAATGTATGCAAAATACATAAAGGTAATATAACATCACGCTACTACCTATGGAGGTGAAGCAGTAAACAAAAACGTAGTTGAAACTGCAGTGGATAGCCAGTATAAAATTTTGAGTTTATGAAAGAAAAGTGAGAAATAAATTGGACTTATTTGGTATTAACATTACCAAAAAAAGAGAAATGTCACTTACGCCCTATCTTCAGTATCTGAAATAGAGAGGATTTCGTCTGAAGTTAGTTCCACTTCTTCAAATTCGAAATTAGAATCCGGTGGATAATAACGCACATTGTCCATTGTCACTTCTAACAGAGAAAGAACTTTTGGGGGTAAAGGTTTTTTCGGTTTACGTCTTTTATTGTGGGATAAGGTAGATAAATATGGATCAGATGATTCAAGTCCACGGTGAAATAAGTCTGTGATAGTTGTTGTACGATCCAGCTTGCGTGTGTGATGCTCACGATCATAACGCCAGAATTTGTTCCTGGATTCCCCGGCTTGCTCTGACAACATACCTATTGGTAATGGGCTTGACTCTATAATTTGCCGACCGTGCATTAATATTTTGTGTACTGTATTGGACATATAGTACCATTTGTATGTTTGCACATATCTTGTTGCAACAGATTGACAAAGTTCATCAAATTGTTGTGCTTTAATCATCAATCCACTGGATAAAACCACTAAAATGGTGTGCAAATCTTCCGCCAACCATGGTTCTAGACCCAAGATTTCAGAAAAAGTTGCTCTGTATTTATCGGACAGTGCAGTACGTGCGGTATTTCCATCGTTTGTGGTCCCCGAATTTGGACGAACAACATCTACTAAGAGACCCATTCTGCTTCTTATTTCGGTTTGAATGTATTTTTTGCGACTTTCTACAATTATAGCCTCAAACGAATTTTTAGATACACGCCATTTCATTACAGCTGGATCATTTTTGTAGCCCAGATGGAGCAAAAACTCAAAAATTCGGATCCAAGCATGCAGTGGGCTTAATCCATGGCGTAATGCTTCGGGTTTAAGGGCTGGTTTTTAATAAAACTTAAATTATTAAAATCTGATGCTGATGCACCACAACATGCACAACGAAGCTGCGAAGAAGTCCCCGTAATTATATTAAAAACCTTACCATCGATAATGGTAAGGTGTAATTTTGGTTCAGCGATTATACTTAGCCCTGAGAGCGTTTCTGCGTAAAGGGGAGATAATTTTTTAATTTCGTCTTCTACGCGCGTCTTTTCTTCCAAAATGAGTTCTTTAGTCTCTTCTCTGTACTGAATTTTTACGGGACGGCAAAACCTAAATGATTGTGGGCTTGGGTTGGACCACAACACAAATCCGTCATTTGTCTTTAAATATAATGGTATGAATGTTGTGGCGAATAAACAATTTTCGTCCTGATCATTTCCACTTTTGAAATTTTGTTTATAAACTGACTGCCCAGTGCTGCCGTCAAACCCCCAAGAACCCTCGAAAATACAGTAGACAATATCTTTATTATTTTGATTAAAGTATTCTGTTATATTTGTGTCACAAACTTTGATGATGCGGCGTATTGTGTGTAACAATAAACTATGTAAAGAAACGCTTGCCTCTCTTTCTGTAACATGTAATTGCTCATCTGGATAGCACATTTTTTTGGCAAATTGTACTCGATAGAGCGATGGATAAGCCGGGAAACCTCTTTCTTTTAATTCTCTCTGCATAGAAATATAATCATCCACAGTTAATTTTCGATCGATCATCATAGAAAGGGCTTCTTCAGGACTAAAGGGTTTAGGTTCCGCTTTTGGTGGTATAATGGATGCAATTTTTTTGGGCCGAGTTGGAGATTTCAAGCATTCATTTATTACGAACTCCAACTTTCGAGCAGAACCTGAACTAAGTTTTTCACCAGTATCATCGGTGACAATTTTTGAAATTGCTTTAATAATTTTTGAATGAGGTTGTCCTTCGAGTTCTTCTTCCAATCTCTTTCGTATGCGACGCTGTTGGCGAGCACTCAAATTGTCATAAGTCTTAGAAGAAGTTTGACTAGTTGAAGGTCCTGATTCCAACAACATATCTTGAGATGTTGAAGCTTCTGGTTCTAGTAACATTTCCTGAGATGATAAACGTTCTGGTTCCAGCAGTTTAAACATCTCTTGAGATGATGACAGATCTGGTTCCAGTAGGTTCAACATCTCTTGAGATGATGATAGATCTGGTTCAATCACTTTCAACGTATCTCGAGATGTTGAAGGTTGTGGTTCTATCACTTTTGACGTAGATGTAGAAGGTACCGACACTATTAACGTCTCTTGCGATGTTGTTGTGACATTGGGGAAACTCATATGAGGTATATCAAATTTTGTGTCAAGCCAAGATTTATTTTTCTTATAAAACAATTGTAGATTACGTTTGCTGGCTTTGTACATTGATTCGCATTTACTAATAAATTTTGTGACAGCCTCTACAGCAGTTTTATTTTTACAATCAAAATTTTCTGATATTTCGTTCGGAAATAACGTCTTTAGAACTATTCTGGTTCTATCTTCAGTGGTAAGATCCAGAGGTCTTTTTTTAGGTCCAATTAAGCGTGCCTGTTCAGTTAAAATATCAAACATTTCCCGTTTTGTAAGCTTGATCGGTTCCATATTCATGACTTGGTCGTTAGTACGAGCTGCCACTCGCTGAACAGTATGAGGGCTGGCACCCTCATGCTCCCCTCTCATTAAGTCCTCTGGTCGGGGCCCAGAAGAACATCCCTCAGCAGAGTAAATAAAGCCCTGCTGAGAAAAAGTATGGGACTTGTCCGGTTCCATGATCACAAACACCTAGAAGAAATAAACTTTTAGATGGCGGCTGCTCCCCTGCGTTACCGGTAGGCTACCGTGCCGCCAACTTAATTGAAGCAAACAAGACAACGAAAACAACATAAGCCCGAAGGCATTTAAGCATATATTATCGAGAATAGAAATCACATTATACAATATTATTAGGGAGTTTTAGCCAGTATAAACTGTTACCGCCTTCACCACGTGGAGGTACTCCCAGCTTATGTTTACTATTATTTTCGTTACTATTATTGCGTATCATAAGTAAATGAAAGTACAAGTAAAAACGCTGCCATGTATGCCATAATGAATGACATCTCAGGAAACGGTTGGGCAATAATATTAAAATCCATATCAAGAAGAGAAAAATAAAATGACGGTGGCTGCAACTTAAGAGAAATCAAAGAGTTGGGTGACAACCGCAAAACTGAATACAATTTCTTCTCAAAGTCTCTCTTCTCATCTCAAAGTCTTGTAACTCCCTTATAACCAACAAATAGGTACATGGCGTAATGCTAAGTATTAATATTACGCGATAAAAATAAGATATAAGAGATAGACATAATATTATAGAAATTTTAACTTCTGTCATCCATAAAACCTTAAATAAATATAACGACCATCACTGAAGTAAACCATAGACTTGAGTGACAACCCTAACTTAAAATTTTAAAATTTAATATCTCCGAAGTCCTATGTTTAAAGCATCTAGTTTTTTTTGTGGAAGTAATAGGTACAGTAACTAATAATTTGGCATTTAAAAAAAATGCTAATATTGCAGGACATCTCAGAAAAAAAATATAAACAAAATAACAGAAAAAAAATTTTTTCGCCCAAACCAGTACAGATTTTTTAACTTTTTAATATAAATATGTGCCTCAAATACATTTGAATCGTAACCAAAAAAACATTCAATGGAAAAAATGATTAAATACGGAAATAAAACGTTTTTATGGTTTCTATGGACTTTTCTCGATTTTCAATATTTCTCGACAACTATGATAGATAACGTCACCGGAGTTTTATTAGGGGATTTGATCGATTTCTATCTTTCTAAATAGCATATAAAACAAGGATGTCCGCTTTTGAGGCGAAATTACATACTGTGTACTGGCTTTAATTCATCACATTTCTTGAACATCTTATCTACGGTATTGTTGTTTTTAATTGTCCAAGAGCTATACTTTTACCCGGCATTGCGAGAAAATATTTAATCTAGCAAGCCTGAAAGTAATATGACACTCACAGATTATTGAAATAATTTTTGTTATATCTTAGATTAGTAAAATGTTAACAACAATTTAGTATTATGCCGTCATTATGCTCCCTGTATTTTATTATTGATAAACAATCAAAGATCGGTATGTAATTGTACTCAGGATTTTTGCATTTCAGATCATATTGCTCACTTTCATTCACTCTTTACTTTAATTTCCTACAAATCGTAATCTATGGTTTACTCAATTAAGTGATGTCAAAGTCGATTTTTAGTTACGTCAAAACTGTTTCTAAGTTTAAAGAGTCTGGTTTACAGAATAACTTTAAACGTTCTCTAAACTAAAATTAGAAAATTTTAGAGATAGTTAAGTTTAGTTTGGTGTACAACAGAATCGGCACCATTGTCACACTAACCAGAGCTAAAATTATTCGACAATTATTAATTCAAAAACTAATAATCGCCGTAAAAGTAACACCTTCAAGGGCAAAATGTATAAGGCTCTGTTGTTTTCTTTCAATTAAACGAAACGATAATAAGGTAATTCAAGTTATTATAATTTTAATCAGCCTGGACAAATATTTTTCTTTTATTATCTTTTGTAAGTATCAGTTGTCTGGTTAACATAGTAGTACATACTCTTTTTAGGATCAAGATGGCTGTGTGTGAGCTGTCCGAAGATATTTATTTAATTTTTGCTTTTTTTGTAGAATCCCAAGTGTTTTTTTGTAATTACAAAAATATACAATACAATAGACAAAACAATTTTTTTTTATAATAAATTCTTTCAACTGCGGATATGACATTAAAAGAACATTAAAGACACTCTTTTGATAACACAAGAACTTCCGTAAGAAGATAGTTAATCATACTTTAACGTATAAGTATGTATAAGATAATTAATTATTAATAAATACTGCTCTTATAGCGGTAATTATTATGACAACTCCAACAATCTATCCAGTAAATCGACGATTGATAAAACACCGTTAGGGCCAAATAATAAAACCAAAAGGACTACTAAAAAGAGGATACTGTTAGGGCTTCCGCGGTTTTGTAGTGCGTCGACTATGTTTGCAGAAGCGCGGACGGATGACTTCTTTGCGATCATTTGGAAGCGGAGCGCTTCATTAATAACTCGCCTTCGAAGCAGCTCGAACAGCCTCCTGAAGGTGTTGTCCGAGCGGTGGGACCTGTGCCTGATCCAGAGGTCGATGCAGCTTCATGTTAGCGCTTCTACACATAACTTTTGACTTGAGTGTATTATGCTTATTTAATTTTGATATTATTGTATATATACTTATTTGACATTTTGTAAAAAAAAAACTCGTGACATTATTCTTATTTAATTTATTGGTTTTTATTTATTTTTAAATGTTTTAATTTGATTTTAATATGATTTATAATGTACGGACAATGTCTGAAATAAATGAATATAATAATAAAAGGACCAAATAATCGACGGAGACTTAACTGGTCCTGAAACGGTCGGTCGCTGAATGATTTTGGTCACACTTATACAGTTTTACTACTATCAGCCGCGTTCAGCGTCGTTAGAATGAGAAAAGCCGTCCGAACTACGCACATTTATTCGGCTCTTCAGCTTATGTCGATAGAAAACGACGATTTATCGCTACGATTTGACTGAGCAGTTCGTTTGTGCAGTAGTGCACGAAAATCGACGCCGATATTGTGGTCCTGTGGACTCTCAATGAGCGTTCGACAAACTGTACATCTGACTGCGCAGTTGGTGCGCAGTCATTACACAAAAGTGTTTACAGTTCATTACAGAAAAGTGCAGAATAATATTGCCTGACCAAGAATAACAACTGTTAGCGTGACTAAGTCAATGTAGTTCATATTACAATGTCATATGATTAATCTAGAATCAATAAACTTTGCGAGTTATCATACTGTGCGTGATAAGAAGGTGACGTAATAATGCCTAAATTATACTTAGTTTGATAAGAAGTATTTTTAATGGGTAAATATGAACATGTGTTTCTTTTTTTTGCACTTATTATATAGTTAGTTTGAAGCTATACAGCTTGGTAAAATATCTTTATCCATCATATCATTGCAATTCGCAATACTACCCGTACTCGTGTAGTGTGCACCTCGCTGGAATGCTCGCCCTCCCCGCTTCCCCGCTCGCGCGCCGTGTTCGCCTCGTTCGTTTAGTAGCGATAGCATTCACACAGCGTTACGTCACAAGCGAGGTGCACAGTTAAGTCGTACAGGTAGTAGTTTTTTTTCGGCTGTGCGTTGATTACCACCAAAATACAAGTATATGCAAAGAACTAGTTTCTAAGACATTAAATCAGTAGGTATTGTAAATAATTATCAGTCAACGTAAATACAAACAATCTGCGAACCACAATGATGTAAGATGGATGCCAAACTCATATCGACCAATTAATAATTTAATTAAAAAAACTCAGATCACGACCTTATCACGACTCGTGCAGATGCGGACTGTGTACCATTTAGTCACACGAACGAACCACGCATGCGCGGTTTCCATAGACAGACTAAAATGCAGGTCATGTTGATGTTATTTACTTAAAATAAATGAATAAAAATGATTTTAAATAGGTATAGGTATTTTTGTAAATAGGTTATAATTATGTATACCACTTTTACACGTCAATATTTTGTTTCTAACCGTCTACTATTGACATACGTTTAATATACAAATAAATTATGGCTAACTTAAAACTAACTCAAAAAAACTAATTAATATCTAAAACTAAAATAAAACTAAAAATTAAAATATAAATAAGAAAGGGGTTATCCGTCGGCGTCGTAAAACTCGTCATCACTGTCGACGGGCAGCGTGCCCAAAAGGCTGGCAGCATTGCCACGCTGAATTGCGATGCTTATTCTTTGGGCAAAGTAGATGCCAGCCTTCTGATCACGTGAAGTGTCGACTAACCGTTTCGCAATCTCTTTGTAAAGAGAACGGGCACTCGGGCCCCATGGTCCCAAAGTTTCAACCCCAAACGGCTCAAAAATATAATTACCAACTAGGTTGTTATATTTTCGCCGCTTGAGGTTTTCTGCTTCGGCAGCAGCAGTGCCCGCACACATTCCAGAACTAGGAAGATGCGATGGCGCAAGGGTGTCGACGCACGTAGCGTCCCACACCAAAGGCCTACCCAACTTCCAAGGCAATAATGACATTCCGTCTGGTCTCTTCCCATCATCCCGTACCAGCCCGATGGGTTCTAAGATGGCTGGAACGCCGGCGGTAACAAGAGCTCTGCGGATAATATCATTAATATTTGCATGACGCGGAATGCGACCTGCACTCCTGCTGCAAGAGAGGCCATGGTGACCGAGGCTGTCAACAGCTTCACCACATCGGCAGCGATGAGGAGTACAACATGGTGTACCTAAACGCAAACTTGTGGCGATACGGAAAGTATTGTCATCCAACTTAGTACCTATGTTGGATGACGGTAACGCACGCAACCACAGTCCCGATTCCCATTCAGCAACAGCCAGTAGGCGAGCTCGCTCCGCAATGTTGGTACACGTCTCAAGAAGGTTATTCCGTGCCAACATACAGAGCGGCCCGTCCCACAGTCTCTGTGATGAACGGGTACCGGGAGGATCTTTGCCTGGGCAAGCCATTTCCCAAGCATTTATGGCTTCAGTCAAGCAAGGTACTTCGAAGCTAACCAAAGAAGAGGAAAGTATATTCCTGGTCAGCTCCTCGGTGCTGAAGACTGAAGACAGGAATGCAGGGAGACTAATACTGGAAATTTTGCGGACGCCCAGGCCACCTAAACGAATTGGAAGAGTGGCCTGTAGCCACGCCCGATCGTCCAAATCAATGTTCAAAATTGCTGTTAAAGAATTTCGTATAATTTGGTCGATTTTGTCTAAAAGTGTAGGGTGTCTCCATAGCGGGGAGGAACGAGCAAAATAAATGAAATTAGGGCCGAAACAACAAAACCGAACCAGAGTTAAAGCGGAGTGAGTGCTAATCTTTAGGAGTCTTTCCGACATATCGTTGAATTTTTGAATTTTTTCCTCGACAAAATTTGGGAAAGACTCCTCGAGAATTGGAGACCCTAGGAGGTAAAGTGAACTTTTATCAACAATTTTGATGTTTGGTGCTATTGAACAGAATTTGGAAATTGTGGTCTGTCTGTCTGTATTGTCTAAAATGTGCAGTTCGCATTTGGAAAAATTTAGTTCGAGGCCAATGGCAGAAAAACTAGTTTTTAAAAACTCGAAATCCGATAATACAGTATTAACATCACCTCCGAGGGTCCCGTCATCCAGATACCAAACGTTAAATTCAGAATTTAGCTGCCGAATAATAGGTTGAATGGCTAAACTAAAAATGGCAGGCCCAAGAGGGTCGCCTTGTTGACAACCAACGGCGGATTTCAAAAGGTGGTCTTTGTATAATAATTTTGAGGGGTAACGATAACATTGCCAAAGGAATTTATAGATTTCGGGAATTTCTTTTTTGATTTGTTCCAACAAGGCGTCCCTATTAACTGAGTTGAAGGCGTTCTTGATGTCCACCTTCAAAATGACCTCACCTTTGCCACAATTTAAATAAGTGGAAACGGCATGTACGGCAGCCTCACAGCCCCCTCTTGACCCAAAACCAAGCTGAAGGGGCTGGAATTTTTTTGATAGATTGTCACTAAAAATTCTACAACAAATTTTGGCTGCCGTACGCCTGAAGATGGAACCAACGGCAATGGGACGAATACCACCATCCTTCTTGCGCAGGGCGCAGAGATTCGCCCCGTACAAGACATCGATGATGGCTTCGTCCACATTGCCGGACAGCATAAGGTTGATAAGAGCCGTTAGCTCCCTCAAAAGGGCCTCACCAGCTTCCCCGGCGCTTGCGCTTATTAGATCTTTCAAATGTTGAGGCGTCAAGCAGTCGAGGCCGCCGGCGGAACCACTCTTGAAGGAACCAACGGCCGCCATCACATGCTGGGCTGTAATTATGAGAGATGATGAGTTCAAATCCGGTGGGTCGGGAAAAGTGAGGTCATCTGCTGGGACGGGGTGCTTACTCTCCAGAGCTGCAAGAGTCTCTGGAGAGAAAGGAGCAACCACATCGCTGCTAAAAAGAATCCTGGCGGCGCCCCTGATATCACCATCGCTTAATTTAGCCTCTACATGGTGGTATATGTCTTTATGACAAATTCTCGACGTCGGAAATTTTGAATCCAAAAATGAAACCGAATTGTTACAATTGTCTTTAATTTGCGAAGTAAGAGATTTTTTTGGTGCCAAATTTTTTTGTACGTGTAGGACTTTATAAGCGAAAGTGAGCAATTGCTCCCATGCGGCCAGCGAGTTCTCTCGGACGACAGCGCGGACACATCGTGCCAAGTGGCTGGCCACGGTAGGCCTGGCGCCTCGAGGAACTCGCTTCAGTATAGGGGTCGAATTTTTTAATTTGGATTGTGTTTTCCAAAAGGGAATTTTGTTGCTGTTAGACTGTAAAGCCGCTGAGGCCGAGAGAGGAACAGGGCCCGTTAGGTTTTTGTGAACCTTACCACAATGTATTTTAAGGCCTCGTTCCCCTCTAAAATACCTCGTTGGGGAGCAATGGGGGCAGCTCACCAGAGATTGCAGCGATGTGGGAAGGTGGACATCATTACTTTCCGTATCACTTTGATTAGCGACGGACATTTATTTACACAAACTAAAATTAAAAAAAATGACACTTACGTTATCGACTTACTTATTAAAACACACGTAATACAAAAAAAAACACAGAAAATAGATAATATATAAATAAAAAAGTGACTGTAAGAAGATGATTGACAGCTGGGAAAATGACATCGGGCTGAATTGGAGTCAGTGCGCAGGTGGTCGGCCAGGCAACGCGCAGAGCGTCGCCTAGCAACAGCGTAGGCGTGACAAGCGTCTGTTATTTTGGCAGTTGACACTTTTAACTAAAAATGTTGAATAGCAAATATTATACACACGGCGCCGCAGCGCCAGCCGGGCACCACACGTCTGGGTTGAATCAACCCTCCGAGAGTTGTGTGGGCGGTCTTTGGTGGCAAACTTGGCCTTCCACTATTTTTAATAAATAAAAAACCACGGAGCAATTTGTTTACGTCAGTTGAGTTGATGACGTTTTTTTTTTATTTTTTATTTTTTTTTTGTTTCTTATTTTAATCGAACGATGGAGCCGGTGTTTCGAAACTGACTACTATGAAAAGGAACATCCGAAACAAACTCAGACGAAGTCCATACAATTGTATCAATTGGCCAAATTATGCGAGGTTCAGGGAAGTTAATGGCTGATGTGCAAAAGCACACAGATTTGAGTGGACCTGTTCAGAAACTGCAAGCATTTGTCAGTAATCGTTTAGCTCAAATTAAGAATGCTCTGTAATGGCTAAACCAATTGGAAATAATACAATAAAGTAAATACAGTAAAACCTATATAAAACAGTAAACTGACTGGCTGATTGACTGACTGTTGATATACCAACGCACAGCCTAAGCCGCTGGTCCTAGGACATGAAACTTGCAGGGTGTGTTCTTTGTAAAGAGTAGGTAACCACTAAGAAAGGATTTTTATAATTTTTAGTAGATATACATAAAAATGGATCGCTTAATGTTTTAGTAGATAAATAAAAATTTATTGTTAATTGTGTTGCTGTTGCTACGCGCAAACCTGGAAAAGGAATGGACTAATTCTGCTGATGTTTTTTAATGTTTGTTAAAGTTCTAGGAAGGATCTTACGAAACAAAAGACCAAAAGTTGAAAGGTTTGTTTGTTTGGTTAGACGCATGTAAACTAAGTGAAGAAATTACTCGGTTCCAGTTAAATTCAAAAATCATTGCCCTCGCTACGCCAAAAAGTAATGAATGAAATTTTTTTTATAATTTTTTACTTAAACATAATGAATGAGTAGAACTCAGATAAGATATAATTCTTATTATTTATTTATTTATAAAATTGCAAAACTAAGACAAGTAAATACCCACAAGCCGATAACTTATCAATAAACCTCATGTTTTTGTCAATAACTTCCTAGAATAATAAATAAATAGATTTATAGAGTAGTGTTGGTACTAATTAAACAGTTTTAGAAATTAATTAGTTAATTATCTAATTAAAGACAGTTTTCTAATAAATTATTATTCTTACACGCGATAATAAAATAAACCTTTGCCGCCTTATTACAAAACAAGGTTTTTCTTTAAACCAGGTTTAAACCATTGAGCCGGGTTTTGTAATTTGAATCTTATTCTGATACGATCAAAATTCGAAATACAAAACCTAGCTCAATGGTTTAAACCTGGTTTAGAGAAAAACCTTGTTTTGTAATAAGGTGGTTGAAGTTTTATTAGCTACTAGCTTTCGCCCGCGGCTTTGCCCGTGTAAATGCCGAACTTTCATCCCCTATTTCACCCGTTAAGGCCGTTTGACCACTACCGTCGTCACCGTCACGTCACCGGTAACTAACAAGATTATTTCGGACTGAGTTTTATATGAGACTAGCTTGTGCCCGCGGCTTCGCTCGCGTTAGAAAAAGACAAAAAGTAGCCTATGCTACTCTCCATCCCTTCAACTATCTCCACTTAAAAAATCACGTCAATTCGTCGCTCCGTTTTGCAAAGTGAAAGAAAGACAAACATACAGACAGACAGACACACTTTCCCATTTATAATATTAGTATGGATGACATAAGGCATGTTAAGAGGAGGGATGTGACGCACATAGTTGGGACAGTTATGAGTATGAATGTAGAGGGTTGGAAGAGTAGAGGAAGGCCGAAAAAAAATGGATGGAATGTGTGAAGAATGATATGAAGGAGAAAGGGGTAAGTGATAGCACGGGTGACAGGTTGGTATGGAAGAAAAAGACATGTTTCGCCGACCCCAAGTAAAATTAGATAAGGGCAGGAAGAAGGAGTTTTATACGAGATGACGTGACGTGCGGGGGACACGTGGATACAGTAAATGTATGTGTCGCCACTTGCCTCGTTCTCGGTGACGTTACGGTGACGGTGGTGGTGGACAGACGACCTTAGGGATCGAATTTCCAAAAATCCTTTCTACTGTATATCTACTTTCACAAAGGACCCCTTAAATTTTCATGTCTCTAGGACCAGCGGTTTGGGCTGTGCGTTGATATATCATCACCCAAGCAGTCAGTTTACCATTTTATAATATAGAAGAAGAGTAGTTTGTATGTTACGTTTGCACGTATTAACTGCTCAACCCAAGTTTGATGATGATGATGAGCCTCAAACATTGTTTTTTGTGAAGAGTATACACTAAGAAAGGATTTTTGCAAATTCGGACGGAAGACGGGATGGAAGTTTTGACGTTCACACGGGCGAAACCGCAGACGAAAGCTAATCCATACTAATATTATAAATGGGAAAGTGTGTCTGTCTGTCTGTCTGTATGTTTGTCTTTCTTTCACAGCAAAACGGAGCGACGAATTGACGTGATTTTTTAAGTGGAGATAGTTAAAGGGATGGAGAGTAATATAGGCTACTTTTTGTCTCTTTTTAAGTAAAAACAAAATAAATCTATATAAACCAAGTCTATATTTATAAGTATCCTCTTTATGTAATAACAAGATACTTAACTAAATATGATTACTTACGGTAAAATAATATTATGATCATAATATGACACTAAGATGACATAAATAACATCAGAAGTGGTCTTATCAATATTGTTATTCGGTATTCTGTAATTTTCAAGCGATTTTCCTTTTAATAAATATCTTGGGACATTACACTCGGCCTTCTGATCCCAAACTAGACAGTGTACAGTATAAAATTCTCGTGTCACAATGTTAGTTACCTTACTCCTCCGAAACGGCCTTACCGACTTTTACCAAATTTTATAAGCATATTCAGTAGGTCTGAGAATCGGCTACTATCTATTTTTCATACCCCTAAGTGATAAGGGTTGTTCACCCTTAACATTTTTAACGCGGGTGAAACCGCGGGAGGCAGCTAGTAATTTATAAGCACAAGTGTATCTAAAGTATCTAAATATAAATAAAATGGTAATCTGGCTGACTGTTGATATATCAACACTAAGTCCAAACCGCTGGCTCTAGATAAATTAAACTTACAAGGTGTACAAAAAATCCTTTCTTAGGCGGTTTTCACACTGCCCCGCATCATGCTGCATATTGCGTGTCGACGCACCTACGCGCGTTCCTGCGGGAGTGCAGATCTGCATCATCGTGCGGGTTTTTTGCGCACTCACGCGCGTAGGTGCGTTTTGTAGATTCACGCACGGCGGCTCTCATTTATTCGCCGTTCTCTCGTTCTCATTTATTCACACGTCACGCCCATTCAAAATCACGCGCGGCACTGCGGGATTCAGTGTAGGGATGAGACGTATTTACCATACCTGGTTTGAAAACCAGGGCTTTGCTTCAAAGTACGGCGCCCTGGTACGAAGTAAAAAATACTTGCAAGTATGGAAGTATTTCCTATGCTATCGGGCACCGGCAGAACTAGAAAATACTTTCATAGGAAATTGATCCATGTTACTCTTAACTATAAGGAGCACAATCGCATTTGCAAATAAAAATACCTTTGTATCAAAGTATATTATTTTTGAGGATCCGATTATAATTCTAATCTCTATTTGCATACGAATCAATTTCCCATGAAAGTTTGCTTCAAAGTACGGCGCCGCCCTGGTACGAAAGTACGAAGTAAGAAAAACTTGCAAGTATGGAAGTATTTCCTACTAGAAAATACTTTCATAGGAAATTGATCCGTGTTGTTCTTAACTATAAGGAGCACAGTTGTATTTGTAAATAAAAATACTTTCTTATCTAAGTATACTATTTTTGAGGATAAGATTATAATTCTTATTTCTATTAGCATACGAATCAATTTCCCGTGGCATAAGTGTAAGCGTTGCCGACCGCTAATGCCGCGTCCGCGAGCCCTTTACTGCACTGAAATACGCATTTGGTATAAAATACTTTCAAGTATTTTAAAACCTGGTTTCTGACCCTGGTATTTGTTCAAACTCGTACTTGCAAGCCCTGGTATTAATTTTTGCAAGTATGTCTCATCCCTAATTCAGTGTGCCATACCTTGCGTCTCGCCCCGCACCTACGCGCGGGGGTGCATGTTTCTCCGCGTGTATGCGCGTGATCCGCATGAACGCGCGTGGATGCATTTTCTGTGTGTTAGACTGTGCGTGTTTTCCATACAAACGGAGATACTTACAAGCAACGGAAGAACACGCATCCACGCGCTACGCTGCATCATGCGGGGCAGTGTGAGAATCGCCTTAGCGTTTCTACTTACAAAGAACTGTAAGTAGAAACGCTAAGAAAGGATTTTTTAAAATTCTAACTCTAAAGAGGTATATTAGGGTGGTGCATGAATCGAAATCCACGAGGGAGAGCCGCGGGCGAAAACTGATCAATACACTAGCTTTTGCCCGCGACTTCGTTCGCGTGGAATAATAATTCCCGTTCCCGGGGGATTTCCGGATGAAAACTATCCTATGTACTTTCTCGGGTCCCAGACTACATCTGTACCAAATTTTATTCAAATCGGTTCAGTGGTGTAGGCCTGCGTGAAGAAGAGACAGACAGAAAGACAGAGAGACAGACAGAGTTATTTTCGCATTTTTATATTAGTACGGAAGTATGGATGACACAGATGAAACTATCATGCTTATCACAAAGATTTGTCCAAGGTGGGAATCGCACTCCCGATCTCTGGCTTAGCAGTCAACAGTCAACACCACCAACAAACCAGAAAGATTCAAACCAGTCAGATTTTTGGTTGTTGCGGCTCGAAGGACCATCGACAGTCGTATCTTTTGAATAGCGTAAGTATGTCCATTCAGTAATAATGTGACTTCTTTAACCTTTCGACGACAAAGCGACAGCCGGCTGTCGCGCTGTTATTGTCTTTCAATTGTATCTCGAATCCTGTCGAAGGTTTAAACCGTACTATCATTTGTTCGTGGCTACATACGTGAAAAATTTTTTTCTGCCTTGAACGTGGTAATCAATGCTCGTGCCTTCTCCGTATGAGAAGAGGTCTTCGTTCTACACTGTGATAATAATAGGCAGGTATTAAAATTAGTATATCACGTGATTTAGTTAGATAAATTAAAACACATACCTACCTAAGTAGAGATAACAACGAAATTGTTACCCGAAATAATGTATGTAGTGATAAGAGTGATAAAAATTCGTACTTGAAGGTCGGCAATTATTAAGACCTTGGGTCGTTGATGAAGGTTATTATTATTGCAATTGACGCAATGAGGAATAATATTTTGAAGTTATTTCCGACTTGATAAGTGTATGCACGTAGTTGATTTGATTATGCTGTTGAGGAGGCATTCAAGTATTATGGAAACACTACAGGAGGGCAGATGGGTCTTTGCTGTGCTTATTTTTGAGGACATAGAGGGAGATGGTGATTATTTGTACTTATTTTAAACTAGCTTTTGCCCGCGGCTTAGCTTGCGTTAAAAAGAGACAAAAAATAGCCTGTTACTCTCCATCCCTTCAACTATCTCCACTTAAAAAATCACGTCAATTCGTCGCTCCGTTTTGCCGTGAAAGAAAGACAAACAGACAGACACACTTTCCCATTTATAATATTAGTATGGAAGTATGGATTTCTACAAAGTTTAGCGATTTTGGTTTGAACACATAATTATGGTACCACTCAATTTATTAGCACGAAAATGCTTGAAAAATATTATGTTCTTTTAACACTTTTATTACAATCCTATTCCTTATTATAAATTTTAGACTTTAGATTGTTGTGTGTGTGAATCAATAAAGAAACCAGATTACATTATAAAATGCACTTATTCTTATGTAGCAATGTTTACGAGACCAATAATTAATACGACTAAGGACCGATTTTTCTTAACTTTTATCTGAAGAGTATGTTTGACGTTTTGACAGCTTTTGTATAGAAAATATGTCAAACCGCCATATTTATTCCTCAGATAGAAGTTAACTGATGATTGAAAAATCAGCCCTTATTATAGGGTAATAAGGACTTCGCTTGCTTTCGTTGACAAGGAGGAGGGGGGAGTAAAAATTGCAAAAAATACTGCTTACGTAATCCTTGAACAGCAACTAAGTAAGATAAATTATGTAAAAACATTTAAATAATTATAGGTACTTAAAATGTGTTTGAAGGTTCAATAAAAACAGTTCATTAAAATGGATGGAGTATCTTTTCTTTTTCTTTTTTACTAACTGCATGTTGATATAATATCAGAATACAGCCCAAACCGCTGTTTGGACTGTTTTCAACAAAAATCATTTTTTGTGAAGAGTAAAAATTCTTTCCTAATGGATACTCCATTAGGAAAGCATTTTAAGACATTTCATTTCTGTTATGGAATAGTTATAATAGTTACCGTAGCCCCGGAACATAAAGGGCAACCGAAGGAACATGAGTGGGTTTTAATCAGTAAAAGTCTGAAACGCCCGACGGGAGTAGTCATTTGATGATTTCTCACTCACCAAAAAAAATGCAGTTCTTTTCTAAATACCTAAAGGGTAAAATAGAAAATGAAAGATTCGATATTCTCGCGGGCGAAGCCACGATCAAAAGCTAGTAGATTATAAATACCTAATTTGTACAATTTCTGAGTGGAATTTCCAAATAAGATTAATTACACTCCTATCATGCAAATAATCACGTTTGCAATAATAATAATTATCAACAATTTATCTAAATAATGTTGTGTACCTAATACCTTTAGATTGATAGATGGCCATTGTCTTTAATTTTTTTTGGACATTTTTTTTTAAGTCTATTCATATGGTTACCAACCAAAGAGTAAGTATGGAGTTTCTTGACCAAATCAAAGAGTAAGTGTAAGTATGGAGTTCTTGCCCATTCTTCTCCATGCGAAACAACATTTTGGAATGGGCAACTACCATCGGTGGCCAAATTATTAGGGACAGTAATCATAGAGCAACATTTTTTTGTTCAAACACCTTTATCAAGAAAATTAATAATTTTACATAGGTTTTTCTGTTTTGGTTTTACTCCTGGTATCATTATTATTAATTTTAATATGTGACAGCACCACAAGATCGAGCCATTTTTGAAAAAAGTGGTATAGTTTATAATTTATAGAAATTTTGATAACTTCTGTTGAAAATTACGTTTATTTCATTGATGGCAAAAATTTTGTTTGGTTTTCATTTTACTAGATGTTTCTGTTCAAACTAATCGAACCACAAGTAATGTTTCTGATGGTATCCTTTTTTTTTAAATTGAATACAAAATATTAAGTTTTGGTAACGATGTTGCGTGACATTTTTAAAATTTCGCTTTAAAATGGTCAAAGCTTTAAACCCGTGTCCACTAAAGTTTATAAAAATACAAACGTTATTTCTGTGTTTTACACATTCTCAGAAAGATTTAACAGCTATTACAGATGTCTGAAAGTCTGTAGTAAACAGTATTGAAGTAAAATCTGATCAAAACAAACTTTTGAAAACAGAGACTGTCAAAAATTGTGGCAGAAAACGAATCACCACTCTTCGTTCTTACCATAAAAACAGGGATATCTGGCTAAAACATGGTAAAAAGTGTATTATCTGCCTGACTACGATTACAAACTAGGGATTAGACAAGAAAATAGAAGTATTCGATGGGACAGTTTGACGGAGGTTGGCTGAGAAGATTGGATAAATTGTCGGCCGATCAAAAAATCGCGCCACACCGAGACCATCAAGTAGAAACGCCTGCAGTGGGCCAGTCAACTGTGGCAGATGACTGTGGGAGACTGGAATCGGTTAATAATATTACTCTTAATATTCCAATACGTCTGAAAAACACTATTCAGTTATTATTGCATTATTTTTTGTGTATGCTTCTCCGACGAATATTTTTTTCAGGTGGAGGTCGATAAGAGCTCATTTGTAGTCGTATACATCATGGAATTGTCCGAGAACAGCTCCATGCAGATTGCTTGGTAGGGAAAATTAAACAACCAGGTATCATCATGGTGTGATTTGACATCTCAGCTAAAAGCATGGGGTGCCTATATATCGCGAAAGTGACTGCCAGGCAAGATCTGTACAAGTGAGTACTAGAAACTGAATTATGGCCGCAAGTCGAAGAATGGGACCGCAGTAGCCGAAAAGTTAATTTTTATGCACGATTCTACATCGTGTCCCAAGGCCAAGAGTTTTACAGCATTCCTGTCAGAAAAATAAATAAATATTTTGCACTTACCAGATAATTCACTAGATACGAACTCTATTGATAACATGCAGAAGCTCATCAAGAGGGCTATCGCTAAGCACTTCATTACCACCAAACACCAGCCCATTGCATTTCTAATAAATGAGTTTTTTTATCATAACACAAGCCTAAACAGTCTGTTATATAATGTATGGAACGTATAAATCGTCTTATAGGAGCTGTTATTACAGCAATAGGCTGAGTTACAAAATATTAAGTTATACACAAAATATTTACTTACAACTTATTATTTATTATTATTATTATTAGTTATTTTTTTTTATAATTTGTCAGGTTTAATTTCACCTCCATATTTCTTATTTTTATAATCTTAAATAATAAGGTTTTTTAATAAAAAATACCTCTGGAGTCTACATCCAATACTTTTTCTGAAAAAATCAATCCAACTTCATAATACAAAAATCATGACACTGTCCCTAATAATATGGCCAGCTACTGTAGATTCACTTTTATTTTGTAAACGAAGTTTCAAAGTGCCTTTTTTTGGTCTAATCAAAATAAATGACATGAACCATACATAAGTATCTTATCCTAGAAGTTATTTTTAATTAGTTTCCTCAATCATTAACTTCCATCTCCCTTTTTCCAACTATGTTAGAGAAGTTAGAAGCTTAAAAGAAGTATTTTTTCAAAACACCCCTGTAAAATATTACGAATCAGATGTGACAGCCCAGTCTATCCTATGATATGAACTAATTGAACTTCATTAACTCTATAACACCTAAATACTACGTCAATAGGCAACAATTGGCAAATGCCATGTGTTAAAGAGCAAAAAAAAACTAGGTCAGCAATGATTCTAGTAGAGAACAAACTGGCAACTCGTCAAAACTTATGAACGATGATCTACCCCAATCTGGTTCAATTGTACATACCTACTTTAAATGGTGCCAATGACCTTTGTATCATAACTAGCCACCGCCCGCGGCTTTGCTTGCGTAAATGTCAAACTTCAATCCACTATTTTACCCCTTTAGGGGTCGAAGAGTACAAACTGACCATCAAATTTTCAAAAAAAAATTCTTAGTGGCTACCGACTTTTCACAAAGAACACACCCTCCGAGTTTCATGTCTTTAAGACCAGCAGTTTGGGCTGTGTTGATATAATATCAACAATCTGTCAGTCAGTTTACCATCTTATACTTATGTACTATCGACAAAATTGAATCATGACCCATTTCGACGACAAATCGTTTGAAGCTGTCAAAATAATAAGACTAGACCTGTGACATTTTTAATACATGTTTACGCGATTGTCGACCTAATTGTATTTGCATGTCTGTAGGACAATAAGCTTATGGTGGGTCATGATTCCATTTTGTTGATTGTACCTATCTAAAATTCTCGTGTCACAATGTTAGCAGCTTTACCGATTTTTACCAAATTTTATATGCATACTCAGTAGGTCTGAGAATCGGCTACTATTTATTTTTCATACCACTAGGCGGTAAGGGATGTTCACCCTAAACATTTTTAACGCGGGTGAAACCGCGGAAGGCAGCTAGTTCTATATATATATACAGACTAGCTTCTGCACGCGGCTTCGCTTGCGTTCAACTATCTCCACTTAAAAAATCACGTCAATCCGTCGCTTCGTTTTGCCGTGAAAGAAAGACAAACAGACAGACAGACAGACAGACGGAACGACAGACACACTTTCCCATTTATAATATTAGTATGGATTAGACTGGTCCTGTTTGTCATGATATTTCAAAGAAAACTTCACTTAGTGTTGACTAAGATTGACAGCTTGCTCACTGCGTGATTTAATCAACAAGAAGGCATGTTCGTTATATCTTTAGCCAGATATGATAAGAAAAGAAAAATAATCCATAAACACCTGTTTTTTAACAGTACAACCTACAGAACTTTATCAATTATAATAATCAACTTTAATAAACGTGACTAAGGTTGTTTAAGAAACGTTCTTGGGAATGTTTACTTGGAAAGATAAAAAGTTTGATAATAAAAGTTGTTTTTACTTTGCTGGTGGTATGTGGGGATTTACGTGTGACGTGAACCTAAGATATGTGCACCGTGAAGGATAAATTATTTGACTTCTGCAAAAAGTTAGATCTTAAATGTTGGTCAAATTTTTTTGAGAGAAAATTTGAAAAGGTCCAGGTAAACAAAAACATTTAGTAACCATTGTGTTGAATACAAAAACTCTTTCGCTATTATTAAAAACTTGGCTCTCACAAAGGGAGAGGTAGATCTAATGCTACACAAAAAAGGGATTATAGCATATTAAGCCCATTGCTATCTTTGTTCAGACAAAGTTTTTGTTGTTCAACTTCAACTTTTATATTTGTACTGGCAATCCACCGAATTTTCGGTGATTTCTGCCAATGTCCAGTTTGAAAATAATATTTCAGTTTAAATGACAATTGTTCGGTTAATAAATTATAGTGGAGATCATACACGTGTTCTTATAACCAAGAACACTAGATGACTCCTTTGTTGTTCAAAACAACAAAAAAAAAATTTTTTTCCCTGAAGGGAAGTCTATAGTCTTTCAACCATATTGCCTAGTCTTTTGTTTAAAAAATATAAAAGAAAAATACCATACACATGAAACTTTGCGTTAACAGTCCTGAAACTTCCAGATCATTCTATACTGTTCAGTGATAAATAATAAAACTAAAATGTTGTCTTTATCTGAAGAATTACTGTAGGTAAATATTAGCAATCAACACAGTAAAAAAATGTTGCAAACTAATTTTTCACATATTTCAAGCAAAACATTTTAGTTTGTCAAATACTTATTGCCTAATTTAAAAAAAAATACATAGTACACTTTGGTGAAAGTTGTTTTAAGTATTTAAAATTAAATGTTGATTTTAGCGAACAAGTTTAGCACAAGGAACAAAACCGTAATTACAGATAAATTAGCAAAAGTTTGAATACTCTTTTTAGGTAAATATAGGTTTTTTATGTAAATATAGCTCTAAAAATATGTCGAATATATTAAAAAAAGAAAAACTATTAAAATAAATAAGTAAATAAACTGTACTTACGGCGCAGTCCTTTCGCGACAGACACTGTGAAATTATTCAGGACAGACATTTTAAAAAGTTCACTTTCGCAGTAAAAAAGTTAGGTTACACTTATAATCTATTGACTCCCCTATCAACCGGTTTGTTCTTCAGGCCAATGTGCGAATCTAGATACGAATAAACGTCTTTATCACACAGAAATATCACTCTAAACAAACGGTCGGCCACTATCGCGATCAAACAAGTACTGAGTGACGTTTTCGTGAATTTCTGTTATTAATTCAATGTAGAGGCGTGGCGATTAGATTAAATAGCCAGTTCTCGCTCTTGTGTAAACGAACGCTGATAACTTATCGTGCTATTTATAGATATCTCAATGCTCCGCAATTCTTCGCGAATCGAGACAAATCCGAATCGACTTTGAAGTTTGGGTAATGTCAAATCAATTGACATTTTTCCGTCAATCAGTCACTGACTGTCACATTTGTTTCGTTCAAAAACGGTAATATCGCCCTGTTTCACGAAATATTTTATATAACAAGCTCTAGTGAAGTTTAGGATTAGGCCCGAGTCACACCGGAATGACAGCGGCCGGCAGCGGCGCGGCGCGGCACCTTCAGTGTGAAATAATTTTAAACTTTAACTACATACTTAAAAGACTAGTATCGCTTGAAAAGGCCGCGAGGCTGCCAGCGGCCACAAGCGGCCGTCAGCGGCGCCGCGAGCGGCCGCGCGCCTCTTGTTACTAGCGACGCTGGCGGCCTCGCGGCGCCGCACGCGGCCGCTGCCATTCCGGTGTGACTCGGGCCTTACGCTAAAACTTTAACGCTAAATATTATTAACTTATACCTACTAGTTTCAATGGTTCTAAGAACTTTTTATCTAAGAAAGAACCCTTGGTGGGTGAAAATATCTTTTTTGTTTAAAACTGGCGTTAAGTATTAATAACGCATTCAAAAAAGTATGGCCAGCGGCCACATATTTTTTTTATTACTTCATTTGTGAATGTTGATTGTGAATTGTTTTTTCTAATGTTTTGTTAAAACTCTGCGTGCTTTAATCTATACTAATATTATAAAGAGGAAAGATTTGTATTTTTGTATGTAACAAAGAAACTCAAAAATTACTCGATCGATTACAAAAAATATTTTTATTAGAAAGCTACATTGTCGAGTAACAGCTCATAGGAAACAAAATAAAACAACTGATAACTGGGTACTTGTATATTAGTTCCATTATAAAATAGCTAATTAACGATACAAGCAATAAATAACAAATTCAACAACACTATTCGCTTCACTCACATTATTTACAATATTATGAGAATTCTTCACATAACCTAACTTTCACAATTTTGTTAATTTTCCCGCCAATTTCAGTAACCAAGGAGGTTTGATACTCATTATATTGTCAAACTTGTGGTTAGAATAGGAATTCTAAAATTTTATAACAACATAATTATTTTTTTAATTACTTATTGAATTGGTTACTTATGAAAAAAATCTGTGTTTGCTTTTTACTGCCTTTTTTTAATGATTTATCTATTTTTGACGCCTAGAAATAAAATTTTGACATGTTGCAATTAGCAGTCAAATATCTACCTACCTCTAGTAACCTAATCCAAAGATAGGTAATTGGAAATGGTCATTAGAATATACTGAAAATTAACTAAGACACTTTTAAAAGACATCTTGGTCGTTACCATAAAAAAACACAGTTTTTCAATAAAGTAGCCATTTTACAAATGTAACAGTTCCCTATTTCTAATGCGTACAAAAATTTGTATTATCAATTATAAGAATCGTTCATATTATTTCCCATGTGGATGAATAATTTTACAAAATATAAAAACTCCATGGATAAAATCTATTATACACTACAAATTACTCTATCAAAGCCAAAAATGTTAATTCAGGAATGTCTAGGGTTTAAACAAACATTATTCTACTATTAATGGATATACAAAAAAAAATTATAAACATCTCATTTCAAGTTATAAAACATCCCTTGAGGTCAACAGCTTCAAAAGTTCATAAATTATTGCGGTCATTTTTAACAAAATTTTAAGCTTATCTATGCCTCAAGAAGTTAATGATTTTATTTTTATCTATGATTATCCTAACCTCTTTGAATTCACTGTGTTGCCAACCTTAATATTTTGTCAAAAATGGTGTTAACATAAAAGATTTTAAGGGGAATATTTAATTTTAATATGCAATACAGGCCTGAACACTACACAATCCAAATTTAAAAACGTTCTCTATATCATCAAACTGATGTTTGTGTGTAAAATCGACACAACTTTGACGTTGACAATTGATGTTTGACACGTTTCCAGTATAAATGCAACTATCATCTTTGATTTTGAAACGTAAATTAGTATTTTGACTAGAAAAGGCATTTTGAGTATACGCTTCTGAAGAAGTGTGTTTTTGAATTTAGCGGTATTTTTAATTGGTATAATATAGCTAATAGCTATACCAAAACTGGTTATTACGGTCATATAGTGTGCGAGCAGGAAGGCTAATATGTTTCTTCTTACTCTAATGTTTTATAACCACTGAAAAAAAGTGAAACCAGACACAGGTAAATTACCGCTATATCCAAAGAACAGAAAGTATTTTTGTTAGTACTGTTAATAAATTAATGGAATTATTGTGCCTATAAGGAATTGGGCCACATTCAATGTGATCGAAAATTAATTTACAATCAAACAAAAAGCTATTCAAATTTACAAAAAGAAAAAAAATATTGTATCTCTTAAAAACTGTAGAAATCTTGTTAAAAAGAAAATAAATAATTTGTAATAACCTAATTTTACATAACTAATATAAGTAGGTATTATTTATATCTTGCATTATTGACAGTCAAAAATATCTGTAATTTTAAGGCCTGCGTAGACAATTTTCCGTTTAAAAAAATTGGTACGAGGCGTTCAGATATTATTGAATGATTTTATGCAGTTGACAAAGCCGTTAAGCTATTTTTTAACTTCGAAGACACGTCCGTTCGTTGCGAGATGTGCGCTCCGACTGACGAATACGTGTAAAGATGCGGGTAGGCAGACATTTGCCAACTTTCGGCAAATATTTTTTTTAACCTTTGCCACACAGTTCATTCATGTCTTAAAAGTTATTAATATTAGTGAATGAAGATTGCTTTATTTGTTCTTACTCATGTGAAAGATGGAAGCCATTATTGCCAGGGACGGATCAAGTTTGGTTATGAGTGCCTTTTATATTTACTTAATTCCGCAGTTAATACTCAAAAGTGGATTTAAATGGCATTTACTTGGAAAAGGATTAAATTTTTAACGCTTTTCATCATGAACGGGGCCTTCACATTTTAAAACTTTGAAAAATGCACCCAAAACACACCTAAGTACGTCCCTGTTTATTTGTTAGTGAAATAAATTAAGCTACAGTCACTTATATTAAGTACCAGCCAACTTTAAGGCAATAAATAATGTCTGGTTAACTTTATGAAGATTCGAGTACTTAAATGAAGTTATAAATTATTGTATTTCGTAGTCGGTCGCATACATCCGGAACGTCGTTTCGGAACTTTTCATGAATAACTACTTTCGGAAGTCCGGCTTACAACTTTCCTTAGTGGTAAAAAATATCTGAACCTTATTGGAATGGTTGATATGGTTCGGAAACATGTCACAGCGATTAACTACTTTCGGAAGAACGATTAACTACTTTCGGAAGTCCGACATAGAACTTTTTATAGCAGTAAGAGAATGATTTGCTATTCGAATCCGGGTGAAACATTGCGAGCTTATGCGCTTGGCTCGGAACTGGATTTCAGAACCGTAAACTACTTTTCGTAACAAACCTTTTTGACTGTAACTAGCTGGTTTTTCGAAATTTCGCAGGATGTATGCGACCGACTTTATGGTCGATTATGTTTTAGAATACAACTTATCTCTAATTAGATAGCCATAGTATTATAGTATCATATTTTAATATGATTTTTCGGTGTAACAGTTAAATCATTTCTAATGTCATCTTTAATACAAGACCTAAATCAACCAGAAATAAGGCTAAAAATAGCGCGGAATAGTCTCAAAATCCCAGGTCTATCTATTAAGAGATAATTCTAAAACATAATTTCATATTATTTGTAATAGCACAACATAATCATATATTTGTTTATTTAAAAAGAAACAATCACTTTATTAGCAGCTTCGATTATACAAGGTCATACAAATAATTGTATGACCTTTTTGTTCCGAGTTTGGTTGTGTGTATGTGAGTTTATACATATGTTTGTAAAGGCTCCCATGATTCTACCCGTACGACTTAACTATCCCTTCATCTGGCGAGTGATATAGTTTGTCGACCAGTCCAGTTGAGTGAACCAAAACCATACCACAGATATAACAATAAAATGACATTGATCATAAGGGTCAATTTCGTGTCGCAGTAATGACACCTGACATTAATGACAGTTGTCAAATTGACATTTCGTCAGACCACAGGCTATACACATCGCTTGTGACGTAACGCTGTGTGAATGCTATCGCTACTAAACGAACGAGGCGAACACGGCGCGCGAACGGGGAAGCGGGGGAGGGCGAGCATTACAGCGAGGTGTACAGATAAATCGTACGGGTTGTACAGAAGAAAATTCCTAGTGTGTGTCATTTTGAAAAAGGATATAATTTAATAGATCAACAAACAAATCTTTTTGGCTACCAAAATGGATTAATGATCACCAAATTGTGTTAGGTTAGGTTAGAACTGTGACCACACAACGCGCCAGATCTACTAGTGATTCATATAAAGTTTCAGTTTTCAGTCAAATTCATATAAAAACCAAATTGGATTTAGATTGTAATATTTTAAGAAGCGTTATTTGGTGACCATTTATCCATTTTGGTAACCGTTTAGAACTTTTTTGGTAGTAAAATTGGTACTTTTTTGGGCGGTGTTTAAACACAAGCCTTTGAAAAAACATGTTTGTGCTTCTGTAAAACATTACTTACTCTGTCGCTTGTATTCGTATTTATTTTTAGCATTTTGTTGATTAATTTTTTTAATGTCAATTTAATTTATAATTTATTGGATTCCGAATTTAATGTCAAGTATAATAAATAATGAATTATTGCCGGTGATGTTTTAGAATTATGATTTTATAATAATTTGTTTCAATCAAAAATGAAGGTAGTGCCCGGTCTACGAAGGGGTCTTTGTCTCTGGTCTACACTAACCAGAAAGAAAGAAAAAACTAATTGTTTCTTTTTAAATCAAATCATCACAATAACACGCAATGACACATCATCAACATTGAAAAACGCGTTCACTATTCAAACTACAAAACGCCTAAACCAATAGTGATGCGACTACAATGAACCTACAGATGGTATCTAAGCATTCTATAATGAATCTATCAATGGGGCAGCTCAAATTGCTATGGTTTTGTTTTTATACATATATGATATAATATAATATAATTATTAAATGAAATAAAATGAATAATAAATTACTAATTACAAGGCACGTAAATTGTTATTTTTAACTTATTTTATTTTTGTTTGAAAAAAGCTTATCCTTTTGTATTCTTTGAATATTGGGACGGATGACCGAAGAATCAAAATTTAACCTTCGAACACACGTGATTCGAGACACAATAGAGAGACAATAGCAGACCGACAGCCGGCTGTCGGTTGGCCGTCGAAAGGTTAACATTATAAAGCTGAAGACTTTATTTGGTTGTACGCGTATCTCAGGAACTGCTGAATCGAATAAAAAAGTTCTTATAATGACGGATATCTTATTTATCGAGGAAGCTTACGAGTTAAATAACATCACGCTTCGGCCTACAAGAGCGGAGCAGTAACCAAAAAATCCGAGCACTAGATATTAATGTCAAAGTATGTAAGGATGTATGGATGTTTATTAGATACTCTTTTTCGCAAAAACTACTGATCAGCTTTTGCTAAACCTATACAGTATAACTAGCCTTTATAGCTTGTACATTACAGTAATACATAGAATCACATAAAACGCGGGCAAAACCGAGAGGGACACCTAGTTTCATAAACGCATCCTAATTAAAAAGATAGAATAAAAAATATTACTATCTCACTCCATAGATATGAAAATGACAAGGACAGATAGCTTTTATACAATGTTTCAAGCTAAATTCAGGTCATCCGTTCCAATAATTATAGAGTTTTACGCACAACATCAAAAAATGACAATATATTAACAAATTTATTGTCAGTTGTCAAACCAAGGACCAATAGAGATCGAATGATATTGTCTCTTTCTAAAAAACGAGAAAAAATACTTAGGACATGTCCTCTCGGGGCCCTCAAGGGCCAATGCCTGCCGGGGTTGCGGAATAGTTATACTTATAATAGTTACCGCGGCCCCGGAACATAAAGGGTAACCGAAGGAACATGAGTGGGTTTTAGTCAGTAAAAGCCTGACGCTCTCTCAGCCCCGCCCAGGGAGGGAGAAGTCATTTGATGATTTCCCAACCACAAAAAAATATGTCATCATGACAATTTTCTGTTTAAAAAACAGTTTTGACAAGTTTTTCTTCTTTATGTCGAATATGATTTTATTATAATTAATCGAATTGTGAAAAAAATATTATTTCATTTTAATTTAATCTCGTTCCTTAGCTAAAGACTTCGATAAATAATAATGAATAATGACAAATAAATTAAATTAAACTGTATACCCATTCCGCCACACATTTGATAGTTACATGGTGTGCTTGACAGGATAAAATGTGTTTTATCTTTAAGGCGTTAAAGTTTATTATTAAACACTTCTTGTCTTTTATAATTTTTACTATACAGTTTTCAAGCTTAATTTTTGGTGTCTTATAAATCAGTGAATTTATTTTGAATACATAATTACTTAAAAAAAGACTGTAATTAAAAAATATAAACAACCAATTTCTACAAGTAAACATAAATTTCATCCTCCTATAACACTAGGTGGTTTAGTCCAAAAGATTAATTCATTAAACATATTCGACACTAAACTCGAGCTCAAAAAAACAATGCACGCATAAATAAAAACCATAATCGACAAAATTCATATAACAACATCATTTCATTATCGATAAAAAAATCCCAACACTACGTCCTGTCAAAAAAAAGACACCAGAATCCCTTATTATTCTCACTTTTTCTCAACTACAGGGCGTGTCAGACTCTTACTGACTGAGTGGGTTTTAGTCAGTAAGAGTCTGACACGCCCTCCCGCCGCACCCAGGACGGGAGCAGTCATTTGATGATTTCCAACTAACCAAAAAAAAAAGACAAAATCTTTCCTACAACCAAAAAAACAACAAAACATTCAAAAATAAACTCTCAGCCCCGCACATAAGCTCCCTCCTGTCTAACACACCACAATTACATTACCTCGCGCACCGCCATAAGGTCTGTATATAATAATGTTCTAAATTGACAATGTCAGTCAGTCTTCTTTTTTCTCCTGGTTCGATTTCGGGGACCCTTCGGGTGAAGGGGGCCGATCTGATTCGCCTTCGTCGGAACCTAAGGGGAGAGAAAAAATAAGGATAAGTAAAATATAGTGAAGACTTAGTGGTTAAGGTAAATTTAAATCTGGGCAAGTACCAATGTGACTCATTTTATATGTTTTTTCTAAAGTTTAACTTAGACATAACTGACACCCCGTGACTCGGAAAGCACGTAAAGGGTTCGTTGTCATTCGTAGAACTATGACAGTCGTTACGGGTAGTCAGAAGCCTGAAAATTTGACCAGTCTAACCAAGGGGGAAAGTGTGGCCTAGTAACTGAGTTGTGGAGATCTGATAGGCAGTCGCTTCACGTAAAACACTGGTATCCAGCTGAATCCGGCTAGGCTGGAAGCCGACCCCAACATAGTTGGGAAAATGCTAGGGAGATGATGATGATGATGAAGTTAGAAAAGGTTAACCCACTCGGCTACTTTAAACGTCCACCATTTGAGGCGCTTAGTGACATTTCCCAAGAGTGCCAAGCGAAGTAACAAAAATATTTAAATGGAATTTTACTTCGTTTTGAAAATGAAAGACTGTTTCATTTAATTAAAATAATCTATCTTAATGATTTGAAGTAGTTTTCTTACAGGGCCCATTCAAACTTTTCACCCTGTTTATTTAATATAAGTAAGAAGTCACCAACCCTATATGATAGGAGGCCTTTGCCTTTTCTGTAGGCACTAATTCTGGCAATATTACAATAATATACTCTCAATAAAGAGCCTTTTACCAGTCGCCGCCTCTCCTATAAAAAAACACAAAAATAAAGCTAAATATTTACCGCATTTCCTGGAGACATCTTCAGGATTCTTCTCATCATCACTGTCGCTGGGAGAGCTCGGCAGAGACGAGTCGTCGCCGCTGCCTGTAGACACCACTTATATAACATGGGGTTAATTAGGATATACACCTTTTTCTTTCAATTTCTTAAAGAAAGCGACAGAAGTTACATTTTAGTTTAATCCTGTCAAATTAGACAGTGCATGAAGAAAATTGGCGTATATTTAGTCGCCATTTTTTTAATCGCGACTAAATTATCTATGGATTGTCTTTTCACAGGACTTAATTAATATTTTATCTTCTGTCCTTTTCTTAATGAAATGGCAAGAGAAAGATGCACTTAACTTAAATTTAGATTTGTTTGTGAATAAGAGAATCGGCACCATGGCCAAATACTCAAACGTTACTACAATGTTTCAAATATAAGAAGTGCAATTTGACGTTTCATACTTTTCATGACGACACAACTTTGTACATGCGTAACTTAAAAATTGACATTTATTTCTTCCGTAAAACCACGTAATTTTTAATTTATTTTTATTTTATCACAAACTGCACAATTCTTAATCACTTAATTTACATTAAAAATTTTCAAACAAAGCAATATAACCATTGTTGACAATAAATAATATTTTTTCTCGACGTCGTGTCAAAGTCACGTAGTAAGGTACGATACCGCAGTGTTGTGACTCTTCAAATTTACTTGTATACCAAAAATCGTTAAAAATTACCGAATAATCGAACTTACTAATAACGATCGTTTTCAATGAAAGCGACATTTGTTATTTATATATATTTTTGATGATTTCTAAATGTCAACGAAAAAGCATATTTAAAATTAAACATAATTCGATACCTTTGGGTAGAAAGGTCGTATAAACCATTTTGGCCAAATTGAGTTATATATACCATTCTGCTCAGAATTTTTTCTCTATCGATCTGTATATTTGAAATGCCGAAATTCGCTCAAAAAGGGTTAATACGACCCAGAAAATTTCGGTCATACACTCTTAAAAAAAGGAAATTTTCAACGTAAAAGCCAAATGTTTTTATTTTGTAGTCTTGTTATGATGTAATGACCATGATTTATATTAACTCAGGGCGTAAAAATAGTTGTTAATTGTAAATGGTTTATACGCCCTAACGTGTTAAATGCATTACTTAAACACAGGTTAAATTCGGCGTCGTAAATCCAAAGGAATTGCCTTTAGATGCGTAAGGTGGGTGTATAAACCATGTTTAAAAAAGATTGAGGTAATAAAGACCAAACAGCAGGGATATACACATGAAAATGTGATGATTATGTTCCCAAATGCACTTTATAATAACTTATTGTAAACATCAAAATGTAAAATATGGATGCCTTTGGGTGGAAAGGTCGTATAAACCAAAACCAGACTTTTCAGGATTCATAACTTTTTTGTTTTCGAAGTTATAAAAAAATGATCTATGAGAAAGGTTCTTATAATTTGCAAATGAAAAAGGTTAAATCATCAAAACCTACCTAACTTCTTTAGTTTTAAAGTTAGCTTGGATTTACGACGCAGAAAATATCAATTCTTGGTTTATACACCCCATGAAAATGAACTTTAAAAAAACTGTATAGGTCGGATATCCAGGTTTGTTAAGCTAATGGTCACATTTACTGTCGTAAACACCTATATATGTAGTTTTTTTTGTATTAAAAACCATTGTTATAGTCATAGATTAATTGAAGTCTGACTAATAAATAATCCTGTTACTCTCAGAATTAGTAGGAACTTAGTAATTATTATTCTAATACCCATTAATGGTTGATTCAAATAAAATAAAACTACCTGAAATACGTAATCAACATTTATTAAGTATTATAATACCTTTTAATTAACATTTACTATTATTTCAATAATAATTATAACAACTTTAACTGAAAAGTGAAAAAAGAAATCTACTTAGTCATACCAAAAAACTAAAAAAATAGTTAAACTAATCATGAATACAATATAATATCATAAATAAATTACTTATAGTACACAAGTCAGATACGTACGTTTATCATGTCTGAGGCTAACTTACTAAGTGACTCATAGAATCACTTAGTAAGTTTTTTTTAACTATGATTGCTTTATTTTAGAAGAAGTTGTGTTTTTTTATTACTAAGATTTATATTTTATTTCACTGTTTTGTTTAAGTTGTTATCATTTTTGATCAATTAAAAAATCTTAAACCTGTTAGGTGTGTTGTACCATTATTGAAATAATAGTAAATGTTAATTAGAAGGTATTATAAAACATTATATGTTGATTTCATATTACAGGTAGTTTTATTTTATTTGAATCAACCATTAACCTTTCAACGAACTAGCGACACCCGGCGTTCGGGTTGCTTTTGTCTTTCTATTGTGTCTCGAAGCACGTACATATTATGTTATAAGGTTTAAATCGAAAATAATTAGGTGTAACGTTTAAAATAAATATTGATACCATCAATATGGTTAACACCCCGACTCAGAGCACCTCGACTCAGAGCACCCCGATTCAGAGCACCTCGACTCAGAGCACCCCGACTCAGAACACCTCGACTCAGAGCACCCCGACTCAGAGCACCCTGACTCAGATATGATAAAGGTACGTATCTAAGTTATGTACCATAAGTAATTTATTTATGATATAAAATTGTATTCATGATTAGTTTAACTATTTTTTTAGTTTTTTGTTATGACTAAGTAGATTTCTTTTTTCACTTTTCAGTTTAAGTTGTAATAATTATTATTGAAATAATAGTAAATGTTATAAAATGTTGACTAAAAGGTATTATAATACTTAATAAATGTTGATTACGTATTTCAGGTAGTTGTATTTTATTTGAATCAACCATTTATGGGTATTAGAATAATAATTACTGAGTTCCTACTAATTTTGAGAGTAACAGGATTATTTATTAGTCAGAATTCAATTAATCTATGACTATAGAAATGGTTTTTAATACAAAAAAACTACATACATGGGTTTTTACGACCGTAAATGTGACCATAAGCTTAACAAAACTGGATATACGACCTAAACAGTTTTTTTAAAGTTCATTTTCATGGGGTGTATAAACCAAGAATTGATATTTTCTGAGTCGTAAATCCAAGCTAACTTTAAAACTAAAGAAGATAGGTAGGTTTTGATGATTTAACCTTTTTCATTAGCAAATTCTAAGAACCTTTCTCATAGATCATTTTTTTATAACTTCAAAAACAAAAAAGTTATGAATTTTTATGTAAAAAAATTTTTGTTTTTCTGCTCTCCTGAAAAGTCGGGTTTTGGTTTATACGACCTTTCTACACAAAGGTATCGATATAGTTATTATAATTTTAATAAGTTTTTGTAAGCAAAATCGCTCGAGCTCAAGTCTTGACAAAAAATATTTTTTCTTTTAATTTGGCAACACTGGCAAGTGAGAATTTGACAATTTCTTTCATCTAAAATTCAGAAATTTACAGTCATAAAATAAATAAATCTGTAACTTAAATCGATTATAAATTATAAAGAAATGAAATAAATATCTCGTATAAATCGGATATTGTAGTAATCGATTTTTTTAACCCAATCCCTATTCTTCAGTAGGTTAGAAATGTCAAATTGCACCTCTTATATTTGAAACACTGTAAACTTTGAGACACTCTGAAATCTATTGCTGTCCCTACTTTATCCTTTTCGAGTAACAAAGACATCAACAGATTTAAAGGCGCTCCCTTTAAATTAAGTGACGTTCCAGTATTCGGCCATTAGTCCGATATGTAAAAATTCGGATTGGGTTTGGTATGTGAGTATCTAAAATTTTATATTAGTAAAATCCTTGATATACAAAATTGTATCTTTAAAAAAAAATAACACCAATCAATCTTGTTTCTAAGAGTCGTTCAAGTATTACGTTTTTTTTTTATTACATAAGGGCTTGCTCTTGGTCCCAGACTAGTCCGAGGGCATAGACAGGGCCTACGATGGAGCGAGCTCACTCAAAAGATGCCTATGCACTAGTCTCGTAAGCATTACAGGGGGGTAGACGGGTCTAGCTTTGCTTATGATGACTAGACCTACCATTGGATGACAAAACACTCACTTTACATTTTCTTGAAAGTCTGTAAACGGGGATCAAAATTTCATCTCCTAAGACCATTTTTGTGTAACTTCTAACTGCCCCACTAAAAGTATAAAAAAAACATCCAGTGCCCTATACATATATCTATACTAATATTATAAAGAGGTAAAATTTATAAGTTTGTAGGTTTGTAAGTTTGTATGTAAGAGGTTATCTCTGGAACTACTCGTCCGATTTGAAAAATTCTTTCAGTGTTAGATATCCCATTTATCGAGGAATGCTATAGGCTATATACCATCACGCTACGACCCACGGGAGCGGAGCAGTAACGAAAAATGCGGGTGAAACCGCAGGGGACAGCTAGTCGAGGATAAAATTGGGATAATCAAAAGATTATCAATTATATCCGATTTTTTTCCAATCCGACATTAATAAAAAATCCGAATACCGATCCGAAATTTTAAATATCCTATTATAATGATGAATTTCCTACACTTATAGGAAAAAGCTAGTAACTGTTTTGCCGAGAAAACGACTGTACGTATGAATGTGTGGAACAGTCAGCGTCAAAAATATCGGGACGAACAGAAAAAAAATATCGAAACCATTATGAAAATTAAACTAAATCAATGACACAAGGAATGTTCCCAAATGAAGACAGACGACAACTGCCATTCTGACAAGAACTTTGTTACGTTGACATAAAGTTGATTTTTTATACGTTTCAATATTTTGACACTGACTGGACAAAAGAAAGAATAAAAGAAAAATGTTTCTCATACACTGATAAAAAGTACCAGGGCCCAATGAAATGCAAGGAGGTAAGTTCACATGTTTAGTACAATAATATTCTCTACTCTTACCACGGATAGAATTATTCTGCAGAGCTGGTAAGGGCCTGGCAGCTAGCAAGGGCGCTGCGGGCCTTTGCTTGCGGGCTGGGTTGAAACGACCGCAGTAGGCGCAAACGTAAGATACATAGTCGAATTCTTCTGCCATCGCCATGCCTAGAAGGGACAAAAAAGCGGTAAAATTTTATTTAGATTTAGTAAGTTACGTTTTGAAACAAGATTTTTTTTGTACCGCGTCCGATACCGGTTAAATTTTGAAACCCGGTTGACGGATAAAGTTTTTATGTTGGGTTTCATAAGAACCGAAACAAGACCGGTTTAGAGCAATAAAAACCGGTTGTTAATGAATGACGTCCGGTAATGACCGTTAAGATTTCAGTACTTCAGTACTAGCGCTGAAAAACAGCGCCGTGGACTCGCACCTGTGTACGGGCCCGGCATTATGCTGAGCGCTAGCCCTTTCGTGCAATAAATAAGTTTATAATAGAATAGTTAACTTCTTTTACTGTAAAATTTTGCACGAATAAACTGTTTTTCTTTCTTTTTTTACTTAGTAAGAAAATTTTAACTTAGGTCAATTAGTATAATCAACGAGTGTGAGATTAGGTTTTAAAAAAGTTTTATATATGTAGTTGGAAGTTGAGACTCGTTGAGAGCATGGTACTGCAAGGATTTATAAAATTAGTACATTCTAAATCCGGTTTTCCAAATATGTACATTCTAAATCCGGTTTTCCAAATATGTACATTCTAAATACTCGATTTATTAAAACCCGATTTCAACTTTTGGTTTCAAAAAGGTAATCTCTATTAATACTAGACTAAAACAAACAAAAAAGCAAACAAAAACACAACTCATACAGGGCAAGCATGCCACGGAGAATCAATCGATTAATTGGAACCTAATGCATTTTGTCTCCGATCGATATACTCATTTAATTTGTAAATACTATAATTCGTAGATACTGGCAACTATAGGCTTGCAGACTATAGATTTCTCATAATTCTATTTCTAAATGTTTTCGACTTAATCCGTACTTCCGTACTTATAAATGCGAAAGTAACTCTGTCTGTCTATCTGTCTCTTCTTCGCGCTTAAACCACTGAACCGATTTGAATAAAATTTGGTACAGATATAGTCTGGGACCAGACAAAGGACATAGGATAGTTGTCATCCCGGCAATCCTCCGGGAACGGGAACTATTAATCCACGTGGACAAAGTCGCGGACAAAAGCTAGTATAAAATATCTCTAGGGCTATTCTTACCGTTATGGGAAGAGCACTCGGAACAAATGAGCGCCATGCGATGGTTGGGCCCGTCCTTCAGTAGAAAATCCACCACTTTGTCCAAAGCCGAGCGGTTCCTCTCAGGAAGCGGGCGTGGAAGCTGATCTGACTGGAATTTAAAATCACGACTATGATAATAAATTGGTAGAACAGTTATCGGTCAATAACTGACTCGATCTGATGGCACATTTTCTTTTTGATTGTAGTACACGAACTGACTCATTTTGATACAACGCACAGCCTAAACCGCTGCTCTTAGAGACATTAAACTTGGCAGATATCATAAGATAACCATGTGCCTCGGAAAGCACGTAAAGCCCGACAGGCATTCGTAAATCTTTGGCAGATAGTAGAAAACTAAAACCGGCCAAGTTGCGACTCGCTTACGAAGGGTTCCTTGCCTTATCGACAAAATATGGCAAAACATAAAACACTTTTGCTGTGAAATTTTTAACTGGCTAGCTGTCACGGTTCATGAGATACAACCTTGTGACAGATGGACGGAGGTTTTACTAATAGGGTCCTGTTTTATCGTTTAGGTAAATTCGAAAACTGGAAATTCTTCTACTAATATTATAAAGAGTAAAACTTTGTTTGTTTGGTTGTAATGAATAGGCTCAACAACTACTGGTCCGATTTTAAAAATTCTTTTGCCATTCGAAAGCTACATTATCCCTGAGTAACATAGGCTATATAATATCACGCTATGTCCCACGGGAGCGAAGCAGTAACCAAAAACCTAAAGTAACGTGGGTGAAACCGCGAGGAACAGCTAGTCTTACATATAGTGAATGCCGATAATGATGATGCGATGAACTAGATGATAAGATGAAGATGTCAATAAAATTCCACTCACCCTAAGCCGGGCCCCTCTGTAACCGGAAGCGGGTGAGTTCGCGATCGGCACCAGCATCCGGTTGTTGTTGATAGGCGTAGATGTCTGCATCGCCAGTTGTCTCTGACGAAGCTGGCCTGGAGTCGCTGATGATATTTGGATGAATTTCATTAATAAAACGGGAAGCCTACCGGGGTTGCGGAATAGTTCTAATAGTTACCGTGCCCCCGGAACATAAAGGGCAACCGAAGGAACATGAGTGGGTTTTAGTCAGTAAAAGTCTGACACGCCCTCCCGGCCCGTCCAGGGCGTAAGAAGTCATTTGATAATTTCTGATCCATAAAAAAAGAAGAAGAAGGAACACTGTTATTGCTTTTACTTCGTCGAAACGGACTAATTCGAACAATAAAATGTTTCTTTTGGGTGCCCTCTATCTGGCAGAAACTTGTTTCTCCGAAACCTATTTGGCATAACTCACTTGGCAGAAACTTTTTTAAACGAACATTGTTAAGGTATAAAAAATATTTAACATAATTGTTTTTTGGCCTAATGTTTTTATGTCCGAATTTTAAATGGGATACTTTTAAGATGGCAGAATTGTATTGGATATAATTACCTTCGTCAGAGTTACAATTTTGCATAATTTCGTTTAGCATAACGTTTATTTAGAGCGCCGATTATTTGGCATAATTTGACTTAGCATACTACGAAGATCACAGAATTTCAATAGAAATAATTATTAGTCATATTGGAAAAAAAATATTGTTTTAAAAATCACTATGGTGTGCTACAAAAGTGAGTGACAGAAATGAATCGCTGCAAAACCGACTTCACGTAGTCTTGTCTGCCCTACCCCTAGAGTGTAATTAAAGCCCGCGAAGGCGCGGCTGAGCTGAGGAGCAGGTGGTTTTAACGCACACCGCCGCGGCTGAGGCTGGCCGGCGAAGCCGGTCAGCAAGCCGAAGCTGCGGTGGTGGACGTAAAACCATCTGCGACGATTAGCTCGCGTGGGACCGCCTGAGCCCCGCAGCGCCGGAGCCGTGACAGAAGCCATGCCTGCTGCATGTTGCATGCTTGCTGCATGTTGCATGCTTGCTGCATGTTGCATGCCTGCTGCATGTTGCATGCTTGCATGCTGCATGCCTGCTGCATGATGCATGATTGTTGCATGCTTGCTTAATGCTTGCATGCTTGCTGCATGCTTGCATGCTTGCTGCATGCTTGCTGCATGCCAAAATAAGATATGAAATGCCTGCCAAAAGATGATTCTGGCTGTGAATTTTCTGCGATATGATGGTTCTGCTTTTGATTATTATGGATATAAAATATATGCCAAAAGATGATTCTGGTTTTGAACTTTCTACGATGTGATGGTTATACTTATTGATTATTATGGATATGAAATTTATGCCTAAAGATGATTCTGACTTACAAAGTTATGGGTTTCGGTGTATGGTAAATGAGTGTATGCCAAACGATTTTCTGCGAAAAGAGGTTTATGCTATCCGTTGCTATGCAAAATAAAATTATGACGTAAAAAGTTCTGCTATAAAGGGTGGACCCGTTTCTTTTTTCTTCAATACAACCTTTTGCGTTCGTTCGGATTTCGTACAAAATCGTTGCGTTCTAAGGACATAAGCTGAATGGAGCTGAATAAATATGCGTAGTTCCTAAATAACATTCTTAGCGATTCAAAATTTCGAGAATTGGACAATTTGCATCCATACTAATATTATAAATGGGAAAGTGTGTCTGTCTGTTTGTCTTTCTTTCACGGCAAAACGGAGCGACGAATTGACGTGATTTTTTAAGTGGAGATAGTTGAAGGGATGGAGAGTAACATAGGCTACTTTTTGTCTCTTTTTAACGCAAGCGAAGCCGCGGGCAAAAGCTAGTATATAAGATATTTTAAGCCTGAAAGGCCCTTCGTAACTTTAAATAAAATGAGACACTAACCGGCGACTATGCATTGTAGGACATTACAGACAAAACAAGGGCTTTTGCAAGGCATGGAAATTAAAAACATTGGCCTATTGGGTTGCTAAGATGGATTTGTTATTATTAATGCGAACTTACTGAAATATTTTGTACTGATATAGACTTAGACACTAGCACATCAACCTACAGTCGTTCAAATAACTTTAAAAGATTTACAACTTTATTGCTCAAGCATTGAGTTCATTTTTTATTTGGAAACAGACAGTTTCAAGTAATTTGATGTGCTTAGTCCGACTGTTAAACCGTCTAAAAATACTGGACACATATTTTTTGTTCGATCAAATTAATAAAATATACAAAGATAATGAGCATCAAAGTTCCGAAATGGGTGCTCGTGACGTCACTGTTTAGTAAAAATGTACCTATTTGTGACGTCACGCGAAACTTCAACGCACTGTATTGTCTGTGGTATTGTCGTCATTTTTAGTTTACGAGAAAAAAGAAAAAATACATGTCCAAATTTATTTGATAATCTAACTAACGGACAATTTTTTTTTGTCGTCTCTCGTATGCAATCTATGGACTATTTACAAAGGATTCTACCTTGGGTTGGCGTGCTAGGTAAATTACCAGGAACGTTCGTCGTCGGGACAAACGGCTTCAGCGCTTTCGATTGCTCGTCCGGACTCCCGTATTTGTCCAGGATTTCCTTTGCAACCTGCAATGGATTACTATATTACATAGCTGATCTCAAACTTTATCCGCCTTATTAAAAAACAAGGTTTTTCTCTAAACCAGGTTAAACCATTGAGCTAGGTTTTGTATTTCGAATCTTGATCGTATCAGAATAAGATTTTAGTTACTAAAATGGAATTAAAAGATTTTTCGAAAATGTGTCAAACAGAAGAATCGGACTAGCTTAAAATAGACAAAAAAACCGGCCAAGAGCGTGTCGGACCACGTTCAATGTAGGGTTCCGTAGTTTCCCGCCCGTCACAATAAGTGTTCCCACTTATAAGTTTAAAAAAAGGCTTTTGTTACGTTGACATACTAAGTACGCAGAAATTATTTTGTACAATCTTTTTGTCTTTTTTGTACAAAAACTGTTCTTTCTATCAAGTTTAAAATATTTTTCCTAGAAAGTCCTTATAAAGTTCTACTTACCAGATTTTTTTCATATTTTTTAAACCTACGGGTCAAAAGTTAGAGGGGGGGGGGGACGCTTTGATTTTTCCTTTTGGAGCGATTATTTCCGAAATTATTGACATTATCAAAAAATGATTTTAGTAAACCCCTATTCATTTTTCAATACCTATCTAACAATATATCACACGTCAGGTTTGAAATAAAAAAAAATCACTTCCCTCTTTACATATAGGGGCTACCCTAATAAAACATTTTTTTCCAATTTTTATTTTACCACTTTGTCGACGTGATTGATATACATATTGGTACCAAATTTCAGCTTTCTAGTGCTAACGGTCACAGAGATTAAGCGAGGACGGACGGACAGACAGACAGACATGGCGAAACTATAAGGGTTCCTAGTTGACTACGGAACCCTAAAAAAACAAAACGAAAAGTAGTTTTTTTTCCGCCCTGTATATCTGGCAAATTAACTGACTGATGGAGAGTTAAATAGACGTTACTAAGCACTGACTTTAGCTTAGCCATGTTGCCGTCTCTATTGTGCACTTGACGTTTGGCAGTTGTGTAACAGTGACAGGTAATTGTTGTTGACTGACCTAGAGACATAAAATTTAGAGGGTGTTTTCTTTGTGAAGAGTAAGTATCCATTAAGAAAGGATTTTTGGAAGCTCGACCAAGGGGTACAAAAGTGGATGGAACGCGGACAAACGCTAGTCTCTCATAAGTCCCTAATTAACTGCCTGCTTACCTTATATGTCTCAGTATTCATAACTTCTTCTAGAATCTTCTTCTTCTCTTCTCTCATTTTACTCAGTTTGAGCCTGTTCTTGTTTAGGGACCAGTTATAGTACCACGAAATCGCTGACCTTAGGAATATGACTCTGGAATAAAAAAAACAATATTTAAGTCGTGTGGCGACATCTATCGGAATACGTGGGATGCATCCCACTACATCCCACTTTTTTTTTAATTAGCATCGCTTTTGTCGGGCGGTTGCTAACTCGATGCAACACCCATTTATTTATATTAAGCTCGGTAAAACCTGGAGAAACAGTATGAAAATATTACTGCTTATAAGACTTATCTGTGCACCTTGCTGGAATGCTTATGCTCGCCCTCTCCCGCTTCCCCGCTCGCGCGCCGAGTTCGCCTCGTTCGTTTAGCAGCGATAGCATTCACACAGCGAGCGTTACGTCACAAGCGAGGTGAACAGTTTAGTCGTACGGGTAGTACATTGAGCGACTGGCTTTAAGATGAAATAAATAAATATATACTTACAAAATAGGCAGGACCAACAATGGAGAGGCATATAGCAGTGAATACATCCAATGCTGACTCCTCCCAACATACATATAGTAGTATAGTATAGCGAACAGCACATATAGCCCGACTGAGTAGGCCATAATATAGCCTATGACCCTTTTATGGGTCTGCTCCTTATATTGGCCATCGCGTTCGATGCTTTTAATATCTGTTTCGAGTCGATCGAGTATTTCGATTGTTGTCTTTTTGCGCTGTAAAAGAAGGAGAAATGAAATGAGTGATCGTATTCATCTAAATATAAAATGAACGAAGGTTATTTACACCGGGAGTATGTGCAGTACGCGGTTTTTAAACGAGCCGTTGACGCGCGTTTGTTGCAATACAGACGCGATGCAAACGCGAGTGTCTAACGATATCTAGACGCGATGCAAACGCGCGTGTGTTTAGATAAAGCACGATTAGAAACGTATATCGGTGCGCGCTTTTATCTTACATAACAGTTTGTTGTAGTTTGTAACGGTAATGCAAGATGTTACAGCGAGTGCGCTAAAGGTTTTTAAAATGCGCGTGTAAGAAACGTGCTGTGGTTAGACCCTAAAGACTGATCTGCACCAAAGCGAAAATGTCTTGTGCAGCGAATCGGCTCGCATTTATTTCACATCCCGATGTTTAGCTTCAGCGCAATACATCCTATTGGAGTCCGGGCCTAACTCGAGAATGGCGCCCCAGATGCGTACTGGAGCTACTTTTCGAATTGTTTTATAACAGCACTAGCTTCTGCCCGCGGCTTCGCTCGCGTTAGAAAGAGACAAAAAGTAGCCTATGTTACTCTCCATCCCTTCAACTATCTCCACTTAAAAAATCACGTCAATCCGTCGCTCCGTTTTGCCGTGAAAGAAAGACAAACAGACAGACAGACACACTTTCCCATTTATAATATTAGTATGGATATGCATGTATTGCACATGGGAACCTTCCTCTTGCATCATTGCATCTATTGAAACGGTATTAAAATCCGGTTCGTTTTGAACCACACAGACACAAGACAGGAAAGCCATACGCTTTCCTGATGTACCTATGTATGTATACATACAGACAGGAAAGCGAATAGCATTTATATTTTATACAACGTAAAAATAATTTAACGACTCTACGCTCAGTATTTAAAAAGCCCGTCTTTAAAATATAAAGATACACCAGACAAACATCTGCCATGGGGCTGCTTCAAGATAGCCCGCGAAATTCAAATTTTTGAATGTTTTTTGCAATCTGCAGCTCAGTGTCTGGGTGTATGTTGATATAGATTGCAAAAATACGTAAGAAAATTTGAATTTCGCGGGCTACCTTGAACATCCCCCTGAATGTATTAGAGAATAATTTATTCTCTTAGAAACAATTTTTAAACTGCAGCAATGCTTCATGTCAATCTAATTTTTAGAAGGCGAAGCCCCGAGCAAAAGCTAGTTCGTTTAAAAATAAAAACATGATATGAAGAAACTGACGTCAACTACTTAGATAGACCAGAAATACATTGACGCAGAGAAATTGTAGTACATTCTGATTTTATAAGCGACTTTATACTCGTAGCAACGTCAGATCGTTACTCCGCCTCCGGACGGTCAAATCCTGTTATTATGCTTGTTGCTGTCTTGTCCTCGATGATGAAAGTATAAGTGTAGTACGGCCATAATGTCGTCGGCGCCACATAATTTTAAAGTCTAAAATGAAACGGAACGCATTCTGTATGCGCGTTCCTGAGACTCTGGAAAACTAGCTTTTTTTTTTTTTTTTTTGGTGAGTGGGAAATCATCCAATGACTGCTCCCGTCCTGGGTGCGACGGGAGGGCGTGTCAGACTCTTACTGACTAAAACCCACTCATGTTCCTTCGATTGCCCTTTATGTTCCAGGGTCACGGTAACCACTATAAACATTCCGCAACCCCGGCAGGCGTTGGCCCTGTTGGGCCCCTTCCTGTGCTGACTCCTTCTCTTTGAGGCGCGCGTGGAACAAAACGCGCCGTCTACGCGGTCCTGGTCCTAGCCGGGCGGCGAGCTACCCATCGCTCGCCAAAAACTAGCTTCATTCGGTTTTTATGTCAAGATAAGGCGTCACGACTTCTCCCTACAATTTTCTTTTTCATCGTTAAAAACCTAGTAATTCTAGTGAAAATGTGTGAAATATAGGCAAATGATGGAAGGATAATTGGAAGATTTCATTTAATAAAGGAAATTAAAAGGTTCGTGAGGCGGATCAACAATTTAAGTTCCGATTCGAGTGAGGAAAGTACCTAAGATTTTTTGCCGCGTAACGTGAAGTTTTATGCTATTATCGGCTTATTAAATGCCAAGAATATAATCGTGCCAAGCATGGAAAGACCAATACCTGCGAATAATCGCTAATTGAAACCTTGGGCGCGCGCGCAGCTTCGCACGTAGTTGCACCAAGAGTAAACATTTTGAGCCTAAAAACGACTGGCCTGACCTAGGGGCGTCCTGCGGGGGCGTACGTGGTCAAACATGGCTATGTTATAAACTAAGCGACCTGTGGGGTGTTCTTTAGGGACACACGTGGTTGACTGTTTCTTTATAACCTTAAAGGGAAGTCCTGCGGGGGCTTACGTGGTTATAATATTGCTCTGTAACCTTAAAGGGAAGTCCTGCGGGGGCTTACGTGGTTACAATGTGCAAAGGCTTGTTGGCATGGGCATCTAGAGCACGCATTATGCTGTTTCCTTACAGAACTAGATAACAATTCATTCACTTGACTTGCATGATCATAGTGAAATTGACCATCTTAAGGTGGTTGAAGAGGAGCAATCCGAAGTAGATATGGAAGACGCACTGAGGAGGAATTGCCCCAGGAAGAGGCATTAGAAACTCAGGGGCTGGTTTTTATTACCCACAACAACGGCAGATTGATGCTGCGCTATTACATCTAGGCTTAGGCCTTTAAATGTGTCTCTAAGTCATTCGAATTAACAAGATTGAAATTATTAAAAGTTAATAATGCCTCATCGCTGTTGAGCGATTCAATAATGTACCTGGACACAGGGACATAGAGCTCTCCTGCTATCAGTAATAAATAAAAACATGCAGTTTTTTCTGCAACAGTAAGAGTTGAAAAGTTACCTCTTCACTGAAGATTCCACTGAAAAATTAAGAGCCTCTTAATCAGCTCAGAAACCAGGTCAGGAACTAAAAGTTACTGAAAAATTAAGTTTACTCGTAGACATAATTCATATGTTTCTAGATCAAAATTCTAGTTAAAATAAAGCTTTAAAACTGGTGGGGCCCTACTCCCTCACACATGAAGAGAAGAGGGGGGGGGGGGCATCATTAAGAGCACCAGCTGTGGACGGGAAATGGGAGGAGTGGAAGAGAAAACATCAACACTGCAAGTAACTGCAGCACAGGTGGGCAGACTTATATCTTACTTTTGTGATTGAAAACAAATCACAACAGACCCTATTATTGTTGACGAGGTGTTGTTAGGGTATAAAATACCTTTTCATACCAAACCACATCAGAGCTAACTCTGAATAATGAATTCTCTAATTTAGAGTCTATAGTTAATATTTAAAATTCAAATATACATACATATATATAATTTTTTTGTCTATACAAGCTATAGATCAAGTCACAGGTGACTTTAGTTCACCGATAATTCACATTATGCACCTTGAGGGAAAAATTCCTCTTCATATTAAATAAATAAATATTATATGAATTTAAAAAAGTTAAATATTTTTTAAAACAGAACTTTGTAAACTGCAAGACAGATATAGTTTTTTTTTACAAAAACTTAAAGATAATTTTCTTGTAATGTTATATTTAAAAGATGATTTTTTTTTATATGTGCAACTCAATAAGAAGAAAATGAGTAAAAAATCCCTGGGATTTATTTCTCATGAAATTTTCGAAAGTGTTAACAGTTTTTTGTATTAGGTTTTAGGCTTGCATACTGTACTAATATTTACAAAGATTATGAAACATGTTAGAGCTTTCCTATCTACTTAAGAGAAAGAAGCTTCACATCAGTGATATACCTTTACAACTTCCTTTGTAAAGGAAATAATTACATACAATGTCTGGAAAATATGCAGGCATTTGTAAATGTAGAAAAAATTTGGTTTATATTTAACAAAGAATATTGAAACCTTTTCACCAAGACAGCACTTTTGGTTTAATGAACAATACCATTGTTAAAAATCTTTACAAAAGCACATAGAAAGAGTTAATAAAATTATTAATTAATTAAAATCTTATGTGTACCTTCAGGTTAGATTTCTTGGTTATTGAAACTTTAATATCAGTTTGTCCAGCCATTTAATATGTCATTCTTTATTTATGCCAAGGAACTTGAGCAACCTTTTAAATATCTCACATTAAAATATTATTATGACAATTACAGCGTAAACACTACATTGAGCTCTACAATGTAAATAAGACGATAATATACTTAACGGTGATTGCTTAGCATAATAATCTCAGGCAGTCCTATTAAAAAGACTAGGTATTTTTAAGTGAAAACCATTTACTGATGATTCACGGTATGGGAAGTGGCTGTCAGACTGCTAGTGGACTGATTGAAAAGCCCAGATTACTAATATTCATTGGAATTAATTGCAACTCTCTTTGGATTAAAGTGTTTTGCAAGGAAGTCTTTAGATTGTGAAATTTTGTTAAAAGAATTATGTATAACTGCAATATCTTACTTCAATAGATTAGGAGAAATTTAATATTCCAATATTAAGATTTTTTTTTAAATCTGCTATTATTTCCTAATCACTAACAAAATTTGGTACTGGTGAGAAACTTATGATTATTTGCAACATACTTATATGTAAAAATATACTTTAACATTAATAAAGACTGATAAATCAGGTTTTGAGTATGTATGATTTGAACAATACTGAAGATTGGACTAATGTTGATAATGATCATTATCAAACACCTTACTTTGGTGAACCTCCAATTGATTTGAATACAACTCGGACTAACACAAGGTGCCTTTAGCCTTAGTTATGTCTCATAGAACCCAGATCCAAAGGCAGTAGCAATAGATGCATTTACATTAGATTGGTCAAGATTTCATCACTTTATGCTTTCCCTCCATTCTCTATTGTTATCAAGACTAGAAAAATCTATTACCAACAGATCAATAATAATCTATGGATCTGGAACTACTAAGTGAGTAGTTCCTTATTGAATTGTTCAACCATGGCTGTATACATACAAAACATGGTTAATAGATGAACCTGTTATATTTCAACCTTTTAAAGCCTTCATCAAAAGTTGAAAAGGAAGGAAGGAATATTATTAGGAAAACATTAATTTTTTGAATAAGTTATGAAACAGTTGAGATAATATTGTGTTTAATATCTAAACTATTGAATAAATACTCCCAAGCAATTCTAGGATGAGCTAAATACTGTAAATTCCAAAAAACTAATATTATAAAGCCTGTTACAAGGAGTTTTTTATGGAAGCTTAAATTTCACTAGATCTGCTCTAGCTTTAAAGGAGTTCATTTAGGTATAAATGAAAAAGTGTAAAGCTTATTGGAGTTTTTTCAATGTTAAAACCTCCAGATTAATACGATAATATTGGAATAAATCGTTTTTTACCTAATGATATTGAATTCTTTAGAATAAATGTTTACTGCAATGATTTATAGACTGTTACCAAGATAACGGTTAACGTTATTAATGTTTTATAAAGGTACGGACTAAACGATCTCGTTAATATAAAATAACAAGCTGCCTTCTGCAGTTTCACCCGCGTTAAAAATGTTAAGGGTGAACAACCCTTATATCACTTAGGGTTATGAAAAATACTAAATATATGCATATAAAATTTTAGAAAAAATCGGTAAAGCCGTTTGGAGGACGAGAAATTTATATATTAGATAATAATTAATAAGTTTATGATAGAAGAAGGCTGCTTTTAAGATTGCTCAGTTATATAAAACATCGGGCACAAATAGATATCAACCCTTATTTTTTTTTTAAACTAGTATTTTCTTTCATACTAGAATAGGAGTTTGCCCCGCTAGAGTTGTAGTTATTATTTATAATTAACTTAAGGTCTGTGAACCTGTAGTTATTTTATGTTCTAACTGGTAAGCCCTATAAAGCTTTGGGCCCAGTATAATCAGCCGATGGGTCAAAGAAGTTATGGTAGAGATTGAAATTGATATAACACATAGTTGCATGTGTTTGCAACAACATTAGCAGCATAAAGAAAAGGGGTAAATATTGATGACAAGAGGAGAGCGGCTAGTAAAACTGTAGAGTCAAAACTTTTGAGAGATTTTATAATAAACCTCAAAGCAATTTTTAGTACCAATTAATACTTTCAGGTACCAGATATCAGTTCAGTAACTCACTTTAATTATTTGTTTGAGTTTTTTCCTTTTATTAATTTTTATGAAAAATAACATTATCATACTGTTATTCTCTTGTTCTTTTTGTAACAATTGTTTATTGATTTTACAACTGCTCTTTGAACATCTACACTTGTATACTTTCATCATCGAGGACAAGACAGCAACAAGCATAATTGAATAGTCAAACGAACTTACCTGTAAGTGAAGTTCGACGGTAATTATGCTTGTTGCTGTCTTGTCCGAAGATGATGAGTCCCTCCCAACCCAAACATACCATGCTAATGGGCTCATGAGCATGGGCCCTGTGTTGTAAAACCAATAAAATCGCTGTGAACTTAATGAAGCTAGTTTTCCAGAGTCTCAGGAACGCGCATACAGAATGCGTTCCGTTTCATTTTAGACTTTAAAATTATGTGGCGCCGACGACATTATGGCCGTACTACACTTGTATACTTTCATCATCTTCGGACAAGACAGCAACAAGCATAATTACCGTCGAACTTCACTTACAGGTAAGTTCGTTTGACTATTCAATTGTATCGTTAAAAATTTAGTCGTCTCTGTGACAATCTGACCGACTGTTTGACTGACTATTGATATATCAACGCATAGCCCAAACCGCTGGTCCTAGACATATAAAACTTGGAGGGAGTGTTCGACTGAACTGAACCGTTTGAATGAAATTCGGTACAGATATAGTCTGGGACCCGAGAAAGGACATGGGATAGTTTTCATTCCGGAAATCCCCCGGGAACTGGTATCCCGGAATTCCACGCGAACGAAGTCGCAGGCAAAACCTAGTTGTTGATAAATCAACGCACTGCTTAAACTGCTGGTCCTAGATACAGTTCTTTTTGAAGAGAAGGAATCCAACTACAAAGAACAAAGGATTTTTGGTGATTCCAACCCTAAAAAGGGTAAAACAGGGATAGAAGTTTCGACATTCAAGCAAATAAAAACGGCCAAGGGGAAGTAATAAATGGTAATAAGACCCATACTCGAATGGTTTGAATCACCACCACACAATGTAAAAATCGAGCAAAACACGCTATTACACACTATTGCATCAGTACTATATTTATTACCCTGCTGTATGTGTATACTTCTCTCTAGTACCTTTTTACTATTGATTGGGAGAATAATATTTATTAATTATTAATAGGATTATCTATATTCAAGTTAACTAATGGCGCGACTTCACGGTAATACATATTGCGTTGCGTCAAACACTCAAAAAAATTGCCAATTTTTTTTAAGTTTTTTAAGTGTGCGTCATGTCATAATTCCATTTCTACTTACAGAGGCTCCCGGTACAAAATAAGACACTAAATCCGATAACTTTTCAATCACTTCTCTCTGATAAACAGTTCTTCTCCGTTTCGAAGATTTCCGTTTCAATATTTTGTATTTTGGCAGAGTATTCATATTATTAGGTATTTTACTTTTCAAAACGGTCACAAATGAAAATTTAAACCGAAAATTCTATGTTTGCCTGTTAGTGTTCAATCAACCACGAATGCACGAATGATATGATACAGACTAAATACTTTTCTAATCAGAGTTGAAAAGAATGCATATTATTGCGAGGGGATTCCCGGCCATCAGAACATTATCTTCTTGAAGGAATCCCCGATTACTAAGTCTATTTTGGGCTGTGGCATTTAGTGTTGTGTTGCGCCATTGTTATCAACATAAAAACCGGCTAAGTGCGTGTCGGGACACTCGCTGTGTATGGTTCTGTAGTTTTATAATTTGGTTGACTGTTACGTTAACCTTTAATGCCTACTTACTGTAAGGAAGGATTCAAGAGCGAGGACTGGATATGGTCTAGGGTCTAGCTAGATCAACAGGGTCACATACTGATAGTATAAGCAACGGCTGACAAAGTTTTAACAAAGTTTTAACTGGCAGAGTGTTTGTTTATAATTATATTGATAACTTCGAAACATTTTTTTTTTTGGGAATGGGAAATCATCTAATGACTGCTCCCGTCCTGGGTGCGGCGGCGGCGTGTCAGACTTTTGCTGACTAAAGCCCACTCATGTTCCTTCGGTTGCCCTTTATGTTCCGGGGTTACGGTAACTATTATAAACATTCCGCAACCCCGGCAGGAACTTCGAATTTCCGGACAGATTTTGATGAAATATGCCTAAGAACTACCCCTAGATAACCTACTTAAAAAAAAACACCATCCTAATCGGATTGCCTGCGAATTACGGTGCAGACATAACATTATGATTTATAAAAGTCCTATTTGTGCGTCAGGGATTCAAAGTACTAAATGAGTACATCAGCTTAAATATATTTTTTACAATTCACAAACTACAATAAAATTTTAATACGCTATTTGCGTGATCAGCCGAATTAGTGTAGACGATTTTTTGTTGACACCTAATAACGCAAAGAAATTCGCGATTCCGAGCAAACCACGAAAAAACATTCACTTTCGTTGAAAGTTGAGTAATTGGAGCATATCTAATGCACACACTCCCATGCAAATATAAACCTTAACTTCATGAAAATACAACCGTAAGCTGAACGTCTAAATTGTAAAATTTAAGCTCTAATGGTATTTTACAATTTCTTACTTTGTAGTATGGAAATAAAGTTGAAAACGGAATAACGTAAAGACAGTAAAAAGTAAGGAAAGTGAGTTTTATTTATATTTACTCTATTGATTATGAAAGGTTGAAGTCGGCTGAAATGGTGGTTTAAGTAATAGCCGAAAAATTTAAACTATCTATAGAAATATGGTCTAAAAAAAGGATAGGCAAACCAATTTTGAATGTAAAGGATGAGTTTCTTGCCATTCTTCTCCATGCGAAACTACCATTTTGAATGGGCAGCTAGATTCAAAATACCTAATTGTTAGGTTCTGATATAAGTAATAACGATTGAATGAGATTTATTGCGAATATGTATTTACTTAAATTTATTTTTGTAATCGATTATGTATTGCAATCGACTAAATGTGCTGACAACACCGAAATAATTATTTTGTGTATCTATGGTAAAGCTGTCAGTTTTGTCGTGATGGCGGGCGAAGACATTTTTGAATGTCTTGTTCTGTTGGCGCTCGTCGAAGTCGGACGCACATTTGGTTCTTTGCATTTTTAGTAATAGCTGTGATTTTTACAAACTACCTAGATTATTATAAGTTATACTATAAAGTTATTCAATTAATTGTTTTAATCTTGTGTCGTGGTATTGAAAATAAATACGTATAATATTGGAGTGCAGCTGTTTTATTACATAATTATTTTACTTAAAACTTGTAGTTTCAATATGACTTGAAACGGTGTAATGGAAATAAAACAATGTCTTTGACGTAGTTTTTAAAGGCACTCCTTCTCTTATCTTATTTTACTTGGAGTCGGCGTAATATGTTTCTGTCACTCACTTCTTTTCTCCTTTACATCATTCATCACACAATCTATCCATTTTTTCTTCGGTCTTCCTCTCCCCTTCCAACACTAACATTCATACTCTTAATTGTCCTAGCTATATGCGTTTCATCCCTCCTCTTCACATGCCCATACAATAAACGATTTCCTTTCAACTTTTCTGTAACTGGTGCTACTTTCAAGCTTGAAGGCACTGAAAACTTAGTTCTGGTTACTGTAAAACCATGTGTATTTAGTGCAACATTACGTCAATCTTTGTTCAAGGTTCGTGAAGTAATTAGACATTTACTATTGAAGGTCATAGCAAGATGTAAAATTAACATTTCAACAATTTTTCTTAAAAACATCATTTAAAAAATATGTTCAAAATTAACATAAATTTATTTTTCCGTTTGCACAAACTAATTTTTGATGATAACATGTTTTAAAGAAACTTAAATAATTGCTTAATGCGAAAAACTCATCAACTCCTGTTTTTAACATTTTGGGTCCCTATGCCCAGCAGTGGGCTTTTTCTGGTGGGTTACTGTGAAATAGTAGATTGTATTACAAGGGCGCAAAGTAATATTTTTACGGCGAGGGCGTTTTTTGAATCCAGAGCGAAGTAAGGGATTCTAGAGTAGAATCCCGAGCTTCGCGAGGGATTCTTAAATAGAATCCCGAACGTAGCGAGGGATTCAAAGTACGTCGCCCGAGCCAAAAATATATATTGCGCCCGAGTGATACACTCTACTTTTCATCACCCCCTATGAGAAAATAAAAGCGCTTTATACTTTATTGTAAAATTATTAATGTAGCTGCTATTATTCACATAGCTTAATAATAATAGCAGCTACATTAATAATTTGCTGCAATACAATCCGTGAAAATTTTTACGAGAACTCGTTTGCGTTTGCGCGTTTTATTTCTATTTTTTTTTATTCAGCCGCGGCGTGACTATGGTATTGGCCGTCGTACAGCCATTCATTATTTGCGTTCAATTCTTTCGCGTTGAGCATTAAGACGTTCCAAATTCAAATAGTTTTTAGGCGCACTAATAACAGGGCTTAAAACATGCAAAGACGCGCCAAATTTAAAAAGTGCGATTAAAAGTTACTTTTAGGCGCACTTTTTGAATTTGGAGCGTCATTATTGCCCGCTGAAAGTTTCATATAGAAAACATCAACTTTGGGCGTACTTAAAGGGGAACAAAGTCGTCTTTTTCGAATAGGTGGGATGAAAAGACTATTTAGATCATTTTATCACTAGTACTGTTCGTCGAGACATTAGACTCTTAAGTTTTAAGTCGAGCTGCACGAATACTGAAAAATTCTTGCTCTGACCAGACAGGCCCAATACAATACGCTGGTCTGACCAGACCCACACTACCCTTGACTCCACAATCCACGACGCCCTTCGCACCGCCAGAGACAGAGTTAGATGGAAGAAAATCGTCTGAGAGAAAGTGATGAAGAATCCAATCTGTGTGCTTCTCTTATCAAGAGAGCACTTCGGTCATTAAACTAAACGTTTCTCGTATGATAATACAAATACAATTGTATGAACTTCAAAAGAGAGTGACCTTCAAGTTTGTTTTGGATGTTGTTTTAGAAAACATCGGCTCCATCGGTCGCTTAAAATAAGCAAATAACAATTTTGACTAGTAAAAGTGTTGCGCTTAACCAATTTAAAAAAATAATATATATTTTTATCATCCTATCATTTAAACAGTGGCCTTTACATCTTCATCCAAGGATTCAAACTCAGAGGAGGATGGAGGGTGCCATAGTTAAAATTTAAGCCTTTAACACATAAACGAATTTCAAGCCGAGCAAATCAAAATCGAGTGATATATGGGGTCCGCAATTCAAGTATAAAGTTGATCAACCTGGACCCTAGGCAGGGGGGACCATGACTCCCCCCTAGATCCGCTCTTAGCCTTACAAATACCGTTAGGAATATTACACAAAAACAATCTTTACATAAACGACAATGTTTCTCATTATCTAAAGCATCTGGCATTGAAAAAATCAATGAGAAACTTGATAACATCATACCGCAATATGCGGTAACCGTGTTAGTTATCCACAACATTATGAGATCACAAATGACGAGGTGAATCATAAAAGTCAACCGTTTAGAGTTATAGCATAAGGTTCCATTCACAATGCAGCGAGGATATCTGCGAAATACGTGAGGATTCGGTAGAACGTCGGTGATGGAAAATATCTTGAGGAAACCTAGACTATATGTTTGTTTTATAACTGTGTGTCTGACGTATCAACGCACAGCCTAAACTACTGAGGTCCGCAAACCGACTGCATAGGGTGAGGATTAGAGTGAGGGTCTCTAGGGACGATGCCTGCCGGGGTTGCGGAATAGTTCTCATAGGTACCGCGGCCCCGGAACATAAAGGGCAACCGAAGGAACCTGGGTGGATTTTAGTCAGTAAAGGTCATAAATCATAAAATCATCAAAAATCATAAAATCATATTTATTTTGTAAATAGGTTATATATATAACACTTTTACACGTCAATATTTTGTTTTTAGGGTTCCGTACCTCAAAAGGTAAAAACGGAACCCTTATAGGATCACTTTGTTGTCCGTCTGTCCGTCCGTCCGGCTGTCAAGACCTTTTTTCTCAGAAACGCGTCGAGATATCAAGCTGAAATTAATATCACATACTCGGGTCTGCTATCTCTTAAAGCAGTGAAAAAATCAAGTTTTTAAATCAACGCAATAAAAAGATACTACGGTTTATATTGCAAATTTGGACATTTGCAAGGAAATCAAAACCTATAGGGTACTTCCCATTGACCTAGAATCATGAAATTTGGCAAAAAGCAAGGTCATGTAGCACAAGTAAAGGGAAAACTCCGAAAACCTTAAATTTGTAGTTAGTTCACACCAGGCGTCCGTCTGTCCGTCTGTCTGTCAAGAACCTTTTTCTCATAAACGCGTCGAGATATCAAGCTGAAATTAATATCACATACTTAGGTCTGCTATCTTTCACAGCAGTGAAAAAATCAAGTTTCTAAATCAATGCAATAAAAAAATACGGCGGTTTATATTGCATATTTAGATATTTTCAAGAGAATCAAAACTCAAAACCTATAGGGTACTTCCCATTGACCTAGAATCATGAAATTTGGCAAAAGGCAAGGTCATGTAGCACAAGTAAAGGGAAAACTCCGAAAACCGTAAATTAGTAGTTAGTTGACATCAGGCGTCCGTCTGTCCGTCTGTCTGTCAAGAACCTTTTTCTCAGAAACGCGTCGAGATATCAAGCTGAAATTAATATCACATACTCAAGTCTGCTATCTCCCAAAGCAGTGAAAAAATCAAGTTTCTAAATCAACGCAATAAAAAGATACGGTGGTTTATATTGCATATTTAGACATTTTCAAGGGAATCAAAACTCAAAACCTATAGGGTACTTCCCATTGACCAAGAATCATGAAATTTGGCAAGAAGCAACGTCATGTAGCAAAAGTAAAAAAAAACTCTGAAAACCGTAAATGACAGTGGGCAAATTTGTATGGGAGGTGGTCCAAGAGCCGCCACGATTGAGACATGTGTCAAATAATAGGATATTATGTAGTGTACGAATACGCAGAAGCGCATAAAAATCTGTCCCAGTGGTTTTGAGTTATGAGTCTTATTGGAGTCTTATTTGAGGTTTTTATAAATCTTTGATCAAGGCATTTGTCCAACAGTGGGATTCCAATGGCTATTATTACTAATAATAATCAATTATTACCTTCCTAAGTCTACATCATCAATCAATCAACAGTTTAAACAACCTATTTATTAATATTTAAAAAAGAAGTAGTAACATAAAACAATAAAATGGTATCAAAGCATATTGGCTTATTATTTCTTTTTTTTTCTTTTTTCAATTTTTCTTTTTTTTTTTGTGACGCGGCCGCAGGATTAGGTGTTGTAACATGTAAGGCATTTGCTAGAAAGGGATAGATAAATGATGGGTCGCGATAGAGCGCAAGGGGCGCAGTACGACTGTGTGAATGTAGGGAATTCTAGGAATGACTATTAGGGCAAGTGACCCGGTTGTGGCCACCGACCCCTTTGTGACCATTTAGAAATTCAAATCGTGATAACTAAGGCAAAGACGAATATATTAGTCTATAGTTTACGGGAATAAAAATATCTAATATTATCAACACTGATACCGTTGACAGCTTTGATGTGTCAAACTTCACTTCAATCCAACAAGTCATTATTTTTTGACGAGCGTCAATTGTTTTAAGTCTTAGCATAAAGGCTAAGGCGGGCGGGTGAGTCAATCAATCATTATTTTTTTAAATCCTTCTTATTTTTTTTAATGTTTTCATGTTAATCCTTCTAAGTGGTTCTAATTATATTTTATCGCTATTTGTTTATTAAGTGAGTTTATGAGAGGTGGCCACTAATGGAACCAAAATGAATTTTCCCATCTTTGGCCACACGATTGGCCAAAACTGGTGCCCGTATAACCCCACTTTTGGCCATTTAGTTTTTATCGTGATTTTTCAACTTAATTACATAGCTATTTTGATATAAGTAATCTATTCATTTTCAGAGTTACGATTATAAAGCCTCAATCGAAACCAAATACTAAAAAATCGGTGTCGTGAAAAGAAAATTTTTCCAGTACTCACCGCATAAAATAACATTAGCGTTAAAAGTAATAAATTGAGACTCTAATAAGACCCATAACTCAAAACTACTGGGACAGATTTTGATGCGCAGAAGCGTATTTGTACACTACATAATACCCTATTATTTGACATAAGTCTGAATCGTGGCGGCTCTTGGACCAATTTCGCCCACCCTCCTTTGTAGTTAGTTCACATCCGTCCGTCTTCCCGTAAGTCCGTCTGTCAAGACCTTTTTTTTTCAGAAACGCGTCGAGATATCAAGCTCAAATTAATATCACATACTCAGGTCTGCTATCTCTTAAAGCAGTGAAAAAATCAAGTTTCTAAATCAACTTAATAAAAAGATACGGCGGTTTATATTGCATATTTAGACATTTTCAAGGGAATCAAAACTCAAAACCTATAGGGTACTTCCCATTGACCTAGCATCGTGAAATTTGGCAAGAAGCAAGGTCATGTAGCACAAGTAAAGAGAAAACTTCGAAAACCGTAAATTTGTAGTTATTTCACTAAAAAACAAATTAACGGAACCCTCGTTGCGCGAGTAGAACTCGCACTTGACCGGTTTTTTTTATTTATTTTAAGCGAACGATGGGGCCGGTGTTTCGTAGCTGGACTGCTCTGAGAAGAAACATCCGAAACAAACTCAGAGGTCAAAGTCTCTTTTAAAGTCCATACAATCGTATTGGTCAAAAATGTGCGAGAACCATGGAGGTTAATGTCTGAGGCACTCTCTTGATGAGAGAAGGACACAGATTTGAGTGGACCTGTCCAGACAGTGCAAGCATTTGTCAGTAGTCGTTTAGCTCAACTAAAAACTAAGGAGCCCAACGTCTTGACGAACAGTACCAAAGTAAGGACATTTGGGTAGGCCGCATTAAATACTCAAACCGTCAGACCGCATATTTAAAAAAAAAAACCAACGACTTCCATAGTCCTCACATTCACAAAAATAAATGTCACAAAAACATATACACAATACTTTAAAAAGTACATATCAATGTCAAATAGTAATACATAAAAAAAAAGATTATATACTTTAAAAAGTACACATCAATGTCAAATAGAAATACATAAAAAAGATTATATACTTTAAAAAGTACACATAAATGTCAATAATAATTGAAATGTCAAAGAGAAAAGAAATGTAAATAAAGTAAATAATGGCCAATGTATTAATCGAAACAGCTCAATCCCAAGCATTTGAATCCTCAATGTAATCTTTGACAGAGTAAAAAGCTTTCTGACAAAGTTTACGTTTTATAAATAATTTAAATTTAGTAATGCTAAGTTCTTGAATTTGTCTGGGCAGTTTATTATAAAAGCGTATACATTGACATTTAAACGAGCCACCTATTTTCTTAAGCCTAGTTGAAGGAACTATGTATTTGTCCTTATTTCTTGTATTTATATTATGGATATCACTGTATTTTTTAAACAAATTAATATTTTTATGCGCGTACAACAAATTTTCATATATATATTGGCACGGCACAGTCATAATATTTACCTCTTTAAATTTGTCTCTGAGGGAGTGTCGAGGACTCAGTTTATAAATTGAACGAATAGCCCTTTTTTGCAAATTCTGGTCTGGTCTGATTTCTTATCCACAAAAAAGGGTGAGGATTAGCTCACAGCCAGTATGCGTCACTAAGAACAATATTTTGCATGCTACTGAACAATATTTTGCATGCTACTTACTATAAACAACGATTTGTTATCTAAATCGTGACCCAGTAATATTTTCCTTTCAAGGTTACATAGGCTATGATAAATAAACAAGTAAACATCGCAAAGTAAGTGTTTAGACTGGTATATGTCACCGTACCACAACTGCCTAACTGTGATGGCAAGATAGAGTCCGAGGATAACTTGCCAAAGTGCTAAGAGCTTGGTAATTCATCTTGTCCTTAGAGAATAAAGCTTTGCCCCGGGGTTGTAATTCGGAGACCTTTGACAGTTGTTTCGGGTAATCAGAAGCCAGAAAACCTGACCAGTCTAACCAGAAGGTATCGTGTCGCCCATTCACTTGGTTGTGGAGGTTTGATAGGAAGTTAAGGTAAAACGTTGGTAAACAGCAGAATCCGCTTAGGTTAGAAGTTGACCAAAAGTAGTTGGGAAAAGGCTAGGGAGATGATAATATGCGGTAACCGTGTTGGCTATCCACAACATTATTAGATCACAAATGACGAGGTGAATCATAAAAGTCAACCGTTTAGAGTTATAGCATAAGGTTCCATTCACAATGCAGCGAGGAAATCTGCGAAATACGTGAGGATTCGGTAGAACGTCGGTGATGGAAAATATGTTGAGGAAACCTAGACTATAATGTTTGTTTTATAACTGTGTGTCTGACGTATCAACGCACATCCTAAACTACCGAGGTCGAGAAAGAATTTTCGTATATTGGACCATTAAACAAAAAAAAAAAGACTGAAATGCAGTTATATGAAAATTCGCCATTTTTAAATTATCACTTGCTAACGAAGAAGCTGCCAACGGATTAGAGGTTCAAAAAACAGGGTAACAGTAACAGTTTTAATTTCCTCATCCTCCATACTTTAAAAGGATCCTTTGACCAGACGGGCGTTGTCTAGTGGGCGTTTGTACTAGGGTTGTTGTCGGGATCCATACTAATATTATAAATGGGAAAGTGTGTCTGTCTGTCTGTCTGTCTGTTTGTCTTTCTTTCACGGCAAAACGGAGCGACAAATTTACGTGATTTTTTAAGTGGAGATAGTTGAAGGGATGGAGAGTAACATAGGCTACTTTTTGTCTCTTTCTAACGCGAGCGAAGCCGCGGGCAGAAGCTAGTTTCCTATAATTACTTACTTCTCTAGTTGCGCGACATAAAGTGTCAGTTACATGTCGCCACAACACAGTCTAAGCTTTGTAATTTAAAAAAAACATTAGGTACAAATCCTAAATCAATAAAAAATAATTCAATGAAATGTGCAGTGAATATAGATCAGATAAGACGATTGATTTATAAATCCTACGCGTAGCGTCTCAGCGTAGCGTTATCTGAGCGGCGATAAAACACAAAAGCCGGAAGGTAGCTACTAGAATATGATACAGACAAATTATTTATTTCAAAGACATATAGAAAACAGAGTGACCGATACGGGAAACAAGTGAATGTCCTCATGAAAACAAACAGTACCGTTTTTCCGTGGAGAACTCCTTATGGATATGTCGGACTTCTACCGACTAAAACCCCACGGTTCCTCCTACAACCGTGAATCGGGAGCACGGTATACACGCATGATCCGCGACCCCGACCAGAATCAACTGTACCTAAGAACCAATACTTATTTGGGAGGTTATTCGGCTCACTATACCACGAGACCCAATACCAGTAACCGCTTTCAAAATTAGATAGTGGTTATCTGGGGCCACAGCTGTCTGGCTTTCAATCAAGCCAAGGGTTGCTTGAAGCGAGGTTTTTTGACCTCTTCAACCAGCTGTGCAAGAAGCCAAAACATTTTTTTTTTTACCTTGGAAATGTAGTTTGTTATTGTATAATTATGTGAATAAATACCGTTCACTAATTACAACTAATTAACAAACAAGCAATGTTAGTCTCGTGCCTATTTATAGCACTACGATTTGAATAACAACAGTTATTGTGTAATATTGCCAAAATTTCATTTTTCATTGAACCTTGGAACCTTTTCATTATGAAGATATTAAAGGTCAAATTTCCTTGCGTTTTATACAGTAGTAAACTTTAAACGTTATCCATGTCTTTGCAATTTTTTTTTACAACTGGTGGTGAAAATTATACGTGTCGATTCCGGGCAATTACCAATGTGACTTTTTCAATTCATATGTACTTTCTAAAGTTTATCTTACATCACTGAAATCCAGTGCCTCGGAAAGCACGTAAAGCCGTTGGTCCCGGTTGTCATTCGTAGAACTTTGACAGTCGTTACTAGTTATCCAGAAACTCTGACCAGTCTAACCAAGAGGTATCGGGTCGCCCAGTTACTGGGTTGTGGAGGTCAGATAAGCAGTCGCTCCACGTAAAACACCGGTATCCAGCTGAATCCGGTTAGGCTGAAAGCCCCGACCCCAACACGGTTGGGAAAAGGCTAGGGAGATGATGGTGGTGAAAATTATACAGTCCACCAAACGGTTACCGTAGCCTAAGAACTCTTGCAATACCAAGGCAGGCGTATTACCGTATTACACGCGCCTTCATCCGCCATTATCCCTTTTCGGAAAAACGACGAGCTTCAGTCCTTAGAGAAAACCACTGCAAGGAGCTCATTCCACAACCTGAGTGTTCGCAGTTCCTCTAGAATTGCGTTGTGCGAGACCAAACCGACTGCATAGAGTGAGGATTAGAGTGAGACCCTCACTCTAATCCTCACCCTATGCAGTCGTCTAAGGCCGATGCCTGCCGGGGTTGCGGAATAGTTCTCATAGGTACCGCGGCCCCGCAACATAAAGGGCAACCCAAGGAACCTGGGTGGATTTTAGTCAGTAAAGGTCTGATTTTTCATCCACAAAAAAGGGTGAGGATTAGCTCACAGCCAGTTACATGCGTCACTAAGAAAAATATTTTGCATGCTACTTACTGTAAACAACGATTTGTTTTCTAAATCGTGGCCCAGTAATATTTTTTCAAGGTTACATAGGCTGTGATAAATAAACAAAACAATTAAACATCGCAAAGTAAGTGGTACACTGTGGTGGTAGACTGGTATATGTCACCGTACCAGTCTGAGCATTATTTGCTAAAGTGCTAAGAGCTTGGTAATTTATCTTGTCCTTCGAGATAAATCCGTACTAATATTACAAATGCGAAAGTAACTCTGTCTGTCTGTCTCTTCTTCACGCCTAAACCACTGAACCGATTTGAATGAAATTTGGTACAGATAGTCTGGGACCAAGGACATAGGATAGTTTTCATCAAGGAAATCCCCCGGGAACGGGAACTATTATTCAAAAACTATTAGGCAAAAGCTAGTAGCACATAAAACTGTGTGTCAAGGTTATCATTCGTAGAACTTTAGTAGTCGTTACGTGTAGTCAGAAGCCAGAAAATCTGACCAGACTAATCAAAAGGTATTGTTTTGCCCATTCACTAGGTTGTGGAGGTCTATAGGCAGTCGTTTTTCGACAATGGTATCCTGCTGAATCCGGTTAGGCTGGAAGTCGCCCAAAAGTAGTTGGGAAAAGGCTAGGGAGATGATGAGAGATTAATAGCACGTACTTTAGCTTAGCTAATCTCCGTCTTTATTGCGCCATTGCCGCATAAGTAAAGACTATATATAACTATTCATCATTTGCTCATTTTGATAGCCACATGGCTATGTATTATAATTTTACACCCCGAATATCCAAAAATAGATGATCAGACATCGATTAGCTGTCAGTCCGTCACGATATTCTACATAAACATTATGTAATTATTATGGAAGGCGATTAACAAAGTGGATTAATAATGCAGACGTCGGGAGGCCTTAAAAGATGTCCTTCTAGAAGGCTAGAAGGTCAAGGCCGTGGTGATTAACCGACACATATAATAATTACGTCGGGATAATAACAAAAGAACTGATATCTTTAGTTTCTACCTTTTTTGGACAATCCTACCACACTATTCCTAACCAGTGCAACTCCTGAAAGCCAGAATCAACAGTGAAGTCCACCAGAAAAGTGCCGAACAAAGAAGCTCGACGAGTTCCAGAGAAACAATTCAACTGTCTTGGATCCTGCAACGTAATAAATCAGAAGGGAACAGCAGAGGAGTAAGAAAAATATGTTTTCCACTTCTCTCCATAGCAAGCTGGAGACAGAATAGTTCTACCTGGCAAGGTGGAAATAGCAGCCAGGGAAAGTGGGAAACTGTTGCAAACAAAAAAAAAATATAGCTTTTTTGGGATAAGACATAACTCTTGAAAGCCAGAATCAACAGGTGACGACCAATAGAAAGGCATCGAGACAATGAAACCTGATGAGTCTGGGAAAAAAGATTCAACTCTCTTATATGGCGCAACGAAATTAATCATAGAAGAACAACGGTAGAATGAATACGGCGGAATAAATATATCTAGACTGTCGTGTCGAAAGACCCAGGTTTTTTTTTTCAAATTGGCATCATACAGATCATTTTAGAAAGGTAATATTGCTTCATCGAACTTTATACAGCGCTTTAGGTAAGGTAAAATTAATTAAGGCCTGCAGCAGAATTTCTGTAAAATATCCCTTTTTCAACATACTTACGTTAAATTAAATTCTATAATACTATAATTTATGTACAAACTCAGGGATACCTTTGAAACGCTTACGAAAACAATGCATAATAAACATTCAGTTGACAATACCACATTGTTTAAGGCTCATATTTAATTTATTGCTGAATATTGATAAACATTACAGGTGTATTCTTGAAGTTTCATCCAATTTATGATATCACTACCAGTCATGCATTTTTATTACTACTCTGCTCTTGTTGGTCATAGCATGATGTTATACAGCTTATGACCTTCGTTGATAAATGTGCTATCCAACACAAATAATATTTTTCAATTCAAACCAGTACTTCTTTGGACAAACTAAGAAACTGTTCAGCTTTATAATAATAATAATATAATGTTATTGGAGTACTCTCATGTATTTTTCTTTATATTTAGCAGAAAAAATTCTGCAAACAACTTGTTGATTAAGCATCTACATATTTATCACTAGCTTTTGCCTGCGACTTCGTCCGCGTGGGATAATTGTTCCCGTTCTTGGGAGATTTCCGGGATGAAAACTATCCTATATCCTTTCTCGGGGCCCAGACTATATCCAGATTTATTTATTTATTTATTTATTTATTTAAATAAATAAATCTGTACCATTCGAATCCGTCCAGCGGTTTAGGCGTGAAGAAGAGACAGACAGAGTTACTTTCGCATTTATAATATTAGTACGGATTTTGTTTACATTCTCAGTATGTAAATTAATAAAAAAACACAGCCAACTGCCAGTCAGTAATGCAAACGATTAATATTTCTTAGGTAGACCAAAAAACGTTTCTAGTAAATTGTGGATTTTTATTAAATGTTGATATAATGGTAACCTTTAGATATCTACATACGATTGGACAGACCAACAGACAACAAAGGCTTAGTAATGAGATTCCACTAAGACCCCTCCGACACATAAACTATGTCGTTTTTGAAACCCTTATTGTGCGAGGTCAATTCACACTCAGATAATTTTAAATAGTATATTTAACACCAGAATAAGTGAATGGAAAGTAATATGATACTAGGTGTTATTGTAGAGGTCAATTATGAAACTAATATTTGTATTGTGAGCGAAATAAATGTTCTAAAATATATAAATGTTGAAGGACATGTTTCATTGGTAATGAAAAGACATTATTGATTGGTAGGCTTAATAAAACCTGGGAATACAAACTTAAAATTTTATTTTTTTTATTTTTATATTTAGGGAAAACAAACAGTAGTATATTGGCATTTTAATGGTAAATGACAAGTGTTATTACACTGTTTCCTCATTTGAAACAAATGAGTTTCATATTTTTACCAATATTGCATTTATTTTTGTTACAAAACAGCTTACTAATGCATAAATCTATTTACAAGTTCTGTGTTTTTTATTTAGGTACCAAGTTCTACAAATTGCTGCTAAGGAACAAATATGTAATTTAATGAAGTAATTATTTATTAAATAAATAAAAAAGACTGGAATTATAATAATATAAAAGTTAGGTAATTCTTGGAAATATTCACCATGCTCATTAATTTATCATAACAATGTAGATACTGCTTTGGTACAAAAAAAATTGGTACACTATTGTTTGTTATTGTTATAAAAACATTTTATATTCCATAGATAAAGAAACTTATTATGAACCTTTGTTTATAAGTAAAATCTTTCTTTATCATTATCAGTAAAGAAATAATATCTAAAAGTGTTATCAAATGTTTTAGTGAAATAATCAGTAGTAGATCATTCAGATATGTTTTATACAACTTTTACTTATGATTTTTAGTAACTTATTAACAATATTATGGGTAAATGAAAGCAATAAAGTATATGGTTATTGAAGCATAGTATATTATTCATTTATATTACAAAAACTAGTTTCATAGACATAACAAGCATTCATTCATGACCGGTTTTACTTTTTTATCATATTAAAAGTATTTATTAAGTTATGCATTATGAACAAGTTTTTAAAGATTTTAAAGTTAGTTCATTATTTTTAAATAGTGTTGAAAAAATTATAACTGCTGTGGTTTTACCGATATTTGAAGCCCATTGGAGAGTGCCATGAGGACTTCTATATCCACCAGAGTAGGTTTAGAAGCTCATACAACTTAGTAAGTGTAAAAAACTTTCAAAAACTCAGAACGAATGGAAAGAGAAAGGTTAGCACTACAATAAAGAAAATCATGCCTAGGTCCATCCAGATGTCTGATTAAACCCATTAATAAAACTCTCAGGTCACGGACACAAATTTGAGTTGCCGCCAAAAGAATATTCCCAACGTTTCGAAATAGTTTTGGCTCTATTACAAAACATATGCAGAAATCAATCAAATTGTAATACTCACGCGAAATCTTGATATGATGAGACCCATTTTCTTGACTTTATAACTTCAAATATCAAGTGAATTCAATAAAGAACACTTTAAACTCTCAACACAGCCTTGGTTTAGCGTCTTTAGAAGCTATAAATAAGTTTGGCATAACCTGGTGATGATGACGAATGTATTATAACCTATAACGCCGATTGAAGAACATTACAAAAATATAAAAGCTAATTAATCGGCAGTGTGTTACGATGTCTAATCACATAACCACTAGTTGTTTTCGATTCAATATTATTAGGAAAATCCACCGCAAGAAGTTCGGAACAAATAAAATTCAAGAAAAAAACATTTACTTTCAACAATCATCCACAGATAAAATATGTCGCCGCGTTATGACATTTGATTGCGATTCCGATTACCAACCACCACAAGATATTGTTCGAAAAAAGCGCGGGAAACTTCAAGCTTGGTGGACGCGTCCTTTTTGCGATAAGATTTTAAAATAATTTTTCATTTATTAGGATCAGTTTAACCATTAGTTTTAGTCTCATATTTTCATTTATTTTTAATTTAATAGTTTAGTTCATTGAAATATTCTTCAGTAGGTAAGTTTTTTATTCATTACGTAGTTGGTAGCATGAGCGACCCGCCTGACCCGGGGGGCTTTGTCCCCCCGGCAGGCAATTTTGTCACAATAACTGCGTCCAATGAATCGGGGATGGAAACCGATGGGTCGTCTTCGGCCCGTAATTTAAAAAGAAGCCGTGTGCATGTCTGCAAGCACTGTAATAAGCGTCGTCGTACACGCAAACACGGATCCGAGTCTTCGGGTTGTGGTTGCACAGAAACTACTTTTATAGCCGAGACAGAAAAAAAAATGGTAACAACTGTAACAAGTATAGAACCTAACACAATTTCGGCAATCCCTGCTGCCTCTTCCTTGCCTGTTCCTCTGACCCACATTGGCAGAAAACTATATGAAAAGTCGGACAGCGCGCCGTATGTAATACACGTTCAAAAAACGCAACTTTCTCCAGATGATGGCACCACGCTGCACCCAATCACATTTGGTAAATTTTTGAAATTCAACGCCTTCCAGAGTATTATTAACGGCAGTGTAAAAAAAATTGGCCGTAACAAAATTTCCATAGCATTCTCTAGTTTTCTGGACGCTAATTCTTTCATTACAGACAAACGTCTGGACACTTACAATTATAAAGCTTTTATTCCAACTTTCAATGTTACGAGAATGGGTTTAGTGCGTGGTGTACCTGCAGAGTGGTCTCCAGAGGAAGTTATTGAGAATATTACGGTGCCCATTGGTTGCGGTCCAATTTTAAAAGTTAGGAGACTTAATTTTAAAACAATAGTTGATGGTTCAACCGTTTGGAAACCATCTCAGTCCATAGTTATAACTTTTGATGGACAGGTGTTACCAAAACGAATTTTCATGTGCTATAATGCATTACCTGTAGATTTATATATTTTTCCTACTGTACAATGTTTTAATTGCTGTCGTTATGGTCATACCAAACTTCAGTGCAGGTCCAAACCTCGCTGTTATAAATGTGGTCAAGGTCACACTGGGGACAGCTGTGATATAGAACCAGAAAATGCATCCTGTTGTCTTTGTTCCGGGTGCCACTTTGCAACCAATAAGTCATGCCCAGAATTTTCCAGGCAAAAATCAATAAAAACACATATGGCACAAAGCTCAATTTCATATGCAGAAGCCTCAAAATTACACCCCCCTGTTACTAAATCGTATGCTGATACTCTTTTATCTTCTCCTTCCAAAAACTTTTCCAACATCCCATCAATCTCTTCGCCTAATATAAAACCTGCATCTAGCAGTTATAAAAAGACTGTCTTTCTCAAACCACGTTCTCCTCCCAAACCTGTACAAGGCTATAATAAAGAGGCTCACAATGCCATTATTAAAGATTATAACATTCCTCAACCATCAAATGGTTGTGCTATTACTAATAATTTTAATAAGGATGAAAATGAAACTAATTTTTCAATAAATGATTTTCTTTCTGCATTACATAAACTTCTGTCACAGTTCAACATTTCACCGTCCAACGATGCCCCTTCTTTAAATTTTTCTCAATCCATTCATAATGGCCAACACATCAAACATTCTTCAGTGGAACTGCCGCAGTCTGGTAAACAAAAAGAGTGATGTTATATATCTGTTAAACAAGTTTGAGCCATTTGCCTTTGCCTTAGCAGAGACATGGCTCAAACCTCATCATATTTTTAAAATCAATGGTTATTCAACCATAAGAGAGGATAGATCTGATGGGTATGGTGGTGTAGCTATGCTTATCAAGAATTCTATCCCATTCTCCATCATTACATTACCTCCTCATAGTGAGGAGATTTCAGTTGTAGCAATAAAATTGTATCACACCTGTCTTGTATCTATTTACATTCCTCACCCTTCTTCTCATTTACTTCAAGAGATGAACAATCTCATTTCATTTCTGCCGAAGCCACTTTTAATATTAGGGGACTTTAATTGTCATCATCAATCATGGGGATGTTCAATTTCAAATAGTTATGGGGATGAATTACTAGAAATAATAGACTTACATAACTTATGCATTTTAAACACAGGATCTGTCACACGCCGCTCAGAACCTAATCAGAACCAAAGTGCAATTGACATTTCCATCTGTTCTCCAAACTTAGCTTCTACATTAACTTGGCATACTCTAACCTCCACTTATGGTAGTGACCACTTTCCAATAGTAATTTCTTATCCTCTTTCGAAATCAAAGCCATCAGTACGGAGATCTAACTTAAAACATAAACTGCCTGACAAAACTAATAATGACTGGGACAATTTTAGAAACATTGTTGACAGAAAGTTATCTTCCTTACCAGTAATTTCTGTTGGTAATGAAAATAGTTGTGCTGAAGCCTTGGCGCACATATTAATTGCAGCAGCTGATGAAGTTTTCCCTGTAAAAAATAACAATATTAATTCAATTCCTTCTCCTCCTTGGTGGGACTCTGAATGTACAGAAGCAATTAAAAAACGCAATGAGGCTGAACACAATTATAACCTCGACATGTCTGATATTAATTATGATATCTTTTCTAACATAAGTATAGAAACTCGCAAACTATTCAAAAAGAAGAAATTTGAAGGCTGGCGTAACTTTTGTACGTCGATTTCACCGAATACTCACCCTACTATTGTTTGGAGCAATATCCGTAGATTTAGGTCCATTTATAAGAACCCTTCGACTATTCCTGACACTTTATCAAATGAGTTTTTAAATAAATTAGCGCCGCCATGGGTTCCGGAGGCTATTAACCATAACGTTTCTCGGTCTCCAGTCAATAACCAAAACACCCACGAGCCGTTAGATCTTCCATTCTCTCTCACTGAAGTTAAGGCTGTTATCCATAACACTAAAGATTCTGCCCCAGGTATAGACGGTATTCCATATTCCTTTTTTTCTCATTTAAACGATGATGTACTCTGTTATTATTTAGAACTTATTAATTCTTTAATGAATACAGGAAACATCCCTGTTAAATGGAAACGTCAAATGGTGTTACCATTTCTTAAACCAAATAAAACACCGTCTGATGTTTCTTCATATCGTCCCATAGTTTTGTCGTCAGTTCTCATGAAATTAGCAGAACACCTAATTAAAAACCGTCTAGAATGGTATGTTGAAAGCAAGGGTCTATTAGCAGAATCACAATATGGCTTTAGAAAAGGTAAAAGTACCGCTGACTGTATAAGTATTTTAACATCCGATATTCGATTATCCTTTTCTAATAATCAGTCTACCATTGCAGTTTTTTTAGATATCGATGCAGCTTATGATAATGTTATATTATCAGTTTTACAAAATAAATTAAACACTTTAAAAGTCCCATTGAACCTGTCGAACTTTATTATTAAGATCTTATCTGAACGCTCAGTTAACATGGTAATTGGAGATCAGGAGGTATCTCGTCTAGTATCGAGAGGTCTCCCACAAGGTTCTGTGCTCAGTCCCCTTTTATACAATATTTACACTTTTGATTTAGATTCGGCCCTAACTAACCAAGTTAAAGTTCTTCAATATGCTGATGACTTATTATTATATTCTTCTAATCATTCTATTGAACAAGCTAGGTATGCTATCAATTCTGCTTTAACTACCTTAGAATCATGGTTAAGTCTTAATGGTCTAGATTTATCCACATCTAAAAGTGCAGCCATTCTATTCACTCGAAAGAGAAATGTTCCTTTAATAAATCTTATATTTAAGAATACAACTATTCCGGTAAAAGATAAATTTAAATATCTGGGGGTAATCTTAGACTCTAAGCTAAATTGTGCTCCCCACTGTGAATACGTAGTTAATAAATGTGAAAAACACTTAAACATGTTAAGATGCCTTTCGGGTGTATGGTGGGGTGCGCATCCTTTTTCTTTAAAGTTAATTTATAATGCTATTATCAGAAGCATTCTGGACTATGGACTGTTTATTTTGGACCCTGGTAGCATAACCGCATTTAATAAATTGGACCGCATCCAATCTAAAGCTTTACGCATTATTTCGGGTGCCATGAAATCTAGCCCCATTAATGCACTACAAGTTGAATGCGAGGAAGCCCCGTTATATCTTAGGAGGCAATTCCTTTCCGATAAGTATTTATTCCGGATTATTCAGTTTTCAAATCATCCTCTCATTCCCAAACTAAACTCTTTAGTGACGTATATCGAATCCTCAGATTACTGGTCTCATAAACGTGCTCCTTGTTTAGTTATAAGCTACAAAAAGACCCTGTCTCTTTCTTCTCCCACTCATCATTCCAATAAACTCCCCATATTTAACAGTAGTTATGAAAGTTTGCAATTTAGTCCGGACATAAAATTTGATTGTGTAAGTAAGTCTGACCCCTATTGTCAGTTTAGTTTTAATAATTTTCTCGAAGAACACTCTGAGTACCAACATATTTACACAGATGCAGCCAAGCGCTCTCCGACGGATTGCGTTGGGATTAGCACTTACCATTCACAGTACAAAATCGTGCAGAAAATAAAATTACCTCCGGAGACTTCTGTTTTTACCGGGGAATGTTTTGGCATTTTAAAAGCCATTGAATATTTCCGTGTTTTTAAATTAAAAAAAGCTATAATTTTTTCAGATTCCCAAAGTGCTCTTCAAGCCATTGGCAAATCTCCTTTGGTTCATAAGTCCCAGAATCCTGTTGTTTGTTTGGTTAGAGATTTGGCGTGTAGAACTATCTCAGAGGGTAAAGCACTGAAATTTGTTTGGATACCGGGTCACGCTGGAATACATGGCAATGAGGAGGCCGATAAACTTGCCGGTGACGCGGTGCAGTGTGGTGATTTATCACCTTATACAAACTTTAGTTCTGATCTCATGACCCTACCAAAAACTTTTTTACGAGACACCTGGAAGGTAGCGTGGGATACAAGCAGCAAATCGAAAGGACATTACTTTTCTTTAATTCAACCAGACATTCAAGAAAAAGCGTGGTTCGGAAAGATGAAGTTTGGTAAGATGGAGACATCCATTCTTATACGGATGAGGCTGGGTCATGTTTGCTCCCCAGCCCATCTTGCCAAACTTCATATCATCGGCGACCCTAATTGCGAATGTGGCACAGACGTAGGCGATCTAAATCATATCTTTTTCTCCTGTCCTCTTTATGATCATTCCTCTTTTATCAGTAACCTCACATCCCTTCGTATTCCTTTTCCTACTTCCTTACTTTCTTTGTTATGTACAAATAGTTTTCCTGTATATAAATGTATAGTTTCATTCATCACATTAAATAATATTAAGTTGTAAATTTTCTCCTTTAATTATTTTAGATATAGCGCTATTTAATTGTAATCGTAACTGTTGTAAATACTGATCCTATAATATTCCTTTTCCAAATTCCGATAATTCCCTTACTAATTTAATTATATTTATGTTTCCCTACCTTTTACAAAATAAAAACTCAAAAACTTGACATTGGCCCAATGCACAAACCGTGCGGAGCCAGAAGAAAAAAAAAAAAAAAAAAAAAGATATTGTTCGTCGTCCTGTCAAAACTTAGATTATTAACTTCTAGATTGAGCCACCGCGTGGCCGCACATGAGACAGCACTATAAAATTTCAATGTTGTCATTATGTAAAATTTTCCCTAAATATGACCAAAACCGTGAGATGTTCCGTTGCAACAACTATAGGTGTACCAGTAACTCATGACAAATTAAAAGTAAAACAAATAATGATTTTTATATGGTATTGTTGTCATGTCATCTGTCAAGTGACATTACGTTTGTTTGTTTACATTTGTTATTTTCATGAAATCTTTAGTAAAAAGTGAAAGAATTACTAAATAACCACTGCGGTCACAATCCAGAAGCACTGTTTATAATGTGTATCAATAAATCTGTATAGAAGAAGGTGTAGCTTACACGCAATTTTCGATTTTAGACCGCGTGCTTGCGTTGACTGGTTAGTATGACTCGCCAAAGTTCATACTTTGTTTCATATCCATTTATATGAGTTTATCATATGTATATATACTGCGTAACATATAACTTTGGCTTATTACAGGGGCGCGTACTAATCTAATACTATGCGACGAATTATTGCAAAACGCAGATGAAGAAGGCAGTAAGTAGCCTTGGTGTCAGATTCACATGAGCCGCCTAAAGACGTTTGACTTGCCTTATGTGACGATCTCTACCACAGTCAATGCCCTAAAAAACTGAGATACCAATCACAAAGTGAAAAACCATTTCTTTCATTTTTGTTGTGTAAATAAAGTACTTATATTATAGATTGGGTTTATCTTAATTTATTTTATACTAGCTCTTGCCCGCGACTTCAATCCCTTTCCCGGGGGATTTCCGGGACGAAAACTACCCTATGTCCTTTCTAGGGTCCCAGACTATATCTGTACTGAATCTTATTCAATCGTCTCATCGGCTCATAGAAAAATACAACTAATCAAACATCACTGTTGAATAAACTGCACAAATATCACCTATGTCTTATTCTGATATATAATAACTAATTAAGACATAGCGATAATTCTTTAATATTCTGTAATATTTCTGTAAAGTTTCATCAAAATCCGTTCAGTAGTTAATGCGTGAAAGAGTAACAAACAAAAATACATACAAATCTTTCCTCTTTATAATATGTTAATAAACAATAAGTGCAATAAATTTTCAAGGGAAATTACAAGTATCAAAACATTTTAATCCTTTTTCCCCAGTGTTGCTCTCATCATATTTTATTTACCATTTTTGTCATCAGTTACTGGTACACCTATACTTATTACATTCATGTACTAAGTTGCGTATCATAATCCTTATTAAGAGTGCAAAATTATTTATATCGTAAGTATTATTTAAGTTACGAGTCCAGGTTTTCTCACGATGTTTTCCTTCACTGATGTCTGTGATGTCCAACTATAAAAAATATATAAAATTCCTTTTAAAAGGGAGAGGATACCTCACAGGGCATCAAAGAACTAATTAGTCATCTGATTAATTTTATTTATTTAACTAGTTGCAATTTTATTATCAAGTTATTGGAAAAATAGAATTGAGGTATGGTAACACTTTGAAAAACAAGTAATAGGTTATGTAGATAAAAATATAAACGATATCGCTAGAAAATGTCCTTAATTTTGATCGAAAGCCATGTAATTACATACACACAAATGTATTTATTCAATCAATGCACAATAACTTGTAATATTTGCACCCTTACGAGTGAAAAGTAACATTCTTATCTTGCTTTCTTTCTGTGCGGCTTTTGCAGCCTAAAATAGTGCATCCTCCCATTTTATAGCACAGAAAACGCACTAAACACTTAACTACTGGAGTCAATTTCTCAAATATACATTAAAACTATTGGTTTAATTACCGAAATTGTTATAAAATTGTAAAAACTAATACGAGCCGACCATTCAATGACAGTGACATCCCTTTGTTTGGCTAACTTTTCAATGTTCGCCAAGCGAAAACCGGCCACGCCGAACGAGACAGAGCATGTTATGCTTTGTCTCAATTTTCTTACGAAATTCGTATATATGCTTCTCACTTTCACACTTCTTTACAACCTCATGGTTACATCTAGAAGTTAATAATCTAAGTGTCAAAAAGAATTAAGAATGAACGGTCGCGCGGTCGACATCACTTGAAGAAGCAAGTTTGAAGCAGTTGGTTTGTAACCGAATAATTTTATTTATTTAATAAACTCCTCTTTTCTAGACCTGAAAGCAACCAACAACAGCACCCTTAGTCTATTTTGTCGGTCTGTCCATTCTGTTGCGGTCTGTCTGAGGTTTTAGTACGATTCTTCCGTTTTTCTAATAATCTATGCACACCGGTACATAAGCAATGCGACGGTTTAATTAACTTTTACTTCATTACATTTGTTTGTATTATTTACGCTTATTTACGTTATGTTATATTGTTTTCTGCTACAAGCGTGATGTTTTGTATAGTTTTTTTTTACCTTGGCAGCATTGAAATTGTATAAAGCCTCTATTACACAGGTGTGTTATTGTCGGTAGTTAAAAACGCATCTGTGTGGTAGAGGCTCAAGCCTTGGTTTCGTGTGACAGGGTCAGGAAAATGATACCAGCTTGTGACCTGTGTGGCTGTTAAAAATAAAATAACTAAATCGGTAATAAAAATAAAACACGAAAAAGGTTTTTCTATCTGTAATGTAACTTTATATTATACACAAACGTATTTTTTACCATTAAACATAAACTACGAATAATCCAGGTTCTAGCAAGTTTTCCAGTCAGCCTTGTAGCAGTCCAGTTTTGTAACATCAGCTAATTCTTCTTTAGCTGGGTCTTGCCTTCCATCGGAATCAACGCAACGACACAAGCCTCGGCGACATTGTATCCTCCTAAAATTGCCATTTTTACAACATACCGGCTTTTCTGGCACATCACCCATCACATAAGCTGTGCGAGCGCATTCTGTAATACAAAATAATGATTATTGGCACAAAAACAGATAATTAACTTTATCCTGTTTGTATTTGCAGCTCTGGATCTAGCGGGAAACTAAACTGGGCACTTTTTCCGGGCGGTAGTTTCAGAGATGGCCAAAATTAAAATAAAGTAGCTTTTGCGAAGCTGTTTAGCTGTTTCAAAGATATCAATTCTTTTGTTAGCTCAGTCGCGACTCGCGAGTTCGCGACTTTAACAACTTCGGGGGGATTTTTAGTTTTTAATTTATTTTTTTATCGATGTACATTATTAGTCCCTAGGTACTTACTACAATCTATATCTTCGTATTCATCAGTCCCGGGTTCAGCTCCATAGTCCTTAATTTGATGACCTCGATCGTCAATACAGATTTTTCTGGAATGCGAAGAAGTTTTCAGTTTTTATTAACAGTTTTCGTGGCATTCATGATTGTGGTTTATTGTGCTTGGAAAAACTATTAAATCCATACTAATATTATCAGTGCGAAAGTAACTCTGTTTGTCGGTCTCACTTTCACGCCAAAACTACTGATCCGATATAATGAAATTTAATACAGATAACCTGAGAAAGGACAAAGATAGTTTTTATACCGAAAACCCCACGGAAACAGTAGCTATGCGTTTAAAACCACGGGGGACAGTTAGTTAATAATATATGAAGTAGTGATGGCCCATTAAATAGAGTGCCCGCCTCCCGTGTAAGAGGTTGTGGGATCGAATCAGGGAAAGTGTGCCAATGCGACTTTTTTAATCCATACGTACTTTCTAAAGGACGTAAAGCCGTTGGTCCCGTTTGTCATTACCAGGGTGTCAGTCGTTTTAGATAGTCAGAAACCAGAATGTCTGGCCAGTCTAACCAAGGTATAAATAATAATAATAATAAATATCCTGGGACAATTCACACACGGTCATCTGATCCCAAACTAAGCAGAGCTTGTACTATGGTAACCAGATAACTGATATACATACTTATATACTTTATAAATACAGACATATTATAGATGAATTACACCCAGACACAGAACAAACAATCATGCTCATCACACAAAGTTTGTCCTGGGTGGGAATCGAACCCACGACCTCTGGCTTAGCAGTCAGAGTCACTACCACTAGACCAACAGGCCCGTCCCTAAATAAAAGTACCGCTAAATATAAGTACCTCCCATCCCTAGTAGTTCTCATAAATCCAAAGGTCCCGTCAGGCAAGCACTCTACAAAGGTGTTAAAGAAGTCCACGATATAACCAGCCTCTGCGCTCTTGATGATTAGCTCTGCTTTCTCTTTCGCCTCTTCAAGACAAGGCGTTGTGAAGTTGTAAGGAAGTTTGTCACCTTCGGAATATTCAGGATACAGGTCTGATTCCTCGTCATCTGGAAATGATTTTGGAAGATTTTTGAGTGGAGCTCTTTGTGAAGCAGTTTGTCCGAAGAAGCACATCACACCATACTTGTCCAAAGATTTTGTACATAAGCTGAAAAGACGCAAAAGACTAAACGGGCGCATAGGCGTTATCATAACTATAAAATCTCAAGCAACACTCAATTTTATTCAGGAGCAGCAAAGTTTACTCTCTATTACACTTACAGCAAGGCAACTCCTTAATAGACCTCCTCGTCAGGTCCACACTTCTCTCATCCTCAACGATTCCTGTCAAGATGTTGACGCAATAGCACTTGTTCGAGATACATTGGATCGGGAAGAAGTTTCCGTCGGGAGTGCAGCGAGGGCCGTTCACCGGGAATGGAACTCCAGGAGCTATCGACTTCCTTATGCGGTCGTGGAAGCGGGAACAGCCTGGAGTGAGAAGATGCCGTAGATTAAAATAAAATAAATATAAAATCTTCAAAAGCTATCGTTCAACAGTTGGCTCAGGAATCAGATTCAAAAGGCAAAGTCTTTGATACGGCACGCATTGTGAGGAGGTTCTTCACTCTGGATCCTTAACCATCGTTAGCTTGGGTTTCAATACCTATAATATATATTATAGCGACGGTGGAGCACTGTTTTTTTTACTTACTTAAAAAAAATGATTTTGTATAATGAAATTTCTTTTTTTTATGTTTAAAAAAATATTTAATTAAACCAGGCCGAAAGTGGACCTTAGCGTAGTAGTTGGGAAAAGGATATGGGGAGATGATGAAAAAAACAGATCATCATCTCCCTACCCTACGTAAAGGCACTCATAAACGGGCAACATAATTGCTGCAATTTTATTGCAGCAATTTTTTGAGAATGGCCCGGCAACTCCAGCAATATTGCCGGCGTTGCTCGGCAATATTTTTGTCATACAAAAAGTGTTGCCCGGCAATACCGGCAATATTGCAGAGAGTTCGGAAACATTGCCGGGCAATGCCGGCAATGTATTGCAGCAACACAATTGCAGTAAAAAATTGCCCGTTTAGGAGCACCTTTAGGTTTAACTTTTTGTTCCTCCAACTGAATAACAGTATTACCAGTATTTAACGTGGATCGGCCCTCCACAACCAGGTTGCTATTCCATGAGACTGATTTTCTGATATGGTAATTGATATTTGAGATTTTAGGTTTTCCTTTAATTTTATTAATTTCATGTTTGTTAGAGAGATTCCATATGAATGATCCTATCCAGACGTCATAAAACGTCTTAGTGTTACTTTTTTAGCCAGTTCGTCTTAAATGTAGCTTTGTTTCTTTTTTAAATAAAGGAAGGAAACATTCCATTATTTAGAAAAGAAACAAACTACATTTAATCATAACAAATGAATGTAGTTTTTATTCCATAGCCCATTTAAACTTTTCGCCTGAATAACATGATAGATTTTAAGTAAGTATACTAACCACAACGCATGTTTCTCGTGGTTATGTCTCCAAGGTTTCTAACTTCACCGAACAGTCTTTCACCGTCTTCTGACTGACAGAAGCATCTGTAATAAAAATAAAAATACCTTTAAAAATAATTATCTAGTTTAAGTAATGTTTAGACTTGACAAAATGATATTTATTCTGTAAATGGGTTATTAAATAATGGTAAATTACACTTTAGCGAACGATGAGTCCGGTGTTTCCTACCTGACTGCTCTGATCTTGTACCTACTTTGATTTTCGGTTTGAAAGTTAGTAACTGTTGAAAAGTTCCACTTAGCAACCCTTACTTACAGATCGAGAAGACTCTTACAATTAAATAAAAAAAAGCACGTGTAGCAGTAACCTAAAACAGCGGTGAAACCTCAGGAGACTAGAGGTAATAAATAAAATGAACCTTTAAAACCTCCATTAGGTAAAATACTAACGTGTGAGCCGGGATACACTCGTACGCAGCAAACTTGCCCTTCCCGTCACAATGAGGCCGCTGTTCCAGGCTCCCTATCTGACCTCTTCGCTCCCTCTCGTCGTATTCATCTTGTGCAGAGTGGCATTTGGATTCCACTGGAAGAGGACAATTAAGGCATTTTGTTAGATTCTCAATTTTTAAGTGTCTATGGCGGTTGACGAGTACTTGCGTGCCTTACCGACCTGAGTCTGTCACATTTAAAACAAGACCAACCTTGGGCGGAGGACAGCGACTACCCACAGTAGCGATGGTCCAGTAGGCGGCGAAAATGAACCAGAACCAATTACAGACCATTGATGGTAGTGCGTAGAGATACGAGAGCAAAATATGCTTCAAGCCTATTCCATATTCCTTTCGCATGTTAAGAGGACCGTTAGAGGAGGTTTTAGTCCTACATTAAGTTCCGTTACGCCGAGATAGAGGGTTCATTTGGTTCTATGAGGATTCCGCAATGCAAAAAAGCACTGCCACGGTCAATTATCACAGAATAACTTTTAAACCTTCTTTACTCGACATGGGTGGCCTGGACATTCAGTAGCATATGAGCAATCATCAATACCACCAACTTACTCCTAGTACAGCTGCTCCATCCATTGTCATCGGTGGAGCACGTCAGTCCATCACCACATCGCCCCACCGTGGTGCCGGTACCAGGACCTCCAGTGGTGCAGTGCTCATCTGCCCCTGAAGGTAGACAAACATGAATTAAAAGTGGATGAAGATTGCTTAGAAGGACTTGATCAGCACCAGCAAATCCTAGCTTATGAGTATGATGACCAATATTGCTTTCATTAATCTTTTTTTCATGGGTGGGAAATCATTAAATGACTTCTCTTGCCCTGGGCGAGGCGGGAGGGAGTGTCAGACTTTTACTGACTAAAACCCACCCTTGCTCCTTCGGTTGCCCTTTATGTTCCGGGACCGCGGTAACTATTAGAATTATTCCGCAGCTATTCGTTAATCATTTAATTATTATTTACGGGTCGTCAGTCTTGTGATTAAGGGATAAAGGTAATCTGACTAGTTGTATGTATGGATGTTTTAATTTAAGTTTTTATTTTAGTTTTGCTGATGTTTGTACTTTTTTTTTTATGTGCAATAAAGAATATGAATATGATGTTTGTTACTCTTACACGCAAAACCTACTGAATGGATTTTTATAAAACATAGGGTAGAGTAACACATAGCATCACGTTATGACACGGGAGCGTAACAGTAATCAAAAACCTAACATAACGTTAGTGAAAAGGAGCAAAACAGTTTATCTGACGGCCCAGAAATCGTTTATTTGTTTGACTGCACTTTCTATAGTTAATCTAGGACATCAAAGACATCGGTGAAGGAAAAACATCGAGAAGAAATCGCCAATGATTGATCAATGCTCGTGCCTTCTCTGTATAAGAACCCTAGAGACCTTTACCGCTGTAGTCAGCAGACTAGTCAATAGGAATGAAGAGAACATTTAAAAAATGGGATTCTGTTTAGGCCGCCTGATAGACCGGCCAAAAATGTAAGACAAGACACGTATTTTTAGCTTGATCAAATTAATAAAAAAATACAAAGAAAAAGAGCAACTAAGTTCAGTAGTGGGGGCTTTTGACGTGTCCAAAATTTTTTGATAATCTAGCTGACGGACTAATTACCTTTTCTTCGTCGTCTCGCCTATTATACACTGAAAAAAATACTCGGTTCTATCACGAATTTTTGTTGATTTTACCAAACTTCTTAAGTTGGCGTTACCAAATTTATTTGGTAGATTACACCTATGTTTTGTTAATTTTTCAAAACATCTATTTTTTTTTTCCAAAAATTGTTGGAAACTTAAAATTAATAATCCGTGGATCCACCTAAGACTCACATCTGCAGCGGTTCTACAACTTCTTAAGTTGGCGTTGTACCAAATTTATTTGGTAGATCCAAATAAATTTGGTAACACCAACTTAAGAAGTTTGGTAAAACCAACAAAAATTCGCGATAGGACCGAACATTGTTTTCAGTGTAATGGGCCTGGTGTGTGTATTCGACTGGATGTACCCATGCCTTACCAAAGAACGGGAGACAGTAGTCACAACAGTTGCATAAAGTAGGGGAGGGTAGACTCAACCCCCTGTGCGTAGCGTTGTTGATGTTGCAATGGATGGCGGGCTCTGCACACCCCTCCTCGAAGCGATATGACTGGAAAACGAAGTTTTAATATTATTTCTATTTAGTATAATACAAAATCCCTTTCCGCTGTCTGTCTCTCCCCTTCGAACACACGTCATTCGAGATACAATAGAAAGGCAGCGCGACAGCCGGCTGCCTCTTGGTCGTCGAAAGGTTGTAGGTTTAGACCTTTAAAACTACCTACGCAGCAGATCCGTACTACTATTACTACTAATATTATAAATGCGAAAGTAACTCCGTCTGTGTGTCTGTCTCTTCTTCACGCCAAAACCGCTGAACCGATTCGAATGAAATTTGGTACTGATATAGTCTGGGACCCGAGAAAGGACATAGGATAGTTTTCATCCCGGAAATCCCCTGGGAACGGAAACTATTATTCCACGCGGACAAAGTCGCGGGCAAAAGCTAATTTTTAATAGTTAGTGATTTAGAGGAAGGTTTATATTTATACGCGCATATTGCAGTAGAGAAAAGCCGGGATTTTCAAAGATTTGTATGTAAGTTACACAAAATGTTATACACATCGGTTCAGCCGTTTAGGAGATAGACGTGACATAGACATACTGAAGATTGTAAATTTTAAACACAGGAGTCATACAAGTGTATTTAAGTTAACACCAACAAAACAATACGGTATTTTACACCATTATCAATTGACGTACTTTTTATGAGCTGTCAAAAAGCAATTCTCCAATAGATTTTGTATGGCAATGGCAACTTATTTATGACGTCACTAAATAACAACTCAGTTGACTATCTATTTATTGATTTCAATTTCAAAGCAACTAAAAATCAAATTTTATATGAAATTTATAATTAACCGAATTTGTTGGGCTGAAATTAAAAGAGGTTTTATAGAAATTGTGTCTAACATTTATTGGTTATAAACTGTCAAACAGTAAGTAATTATCAAATTGTCTTTGTTTGTCAATATAACTATAACATAAATAAATATATAACATAAAATAGAATAAAAGAAAGAAAAATAAAATTCTCAATTTACAATTATTTAATTGATTATTCATTTGTTTAATAAGCATGTATTTTCATTATAAATCGTCTTCTTATATCACACTTTATACTTATTTCTTATTAAAAACCGTATTAAAATACCCAATATTTTCACGAGATCTAGGTAATAACAAACATAATTACTTATAACTTCATTAAATACGACATACATACTATGTAAAGAATTAAAGATTATTTACTTACCCTACAAAACCCATGTTCACACAAAATATCATTACTAGCTAACAAACAACTAAACAAAGTGAAAACTAATAAACAAAAGAATAACTTCACTTCAGCCATTTTGTATTCTGAACATCGCACTGATTTCAATTGTATGTGGCAGTGTTATCTATAATGATATTATTGTAATTATCGGAATGATAATCATTGGATTGGAGGAAGTAGTGACGTATTGATTGTGTTTTTGTATTGTTGAGTCATATCCTGGATTTAGCTGAGGTTTTTACCCGATTGCCGAAAGAAGGGTTATTTTTTTGAGCGTTGAATTCTATGGCCGGCTTACAGCCTTGAGCGACAAGTCTTGGTCACCAAGATCGGGCTGGGTCTGTCGCTGTCAGCAGTAGTGAGTGCTATGCTGGCGAAGCCAGAAAACTGGAAGGAGGTTGTCTCTTTCTGTGAGACCGTGATGATCCAGAAGGAGGCCGCCGAGCGGGATCGTGAGAGAGCCGATCCCACTCGTAGAAGAAGGCGTCGGAGAGGCAGCCGCTCGATGCCTAACACGCCGAAACCCCGCTTGCATCATCTAGTACAGGCGGGACTTTGGAATCATGGGTGCTCAGAGTGGGGACTCTGCTCGCCCATCGAGTGAGTCCATGGAAGACGGTGGCACAGTGATCACGTGCTGCCGTGCACAATGAGGGTGAGGGGAGACCGCTGTACAGTCTCCTCAGCGATGTGCTCTAACAGGCGTTGCACGGAGGGGGTTCCGGAGTGGTCTTTTAAGAGGTAATGGAGTTCTAAGTGCTGATGGTGATCACCGGTGTGGTTTTAGTGAGGTAAAAATCCCACACTCCCTTGACTAATCCCCAAAGCCCAGGCGCCTTTTGAAGGTTTCACCTCGACAACAAAAAAAAAGGCTCTACAGCCTAAACCGTTTAACAGATTTCGCAAAAATGAGGTGTTATTGAATTCGTCTCAGTTGTCAATAAAAAGAAGAAATTAAAATAAATAATTAAATAATCAAAAAACTCAAGTTCTAGAATTTCTGGAGTTGGTGGTTATATCCAGCAAGTTCGTCGACCACAACACGGATTGTTTCCAGGCGGAGCTTCGAAAAAGATCGTCCTCTCTGTGGTCTCGGATTAAAAGTAGCACCAACACACTTCTGCCGGGGTTGCGGAATGTTTATAATAGTTACCGTGAACCCGGAACATAAAGGGCAACCGAAGGAACATGAGTGGGTTTTAGTCAATAAAAGTCTGACACGCCCTCCCGCCGCACCCAGGACAGGAGGAGTCATTTGATGATTTCCCACTCCCCAAAAAAAAAAGTCCAACACACTTCTGAGCGTGGTGTCGGAGCGAGTGGAAAGCCAGACCCTGAGGCGGTGGTCGCTCATGGACTTTGTATTCGCTAATGAATGTGTGCTTGGTCTGAAATAAATGTTTCAAAATATATCCGGGAATTTACCCGTGAAAGAACCCGTGTACCTAATGGTAACTAGACAACTAACATACGTGCTTAGTGCTTAATATGTAATTTACTAGTTAGGTACTAGTAGTACGAAACTTCCCCTCTTGCTCCTTTTTAACTCCGAAATTTCCCAAAAATCCTTTCTTAGCGCCTTACTAATAAACGCTGCATAAAGTTATGACAGGTTTATACGTCAAAAAATGTATGGTTACACAGGCTTTATTCATTGCATAACTTTACACAGTGATTATTAGTAAGGGCTTTAGTGTATATTTACAGTCGAATCGGTTTGTCTAATGTAAGTTTAAAATTGTCAACTCGCTTCAAGCTGGCATGGTGATCAATACTCGTATTATACCGTTTCTGTAGTATGATAAAAGGCATTTTACTCAGAAAAAGACTAGTATATTACTCGTATTACTATTTTTAAGTATTAACTTTATTTTCAAGACACAGAGCTGGTCTGCGACGTCGGTACAATCAAACACTTTTCAAGGAAGCACCTGTTATCAATATTATTTGATTATTTCTGATATCGTATCAATTTTATCGTACACTATCGAATAACTAGGTTAGCATATGAAACAGCGATGTACTTAAATATTTATTTTATGAATAAAATATTTATTTTCCAATTATTTGTGGACTTTATCGGTCGGTTATCGTGGTGGTAATGACCTGTCCGTGTTTGTGAAGTAGCGATGTGGCTTTTGACTTTTCAGAAAATAAGTATATCCTTTCCACCGACATTTACCTAGTGATAATAAAGTCTTTCAGAATATAACACCATCACACGGCTATCTGATCACAAACTATATAGGCAGAGCAGAACCTGTAGTACGGTTAACAAGACACTGGAATACACATTTATATAATTTACTAGCTTCTGCCCGCGGCTTCGCTCGCGGTAGAAAGAGACAAAAAGTAGCCTATGTTACAACTCTCCATCCCTTCAACTATCTCCACTTAAAAAATCACGTCAATCCGACGCTCCGTTTTGCCGTGAAAGAAAGACAAACAGACAGACAGACAGACACACTTTCCCATTTATAATATTAGTATGGATAAAAACATACCTACATATTATAGGGACAGAACAAACGCTCGCCATCATTTGACGAGCCAGTTGGTCTAGTGGTTACTGATCCTGACTGCTAAGCCGGAGGTCGTGGGTTCGATTCCCACCCAGGATAAACTTTGTGTGATGAGCATGATTGTTTGTTCTGTGTCTGGGTGTGATTTATCTATAATACTTAGGTGTGTATTTATAAATTATACTAGCTGCTGCCCGCGACTTCGTCCGCGTGGAATCCGTTCCCGCGGGATTTCCGTGATAAAATCTATCCTATGTTCTTTCTCGGATCCCAGACTATATCTGTACCAAATTTCATTCAAATCGGTTCAGTAGTTTAAGCGGGAAAGCGTAACAGACAGACGTACAGAGAGACAGACAGACAGACAGACAGATTTACTTTCGCATTTATAATATTAGTATGGATAAGTAGGTATGTATATCAGAAGTCTGGAAACCATAACACAAGCTCTGCCTAGCTTGAGTTTAGATGGCCGTGTGTGAGTTGTACCAAGATATAAAAGATATCACACAAATCAGTAAGTATGATATACTGGTAACAGTGGTAACAGGTATCTAGTTATCTATTACATAATATCTATGTGTGCAGGTAAATTAAAAAAGCAAAAATCTTTTAGATACAATTTTATTAAGAGCAATCTTAATTAGTCATTGCTGGCTGCAAAGGGTCACCCACCCCTCCCCCGTCACCTTCATTCACTGATGGGGCTGCTATTTGTCACGACTGTGGAGATATTAAGGACAGGACCAACAGCTTTACCTCTCATCTTCCGAACGCCTGGCTCCTCCTAAAAACTTAATAGAAAAATCAAGAAAATTGCCACACTGCCAAAACTTGGACCAACAAGGAAATCCAATCGGCGTAAAACATCCAAAACCAACTTAGAGGTCTCTTGAAATCCAGGCAGTTGGTGGGAGGTGAGATCATGTGAGGTCCTCACATGATGTAGGTTAATTACTAAAGTGATCTCTTAACGAGAGAAACACATAGATTTGAGAGGACCTGTCCAGGCTGTTCAAGCATTAGTAAGTAATTGTTTAGTTTAACTAAAAACTAGGACCAAACGTCAAGAAAATAAAAACTGAAAAATGTAACCTTGGTTATTCGCTGATAAAGGAGCATTTATTTGGTGAAAGAATTTTAAAATTACCGTTTCTGCAATTTCTAGAGTTTACCTAAAGCCAAGAAAAATAAGAATGTGCTCTTTTATAATAGTAGTGTAGAGCAGACAGGTTGTGCAAACAAAAACGTAAGTAAAAATCTGATGTCTATAAAAAATACAGTTTTTTTGGTGACAACATTTAACTAATGACAAAGTGCTCTGATGAGAGAAGCACACGAATAAGTATTAGTGGACCTGTCGGCCGTGCAAGAATTAACTTCAACTAAAACGCAAGGATAATAAATATAACTTGCTTCTGTGAATTTACTTATTTAAAGATACAAAGCTTTTTGACAGCAACATTTGCGTAGATTATGACAAATTTTAGGGTGCTCTCTTGTTAAGAGAAGCACACATATTTGAGTGGCTACAGTTACGCCACCGACCTCATTCACAAAACCCTCCATGACAGTGACTATTTTAATCGCCTTATCTTGTGTTATCTGTGATATCACAAGAATGTCTTGAGCACACAATGTGCAAGACTAAGAAGAAGGGAGACTGTTTGTTATAGGATCATTTTATTGTTAGCGATTTAAGAATTTAGGTTAGACGTTTTTGGTAAAAACGTGACGATTTTCTGTTGTTTTTAGGTGTTTCTTGATTGTATAGTCGGCATAATAAGAAGGTTAGGACTGAATACTAAGTAGGGCATAATACCACGAGTACATTTTATGACTGACAGTTTGAGTACTCAATGCGGTTAACCTAACTGCCTTTTATTTGGTACTAATTTTTGTCCGCGGCTTCTTACGTTAGAACGAGGTAAAAAGTCTATGTCACTCCTAATTCTTTTAACGATCTTTACTTGGTTGCGGAATGTTTATAATAGTTACCGTGACCCTGGAACATAAAGGGCAATCGAAGGAACATGAGTGGGTTTTAGTCATTAAGAGTCTGACACGCCCTCCCGCCGCACCCAGGACGGGAGCAGTCATTGGAGGATTTCCCACTCACCAAAAAAAAAAACGATCTTTACCTAAAAATCACTACAAGTTTATTTCAAATGTTTCTTCTCAAAGTAGCCTGTTCGCTTACAATAATCAAACACAATTTACCGACCTGTAAAAGTGTAATTTTTAAGCAGTTTTGAAAGTAGCTGAAATCCCGAGGCAATGGTGGTGTTCTCTTGTTCACAATCTAAGCTAAATTTAAGTTTAGTGCATTATTCTTACTATTTCATTAAGAAAAGGACAGAAGACAAAATATTAGTTTAGTCCTGTCAAATTAAGAAACTCTATAGAAAATTTAGAAGCGATTTAAAAACATGGCGTCTAAATATACGTCAATTTTGTTCAGGCGCTGTCTAATTTAACAGGATTAAACTAAAATGTATCTGCTGTCCTTTTCTTTAAGAAATGGAAAGAGAAAGATGCATTTAACTTAAATTTAGTTAAGTTTGTGAACAAGAGAATCAGCACCATTACCTATTACTGCAAAGTTGTTTATTTCAAACTAAACTTTACTGTTGACAGTTCAGATGTGTAATGTAGGCACAGAGATTTAATGATTTCATCTAAGAGACATGAGCAATCGTAAAGATAACAGACATAAGACTGACTTTATCTGTATACAAATAAGTATTTAGTACCTAACTGTGTTAATTATATTTATAAACATATAAAATTGCGTCGTATGTTTGTCTGCAAAATGAGCTGTGGTAATCTTGACAAGACGATAATGTAATAAGTTTTTCGTGGCTTTATTTTTAGGTTGTTTTTTCCTGTTCTGTTATCATTCGTAGCTACTTTTAGTTTTCTCATCTTACCATAAAATTGACATAATTCAGCCAATGTTTTCTTCTCCTCATTTTTAAAACCTATATTTTTAATAAAAGTTTTATCCCAATAGATACGCCAACTGCATTATACCTGCCTTATACAAAAGCCAAAAGCCAAAATTAAGGCTATAATAATGTTTTTAACTGTCTATGTAGTCCTTTAACTATTCATCCGATGAGCCTAGCCTAGATTAGCCTTCGTAGTTAGTTTTTTTTAACCACTCAGAAATCTATTTACATTAAAATAATGTTAGTGGTTGCATTGTCTGATTTCTTTGCATATACTACTTGTTTACGCTAAGCTTGTAACTCGTCATCGTCATCTATGATTCACAGCAAAACAAATGTATTTGGTAAAAAGTGTCTTAACGTGTTAACATTATGTCTACTATTGCATGAGCGAGTATCTTACCTTGCCGTAACACAGTCTTTGACTAGCACGGGAGGTAAAGAACTTTTCTCTGTATACCGTCATTTGGGCATTTATATATTTTATCAACTATGTTAGTTAACCATTACTTTACTTGTGCTGGCATTATTATAATTTTACTAATTTCTACTCCCCTTGCTACTTGTTATAGATAAGTTCTAATTTAGTAATAGTTGAACGTAAGTTAGTGTGCCCTAAACTATGTACTATGGAAATATGTATTACCGGTGTACTGTAACCTAAACTTATGGTCAATAAACTTTATTATTATTATTTTCATCGCAAACTTTACGTTTCTCGGGACCCTGGGGTCCCGGACCTTTGGAAGGCGTACGAGGGGCCGAAGCCAACTCGCAGAGGCCCTTTAAATAAAGCTTTATAATATGAAGTGGGACACCAACCGGCGATTATCCCTATATGCACCACCGTGCACCAAGGTCAACCCCCGGTTGGTGGTGGTCTATTGCAGGTCATGGAATAAAGAAAGTATTGGACTATGGGTTTGGGTTGCTAAGATGGATTACTTATCTGAGACTATTGAATGGCTATGGCCCCTGCCTAACCAATGCTTGTATACATGGATAAAAAGGCAGGGGGTGACTTGCACACTCAGTAAATGGGCCCCCGAAAACGGCCGCTAGCACATAGTGACGTAGCGACAAGGGGGCAACATATATCAAGGTGCTTGGGGAGTGGAGAGGTATTCCACGGCTATCAGGACAATCCCAGAAGTACGGTCAAGATCCCTACCAGCATCTTACTGGAATACTTCCTTCCCCCGAGCACGTTTGCTCTTGCGATTCTCCACTCAAACCAGCCAATTAAGGCAAGAGTGAGGTGGGAGCCTTGTTCCTCGTCAGTGCTCACTCTGGCCGGCCAATGAAGGCAAGCCAGAGATGAAGAACAAAGGGTCTCCCAGGAGGTCAGGTCCACGGGGTCGCTACTGCCCGACAGCTCGCCACAAGCTGCCCTGCGGGTTTTATTATTATTATTATTATTTTAGTTTAAACTAGTTTCTCGGGACCCTGGGGTCCCGGTCCTTTGAAAGGCGTACGAGGGGCCGAAGCCAACTCGCAGAGGCCCCTTAAATAAAGCTTTATAATATGAAGTGAGGCACCAACCGGCGATTATCCCTATATGCACAACTCAAGTGCACCTAAGGTCAACCCCCGGATGGTGGTGGTCTATTGCAGGTCATGGAGTAAAAAAGTTATTGGACTATGGGTTTGGGTTGCTAAGATGGATTATTTATCCTAGACTATTGAATGGCTATGGCCCCTGCCTGGCCAATGCTTGTAAACATGGATTAAAAGGCAGGGGGTGACTTGCACACTCAGTAAATGGGCCCCCGAAAACGGCCGCTAGCACATAGTGACGTAGCGACAAGGGGGCAACATATATCGAGGTGCTTGAGGAGTGGAGAGGTATTCCACGGCTATCAGGACAATCCCGGAAGTACGGTCAAGATCCCTACCAGCATCTTACTGGAATACTTCCTTCCCCCGAGCAAGTTTGCTCTTGCGAATCTCCACTCAAACCAGCCAATTAAGGCAAGAGTGAGGTGGGAGCCTTGTTCCTCGTCAGTGCTCACTCTGGCCGGCCAGTTAAGGCAAGCCAGAGATGAAGAACAAAATTATTATTATTGTTCTAATTCAATTTGGATTGCTTTGATATTTTGTGTCGTTTATAAAATGGCGAGGCTGCGTTATTATAACATTATTATTAAAAGATATATTTAAATCACATAGATAATTAAAAAAAGATACAGATGGACATAAAACCATCAAAAGTAATAGCAAAACGATAAGAGGTAGAAAACACTTAGCAGTATAACTTACTGACATTGTTATTTTATTACCAAAAGACAATACATAACTTACTTTACATCTCTCATATTCGGTAAGTAGGTCCTTATTACCCCCAAATGGGGCTTGTAGGTAACCAATTAGCGCTCTAGGGTGTTAATGCAGCTAGAAAAGCCCTAGGGCGGTCAGTAATAAAAAAAAATCTCTTCACTCTTTCAAAAAGTTCACGTACAAATAACCGTCATACTGGCAATAGACATCATGCATTCAGCCTAATGACAAAAGAGGTCGCTTCGCTATTCAGCCTTGTCTTCGTGTGAGTTAGTCATCAATTTTAAATATCGAACGGCGAAGCTCAATTTCGTTCTTGAAAAAATTTGAAAATTGATCTCATTTCACTATAAATTTTAACTAATAAAATGTTTTATTCTTGTAATGCCGGTTTTTTTCTACTTATAACCTGGTTAATTAAAGAAAGGAATCTAAAATGGCGGCGCTTATCATGTTTTCTCGCTCGCACACTAGTGCCGTCTATACTCACTCGCGCGCGTACCATCAACATAAAAAAAATTGTCTTGATTTGCTTCCACGCTGCTCATGCTCAGTGCTCGTTTTTACGAATATCTTGTTATAATTTTCTGTTATTTGTCCGTTGTTACCTTTTTGGTATTGTGGTAAAAGTAGGCACTGTTTCCGATGAAAACAATAAAAAATCTTAATAATATTTTCGATTTGAAAATAAAAACTTCAACTTTAAATTTTATATGCAGACTGTACTATCTGTCATCGCAAGTACATGATGCCGCCATTTAAGATTCCTTTCTTTAATGAACCGGCTTATACCTCACAGTCACAATCGAGATGTAAAGCAGAGTAGTTAGCTCGGGTGTAAGCATCAATTGCACCCTCGAACTATAGCCCTCGCTGCGCTCGTGCGCCTAAATATCTCGGGCTGCAATTGATGCCTTACAGCCCTCGGCTACTAATCTACTATATAATAAACTAGTGTAGGACCAGTTTTTCAAATTTAAAACAAATCACACAACGATATCTAAACATAGGTTAATCTATTTATTTATACTCGTATGTGAATAAATTGTCAATCATTCAACACAGATTAAAGATTCCAAAATAGATTTCGAGCGTGTACCTACTAAGTGACATGATAATGATAATTAGCTAAAGTCATTGATTAACAGAACTTGATAAAACATAAGCATCGTGAGTAGATTAAAAATTGTATATTATAATATACTTGCAACTCGTCCCAGCTTTAGACGCCATATTTGAAATACCGGTGTTTTTTCTCTCCTATAATCTGCAAGTCATCATCATCTCCCTAGCCTTTTTCCCAACTATGTTAGGGTCGGCTTCCAGCCTAACCGGATTCAGCTGGATACCAGTGTTTTACGTGAAGCGACTGCCTGCATTCTATAATTTGCAAGCATGAGAATTAAGAATCATCTCAGTGATCTAATCAAAACTACATCAAAATCCATTGCATAGTGTTAAAAATACATAGTGATAGTGAGTGATAGGCAGACAGCGGGACAGCTTATTATGGTTGAGAAAAATTTTCAAGGATTTGTAATACGAACGCGAAGCTAGGGCGGGTAGCTAGTTACATCTCAATTTGACAAAAGTAAAGCTGGCCAAGAGAAAAAAAGTTACTATTGCCTCCGTTTTTTTTTTTTTTTTTACTTTTAAATTTTCATAATACTTACGCTATGGCAAGAGTGGAACAGCGAAGCCAAAGTATGTGCTAACCACGGTGGACGCCATCATGCGCGTGCGAGCCCTTACGACAGGGGATGCGGTGGCACAGGGCAGGGTCGTCTTGGCGGTGTCTCTCGACATCGCCAACGCCTTTAACACCCTGCCTTGGGGGTGCATAGTGGCGGCACTCCGGTATCACCGGATGCCTGCCTACCTCTGTCGTGTGGTCGAGGCCTATCTGACGGACAGGGCCGTCATCTACCCCGGTCACGAGGGAGTGTGGAGTCGACGAGGGATGTCGTGCGGTGTTCCACAGGGATCGGTCCTGGGGCCGCTCCTGTGGGACATCGGGTACGACTGGGTGCTGCGCGCCGACCTTCCCGATGGTGTCAGCGTAGTGTGCTACGCTGACGACACGCTAGTCCTAGCGCAGGGAGGGTCGTTCCAGGCGGCGGCCGACTTGATGACAAGTGGAGTTGCGACAGTCGTGGACAGGATCCGGCAGCTGGGACTCGAGGTGGCCCTGCACAAGTCCGAGGCCATGTGTTTTCATGGCCCTCGGCACCGGCCACCTCCGGGGTCTCAGATAACGGTGGGAGGGGTTCACATCGGTGTCGAGTCGACGATAAAGTACCTAGGACTTGTCCTCGACAACCGATGGAACTTCACGGAGCACTTCCGACGTTTGGGCCCCAAACTGGCGAAGGCCGGAGCTGCCCTCAAGCGGCTCCTGCCCAATCTCGGTGGCCCAAACGCCTCCTGCCGGAGGCTCTACACGGGGATCGTGCGGTCCATGGCCCTCTACGGGGCTCCGGTGTGGGCGCCCAATCTAGCCGCGGCTCCGGCCCGACTTCTGAGGGCGTCCCAGAGGGTCATGGCCATTCGCATGGTGCGGGGATACCGCACGGTCTCCTGTGAGGCGGCATGCCTCCTTGCCGGCGTCCCGCCGTGGGATCTGGAGGCAACAGTCCTTGCACACACGTACGAGTGGCGCGTGGAAGTGCAACGCCGGGGTGAAGTCCCGATGCCGCGGGTTATCGCGGCACGGCTCACGGAGCTCCGGCGAGATCTCATGGCGGAATGGAGACAACGACTGTCGCAACCTAGTGCTGGGCACGCCGTTATAGCGGCGGTAAGACCCCTCTTTGAGGAGTGGCTGGAGAGGCGTCATGGCACTCTCACGTTTCGCTTGACACAGGTCCTCACCGGACATGGTCAGTTCGGGAGGTTCCTGTGTCGGATTCGGGCGGAAGCGACGCCTGGGTGTCACCACTGCAGTAACGGTCGCCTGGAGGACACGGTCGAGCACACAGTCGAGGTGTGCCGCGCATGGGCGGAGCATCGACGTGTCCTCGTAGAGGCGATCGGCGGCGGTGACCTCTCGCGCCCGGCGCTGGTTCAGGCCATGCTTCGGGGCGAGACGGAATGGGATGCCGTCGCCTCCTTCTGCGAAGCAGTTATGCTAGTGAAGGAAGCGGCGGCGCGCGAGAGGCAACGACGAGCCTCTCGCCCCGGACTAAGACCCAGGCGAAGACGTCGAGAGTCGCAAGACGACTACCGGCCACCGTAGGCGCGGTTCTGCGGATGGCGAGCGATGGGTAGCTCGCCGCCCGGCTAGGACCAGGACCGCGTAGACGGCGCGTTTTGTTCCACGCGCGCCTCAAAGAGAAGGAGTCAGCACAGGAAGGGGCCCAACAGGGCCAACGCCTGCCGGGGTTGCGGAATGTTTATAGTGGTTACCGTGACCCTGGAACATAAAGGGCAATCGAAGGAACATGAGTGGGTTTTAGTCAGTAAGAGTCTGACACGCCCTCCCGTCGCACCCAGGACGGGAGCAGTCATTGGATGATTTCCCACTCACCAAAAAAAAAAAAAAAAAAAAAAGTATGTGCTAAGCGACATTTCATTTCGGGCTAGACAGACAGACAGATGGAAAACTATTTAAGGATTTATTGTTGACCATGGTCAATACAGGTATTTTCTAGTGTTTCCTGCAGGAAACACTGAAAAATACCTGAATTAATAAAACAAACAATAAAATATTGCCTATACCTAAATTAATAAAACAAACAGAAACAAACAATAAAAATCAATATAATATTCTAAAAATAAATTACTCTTTTTCATCTTCTTAATTTTCTAATCTCTTCTTGTTAAGCCAGCGACCGTTCATAAAGAGAGCAACTCCATGACAGTGTTTACTTGCAATACTGTCAAATTACAAAAACCGCATCCAAATCGGCCAAGATTTACGATGTCACCGTATAGACAGACAGACACACAACGGTCAAAATAATAACACCAGGTAAAAATATCTGAATTTTAGAACAAACAGTCATGCAAAAACAAACTAAAAATAAATACAATATTCTACAAAAAAAAATAGGCTCTTCTTCATCTTCATAATCTTCTGTTCTCTTCTCTTCTTGTCGAGCCAGCGACCGTTCATAAAGAGAGCAACTCCATGACAGTGTTTACTGGCAATACTGTCGACGGATAGCTCTCTTCATTAACAGATTATAGGCATCTTCGCTTCTCTTCTCTTCTGATTTTGTTGATTTATCTTCTGAGACTGGTTGTTGAATACACCTGGATTTTGCTGTGCTATACACCTGCATTCTGAAACATAGTAGATAAACTATTTTTTGCACACGGGATCGCTCAAGTGTAAATCGCAAACAGTATGAATGTAAGTAACAGTAATGAAAGAACCTTAATTTCACATCATTATCGACCAGTAAAATTGGTAAAATCCAAATCAGCCCGGCCTATACGGAGGTTTTTCAAAATAAGTTAAACAAATTGAGTAAACCAAATTAAAAATAATAGCGTGTTAAAAATATCACATTTATAACTCCTAAATTCTGCCAGTGATAAAGTACCCAAATTAGTTTTAACCGTTGCTTGTCTACAGCACAATCACCTTTTTACTTACGTATAATATAATTGAGTACAATAGATAGGTTATATGCAGTCAAAAAGTGGCACATTAAAAGTTTGCCAATTGGCAAACATGATACTGAGTATTGCGTTGACATTTGACGTTTATCTCTTTTTCACTCGCACTACTTCAATCATGTCATCCTACTCTTTGACGTGTAATGTATGTGTGCGTTAATGTGCCGTTTTTGAAGATAGGATTTCGTTTGGGTAACCTATCTACGCCTTTTTTACTTAAAATATCATTGGAGTACAATATCTAAATCCACTTTTCTAAACCTATGAACCCTCCACAACCATTAAAACCTCACCGTCTATTTGTCCACGCCTTACATTTCGCGTCAACACATTGCCTATGACATATGGGGCTCAGCACAGAGGTGCTAAGTGGCTCTGCACGCATTTGTATTTGTCGGCTACCTACTGTTTGACTTTCATTGTTGAGTTCAATTCTGGGATAACGGGAGTTTAGGGTTGGCAGGCATGAACTTACTTTAGCCAGCAAACAGATTTTCATGACCAAAATTTTCTAAGGCAGGGGGTAGGGCATTCTGGCTGCGTCAGCTGTGGTTCTGGGATACGGTTCCTAGGCCAGCTTCCGAAGAACGGTTAGGAAAGTTTCTTAACCGTTCGTGATAGGTTGGCGCTAAACTGATAATCAGGTCATCGATATAAATCAGACATGACATGACAGAATGGAATTCCCTGTCTGTGTTCCCAAATGCATATAACCCGGATGTATTCAAGAGACGAGTGCATAGGCATCTTTTGGGTGAGCTCGCTCCATCGTAGGCCCCGTCTATGCCCTTGGGCAAGTCTGGGATCAAGAGCAAGCCCATATGTAATAAAAAAAAGACAAATATAAAAGACAAAATTGTTCATAAAATCAAAACTACCGAGACAAACTATGCAAGTTTTTTATGGGCCCAAATGGCAAGTATTCTGCATCAAACTTAATAAGAATCACGTAAATCGGATCATAAATCTCAGCATAAAAAAAAACCAACAAAAGAATACCCATCGAACTGAGAACCTCCTCCTTTGTGAAGTCGGTTAAAAACCATCTATCTTGCTAATATTTCCAGTTTAGTTATGGCCAGCCCTGACATCCGCTAAGAACATACAAGCCGACCGTCTTCATTCACTCTCTTCATATGTCATAACATTTTAGTTCCCACATGTTACTTTGGACTTCTTGACCTATGGTCCTTATTTGTCGATACCATATTCATTTGCTTCGATTTTAAACCTTCGAACACACGTGATTCGAGACACAATCGTAAGATAATAGCAGCTCGACCGCCGGCTGTCGCTTGGTCGTTGAAAGGCTAACTTTTTTTTTTTTCAACTGTATGGTTATGCGTTGATGAACAAGAGGACGAGTAAATAATAATGTAGTTAAATGGCTATAAGTACTAGTAATATAAGTAACTAGTGACCCGCCCCAGCTTCGAATGGGTGTTACAAATCTTTAAAAAATCCCGGTTTTTCTCTACTATAATAAGCATGAATTATACTTAAAAACCTTACTCGTCAATTCAAACATTTCAAACACTATTATTCACTAAAAAAAAAATTGCATCAGAATCCGATACGTAGTTTTAAAGATTTAAGCATAGTAACATAGGGATATAGGGACAGAGAAAGTGACTTTGTTTTTTATTCTACGTAGTGAAGCTGACGATATTTTTGTTTAACGAGCTAATCTCAGGAGTTATTGGTTCTACTAAAGGAAAAACATTTTTTTAAAACGTAATAATTTAAAGATTATTTATATCTCATTCATTACGATCTTCGGGGGTGGAGCATTATGGACCTCCTTGAACAGCTTTCCGCGTGTCTTCGGCTGTTGTATGAAATCGTTGTTTTTTCTTTTTTATGGAAAGAAGCTGAATAAAGCTGAATAATGTGCGTTGTCCCTTAATCCACAATCGCGGGAAAAAGCAAGAACTTGATGTTTAATTGTTTTAGATATTTAACTCCATATTGGTGCTGATTCTCTTATTCACAAACTTAACTAAATTTAAATTAAATGCATCTTACACTTTCTATTTCTTAAAGAAAAGGACAGAAGATACATTTTAGTTTAATCCTGTTAAATTAGACAGCGCCTGATGAAAATTGACGTATATTTAGACGCGCCGTTTACGACGCGTTTTAAAAACATGTTAAAACGCGTCTAAATTATCTATGGAGTGTCTAAATTTGACAGGACTTAACTAATATTTTATCTTCTGTCCTTTTCTTAATTAAATGGAAAGAGAAAGATGCACTTAACTTAAATTTACGTTAGTTTGTGAATAAGAGAATCGGCACCACTGGTCCACATTCCAAAGGTACGATAAATTAGCCAATGGAAATAATAAAATTTGTAATAACCGTCTCTATATCGCCGTTCATGTTAAAATTGCATAGATACCTGTCAGTCGTGAAGTTAAATTTATCTTCAATTGTTTTACCATGCGCTGTGTTCATTTGCTTGCAATCGGTATTGGAGAACATTCTATTGATATTTTATGTAGGTAACCGTGTTGTTACGACAATGCACGTGGAGATAAATGACTAAGGTTGCTACCCGTTGCGGTTTATCTGTATTTGTTCTAAGATAGTTAGAGGGAATCCGGGGATACGCACTGCAACCAAACACCTCGATCAACAAACCAACCGACACTCTAAAAAATCCTGCTGTCATGTCCGGGTTTTGGGCGCTGAAATTCGGAATATTCACGCCTCTTTGGCTTCCAAATACTTGAAATGGCAACCCTATTTAAATAACCTAATAGGTAAAATTATTTGCCTTACTGTCTGTGCTACTAAATGACATTGTAAGCGCTCCTGCACACGATGCCGCCACCGCGCCGTCGCCGCGCCGACGCCGCACAACTACACTGGACATACGAGTCGCGCGAAGACCGCCACCGCGACGCGCCGCCGCGCCGCCACCGCGCGCGTTCCCAGTTATTTCATTATCCTGATTCATTCCATTGCCGGCCGCGTATGAATACGCGGCCGGTAATGGAATGAATCAAATAGATGCGCGGTGGCGAGACGAGGACCGCGCGCGGTGGCGGCGCGGCGGCGGCGGCGCGGCGCGGTGGCGGTCTTCGCGCGACTCGTATGTACAGTGTAGTTGTGCGGCGTCGGCGCGGTGGCGGCATTGTGTGCAGGAGCGCTAAGAGTATAAATCTAAGACAATTGTAATAAAACCGCTTTCAATAACATTTTCTTCTTTTTCTTCAACTTAGTGACGTCATAAGGTGACATAATATATGCCATACGAAATCTATAGTAGAATTGCGTTTTGACAGCTCATAAAAAGTACGTCAATTGATGATGATGTAAAATACCGTATGACATGGCACATGTGACATCGTGTTTCTGTCTGTCTGTATGTCTATAGGCTGCAGTGACTACATCAGAAGGTATATCATTTGTTTGCCATTCAATGATATTCTCGTAAATGTAAGAAATATTATGTCTGACGTATGCTTGACTCAAGAAACAGCTGTGTCTATCTACGAGACCTCGTATTCACCTCATTAAGTATCGAACAGCTGCTAAATACGTACTAATTGGCTAAGTATGTGAATTCACACTTTGAAATTCTAAAATAGAAGCAATTTCTGTAAGAAATGTTTTGGTAACAATTCGAATCAATGGGTGCCTTTAAAACCAACTTTGCGATAGGCCGTGGCGGGACCAATTAGACTCCTTTGACAGAGACTGGTTCCAAATAGCTCTATGTAGAGAGCAGTGGAAGGAAGGCAAGGATCTTAAGACCCTAGACCTGCAGTGGGAAAGTTTAGGCTTGTAATTGTAATAATTGTTTTTTGACGTGACAACGTCTTATAAATTGGTTTGCCGGGTGACACTTCAAGAAACTGCGTTACGCTCCGCTCACGTTATGCGCTCACAATGAGAGCGAGTGAGAGGCACGCGTCCCTTCCACTCGGGCATGGTTAGCCCGCCTAAGAGCGAGAGAGACAGACATAAAAAGTGAAAGGCACGCGTCCCTTCCACTCGAGCACAGTTAGCCCGCCTAAGAGCGAGAGAGACAGAGCGAACCTACTATACGAATGAATATTCACATTAAAATTATTTTACCACTCAAAGTCGTTGTCACGTAAAACTTTCGCCCGTATACCGACTTTACCAATTTTTTTTACTGTGATACAAGCCTATTGTTGTACAACAGTAACTGCTGCTTATAGGCCTTTTGTTATACAGAAAACACACCAGATATATGTGATTACCAACTTATATTATTCAGTAGGTAGAAGATATTAGAATGCGAGTAAAACTAGTGATTTCCTTTCTGATTTTGAACGACCTATATTTACTTACGTAAATAGCTCCACATCCATTGAAGGACGGATGTAGTAAAAGACACCTAAAACGAGTGTCAACAAACAAAAATTGCTTCAAAAAGACACATTTTAACTGTACTATCAACCGCATGTTAAAGTGACTGACTTTCTTTGACTAAAACGACGCTGACACTCGAAAGTAAGACGGTGGTGCCGATTCTCTTATTCACAAACTAAACTTAATTTTAGATAAGTGCCTCTTTCTCTTTCCATTTCATTGAGAAAGGGACAGAAGGTAAAATATTAGTTAAGTGCTGTCAAATTAAGACACTCCATAGCTATAATTTAGACGCGATTAAAAACATGGCGACTAAAAATACGCCGATTTTCTTCAGGCGCTGTCTAATTTGAAAGAACTAAACGAATATGTATCTTCTGTCCTTTTCTTAATGAAATGAAAAGAGAAAGATGCACTTAACTTAAATTTAGGTTAGTTTGTGAACAAGAGAATCGCGCCGGTGTCACTCTTCAGTGTTGCCATGCAGATGTAGTGGAGTGTACACACTTCAAGCGTCAATTATCGCAGCACGCATGGAAGTGCCAAGTGGACTCTCACGGACAGCTAATTTGATTGGCGGCAGTTGCCCAAGAAAAACCGTTGCTTCGAGGTTAGTTACGATATTGAGAATAGTTTAGACTTAGGTTGGTTTAAGAACATTGTTGCCTAAACGTTTACAGACCTGAAATTCTTGTAACCTTAACGCAATTTAAATATATTGCGTGACAAGTGCATGCCCTATACGCCTATGTCACAAATATGTGTATAAATATTGTGCAAACGAAATAAACAAGTACTTAAATCATTTATTTTGCATGTTTATAATACGGATTGCATTGAAACGAAGAAGAAAGAAGTCATATAGTGTGCTTCGATTAGACCTCTCGATCGATCGATTCCCCCTGCAGGATTTTCATGAACATGCTGGCAATATTAAAACAAAAATTGAGCCTGATGTAACAATTTCGCTTCGTATTACTTAGATTAAAAAATATTAAAGACACATAAAGGTAAACAAATAATTAGTGTATTGATTACTTTAGGGAATCCGTAACAAACATTTTGTTTTCCAAAATGATAAAAAAAAAATAAAACCAAAGGGGTCCAGACCCCACTTTAAAAACAAGTTATTTTCTAGCTAAAACAACAACGAAATAACTCACATCTTCTAAACGGTAGTCTACAAACTAATAAGCATATTTCGTTCATTGTGACGCAAATTACCTACTCTTAGAAATCGACGCCATCTTGGATCCCGCCATTTGCATTCGTTTTGTTCGGATTCATTGTCCACATGTCGGCTGACGTTTTGTCGTGTTAAGAAAGGAATATGTTATGTCTTATGCAACATAAGTGACCTATTTTAAAAGTATATTTTAGTTTCTAATACATCTTCTTGTGGTGTTACTAATTTAATTAGTTCGACGGTTATTTTGAAGTTGGTTGGTTTATTTTTTAACCCTTAGGAGTGAGTTGAATGCGGTATACTTTAGGAAAGACAGAGATTTATTTTAAAAAGATTAACCCAGGGAATAGTTCCTCAACATCCATTGAAAAGGGAAGATCCTCTAATAAGAATTGAGTTGAAGAAAACAATCTTCTACTATACTTGTGCCAAATTCGATAAAGAATACAGGTAAATAAACCAATATACGGTTATCACAACTCACTTTTTACAAATCATCTATTATTTACATGATTATCGCCTTTTTCACGCTTACTATTTATTAAGAAATCCTATTGCAGCATATTTCACTAGAATCATTCAAATGACATGCATATTTCCTCGTTATTTCGAAAAACCAAGCAACGGTTTGTTTATCCTCTATTCTTTATCGAATTTGGCTCAAGTATAGATCATCTATTGGGGTACTTCATTATTTTATTTGTAATCTCAAATAGCTCGGTACTTGCCCATATTCAGACCTGCCGGAATGTCGGACTATGGAACAGCGATACCTCTAGAGCAGTCGGACTTAAGTACTTTACTCCTTATTTCGGGGAGAACTTTTTTTTAATAGCGCGAAGTAGTAAAATTATCAATCATTTGTAGTTGAAATAGTTACTTAGGTTAATAGTAACTACTTAAGTAAACAGATGTCGCCCAAAAACCAAGTCTATAATTATAGAAATAAATCTAGGACACCTAAGTAACTACTTAAGTACTAACTTCCATGCTTTACAAAGTTTTCACCATAAAACACTTGCAAAAATATCTTTTAAGTAAGTCACGCTTAAATGATAACACATATCAGCGCCGTGGGAGTTATGGGAGGCATTTTGTTGTTCACAAAGAATTACTCGCTTCCTATATAATTGACTAAGTAACTGTTTACGACTGTACTACAAAATAAACCTACATGTGTAAATTAAAAATTAAGAAGTAGTCCGTTCTCGAAGTAATTATGATGGCGATTACTGCAAACAATCCATACTAATCCATACTAATATTATAAATGGGAAAGTGTGTCTGTCTGTCTGTCTGTTTGTCTTTCTTTCACGGCAAAACAGCAACGGATTGACGTGATTTTTTAAGTGGAGATAGTTGAAGGGATGGAGAGTAACATAGGCTACTTTTTGTCTCTTTCTAACGCGAGCGAAGCCGCGAGCAAAAGCTAGTATAGTTATAATTAACTGTGAAACGACTGTTCCGTATTAGATGAAACACATCTAAGAATCATCGCTGAATAACGTACTTAAAAAACAGATCATTTGTTTAACCTTTCAACAACCAAGCGACAGCCGGCTGTCGGGCTGCTATTGTCTTTCTATTGTGTCTGGAATTACCTGTGTTTGAAGGTTTAAAAGTGACGGTGTCACAGACAGATATACAGACAAACAGACACACACTTATTTTTAACACCACTCTTTTTACGTTGGGGGTTAAAAATGAAATTGTTTCCAGCCTTATGTGCCTTAGGGATTGTAACGCAGTTTTCAGCAATAGATAGAGTCATTTAAGAGAAATATTTACATATATCTATACTAATATTATAAAGAGGTAAAATTTGTAAGTTTGTAGGTTTGTAAGTTTGTATGTAGGGGGTAATCTCTGGAACGATTACGATTTGTTTGAAAAATTCTTTCAGTGTTAGATAGCCCATTTATCGGGGAATGCTATAGGCTATATACCATCACGCTACGACCCACGGGAGCGGAGCAGTAACGTAAAATGCGGGTGAAACCGCAGAGGACAGCTAGTAGTAGATAAACGCATTAGCTTTAAATGTAAAACCCTCAGATTATAAAACAGACCGTTAATATATTTAAAAGCATAATATAGTAGGTCAAAATCATAACCTATGAAACCAGCTGCAATTTCAGTTCGAATGCATTTCGGCGCCTACTGAATGACAGCTGTCAATCTTTGAGAATGTTTTCTTTCGTAGCAATTGTCAGGGCCGTCTTTTTTTTTATTTTTTTATTTTTATGGGCTTGCTCTTGGTCCCAGACTAGCCCGAGGGCATAGACGAAGCTTACGATGGTCGACATCTTTCAACCATTAAAGACAAACATTAGGATAATATCAAAAATACATCCATCCATACTAATGCCCTTTACTAATAATCACTGTGTAATAACTTTACACAGTGATTATTAGTAAAGGGCAAAGTCATGAATAAAGCCTGTGTAACCATACATTTTTTGACGTATAAACCTGTCATAACTTTATGCAGCGATTATTAGTAAGACGCTAATATTATAAATGGGAAAGTGTGTCTGTCTGTGTGTCTGTATATTTGTCTTTCTTTCACGGCAAAACGGAGCGACGAATTGACGTGATTTTTTAAGTGCAGATAGTTGAAGGGATGGAGAGTAACATAGGCTACTTTTTGTCTATTTCTAACGCGAGCGAAGCCACGGGCAGAAGCTAGTTTCTTATATATTAAAATTTTGGTAGAGTAGCCGGTAATGTCGTAATGCCTAGTGGTTAAGGCCCCGCTTCCCATTCAAGAGGTTGTGGGTGCGAATCCTAGCAAGTACCAATGTGATTTTCAATTCACATGTACTTTCTGAAGTTTATCTTAGACATCACAGACATCGGTGATGGAAAACATCGTGAGGAAACTAGGACTTGTACTGAATATAAGTCCGAAATCGCCAATCCGCCTTGAGCAAGCGTATCAATGCTCGTGCCTTCTCTGTATGAGAAGAGGCCTTTGCCCTGCAGTGGGACAGTAATAGGCTGGTATTATTTGTATAAATTGAAAATTTGGTAGTGTATAAATACCTGTAATAAAGTGATGGTCTAGTGGTTAAGGCGCCCCTCTCATGCAAAAGGTTGTAGGTACGAATCCGGCCAAGTACCTACCAATGTGACTCTCAATTCACATGTTTAGACATTACAGGCACTAGTGAAGAAAAACATCGTGAGGAAATAAGTCTGAAATCGCCTAGCCTTGACCAAGCGCGGTGCAATGCTCATGCCTTCTCTTTATGAGAAGAGGATCGCTAAATATATGTCTGAAATCGCCTTGCCTAGAGCAAGCGCAGTGATCAATGCTCGTGCCTTCTCTGTATGAGAAGAGAATCGCTAAACTCATGACATGATGATAATTACCAATCCCTACCAAAAAGTTAAATAGAAATCCAAGGCCCCTGTTTACTTGACAAAATACCCATCTGTTATCTTAAAATCCTTTAGAATCCCTTTAAAAAACTCAGACAAACCGTACACTCTTTGATTATCTACATATTTGATACAAAATGAAATAAATTTAAAAGAAACAAGTAACCTCACCGTTCGTAGTTCATATTTGAACAGCTGATGAACATCCTTAAGCCAAAACGAACCCTATTTTTAATTTGATAAGGTGTAAAATGCAATGACGAAGTGTTTGTTTGTAGAGTTACAGATGATTCAGAAAGGACTGGCTAAATAATAGGTGTTTAATAAAAGAATGTTGGTCGTTTGACTGATTCAGACATGGTGAACTTTTTACTGGATGACTGTAGCGCCTATTTAATATTTTAAATACACACGCTCAATATTTTAGACAACTCACACGGCCATCAAATTCCAAACTAGACAGATCCTGTATTATGATAGTCAGACAAGTCACATAATTTATAGAAACATGCATTATAATAAATAAATTGCACCCACGCGGAACAAACAATCATGCTTTTCACAGAGAATTTGGTACTGGATAGGAATCGAACCCATGAGTCCCAAGACGTCCAGCTTAGCAGTCAAACAAAAGCCCAGGTCTGCTATTACAATCGTGTCTCAACTCAATGATCGATTTTTGACGTGTAACGTCAAACTTTTGACACATTTCCCATACAAAAACTGTCAAAGTTGTCAAATATCCGGCCGATGACTGGTCATTGAGACACGATTGTAATAGCAGACTAGGGCCCCAGCTCATGAGGTTGCAAAAAATAAAGGATCCAGCCTTCAATTTAGGATCACATATTATAAAGCCCAATAAAAAATACAACCCACATTTCGATTAAAAAATTAAGATCAACCTAAGTAAACCCTTGGTCATAAGTGGTCATTATAGTTAAAAAGATCTCTGTCAGACGGACACGGACGGACGGACGGACGGTAAGAATGACTGTCCGTTAAGATTTAAGCTGTAGCAGATCTTAGACGGACTGTGCGTGCCTATGAAGGTTCAAGAGATTATGGTCGTATGACAGACGGACGGACTGTGTCTACCTACTAACGTTCTTAAGATACAGTCCTGTGACAGACGGACCAACTGTGTCTACCTGCTAAGTTCTTAAGATACATTCCTGTGACAGACGGAAGGACTGTGTCTAACTACTAAGGTTCTTAAAGATACAGTCCTGTGACAGACGGACGGACTGTGTCTACCTACTAACGTTCTTAAGATACAGTCCTGTGACAGACGGACGGACTGTGTCTATCTATTAGGGCTCATGGCTTGAGGTTCCCAAGATACAGTCCCGTGACAGACGGACGGACTGCGTGGTTACTTGATAAAGTCTTCAAGATACAGTCCTGTGACAGACGGACGGACTGTGTCTACCTACTAAGGTTCTTAAGGTACAGTGACAATTAGCTGAAAAGGCTTAAGAGATATGGTCGCATGACAGACGGACGGACACACTGGGCCAGCTTATTTAGCTTTAAAAGTTTTAGTTCTGACAGACAGACGATGTCTACCTACTAAGGTTCTTAAGATACAGTCCTGTGACAGACAGACGGACTGTGTCTACCTATTAAGGTTCAAAAGTTTTACTTTGTTGACGGACGTAGTGTATTTGCATAATAATATTAAGGTTTAAAAGTGTAATTCCTGTGACGGCAGACGGATTGTGCAACTATTAACGTTGATGAGATACACTGCTGTGACAGAAGAACGGTGTCTGCAGTGGTAGCATTATACTGTCATAGACCCGTGGGAAACTCATCTTCAAGGTACTTTTACCCACCGGTCACTTGTCAAAATAGGCTGCATACAATAAGGTCTTAAAAAAAAGTTTTTTTAATTTACCAGGGGCCGACTATACTCCCAACGTAACCAGTACGCCCCTGGCTTCCCTAAGATTCGGAGCCAATAGGGCCCCCTCTGTACGGTGACATTTTGCGTCTTGCATTTTTATCATTTTTATAGTGGTGCTACTACGCATTCCTTTTTGAACAAAATCATTAAATAAACACTAAACTCGAACTACAAACTATGCAAAACTTACCACGATTTAGTAAGCCTAATAAAAACACTAGAGACCCGCCCCAGTTTTACACAGAAATCTATGCAAATCCTGACTTTTCTTTATAATAATATCTATATAACTAATAATATCTTCCTCTTGAAACACTAGCACTATTGATAAAAATCGCACCACAATCAATTTCTTACTTCAAAAGATCTAAGCGAACAGGAAACTTATTTCTATAATATGTTAACATGTGTACAAAATCAATTAGTAGAATCATGTAAAATACCGTCCTACGTTACATTACAAAATAAGAAATATTTTAAAAGATTGTAGAGACTGGCGCCGCCGCAGACTCATTTATATATTGCATACATATTCGAAATACTTTGACCACGATTTTAAAATTTATGTTTAAAATGGACAAGTGTGAAGTGGGCTCGTGCTCGTGGATACAGGGTTCTATCACGAATATGTATGTATAAAAATAATAAAGAATGTACCTATCTAATAAACACGCTTGTATAGTTTTTTTCATAAATTCTTATGTAATTGACTGGTTAGCATAGTAACCAGCAACAGCTCTATAGATATGGTTACCCCGTGTCTTTTCTGTGGCTTTGCCTGCTCACATTTCCTATTTTACTCGAATAGAGGTATTGACATTTTTTTTTCCCTAATACAATTTTCAGTTAAAAACTTAAAACGTTCCCCACGAATCACTAAGTATATTAGCGACTAACTGTTCCTCGCGGTTTCATCCGCGCTACGTTAGGTTTTTGGTTACTGCCTCGCTTCCGTGGGACATAGCGTGATATTATATGACCTATGTTACTCGTAGACAATGTAGCTTTCGAATGGTGAAAGAATTTTTAAAATCGGTCTAGTTCTTTTTGAACTTTTTATTACAATCAATCAAACAAACAAAGTTTTCCTCTTTATAATATTACTAGCTTCTGCCCGCGGCTTCACTCGCGTTAGAAAGAGGCAAAAAGTAGCCTATGTTACTCTCCATCCCTTCAACTAACTCCACTTAAAAAATCACGTCAATTCGTCGCTCCGTTTTGCCGTGAAAGAAAGACAAACATACAGACAGACAGACAGACAGACACACTTTCCCATTTATAATATTAGTATGGGTAATAAAGAATGTATCTGATAAACACGCTTGTATATTTTTTTTCATAAATTCTTATGTTATTGACTGGTTAGCATAGTAACCAGCAACAGCTCTATAGATATGGTTACCCCGTTTGTTTTCTGTGGCTTTGCCTGCTTACATTCCCTATTTAACTCTATTAGAGGTATTGATATTTTCCACTTTTCCCTAATACAATTTTCAGCTAAAACCTTCCCCACGAATCACTCTGTACAGTAGCGAACACCGTATGAAAATCCGTCCAGTATTTTTTGAATTTGTCACAGACAGACAGACAAGCACGAAAGGAGACTTTATTTTATAGTGTGTAACCTAAGTATTGTGTCAATTTGACCGAAAACAGACTGCCAAAAGACCTTTGTTGAGCGACACTTCTCAAAAAAATACCTGGCTACAAACACCGACCGGTTTCAACAATTTAACTACTTTCCAAGTCATAAGGCTAGCTTAATAACAAATGGCAATTATGAGGCTAAACCCTAACGCTTACTCGTAAACATAATGATTGACTAGACATACTAAAACATAGATTTTATTTGACGGTAAACCTTCATTGTGAATACTGCTAGATGACAGGGTACTAACTAGCATTTTAGTCCGCAAGAATTTTTATCTTTTTACACACAGTTTTCTCTGGAACTACTTGTCAGATTGAAGAAAATTAAAAGTCTAAAATTGTGATAGCTTTATAACTAATAGTGTTATTTTAGTGTTATTTTGTTCTCTTTTAAAGGGTAAGTGGTCTAAAATTGTGATAGCTTTATAACTAACTAGCTTCTGCCCGCGACTTCGTCCGCTTGGATTTTTCCTGAATTTTCTTTGCTATAAACCTCACGGAGCCCGAGATCTTTTAAACGAATGCAAAACCTTGGAAATCGGTTCGTGCGTTCTGGAGTTATAGCGTCAGGAAGGAAAACCCGACTTATTTTTATATAGTAGATAATTATCATTTAAAGGGTATGAGTGCCTGAGGAATTACAGGCATAACAGACATATATCTTTTTCTGAAACACTGGCACTGCAGATGTCTATTATATAGTAGCGGTGACAGATGAAATATACTCGTAGTAGAAGAAAATATTGTTAGAAATCGACCTCATCATCTCTTTTACCTTCCTTAAGTTTCGTAGAGTCGGATTCCAGTCTAAGGGTTAATTTATACTAGCGCAGAGTCGAAGCGCATCGAAGCGTCATTCCAAAATTGAACAAAACAAAATCAACCTTAACTCCCCAGCGTAACGCACATATTACGTCTGAGAGATTTCGTATACATGCGCCCACTTGCGAACCTACGCGTCACCGATGCCCATTACTACACGTAAAGGAGCGTATTCTGGCGAATTCGCGCGCATTCGTACGGCTTCGCTTAAGTTGTAAAAAATTTGACGCTTCGATGCGCTTCGACTCTGCGCTAGTATAAATTGACCCGTTCGAATACCCGTGTTTAACATTAAAAACAAACTAAATTACTTTAAAAACCTTAGTAGTTTAGGGGCCTAGCTAACACGACTTTGAATACGCCCCTGCCTACAAGTTCAACAATGACTTTAAAATCCAAGTCATAATACTCCAAATATATTGCAAGCTGTAAATATAAGGCTACTAACCACTTGTATATATCTATCACGTTTCTCTTATCAACTGATAAGCATCTTGATTAGGTCTCTTATCGGTGCGTAGTAGTTTGTGGACGAAATTGATGCTAGACTGTGGTGTTGAGTTTGTAATTTTATAATAAACGACTCACTTGCCTAACGGGTGTAACAAATCATTGAATATCTCGGGTTTTCTTTACTATAATATGCATTCATTATACATTTAAACGTTCCTCTTGAATCAGTCTATCTATTTAAAAATACCGCATCAAAATCCGTTGCGTAGTTTTTAAGTTCTAAGCATACATAGGGACAAACAGTTAACGGAAAACGACTTTGTTTTATACTATGTTAATGTAGGTAGTGAAGATGCGCCACCATCTTCCAGATATATTAAAGAAGTGCGCCACAGTATCGCTCAGGGTTTAAAAATCTCGGATTTTCTTTAGTATAATATGCATCTAATCTATATACGTTAAAAACTTCGTTGAAAGGTTTAAAACGGTATACCGCCGTTTACCCGAATTTTATTTGCCCTAATTTCATTTGCCATAATAGTCAACAGCCATAATATCATACGACATAATACTCATTTGCCCTACTCTCATTTGCCATATTAGTCACGTGCCAGAATCATTGTTTCCCATAAAGTCACTTACCATAACATCATTTGCCATAATCATTGTAAGCCATAATTATCACATGTCCTAATTATCACATGCCATAATTATGATATGCCATAACATAATTTGCCATCGACATCGGGTGTATAACGGTTGTTTATATCAAGAGAAATTGGATGCAATTGGGACTTTAGGGCACCCCGACTCGGACAGGTTAGGTTAGAAGGGGATGGCGGGGTCTATTCGCTCGCTTCGCTCGCTCACACGACCCCACCATCCCCTTCGTGGTTATTTTTTTATAAACCACACAGAAGTAGGAGCCCCGCGAAGCGGGGCTCCGTCGACCTAGCCCACCATCAACCATGCACAGAAAAAAAAACCATTACGGGGCTTAAATATTTGTCTAATACTTGTTATGCCATTTAAATATTATGCCATTTAAATATTATGTCTAATAATTATTATGGCACATAAAAATATGGGAAACAATACTTATGGCATTCGTATCTTATGGTATCTAAAATTCGGGCAATTAAAAGTATGTCATATGTCTTTTAGGGCAAATGAAACATTCGGGCAAATGAAATTCGGGTAAATGAAATTCGGGAAAATGATGATTATGGCATATAATCTTCGGGCAAACAATAGACAACCGTTTAAAACATCTGAGCAAGCAGACAGCTGCCAAAGCAACTCGTTTTTTATTTTATTTTAATATATTTAACAATTATTTTAAAATAAAATTTTTAACATAATACCAGCTTATTTATTACTGTCCCACTATTAGGCAGGGGCCTCTATTCAAACAGAGAAGGCACGAGCATTGATCGCTTGCTCAAGGATTACAGATTTTGGACTTTTGTCAAAAGCCCAGGTCTTCTCACGATGTTTTTCCTTCACTAATGTCGGTGATGTGATGATGTCCAAGAGAAACGTTGGAAAGTATTAAAAACCGCAAACTTATGTGCAAGAGGCCTTGACTATTGGCCATCACAATACTGTTTGTCATTTCATTATATTTTGATTTTAGATTAGTTGCCCCCGATCGCTTCGCACGTATTATTCTTCGCTTCCATAAGCGAGCGCGCGGGCTCAGTAAGGCCTATCTATACACTATTAACCAATAAATCTAAGACATATTTTTTATAAAACCTATATTATTATTATTAGTCCTAAGCATAGGGTTTGTTTTTAATTTACTGTAAAATTGGATTTTTAATTGCTTTAAAATCAATAAATAGTTAGTCAATAGGGTTGCTAGCTTGTGACGTCACAAGCAGGTATTGGCATACAAAGTCTATTGGAGAATTGCGTTTTGACAGCTCATAAAAAGTACGTCAATTGATGATGGTGTCAAATACCGGATTATTACTGTAGTGTAATAAGTACGATTCTTTCACATTGCCATCGGCCAAATATTTCCTTTGCGCTTTTAAAGAAACGAAAAAACTGTTCAGCATTGCAAAAAGCGAAACGATGTATTGCAATTGCAATAATAAAATGTTTTGCGTTATCCCAAAATGAACTTCTGGGATAAATAAAAGTTACTTATCAAGCACTTTCATCTTTTAAAGATCCTAAAAGTCACGGGTCCAACCTCGAACTAGTTACTATTTAGAGTATAATTTAATCTGTGAGCTTGAGTAAAGTAAGTATGAAAATATGAGAGTGTCAATTTGAATTATTATTCTAAACTAGCGTTTGCCCGCGACTTCGTCCGCGTGGAGTTACCGTTCCCGGGGGACTTCCGGGATGAAAACTATCCTATGTCCTTTCTCGGGTCCCAGACTATATCTATACCAAATTTCATCCAAATCGGTTCAGTGGTTTAGGCGTGAAGAAGAGACAGACAGACAGAGTTACTTTCGCATTTATAATATTAGTACGGATCTAACTACCAACTGACAGTTTCATTTTCAAACCTTCGAACACACGTAATTCGAGACACAATAGCGCGACAGCCGGCTGTCGCTTGGTCGTCGAGAGGACAATCTAGATTTTAAGGGAAAGAGAGTCCATATCTATTATTTCCCAAAATGTTGCCAACACTTACATAATCAACGACAATCTAAAAAAGGGAAATAAGCATGCTATCATAAATTTAACCACTTAAAACTAACTAAATAGTGTTGTATTCAGTGATAACGTTATCTTTTACAGTTTACTGCTCTTATAATCTTAGATACGGTGCTTTTATTTGTACTGGCAATGTGACCCCGGCCATTAGATTGTGTCTAAGCTAATATTTGGCTATGAACGTTAATTGGAGTGATAAGGTGAAAATTCTAATTTTAAAGTTTTTGGTACTTTATAGAGTTTATGGTTTCAGCTTTTTTTTTAATTTAGTCACGAGTTACGGAGCCTTTGAATGAAAAACTTTATGGTTGTTGTAAATTGCTAGAATTATAGTATAATCGACCCCGTTTTGCAAAGGTATTACAAATATTTCAAATAGTCGGCATTTCTTTGCTTTAATATGCAGGTTTTATACATAAAACCTTCTTTTTGAATCAGTTCTATTAGGTAATGAAAAAAAAGACATTAAATTCCGATAAGTAGTTACAAGATCTAAGAGTAGGTAATAGAAATAGGAAAGTGGAAAGCCTTTCCATTTTATAGGTAACTAGATTATTTTACTTTGTCAAGTAAATGTTTTAAATAATTAAAAATACTTGTACACTTACTGTTGCATGTTGCACTATTTATTATTTAATACTTACCTACGTTATATTTTTCGTTACAAAGATTTAAGCTCAAAAAAGTAAAAAAAAAAGTTTTTAACATTTTATTACTTAGGTTAATTTTTTTTTAGCATATACCTAGTTCTTGCCGCATTTTAAATATCTAAAATTGTTTTTAAAAAGATTTTTTAACAATATTAACAAATTAAAAGTGTCTCTTACCCAACGCAAAAAACTTCCACTGCGAGATTCGCCCAGAACAGATCCGCCATCTTGAATCACATGTTTATCTCATTAGTTGGTCCATCGTTACGACGCCCTGCCGACCGTCATGTGACCAATCACAGGCCAGAAAACTTTAATTGTTATCTATACAGCGATAAAACAATCCAATCGTATCGCTTTATCAATAATATTTTGTAACAATCGTAAAACCATTTTCCCGCTCAAAATTTATATGGAGCACTATCTATCCACTCAATTGACTTACAATTAAAAAGGAAACACGTTAAAATAAACGTTAAATTACTGGAAAAATGACGTAATTATTCTAATTGCTAATTTTAAAGTGTTACTTTTAGTTTGAACTATTTTTAGCGGTAATTATAGTTAAAAAGTTACATGAACTGATTTGGGAAACTTGCACTTATGGCGGCAAGTGTAAAATGGCGCCGGTGCTTACACGCCGAGTGTTTTATACAAGTGTACCTGTTGCGTCACACCTGTGGCTAGGACATGGTGATAGGGCGCGTTCACACGGGCAAGTATTTTTTATTGTTTTTTTTTTTGTTACTACGACGTATGGGAGTGATTAGTGATTTTAAATTTATATATAAATAAAATAAGTAAATGGTTAATCTACATAATTATACTAATTCTATAACCCCAAAAACTTGGTGGTTTGGTTAAACGGGCTAATCTGGGAAACTACGGCTCAAATTAAGAGTTAATAAAGAATGATAATTTAGTATGATTAAAAAAATGGATACATCGATTTACTTCAGGCGCCGCTGGCTAATTTTATAGGACTTGACTAATATGTATTTCTGTCAAATCATTATTTTCTTTTCGCAATGAAATGGAAAGAGAAAGATGCACTTAACTTAAATTTAGTTTGTGAACAAGAAACTCAGCACCAATGTATGTCCTTTCTAAGGGTTCAGGCGTTTTTTCATATAGCTATTTATTACATGCTAGCTTTATAAGACCGTGATTTTCCCCAAAAAACCGGTCCAGGCCTAGTTTGGGCGTAAGAAACAGATTTGTAGCAATACATGTGTGCTATTTTTCAATAACTAGCTTGTAACATGTATTTATAAGTGTCAATTAAACCTTTTATTTTATTTTTATTTTGTCTACGAAAATGTATCGAAGTCCCGGGTAAAAAGTAGTATTTGTGATTTTCCAAGGTATATTAAATTTTATAAAAATCGGTTTGAATGAAATAGACAGTCAGGTAGACAAACAGGCAGGCAGAGTTTTATGTCTTTTTGTCTGTCTATCTTTAAAGACGCCGTATAAATAAGGTCGTATAGTAGTTTCGTATTCGGCTGGTAGGTTTTTTAAGCATTATCTAGATAAAAGACTTAAATTAATTGTTTAAATTTAGTTAACTACCTAAACCAATAAAAAATAAGTATTCAAATGAACATGCCTTATGAACAAGTACTTACCACTTAAAAACACCCGACTAACTCCGCGTGAACACAGCTTTACAAAAGTAATTCTTATCGGGAAAATGAGAACGGACTGCAGGAAATACAATTTTACCGACTTTCAATTTTCTTACCATTGTTGAGTTCTAAGCTTGAGTTTAAGTTTATAACATGAGCGCAAAAGTATTTACAGGCTTATGTAATTGGTAGTTAGTATGTTTTCCAAATCGTGCGTGTTAATTAGTGATGTGCCAAGCCGAAAATGTCAGCCGAATTTTTTGTCGGCAACTAGTCGGCAGAAATAACCAGTCGGCCGTAGATACTTACTTTATCTTATGTTTCTGTACTTGAAATAGTGTGATTAATAATTATGTAATCGCGATCTTATTTTTCTTTTTACAGAACGTAATATAGGTACAGTGTACACACATCAACATAGTCCAGGGATATTTCAATTAAACCTAAATAACTACAATTCTATTTACTTTTTATTAAGACACCTACACATTAAAATAAACCTTGTTTAATAGCCTATCTGATCTGATAATAAACTTTTAAATAAGTAAAGTTGGATTAAAAAAAACTTAGAAGGAGTGGAAAAAACTCAGACAAAATTTCAATCTTAACTTTATTTTTGAAACATCAAAACCTAAACAAAGCAACTAATTTTTATTTACGTTATCAGAGGAAAATAATTATTTTCCCCCGTGACATGAAAACTTGACCAAAGCCTGATTATAACGCTCTGCCTGGTCCTCATGGCTTCAGAAACCGCAATTTGGGACAGTATTCCACAACAGGATATTGCATTCTTGTTTTGAGTATGCAGAACCGCTGCCGATGTGTCAGGAGAGTCTTAAGTGGATCCACGGATTATTACTTAATTTTCAGTTTTCAATAATTTTTATAGAAAAAAATAGTTGTTTTATTTAGGTTTTGTGTCTCGAATCACATGTGTTCAAAGGTTTAAAAAAACTATTATATATGGGTACCGATACCTAAATTGCTGTCAACATATCTGTTAGGAATAAATACTTTTATATTGAGTTGTCAATTGTCTATGTTCACTCTTCCTCTCTCTATGCTTCTCGTGTAAGCAACAATGTCGGCTTTTTCTGTGAGTTACAATTAATATATAATACACTGATTAAATATGAAGATCTTATTTATTTGGACGCCCCAATATTTCCCTCTAATACATTAAAAGGTTATGGGCCCAGAGTGCGAAAAGAAAAACAAGTTCGGAGGGCGAAAAGTCGAAAAACAAAAGTTGTCGGTTCTATGAAGAAAATGGCGTCCACTAGTAGTAGTACAGAAAAATTTCCACAACTAAAACCAGAAAACTTTAATAATTGGATCTTCAGAGTTCAGTGTATATTGGATGAAAAACAGCTAATGCATACTATAAATACAAACGACGAAACAAAATGTAAAAGTGAAGAGTTTGTGAAAGAAAATGCTAAAGCAAAGAGCATAATTGTAAAATGCATTCCGGACAAATACCTAAATGTAATAAAAGGTTGTGAAACTGCCAAAAATATGGTAGAAGTTCTGAAAAATATGTTCGAAAGGAAAAGCATCATCTCAATCATCCATTTAAGGCGCAAGTTACTTAACCTTAGACAGACAAGCCAGGAAAAACTTGAAGACTATTTTGAAAAATTTGAAAGCATCATCAGAGAACTTGAATGCAATCAGGAGAAGTTAAATGACAGGGATAAAATTGCATGCCTACTAACAGGATTGGACTCAAAATATGACACAGTAATAACAGCCATAGAGTGTAATAGCGATATGTCAGGGATGACATCAGACATAAAATTGGATTTTGTGAAACAGCGACTTCTGGATGAAGAACTAAAATTAAACGAAAAGAATTCAAACACAAATTCAGGTACAGAAACAGCATTTGTAACGTGTAATAACTGCAATAAACGTGGCCACATTGCCAAGTATTGTTGGTCCAGTCGAGGACGTGGCAGAGGTAACCACAGAGGACGAGCAAGGGGATATAAAGTTAATCAGAACAGACAGTCTCAACAGCAACACGAAGAACGTTCAGAAGCAAATCCAGCTGTAAGTCAGAGTGATTATACATTTATATCAACTTTTAATGAAAATTGTCATTCCGCTAGATCAAACTTTAATAGTAATGATTATACAAAAATTGAATGGGTTATAGATTCAGGTTGTACAGAGCATTTAATTAATGAAAATTTTGAAAAGTACATGTTTAATGTTCAAAAACTTGAAAGTCCTATGAAAATTTATATTGCAAATGGTGATTATATTTTAGCTGAAAAGAAAGGTTCTATTAAAATGTTTTGTAACAATTCAAAAATAAGTCTGGAGGCCCTAATTATAAAGAAACTATGTTTTAATTTGTTGTCAGTAAAACAATTGGTAAATAAAAACCATATTGTAAGATTTTATAAAAACAATGTAATTATTCAAAAAGAAAATACACAGGATTATTTGAAAGGCATACTTGAAAACAAATTGTTCAAATTAAAATTAGAAATTTATTTCAGTGCTGTATGTAATAATACTTCAACTTCAGATGATTTGTGGCATCGTAGGCTTGGCCATTTAAACAGGAGATGTCTACGCAAAATGAGTCTCCCAGTGAGTGGTAAAACATGCACACCTTGTATGTTAGGTAAGTCCACTAGATTACCCTTTGTTCCTGTAACCAGACCAAGATCAACTCATATAGGTGAATTAATTCACACTGATGTTGCCGGACCGTGTAGAGTACCTGGAATTAATGGTGAGTTGTATTATCAAGTTATTATTGATGACTATTCGCATTTTTGTGAAACTTATGTTTTGAAAAACAAGAGTGAAGCTACTTCAAATGTCATAAATTATATAAGAAAATTTGAAACACAAACAAACACCAAAGTAAAGAACATTAGATGTGACAATGGTGGTGAATTTAAAAACCGTATGTTAGAAGATTTTTGTAAGCAAAAAGGTATAGTTGTACAATACACTCTACCTTATTCACCTCAGCAGAATGGTGTATCGGAGCGAATGAATCGAACTCTGTATAATAGAGCACGGACATTACTATTAGAAACAGGACTTCCAAAACATTTGTGGAGTGAAGCTATAATATGTTCTACTTACCAGTTAAATCGTTGTCCATCATCAGCTATAAATTTCAAGACTCCTGCAGAAATTATGTATGGCAAGAATGATTTGTCAAGATTAAGAGTGTTTGGTAGTACATCATGGGTAGTTACAATGCCTAGGTATGGTAAACTTGACCAAAGAGCAAGAGAAATGTATATGGTTGGATATGCACCTAATGGATATCGCTTGTGGGATCCTGAAAGAAATGAAGTAATAGTATCTCGTGATGTAAGAATGGATGAGGATAACTATTGTTACAAAGAAAGAAAAGCTAATAAAGATATCAATAATAAGAATGTAGAAGAAAGTTCGGATGATGAGGAAGAACAAGAAAAGGGTACAGATAAAAACAAAGAAGCTAAAGTATGTGAGAAGAACTATGAACAAGTAAAAGAAATAGAGATAGAAATAAGTAGTGAACAACAAGAAAATGAAAGTATACAAAATGAAGAAAATTCACAACAGCAACAAAGTTTTAGAAGGTCTTATAGAAACAAGAAACAACCAGAATATTTAAAGGATTATATTTTGGAAAATGAGAGTAGTGATATGTCTAATATAGCATACTGTCTAATAAGTGATTCTGATCCATTAACATACAGAGAAGCCATAAACAAAGGAAAAGAATGGGAAAAAGCAATTGAAGCTGAAATTAAGTCATTAGAAAATATGAAAACATGGACAGAAGCAGCACTACCAAAGAATGAAAAAGCTATAGAAACAAAATGGGTGTTTAGAACCAAACAAGATGAAAGCAAGAAAGCCAGACTTGTGGCTAAAGGTTTCCAAATTAATAACGCATACAATGTGTATTCACCTGTAGCAAGAATGTCTACAATCCGAGTGATGTTTAGTTTTGCAATACAAGAAAATCTACAGATGAAACAGTTTGATGTACCAACAGCATTTCTTAATGGTGAGCTTAATGAAGATGTGTACATAAAACCACCGGAAGGGGTGAAAGTAGAAAAAGGAAAAGTATTAAAACTCAAGAAAGCTTTATATGGTCTTAGACAAGCTCCAAAGTGTTGGAATGAGAGATTTCACAACTTCATTACTGGACAAGGATATGAACAATCTAAATATGATTTTTGTTTGTACATGAAAAATAAAACTTTACTTTTGATATGGGTTGATGACATATTAATTCTCGGAAACGATAAAGAAACATCAAAAACAGTAGAGAAATTAAAAGAAGAATTTAAAATAAAAGATCTAGGAAATGTAAAAGAGTATCTTGGAATGGAAATTATTAAAGAAAATGGTAAAATTCAGATTAGTCAAAGAAAACTAATAGAAAAAGTTGTACTTAAATTTAATATGCAAGATTGCAAAGGTGCGCAAACCCCTATGGAAGTTGGACTAAATATACAAGATGAAGAAGTAATAACAAATGTACCATATCGCGAACTGATAGGATGTCTAACATATATTTCCACAACGTCAAGACCAGACATAACATTTGCTACATCATTTCTAAGTAAATATCTAGATAAGCCAACCAAAACGTTATAGATAGCGGCTAAAAGAGTATTAAGATATCTCAAACAATCTTCAAGTAAGTATCTAACTTATACTAGGTCAGACAATAAGGAATCATCTTTAACAGCCTTCAGTGATGCAGATTGGGCTAGTGATAAACAGGACCGTAAGAGTGTAAGTGGTTGTGCTATTTATCATAATAATAATTTAGTATCATGGTTTTCCAAAAAGCAGCATACAGTCTCATTATCTTCAGCAGAGGCAGAGTATATAGCAGCTGCAATGGTATCTTCAGAGCTGATTTATCTTAAAGGAATACTCACAAATTTTAATTGTTATGCAAACACACAGCTCTTAATAGATAATCAAAGTGCCATTCAAATGATTCTATGTAATGAAAATAGTAAGAGAACAAAGCACATAGATATAAAATTTCATTTTATAAAAGACTGTGTGAATAAGAATATGTTTTCTATTTCATATGTGCCCACTAATGAGAATGTTGCAGATATATTGACCAAGTCATTGTCAACCGTAAAACATAATTATTTCCTGAATAAGCTTCAGATTCAAGTGTAAGTCTCTATGCGAGATAATTTTATGTAATGTTATTGTTTAAGATACATGACTACTTATAATAATAATATGTAAAGTTAATTGGTTGAAAAGCACATGATTGTTTAGGTTTATTTCTTTGTTTGTTTTGTGGTATGTGACTTTAGTTTATATTATATGGGCAATATTAAATTGTCATGTAATTTAATATTGAGAGGGGGTGTTAGGAATAAATACTTTTATATTGAGTTGTCAATTGTCTATGTTCACTCTTCCTCTCTCTATGCTTCTCGTGTAAGCAACAATGTCGGCTTTTTCTGTGAGTTACAATTAATATATAATACACTGATTAAATATGAAGATCTTATTTATTTGGACGCCCCAATATTTCCCTCTAATACATTAAGAATATCGAGGTCAAATATTTAACCGCTGATAGATAACGCACGCTAAATCAGTAGTTTAGATGCGATTACAAATCTTTGGGAAGTTTTTAAGGTTACGTACCCGAAGAGTAAAAACGCTGTCTCTCCGTCCGTCTGTCTGTCACCAGGCTGTATCTCAAGAACCGCGATAGCTAGACAGTTGAAACTTTCACAAATGATATATTTCTGTTGCCGCTGTAAAAACAAATACTAAAAACAAAATATTTTTTTAAGGCGATTTCCCAATCAACAAATGTTTTTTTGGCAGCATAATTCCCGTTACCTCAATAAGTACTAATCAATAAATGATGATAACAACTTCACACATCGTATGAAAATCGCTGATATCGCTTGGCTTGGCCGAATAATCGTCCAGTCGGCTAAACTCATGGTCATCCCAACACTATTGTTAGTATTGAGATATGTTTATGAGCCTATTGGGAAAAGGTGTTTAGAACTAACTACAGTTGTTAAAGTCACAATTTATCTTATAATAGTTTTTAAGAATCATAAATTTTGATCCCATGACCTATATTTTGAAAACATATTAGCCGCCATCTTGGATTCTGAAATGGACCTCATTTTTGGCACCAGTGTCTCCAGAAACCACGGATACGATACCCATGACCAATATTTGAAAACATGTTAGCCGCAATCTGCGTTTTTAAATGCACCTCATTTTCGGCTTCAGCGCCCCTGAAAACCACAAAACATGAGGCCAAGGCACATAATTATCAAAAAATCTCTCAGCCACCATCTTGGTTTAAGAAATACTATAATGACACCCTTAAAGTATATTTAGATAATTTTCATAACCGCTGTATTGAGCTTTAAAAAATCATAAAATAAAATCATAAAATCATATTTATTTTGTAAATAGGTTATATATATAACACTTTTACACGTCAATATTTTGTTTTTTTATTTATTTTTGAAATCGAACTCACTTAAGGGAGAGAATATATGCGTATAACCTTATCTAGATAAAGTGTGACTGGTAATCACCGATGAGAAATATCCATAAAGAATCCCGCAGCTTTGAAGTCCATGACAAACCGAAACTCTCAAAAACCCAAAACTCAAAGCAATTTAACAAAATTTCCTATCAAAATCTGTACTACCGGGCTCGGCAATATTCCCCATGACATCGGCAGGGGGTCGAATTCAAAAAAGTTGCAGCAATACTTGCCAAAGCGGTGCAACCGCATTAAGGATATTTATTTTAAATATAACATGATAACATCGTTATTGAATTAGTAATTTAAATATCCTAAAAAATATATTAATAGACACTTAAAAAAAAATTTTACAGCAACATTATTGCCGGAAAATATTGCTCATGTAGCTGAGCGATGAAAATTTTTTGTAATACAAAAAGTGTTGCAAGGCATTAGGCAATACACATTGCAGAAAGCTCGAAAAACATTTTAAGTGTGGCCGGGCAGTACCGGATATATTGCCGGCAATGTATTGCAGCAACACAATTGCAGTATAAAACATTGCCCGTTTAATGAGAAAAAATTTTCAGAAAAAAAAATTAAAAGTTGCGAAATCAACAAAGATAACTCCTAACGCTGTGGGTGAAGCGAAAGGGGCTGTCAGATTTGTACTGAATAAAACACACATCTAATCCAATTTGAGCATGGAAGGATTTGGAATAGGCCTTCGCCCAACAATGGGACAGTACAGGCTGAAGAAAACCAACCCATCTGTGTAATACCGTTAGAGCCTGGAGACTATTTCGAATAAATTCTGCAACCCTGGTAATGACCCAAATACCTATCTGCCAAAGAAAATGGAAAGAAAAACATTTTAACTTTTTAAAACAGTGGCGCGTTCTGTGGTTCCTTGTTTAAATAAAACCGTTGTGGTAAAAACCACATGTTTAGCGCTCTGAGGTTGACCGTACGACTTCCGGTCGGAGGCAGCTATGCAAACTTCACGCGAGCGACCGAAGAGACGTATTATTTTTAGAGTTCCAATGTACCTTGAAAGGTAAAAAATAACCTCTATAGGCACTTCATTGTCCGTATTTGAGTGTATGTGAAGACCCCTTTTCTCAAAACGCGTAGATATATCATGTTGACATTTTTATCAAACTAGCTTTCTCCAGTCGCTTTGCGTGGATAACTCATAACTTCCATCCCATTCTTAGGTGGAATCCATACTAATATTATAAATGGGAAAGTGTGTCTGTCTGTCTGTCTGTCTGTATGTTTGTCTTTCTTTCACGGCAAAACGAAGCGACGAATTAACGCGATTTTTTAAGTGAAGATAGTTGAAGGGATGAAGAGTAAAATAGGCTACTTTTTGTCTCTTTCTAACGCGAGCGAAGCCGAGCAAAAGCTAGTTTTTAATAATTGTATCTTAGTGGATACTTACTATTCGCGTAGATTCAGAATTAATTTAGCAAAAAGCCACGTGTAAGCAACCCCTCTCACTTGTTTTAAACATAATTATAGAACCGAAATACACATTATAAAATCAGAATTTTATTATTTGCGAATACGGGTAATAAAGAGATTTAATAATAATAAATAATACCAGCCTATAACTGTCCCACTGCAGGGCAAAGGCCTCTTCTCATAAAGAGAAGGCACGAGCATTGATCACCACGCTTGCTCAAGACGGGTTGGCGATTTCGGACTTATATTAATTACAAGTCCAGGTTTCCTGACGATGTTTTCCTTCACCGATGTCTGTGATGTCTAAGATAAACTTTAGAAAGTACATATGAGTTGAAAAAGTCACATTGGTACTTGCCCGGCGGATTCGAACCCACGACCTCTTGCTTGAGAGCCGGGCGCCTTAACCACTAGGCCATCACGAATACGGGTAATAAAGAGATTTAATAATATTATATTTTTTATATTAAGGTGGTATTTAATTTATGGTTAAGGTGCTCGCCTCCGTCAGTCCGGGCAAGTAGTAGTTTTTCATTTCATATAAACTTTATCTTGGACATCTGTGGACATCCCGTGCCTCGAAAAGCACGTAAAGACGTTGGACCCGGTTGTCATTCGTAAAACTTTGACTGTCGATGTCGTTACGGGTAATCAGAAAGTCTGACCAGTCTAACCAAGGGGTATCGTGTTGCCGAGTAACTGGATTGTGGAAGCCTGATAGGCAATCCCTTCACGTGAAACACGGTAGCCAATTGAATCCGGTTAGGCTGGAAGCCGACCACAAGATAGTAGTAAAAGGCTAGGGAGATAATAATGATTTGTTTTTTAACTTCCGAGTTCATTGATCTGAACTATCAATGGTAAAAGCTCTTGTATTATCTGATATCCCGCGCTTATCGTCAGAACTCAGGGAACTGGGTGATATTAGCGTTCGCAGAAGATAGACTAGTCAGCTGTCGCAATCAGATTCTATCGACTTATTCAGGTAATACTTTTTTTTTTCAGGTAACAAAGATCCATCAATACACGTAGACCAAGTTATATGTGAAAGGGCTAAAATTGGAACTAAATAATAAGGCTGACATGACAATTCAGACATACATTTGATTTCATTTGAGTGTTCTCTGTCTCTTTCTCTTTGAAATGCTGAATCGACGGAGTCGCCCTCCCAGTTCACAGATAACTTGGTCTGCCAGTAGTCTGTACTAATATTATAGAGCCGAAGAGTTTGTTAATTTGGTTGAACGCGCTTATAATATCAACAGGAACAAGGGGTCCGTTAAATGACTAAGTATTGCTGAAACCTGCATTTAAATAAGTTGAGCAGTTTAATAGATCTAGCCAATCTAAATGAACAGAAGGAGAAAATAATAAAAAATCGGTTTCAAAATTTAGGTTAGCTGCAATCGCGATTCGAATAACTTCGGAGGGTTTTGAAAAATATTATTTACATGTTTTATCCTATTCTAGCGGGTCCTCGCGTTTCACCCGCGTTGCGTAGGGTTTTTGGTTACTGCTTCGTTCCCATGGGTCATAGCGTGATATTAAATAGCCTATGTTACTCAGGGATAATGTAGCTATATAAGGAAAAAATAATTTTTGAAATCGGCCCGGTAGTTTTTGAGTTCATTCATTTGATACAAAAATACAAATCTTTCCTCTTTAGAGGTACTATTAGTATCCAATATATAAAGATTAGAAACGCCACTTTGATACATTCCCGGTATCAAACCCGCTACCTGGATCATGATATGCGAATACGAGCTAAAGAAGTTTTGACTAGGAATTGTAGACGTGATGTAGGTACCTAATTCTTCGGTACCGTTTACTCCAGCCTCCCTATCTTGTCCTCATTTCTTATCTCTGTATCTTATATGCTTATATCTCTAAGATACTGCTCAAAGCAAACTAGCGCTGTTTGCTCAGCATCTAGAAGAAAACTACATTTGATAGTAACAAACTATTTATTTCAAACCGTATCACGTCGAGACAGAGTTCAAACTTCAATAAAGTTTTCGAGTTGGTCGATGGTAAGCAATTTTGGACTTTAAAAGTAAGAAGTAGGGAGGATAATGTAACGTATGTATAAAAAAGGTGCGTAAGGAATGGTGCAGTAAAAAGATAATGAATCAAATCACAGTAAATGATTAAAATATGGTCGTAAATTCGTAACATTGTATTAACTTGTTTGTAATAATATGACTCTTGTTTTTTCAGAGGGCTTTGGTAGATCTCAACACATTTCATTGCTGTTTGTATTATCTACCTACAATAAAATCGTAAACTCACTGACTTATTGACTGACTGTTGATATACTTATCAACGCACAGGCACAGCCCAAACCGTTGGTCATAGAGACATGAAACTTTGAGGATGTGTTCTTTATGAGAATTTAAGAGATAAGAAGTATCCTCAAAGAAAGGATTTTTGATTGATTTTGAAATTCTAACCCCTTTTTTTGAGGAGTGGGAAATCATTAAATGACTGCTCCCGTCCTGGGTGCGGCGGGAGGGCGTGTCAGACTTTTACTGACTAAAACCCACTCATGTTCCTTCGGTTGCCCTTTATGTTCCGGGGTCACGGTAACTATTATAAACATTCTGCAACTAACCAATACGACACTGTATATTGCGCAGTTGCGTTAAAGGGGTGGGATGTGAAAATAATGCAAGCAGTTTGTTTGCACGACACATCTCTAGTCTCTGCTTTGGTGGACCCAATTCAATCAGGAAAGCATCGTTGCTGTGTTACATTTCGAAAGTTATAGGAATAGGTGTAATTACGAGCATATGAGATTATAATTATCATATTTGTCTTTGGGATGGCAACGCATCTGCAAGGCCTTTGGTATTGCAGAAGTCTAGGCGGCGGTGACCACTAATACTATGTAGCCGTCTGCCTGTTTGCCAGACAATGATTTAAAAAATAAACAGAACTGAGAATAGCGATGATCAGAATGGCGCCAAAACCAGTGGCGTAAGTGCGTAACTCTGTCGTCAGGTTTAAGGAGGGGTTGCGGAATGTTTATAATAGTTACCGTGACCCTGGAATATAAAGGGCAACCGAAGGAACATGAGTGGGTTTTAGTCAGTAAAAGTCTGACACGCCCTCCCGCCGCACCCAGGACGGGAGCAGTCACAGTCATTTGACGATTTCCCACGCCCCAAAAAAAAAAGTTTAAGGAGGGCAAATTCACCGGATTGTGATCGGATTCGGAGTCTTTGTATTAGTTAACCTGAGGTATTTTTGGAACACAGATATAGATTGGGAAGAGGAGTGGGATATATTATTTGTTTTTCAGTGGTCGCTCATATCATAATACTTTTATTATTTCACGAGTTAGGGCAAAGATATATGGAGAGATAGAATGAAGGTCCGGGGTTGTGGAATAGTTCTAATAGATATCGCGGCCCCGAAACATAAAAGACCACCGAAGGAACAAGGGTGGGTTTAGTCAGTAATAGTCTGACACTCCCCGCCACGCCCAGGGCGGGAGAAGTAATTTCATGATTTCCCATCCATAAAAAATATAGAATGAAGGTTTAAGTCCCTGACACATTGTACTAATGTAAAAAAAAAACCGACCAAGAGCGTGTCGGGTCACGCTCAGTGTAGGGTTCCGTAGTTACCCGTCCGTCACAATAGGTGTTCCCTTCCCACCTATGAGTTTGAAAAAAGGCTACCTATTTCAGCTATTTGTTACGTTGACATACTCAGTACGCAGAAATTATTTAACAACCTTTTTGTCTTTTTTGTACAAAAACTATTCTTTCCATCAAGTTCAAAATAATTTTCCTTGAAAGTCCTTACAAAGTTCTACTTTTCAGTTTTTTTTTTTTTCATATTTTTAAAACTTAAGTATGGTTTAAAAGTTAGGGGTGGGAGGACACATTGTTTTTTTATTTTTGGAGCAATTATTTCTGAAATTATTGACATTATCAAAAAATGATTTAAGTAAACCCCTATTCATTTTTAAATACCTATCCAACAATATATCACACGTTAGGGTTGAAATTAAAAAAAAAAACACTTCCCCGTTTACATAACATTTTTTTCCAATTTTTATTTTACTTTGTCGGCGTGATTGATATACATATTGGTACCAAAGGAGGTGTTTCTTTTTCCCTACAACTTTGGCCCAGGCATGTACCTCAACAAAAAAAGTATCAAATTACGTGAAAAAATCGTAGAATCTGAAAAAAAATATATTGGATTTATTTGCGCATTTGTACCACCTGAAATAATGTCGATCGAAGATGTTAAAAACTTGCAACCCAAGAATTTCAGTCTGACAATGTCATGATTTACTCCTTCGATAATGCGTTTTGTTGCTTCATTGTATTAACCTAAAATGTATTATTAAGGACTTTTTCTGTGTTACAGATAGTATTTTTTCCTAGTTACATTTGTCGTGAATTATTATAGAAAAAAATATTTCCAAAAATACTTTTATTTCACAATTGATATTATTTTTTGCGTTTGGTTATCTACCGGACAAAAAGACAGAGTTCCAAATCAGGGCTGATAGTTTTATTCTGCTGTCAGTTGTCATTCAAACAAACAAAAAAACAACAGATTAACAGCTGTCAACGCTCTCATTAACGTTTCTTTTTACGCAGTAACGACGTGAGGCAACTTTTTTTCATATTCTTTTATTTCTAAATCTACGTGATAAGGATTTTAGATACTGCTAAAACACAAATTATTGGGAGGAATTTTATTAGTAATTTGTACCTCGGTACAGGTTTGGGCCAGAAAAGAAACACCTCCTTTCTAGTGCTAACGGTCACAGAGATTAAGCGAGGACGGACAGACAGACATGGAGTTACATACTTCCATAGATAGCATCACTGCCACGAACAATCTTGTATAAGCGCTATCTATCGCCAAGATCATGAAGTAGTCTGACAGAAGTTTTAAGATTCACAGATTCACTTACAATTTTGCACAAAAAGTACTTTGTAAATATAAAATGTCAATATAAAAAATCTCTTCATTTTATTTACAATTACAACAAGACATATGTTTTCTGGTAGATTTTTCAGTAAGGTTGCCAATTAAAAAAAATCTTTTTTTTAGTAAATTACTGACTATACAGATTATAAAGAATAAGACATTTGTTTTCTGGTAGATTTTTCAGTAGGGTGCCAATTGAAAATATTTTTTTAGTAAATTACTGAGCAGTCTGAGACTGCATTAACTAGGATATTTCAATAGGACTCGTTTGGTGGCGTAACTAATTGTGCCACCAATTGAAATACCCTCCATGCATTACACATTTCCCTTAGTAGGTCGAGTTCCGAGCAACGCAAAACGACAGAAATATTGCAACGACAACCGATACTTTTACCTCATAAGACCTCATCCAATCATTACTGCTGGGGGTTTAACAAAAGATGAGTTTTTTTCTTTATTCTGTTTAAATGCGGCAATCTCAGGCTCTATAAATTGAATGGAAAATAATATTTTTAGAAAAAATAATAATAATCAAATAAACTCTTCGAAGTGGAGTAGAAAATAAGGAACTCACTGAATGAAAGTGAAACTGACAACCATCGTGAAAGGTACCTTTGTAATAAAAATACACCTAGTATAATTACTTGCATTTCCAACAAAAGTTCAATCCCCTCCCGACCAAAATGTATGAAACAGCTGATATTTTTTTTTAAAGTTGTCTGTTTTTATGAATAGTATCATCTCCAAGCGGGTTGTGCAAGACCAAAAATACACTTAGTATAGAAAAAAAACTATAACCTCCAGGCTATGGTTACTTTAGTTAAAAACTATACGCATTTCACTAGAGACATGCTTCTTCAACTTTTATATTTATTATGGCAATCCACCGAATTTTCGGTGATTTCTGCCAATGTCCAGTTTGAAAATAATATTTCAGTTTAAATGACAATTGTTCGGTTATTAAATTATAGTATGGAGATCATACACGTGTTCTTATAACCAAGAACACGAGATGACTCTCACTAGAGACATGGCGCTGGCAGAATAGTTCGCCTGTCAAAGTCATTATTTACAATAGTGTCACAAGGTTAATTTGTTACACCCAGAATGGCCAACCGCAATTTATAGAGGAACAAATGTTCAGGCATATATCGGGTATAAATTTTCCCTTATCAAAATATCTGAGCAATAATTGTGAACTTACAACCACTATAGCTTTTTTGCCTTATGGCTAATTTACAGGCTGATAAGCTGCAATTGCAGGTGTGAAGCGATTAGTTAACAATGTTAAGTGGTAAGTAATCGTTCAGACCGTATTTATTGATTCTTGTAAGTCCAAAGTAACTGTCGCAATACCTCTTTTGGCCCAAAGTCTTTGATGGCTAATGTTTGGCTTATTTTTAATAAAGCTGCATCTCTGATTTACTTATTTTTGTATTTAATACTGTTTACATTATAAAAAGGCATTCATATTTTATATGGTGACGTTGCAAGTGCGGGGTTTCTGTGGGTGTGCGGGGGAAGCTACTTAACAGTAAAAATAGAGCGGAATTCTAATCACTTTACTTCGCACCTGCACTTATCTCTTAACAGTGCGACGGTTTACACGTTGGTTTTACTAATCACTTGCCACATGCACACTTGCTACTTGACAGCGTGTAAATTATCCATTATGATGAGTTCTCTAACAGTAATTTTTTTTCCGTGGCATGCATTCTACTTTAGACTATAAAAATAAAGTTAAAAAACTAAAACCCGACTACAACAAAAAGTGATCTAAAAAGTACGAAACAAGAAAATATTTCTCACAGAAATCAAGACATAGGTACAAAATGGTCAAGGTATGCCGTGGTTGCATGCCATTGTAATTCATATTCACCGCACCCACATGGTATATAGGCATGCAACCACGGCTTCCCTTGACCATTTTGTACCTATGTCTTGATTTCTGTGAGAAATATTTTCTTGTTTCGTACTTTTTAGATCACTTTTTGTTGTAGTCGGGTTTTAGTTTTTTAACTTTATTTTATTTTAACAGTTTTGGTGTTTAGGTATATTGTGCCGCAGAAATTAAGAAGATCTGGAAAGATTTCTTAATCTGTCTAGTTCTGCAAGCGATCGATGGTCATGTGGATTTTTAAGTATCTTTTTATGGTCCAAGGCACTTATAAATAATCCCTCTATGCTTTTAACTCTACTGAGAGCAACATAGGCCTGTCCTTTAGCAAATAATGACTTTCCTAAATCAATAACTGCTTTATCAAGAGTGCAACCTTGTAGTTTGTGGACGGTACAGCCCCAGGAAAGTATAAGCGGCAGCATTTTACGCTGAACTTTTCCAGATCCCCTTAACCCGTCGAATTCAGTGATACAAGGCTCGATTCTGATAAAACCGTCATTATCAGCTTTTATAGACTCGTCGTCAAACTGTATGCGAACAGCGCTTGGCTGTTCACCGTGTTCCAGCTGATCGCGACGAAGAGCAGGCCATTCAAAGGCCTTCACAACTCCCATAGCTCCGTTTACCAAGCCCCGGTTCACATTTAAATTTCTGCGCAACATAACTCGGGAACCGATACCCAGTTCGATACTATCTATTATACCCCCAGTTTTGTTGGGGTCGCTAGGTATATGTTCGGGTTTTGGAGTCTGTCCGTATGTTTTTGATTCGGTTGATGTGTCTATTGCCGTTATTTTATATATTTTAGTTCGTGATGCTAAGCGTTCCGACATCTTAGTATTATATGCGCTTACCTGTTTTAAAGTTGGAAATATATGTATTATTTCTTCATACTCGGCTGTTTCATTAATAATTTTTCTTGTGTCCAATATAGCTAATTGTTCCAGGGTCAGCTTCCCTACTCTGACATTGCTTAACAAATCTACAAACGTGTTATCATTTGCCTGGCGCATATTTTGGCTTAGTTCGCAGAAATGGAACATTCTCCACAAATGTGGCTCAGCTGCAAGATGTTCTGGCTGTTTAAAGCAGTATGCGCCACCAAGTGTAGCGGCGACAGGGGGTAACTGCATCAGATCGCCAAAAGCTAAAACGTTAACTCCTCCAAAAACACGGTTGTTTTGCTTTAGCTCTTGGAGTCTCAGGTGAATATTTCTAATGCTCGAGTATGGCACCATTGAAATTTCATCTATTATGACCCACTCAACATGTTGCCATTTATTCCTTTCCCTTTGAAGGGGATCCCCGGTCAGTGGTCTCAACGCCACTGCCTGGCCTTTTTCAATGGGTAATATAAAAGTGCTGTGCAAAGTGCGTCCTCCTACCAATCGGGCAGCAACACCAGTTGGAGCTGTAATTGTAACCTTTGCATTTGATGATAGTCTTCTAATTTGTTCGACTAGCAGTTTAAGAGTGAAACTTTTTCCGCTTCCGGCACCCCCAGTAATGAACATTAGAAGTGAGTTTTGTTGGTCACTGTTAGTATTAGTTCGTAATTTGTCACTCACTTTAGCAAATAATTGCTTTTGATCATGATTTAAGGAATTGACTCCTCTCAAAAAATCTTCATCAGACATATTGTCTATAACAGCGTTTTCCTCAAAATCATCTTCTTGGATAACAATGTCGTGAAAAGGTTGTTGTAACATCGACGCCTGATGATTCGTGGTATTATCATTGCCACACAAGTCAGCTGCTTGTTCAGCTGCTAGTCGTCGTAGCGCATCTTGTATAATTCGTTTTCCCAACGGGATAACAAGTCATTGTCATATGTATTATGAAGTGGTCTTAAAAAATTACGGTTGGCCAAGAAAGCGTCTTTGGCATTGTCGTGTCCGGCTAATAGCTCACTTTCACTACGAAAAGGACAATGTGTGACTAGCAAACTATAATAGTACGCTTCAGGGTCCGAGTCAGCGGTGTAATATCGAGTTCGCAGAACTGCTGGCCGTGATCTTTTTTTCATTTTACCCATTCTGTTCATCAAATTTATGATCGGTCCTTGGTTTTCGTTTTGCTGTTCATAAGCATCCGAGTCTCCATTGTCATCCTCTTGATATGTAATAGAACTCATTGGCTCATAATTTACAGCAAACTCACCAAGGCTCAACTCTTCTAAGTTCAGTGGTCGACTTTCATATCGTTCGAATATATTTTTGCAAGGCTGAACTGTATCCGAATCAAAACGTAACATTCTATATCTAAGTTCAGGCTTGCAAGTATTGACGAATGTTGACTTTCGAGAGCTATCGCGTAACTTTAGATGGCATAGTCGGTAGGCACACTCCGACGCTGACACTTGACGATGGTTCAGCAAACAATTCTGAACAGCAAATATTTGTCGGCCAAAATTTCCTCCTCTTTCTCTAACTCTGCAAAGTGCCTCCGCTATTGCAGCTTGTAGGTTTGCTGGTTCCGATTTTGCAATATATTTTGCAATGTAATAAGCAACTCCAAGGGCAGAAACCACTGGCTGAATGTCAATATTAGCACCCCATAATCGTAACAGTGTCTCATTATAATTATTTATCATTGATTCCCCTAGGCGTCTCTTTAATTTATAGAATTTGCCACCATTTGAAGTTGCTTGATTATCGTCTAAAATTATGGTTCTTTCTGAGATTGTTTTTGGAAATCCAAACCTGCACGAATTTGGATGTCTATTATTGTAGCAAGTATGCGAATGTCGGTGGGTTTGTAGTCTGGTTACAAGATCTTTTAGCTCAAAATCATGCTCAGGCATTTCGCATGTGATCACGTTTTCAAGCAGATTGATTCCTGCTGGTGAGTTGAAATCTGGCATGTCTTTACACCACACGATCATATGGACATGTGGAGATCCTCTCAATTGAAATTCAACCCGCCACCAGAAATCAACCAGTTCATGTCCCAATATGTAATTAGATTTGCTTTTTAATACACGCATAAGAGCATTAAATCTGAACATAAACTGGCGCGACAGGGTTACTGGATACGATTCTACTAGTCTTAGTTTTTCGTCATAAGTCAGATCATCGATAGGATAATTAGGCCTACCATCTGCCACTAAGAGTGCCTGCAACATGTCCCGCCAATTCAAATCATTACATGATAATGTTAGGTAGAAGTGGGGTGGCCCCAAGTTTCTGACCATAGCCATCAGCTCTGTAAAAGCTTTGTGCCAATAGGAAGAAGTTCCTCTAATATTTCTCATGCACAAATGAATATTTTGTATTAAATCTTCCGGCTGTATCCCGTCTTGACGAAGTCTTCCACATACAGATACATTTTGGCGTGCTTTTAACAACTCTACTGCAGACAGAGCGTAAAATAAGTATTCAATTGCTTGAAAACGTGTATCACTTCCCATAACTCTAGTCTGAAAGTACTCTAATGGTGTTATTTTGTATTGTCTTTCTTCGTATAGACCATTTTTTCCATCCGGGAACAATTTGACCCATGCTAATTCTTCAGCTCTTTTTTCTACAAGGAGGCTTATGGGAGGAGCGGTCTTCCTTCGAATATCGTGAATTGGCAGCGGTGTATCACAGTCTACAGGATTATTTATGACATCCGTGATATTTGGTATATGATACTCGTTGGCCATTAACATTGTGACATTTATGTGACTATTATTAGTGGAGTAACTGGCAGAGATGTCATCGTTACCTTGACAATTATTGTCGTTTATAATTTGGTCGCGTGTATTAACACTGGTTTGTTGAAGGGACATGTTAAAAGGTGTCACATTTCCAGACTCATGAACAGACGAAGGCAAGGTTATGTTCACAGAAGTTATGCAATACTGGAGGTTTTGGCGTCTTCTTGTAAGAAGAACAACAGGCAGGTGCTCAGCAAGAGATTCAATAGTACTAAACATCATTAGCATTGCACGCCCTCCACTTGATGCCACAAATCCTTTAGGTTCCCTGGAATGGGAATCAAACAGGTAATATATCGAATCTTTTTTCATTACTAAGATTGATATTACCGTTTCTGCAGTAATGATGCCCGCGTTGTTCCCAATAGTCAGGAAAAAATGACGTAGACCCTCTAATAAGCTCGAAAAATATCCATCTAGCACTTCAACTGTTGGATTTATTAATCCTGTTACACAATCTATTTGGAAGTCAAGATTATATGCAATATTCGCAATGACTAACTCCGGAAGCAATTCGTCTGTGCTTAAATAATTTGGATGAATCAACAAGCTTCTAATGCATTGGGAATAATATGCATCTCCAAACATTAACACCCGATCAATGTCTGATGCCTCCCATTGGGCCAGATCTTTGGAATAAGAATATGCTATAGCAGCTGCTGCGTTGGCAGTGCATTGTTTACCGGTGCTTTCCGCGGAAAACACGTCACTTCCTTGATGAAAAGTCCCTCTAAGTATTTTGCGTTCTGAATTAATAACTTTAAAGCATTGATGTGGCTCATGGTTGTGATTAACTGTAGTTGTTATCGGTATTTCGAGTATATGTTCATCATTCACTGAATTTTGCAGGTGTTCAAAGTTAAGTGTAACGCCTCTATAAAGATGGTTATAGTTTACAAGCCAATTCAAAGCTGAACGAATGTTGTCTAGGTTTATTCTATATTCTCTAACCCTGTCTACATTTTCTAATGTTTCAATAACAACCGCAAGACCACACTGCTCAATTGATAGTGGCAGTTGTTCAGTAATTTCTTCTACTTGTTGAGCAAACAACACAGCCTGTCCTTTAAATCCTTTTTGTCCGAAACGGCCCCCTAGTTTTATTATTTTAATAAAGGGTATAATCCTAGACACGAGTCTTACTTCCACTTCTGACAACGCTTTTAATTCGTTTGGGGGTTCCGAAACCATCATCTGATTCCAAAATGCAGTCGGTGGGACTTTGTTCAAATTTATTTTTTTGGCGCATTTATTGCAAGCAGTTATTCTTTCAGGTGTATTAGGTGGTAAGAGTGAAGTGGTGAAAATATTTCTGACTTGATTTTTATATTGCGTTTTTTTACAAACATAACAGATTTTGTCCGATACCTCCGAAATAGCGATGTCAAACTCGTCCTTGTCGGTCTCAAATAACAATCTGCGAACTCTGTAAATTCTGTTTGTACGTATCTGCATGGATTGAAGTCGTACGGCCCTTGATGTAGGGCTTTCATTAGCTCGAATTTCCGAAGCATGAGTACTCATTTCCTCAAGTCGGGACTGTCTAGTCGACGGAGACTCTTGGGTGCGTACTTGAGAAGCGTGAATACTCATTGCCTCTAGTCGTGACCGTCTAGTCGACGGAGACTCTTGGTTGCGTACTTGAGAAGCGTGAATACTCATTGCCTCTAGTCGTGACCGTCTAGTCGACGGAGACTCTTGGCTTGCGTACTTGAGAAGCGTGAATACTCATTGCCTCTAGTCGTGACTGTCTAGTCGACGGAGACTCTTGGTCACGTATTTGAGAGGCGCGCATACTCATTCCCTGAAGTCGTGACTGCCTAGTCGACGGAGACTCTTTGTCGCGTACCTGAGAGGCGTGAATTCTCATTGCCTCTAGTCGTGACTGTCTAGTCGACGGAGACTCTTGGTCACGTATTTGAGAGGCGTGCATACTCATTGATTCAAGTCGTGACTTCCTAGTCGACGGAGACTCTTGGTCGCGTACCTGAGAAGCGTTAATACTCATTGCCTCAAGTCTTGACTGTCTAGTCAACGGAGACTCATGGTCACGTACTTGAGCGGCGTGATATCTCATGGACTTAAGTCTAATTTTTTTATCATTCGGAGTTTCTAAACTTCTTATTAAGGAAGCATGTGTTTTTAATGAATTTAGGCGCTGTGATCGAGAAGTTGACGATTCTTGCGATCGTATCCGAGAAATGTGGTCCTTCGCTTTACATAAACGAATGAGTTTCTTTTGCGAATTTTCCTTTTCCCGAAGAATCACAGCTCGTTTTTTGGCAATTAAACGATCTTCCAATTTAGATTGTGCTGGCAGTGTTTTCCTATGATTTTTTTGATATTTTTTGTCTTTTTGTTTTCTAGCTTCATTACTTTCCTGTGACTCATTTTTCCTCGCGGCAGCAACTCGTGACGCTTTTTTTGTTTTCCTAGATAAAGCCATTTTTTTTCATTCAACGCAAAGTTAATTATTGTAATATCGAGGTAAGATTACTGCAGGTGCTTTCCCTGTATGACTGGGTAGTACACAACGAATAAGCATAAGCAGATAGAAAATATTTAGATGACGAGAGAACAATGATCGAACTAAGACACTTCAATTAATTAACCCAACAAGACGATACTTTTTAGAGTTAATAGATTAAAATTGTTCTGCAGCTATACTAATCGTGTGTAACGAAACCATAGCTCGTTTTTAAATAGCGCAACGCCATCTATCGAACTAAATGTTAAACTTTGCCGTTGTTTACTGAACATTCCGCTCATCGTGAATAAAATGGAATATTACCGGGATTCCTTAGCATATAATGTGCTTTTTTGGACATTAAATAATTGAGTACTAGTTGGGGTCAACCGTGTAATATCTTCTAATAAATATCTTCTATAATCAAGTCGGAATAAAGAGACTTAGCTAATATGAAAATCAGATTTTTAAAGTTTTCATCGATTGTAGCTTTTCATAAAGGCCCCCCAGCTCTGAGGGACGTTAAAAGTTTTTCTAAACGCCCTCCGCGTTTAGAAAAAGCTTCGTCGTGGACGAATGGATTATGCGAGATAAGTACACCTTTCTTTAGAAAATTTCTTCTTAAATTTTTTTTTAAGCAAATGTAGCAATTCACATCTAAGTATTATATATATTTGAAAAGTACTAGTAAACCTCTTTCAAATGATACCAAACACGGTAAGTTTATCGTATTTTATTTTATTTTGCATGTCTTTTTTATTCGCCAGAGGGTGCTACATTAAATACAGTGATATTTCACATAGCCTATAACCAGCGGACTATTAAGACGCTTCTAACGATACCTCATTCAGTTCAGTTCTGACCAGTACTTAAGGAGCTACGGTGGAACAGATGAACATACATACATACATACAAACATACATACATACATACATACATACATAGCCTGTCAAAAACATAACCCTCCTTTGGCTTTGCCGTAGTCGGGTAAAAAAAATATATATAATATATTAGTTTCTTTAGTTCCAATACTGGCAACACTGTCTTTAAGCTGTCAAAGTGAAGCAGTGGTCAAAGCGTGAGCTATTTTTAGTCATCTATCAAAATTGAAGTGACAGTTGTGCTGATCTTGGAACGGGCCCGATTCTTCTTTCGTTCGCGGTAGTCAGCGGGTGCATGTACGTAAATTGTAATCTAATTATTTCATACACGAATAACGCGTAAATTCAATCGTTATATCAATTAACTTAATACCAAAACATTGGGAGACGATTGGTGTCAAATAGTTTCACAAGTGAACGATCGATATCTGTCAAATTTAAATTTTCATAGGTTATGTAAAAGAAGTGGTAAAAAGTGTGTTTTTTTGCGTGATTTTGTATTAGTTGTTTGTTTTACAGCCCCTACGCTGGTTGGACACGATGAGAACGACACAAATTGCCCAGTACGCGTTAAGACTCACATATTCGCAGGTAAAAAGTTTTTTATTTTTTATGTAATAGGTACCTTATTTCATTTATCGACTTTCCTCACTCGAGTATACTAACTTGAAGTTACTCTAGCTTCTTAAGAGAGAAATTCAGAAGAATTAACTACTAAATATTTAGTTATCGACCTCTAAATAGAAAAATTGAGAGAAAACATGAATTATTTTGACTTCGAGTTCCAGCATTCTAGGTTTCAGTTTCTTTTCTAATACTGAATAGTTACATTATATTAAGCTGAAAGAAGTGGTCTTAAACTATTTCTAAATTACTTAAGATGTGTTTTTCAGCTACTGACTTTTAGTTTCGTGTACCAAATTTCGTTTATAGGTTTCTAGAATCTTCTAGTCTTATTTAGTAATAGCACGGGCTAAACCAACCAAAATGATATAGGAAGCTTAAAGACTGATACTACTGTTGCTCCCAAACTACTAATTTTCATTAAAATTATAATTTCTTGCTGTTGTGAAATATGGTAGGTACTTTTATGCCCTTACTAATAATCACTGTGTAAAGTTATGCAATGAATAAAGCCTGTGTAACCATACATTTTTTGATGTATAAACCTGTCATAACTTTATGCAGCGTTTATTAGTAAGGCGCTTAGAGTACTTCTAGAGTTCTCAGATTGTCAGTTATATGGGTAACTTAGTAGTGCTTATCTCACAAAAAAGTCCAAAATTCAATAAATACCTAATTAAACTTGCTGTCCCTTTGTGGTTACACCTGCTTCTTTGGTTGTTACCTGGCTCCCCTAAGTTAGCCTTAAGCCTTCCTTAATAAATCCTTCACTTCAAGTTTTCTATTCTTTTTTCTAGGTATTTAACTAAAGGTAAACAAACTTAACATGCCCTTTTATCTAAAAAAGTAAAAGTATAAAAAACATGCAAAGATTATATAAATCTTGGTTTATTTGTATGATCTAAAGTTTCTTATGACATGATCTGATGAGAAAAAAGAATTGTTGACTTTGATTTGGATATCTATTTCTCTAACAATTGAACAACCAGAAGTCTTATCTACTATGATTGCAAAAAAAAATTAAGCTAATGTACCTAATCAACAATTGGTGATAAAAAATATTATCAGTTTTGGTTCAATGGATAAAACAAAAAGTCTTGTTGTACCAAAAAAAAACAGATAATGGATTAAACAAATAATTGAAGCAATTTAAACCTTTTTTTTACTGAAATGAGTACAAGAAAGTTTTGAATCCTAAATTGCTTATCAATTGGCAATTTTTTTTAGCGAGAGATTAGCAAGTTCAAACAGACGTACAAACTTTTCAGCTTATTATAAAGCTAAAAGTCATTATTAGTATTAGTATACATAGATAAAAAATTAGGTAAACGAAGTTTACCTAATTGCCCATAATTTATCCTAGTAATAGTAACACAAACAATATTATTTCACCGAAATTCAAGAAAACTGTAGCTAACGCTACTAGCTTTGTTATAGCCAGAATATATTTTAAAGAAATAAATTCCTTGCCATCTATCTAGGTTAATTCCAAAATTATTCAGTAATGAAGCAAGAAAATGTATGTTTCTTAATTCTGAACAATTTGGTATTTAACATAGAAACAATGAGTTTAAAGTCTTAAGATTTTGACTATTGTTCTTGTAATAATTCCTTTGTGTTAGAATTATTTCTGCATGATTTATTTCAAAATCTAGTAATTTTTTTTAGTCTTCGCAGTGAATAATAACATTCTAAGGAAACTTGGACTTAAAATTAATCACCTTTTGTACCTGCCATACTATCTCATAACCACCCTTGGTTGACTGGTATCGTATGCCTACGGCATTAAGTCCGCATTTGTACAAAAAGTATACTGGTCCATAATTGAAATATTATTTTTGTGTTGGATAGCGCATTTATCGAAGAAGGTTATAGGCTAAGTAACATCACGTTATGGCCTACGGCAGCAGAGCAGTAGTAACCAAAAGCAGTAATTAATAAGTCTGGAATTCTGAATTTTATAATTTTTGCTTCTGTCTAAAGTGTGAAGCTAGTATTTTTAGTACTATAAAACACAGAGTATGAAGGTGAAGGACAAATCTATTTTCATTGTAGGCTATGTAACTAATTGTCTTCATCTCATTCATTCGATACTGTGAACACAATGGATGAAAACATTTAATGTTTACAAACATACGCAATTTTGTCAGCAACTCTATGCCTAATGTTGGTCAGAGCAAACTGTCCTATTTTTAGCTAAATTTAAGAGTTCAAAGGTAGTCAATAATTAATTAAATAGTTCACTAAAGTTCTATTAATCATGGGTTCCCACAGGGTAGTGTTCCAGGACCAACCAAAATTAAAAATAATAATTTGTTAGCAATACATGTGTAGCAAAGTAAAAAAATGCCTCTAATCGATATAAATAGTGTTACAAATTTTTCAAAACCTGTTGTATGCTGTATTAATTAAAACAATTGAAAATTATTGTGTCTCCCGTAGATCTATGCTTCAGGCAGTCCAAGGGTTAAGGTTAGCCTACTCTCTCACTAAGTCAGAGTAAATTAAACTTCATTAAAAACTCCGTATCTTAGTTCAAAAAATTTAAGCTTGACAGAAAACTATTTTTTTACATTGCAAAAAAACTACCAGCTATAGGTAGACACAAAGTAGTAGAATTCATAGAGTTAGTAGTCCCAGAAATAAATAAAAAAACACTGACTACCTACAAAATCCACTCTCCACAACCAAATTCTGTCACGCGGACAATTTGAAATTAGATCCCGGAAGAGTAGTAAGATTAAAAGCCTATTTATAAATAGCCACATTGTAAGGATGCAGTGACTCGAACATGTGCAGCTAAACACATGTGGACAAGCGTGATTTGTCACGTTGACTTATTGCATTAGCGCAATCGGTTCTGTGATATATGGGCAAGACGCGTGCCACTTTTTCTAACTCATTGAAAGGGTTTCTAGTTTATTGGTAAGGTGTTTTGAAAGTGTAGAACAGTTTTCATGAGGAAATCCTTTTGGATACTCTGCTCCTGGATAAGGCTAGGATTCTGTTGGACTGTTACCAAAACCTCATGGGCTTTCTAATTACACAAATGCCTTTGGAACTCCATTAACGTTTTCGTTAGCAAATCCTCATGGATACCATACGTGTGGACAAATCGAAGATTTGTTTTGGACTCCTACCGAAGACGCTCCACAGTCTACTTAAAAACCCCACCGCCAAACACAATCATACTTCTTTGACCTGACGGGGGTCCACTAATGTCTGAAGTTATTATGGAATGTCCCTTAGTTGTTTCCTGATGGTAGAACTGAACCCAATTCGGAAAGGAAACTAAATAAAAGCCATAAAAATGAAGTCTCGTCCAAAAATAGCAGACTATTTTTACAACCGTTATTAGCTCATGATTACCGAGTGATTCATTCATGTTTTTTCTGCAGAGATATTACATAAATCACTAATAGAGGGCAAGCTATTATGAGTTAAAGTTGTGATTGGAGCATGAGGTCTCTTATCAAAGGTTAAAGGTGTTGCTAATCCCGTACATTTTATCTGCGAGATGACGTGAGAAGATATGTAACAGGTGTAGTAAAAAGTAGATAACAAGACAATTCCTGAGATCTCGTCCTAATCCCCGCAGTCAGTTTGACGCAACTATGTCTCATACTTACACGAAATCCTGATAACTACCGGGCAGGAGCCCACTAGACACGATTCCTGTCTGGTCGGGGGATCCTTCCTTTTCGATGGACGATGAGTACCATCCACCCTGTTCCTCATACCTCCGTACAAATTCGTTTCTTCGGGGCTCATCGAGTTTCATTGCTTTGGCGCTTTTCTGGCAGACTCCACTGTTGAATCTGGCTCTCAGGAGTTGCAGTGGTTGGGAATACTGTAGTCTGACGGAGTTATTTTTTTTTATTGGGACAACCCAATAAAAAAAATACCTCCTTACACCACAGAATCAATTAACATGAAATATGACGAAGAGATAGCTTGAAATTTTGATAAGGACATAGCCTACTTTTCAATCCACGACATCCGCCTTAACCTACACCAAACCTACTTGACAGAGTAAACATCATAACTTTCGCAGTTCCAATATTATTTTCTAGTTTTCTTCACATAGCAACTGGTGATTCGCTTCCCGGAGATAACACACATACTTATAGAAATACCACGAATTATGCGTAAACCGGTATTTTGTCACGCAGTTCCAACGCTTCATTGAAATCAGCATAAACTACTTTTTTGGATGTTAGCCAGAAATATTTATACGCTAAGTTCCTTTTTCTTGAATCATTTTTAGGGAAATAGCAGTCATTCATGATCGTAATAAGGCGCTAGACTTGATAATGGAACCAAGCTTTAGATAAACCTATGGTTTATATTAGATTACATACGATATAAGGAAAGTGATATTTGTAGCACGTGTTACACCTACTTTTAAGAAATGTATTAAATTCTCCAACGCAAGCTTATTCATCATCATACATACATACATACATAGATATGAGTACTTCCAACAAGACAAAAGGCTCTGTCCTTCGTCCTTTTATCTCTGGTACAAAGTTCCGGTTTAGATCTCGTTTCGTCGCAATCCTGTACACCCTTTCTTCTCCTTTCAAGGCTCCCTTAATAATGAGCAGTTTCGTAGCCACTTCTACTCTTAAATTAACATTATACATCTGAAAGACTCTTTGATCTCCGAAGCTAATAGTCCTATTCAGAAAATTTTCATTTTTTGTTGTCCCTAAATACTTTATAGCATAAAATTGCCTTAAGAAGAAGTTGTGAATAAAAAGTGTGGTCATGGTAGTGATTTTACGAGTTCTCTTTGGATAGAAGCTCACCAGGGGAAGTAAAGGGGAAGTATTTCGAAGACTTTCGGTGAAATCGGTTATCTCTTTCTCTGTATCGGCAATACTGTACCTCTGGCAATGCAGATGTCTATAGGTTACTGTGACCGTCCATCATCTTGTTTGCCTCTGAACTTTAAAAATACACAAACTGTCAGCCATTAATCAATCTGTTGGCACTCTTTACTTCAAAGTTCATCAGCAAGGTCGACTGCATTCTAAAACTTGTTGCTATGTTGGTGTTACGCGAGTGAGGGTTTTTGCTTGACCAATGCGCACTTAAGATCTGTGATCAGCTGTATATTTACCTCTTTGGGGATTTCCTTTGCTATATTTTGATGGTGGTTAGCGGTTATATTATAGGAATTCAAAAGTAGCTTTTGTCCTTATCCAATGCCTAATTTATCTTTATACCAAAATGCATCAAAGTGGTTCAGTTGTATGATTAGTGCTCGTGTCTTTTCTGATTTAAAAAAAATCCTCTAGCTGTGATTGATATTTAAAAAATTCCGGCGTTTTAATGAAGACCTGATTTTTTCATCTTCTTTAAAAATATCCGTACCTGTTTTATTTTAGTGTAATGATCCTTTTGTTTTAAACTGCGCAAATTTGCTGTCCCTTTCTCACCAAGTTTTTTTTTAACTCTTAAATGGAGGGCTATGTCAGTAACTCTTTGTCTTTATTTAAATTTTTCACACGTAATTTAAAAGGCGCATTTCTTGGTACCTAGTTACCTCCCTATAGTGATGAAAAACTGAAAGAATTCCGTCAATCAATAATATTTTAATCAACAAATGTGCCAAAAATGAATACTATCAGGTCATTGCCCTTTAAATCTTATGTCTGTCTGGTGTTTTCTTTGTCTGCGTTCTATATCAGATACGCGTAATCCTAAACATCTGTATAACAGAGTACCGTTAACAAATACATAGTTTCTACATATTACTTAATTTTATAAGCGTTTGTATATCGGTAAAGGTCACGGCCCACGGCGTTTTATTACGTCACCGCATCAGCTGCAGTTTCCCGCGTGTTACTGACGTATACATTTGAATTTAGAAATAGGTATTGCTAACCTATGAATGTTACTGAAAGACAGTTTATCTGACCATAGACCTTAATCTTCTACCATGCATTCTCTTTGTACTACCTATCTTGTCTTCATCATCTTTCTCAATGTATGGCAATGGCATTACTTGTAGAAAAGTGACGTAACCTCGCGCGTTAATTCTGTAGCCTGTGCGGAAAAACTAATAAGTTTTGTCTCATATCTTCTACTGTCTCAAATGAAACAAAATTGTCCTTTAAAATATAGCTAAGAATTTTACACTAATAAACAAAGATTGCTACTATCATGGCCATTTCCTGCTCCCTGATCAGAAATAATCATAACTTCCTACTACCGGTGTTAGAGGCGCCATCTTTGTTTTGATTTTATCTACCGGGAGAGTGAAAACGACCTTGTCTAGAAGAATTATGGCTTAAATTCCTAAGAAGTAAAATTTCGCCAATGAAAACACACGTTTTGGCACTGAAATTGTTTTTGATTTTGTTTTATTTTGGATGCTATAAAAAGTAGTTTTGAATGAAATGTGTTGATTTGACAGCTGGCATCAAAAGCGGGTTTTACATTTCTGTTCAACATTTTTATCTTTCCTCTTAGAAGTAATGAGGGTTGCGGTTTTCTTTAAAAATATAACTTTTTTCAATTATGCAGTGCCATAGACCATATTTGTTTATCATACAAAATCGCGGGAAGTAACTGGTTGTGATATTAAAGTAGGAAGTAGTGGACCTGTCGGTATGATGACGCTTAGACCTATGGTATTAACGATATTACAAGAAAGCTGTAAATACTTGACCTATATTATAAGGTAGCAACTTTAAAAGCGACAGTCGGCCCAAATATACAACACTTCCTCTCAGCACACGAAACTTACACCCCCTATTTTACCCTTTTTGGGGTCGGATTTCCAAAAATCCTTTTTTAGTGAATACTTACTCTTCATAAAGAACACACCCTCCAAGTTGCATGTCCGTAGGACCAGCAGTTTGGGCTGTGCGTCGATATATCAACAGTCAGACAATTAGTCCGTCAGTTTACCATCTCATTAATAGATCCTACAAATTGCAAAAATGTATTAGTCAAACACACTACAAGTAAGTATAAAAAACTAATCATCAAAATGTTATTCTCAAGTTCGGCAAGCGGGGAGTAGGGTGTATAGGGTGAGTAGGTGAATGGTGTCATTCATGTCAACTTTAATTTTTGAAATTCAGCATTTATATTTTTTATACTGTTTGACAATTCCATTTAGCTCGTCGAATTTTAAAATGGGAGCATTAGCTTTGTCCTTTAATACCAAAAAAATATAATACATTTATATAGGTAGGTACATTTTTTTTGTAATTTTATAACGTAGATCTATAAAATGTTTATTATGCAATAAACATCAACAGTCTTCAGTCATTGTTATCAAACATTCCGTATTTCATTACTTTACATTCTTATCACCTACCCAAAATTAACACATCTATCAATCTTAACTTCAACTATTTTACAAATGATTAGTATTAAAATAACTTATTTGTTTCAAACAACAAACAAATGACAATTGAAAAGAATTGATGCACCATTTAGCGTGACGCTCTGCGTCTGCGCCTTCTGTTGTTTTCGTTTTAAATCAGTTGAGTGTAGACGTCATTGGGAAGCAGACGTGTATTTATATTCTTAACTGGCTGCGTAGGCAGGGGACAATAAAAAAGAAGTGCGCAGTTTGTGCCTGTCCCGTGGTTGCTATAATAAGCAAGTGTTTATTTTATTCTTGTCTGAATACAGCCCATTCATTCTTGAACAAAAATTAATACTTTGACTCGACTTTTCTTTGTAATTTGGACGTAGTAATTAAAAAGTCCAAAGCAAAAGGTGCAGGCGGTGTAATTACAAAGACGCTGGTAATTTGAAGCCAAAAAGTCAGAAATTTCGTGTTACTTAGAAACGGGACGGAGAGGCTCCCTGGCAAAACACCATAAACTATTCATCTACCTACATTCTATTAAACGGGAAATAAACCTTAACATATGGGGATTAGGTCAGGGAGATGATGATGATCTTTAAGTTTAAGTTCAAATTGCCGGGGTTGCGGAATGTTTATAATAGTTACCGTGACCCTGGAACATAAAGGGCAATCAAAGGAACATGAGTGGGTTTTAGTCAGTAAGAGTCTGACACGCCCTCCCGCCGCACCCAGGACGGGAGCAGTCATTGGATGATTTCCCACTCACCAAAAAAAAAAAAGTGCAATGCCCCTAGCATTAAAAGGGTGATAAACTCATTTCATTGCAATTCCTTTATTTAGCAAGGAGAGACTTATATAAAAAATACATTTGAACCAACACACTGACAGTGACATATTAACCAAAAATACTTCTGGCAAGTCGCCATTTTTATCAGTGACAAGTTTAGTATACATAATTATCTTCGTTATTGTTACGATAACCACTTAAAAGCTAAAATATATTTTTGGCGACGTTCTTGCCAAAAATAATCTTTTATTTACGCCGATCCTGTGACCTTTGCGACCGTTGGATTGCTGGGTTATTTAACTACGGATCAAAGACCGTATTTTTATCTTGTCGTGATTGATGATGCGTCTACAGCCGATAGCGTCAGAAGGCATTTTATCAATTCTGAGTATTTTGCGTATTTAATAGGTCATTCGGTCCACCTCTTCTCAAGAAGAGCTGACAACGTCTTTTCGTTGACGATCTTCCAGATGATCGCCTTAGCTCTTAACCTTTTTCTTCTTTCGTTTATGTAGTCTCATCATTATCATAATCAGGCTATTGTGGTTCACTTCTGAACGCAAACCTTCCAAAAAACCGGATCTATTCCCTACCAAGCCACTTTCGTCGTACAAAAGTTCCACGTACCATCCATCTTTCATAAGATCAGTTCTCAACCATTAATAAATTGTTAGCTTCAGTCTGTAAGTTTACAGTATTTTGTGTTCTTTGTTTTATTTAGGTATATCTTCTTCCTGATCTCCTCGCAATTCACTCAATGGTTACTGTTATTCTTTTTCCTTCTTTTCTCTAATCCCTTTTTTGAAATTTCGCTCATCTCTTCCAATATTCTGGATATTTTAATTTAGACATATTATAATCTACTTTTTAATTCGCAAATTCGTTTCGACCGCGATAACCTAATCTCGCTGACATAGTTGCAAACTGAAGCAAAAACATACATGTGTCACCGTTTAGCTTTATAACCAGTAAATTGAAGACGTGATGCTACAGTTTAGCATAAATTAGTGTCACTGTCAAGGACACTGAATAACCTGATTTGCGCAGTTACTTAAAACTTCCATAAGTGGTCTTATTGATAATGTAAACTACAAAATAAGAACCTTAATTGTGTTAAAGCACTTCAACAAAGTCTTTTGATTTTAAGATTACTAATCTTAAAATCAAACTTTTTCAATAAGCCAGAAATATTTACATTACTTACAGAAACAATGCAAATTCTAAAAGTTCATCAGTACTTTTCGTTTCAAAATATAGGAAAGTCTCTATAGCGATGAATGAGCAAGAAACTCCATGTACACTCTTTTCAAACAAGTTTTACCACAATCCTGTTTAATCGTTTCAGTCCTTGAAACTTTTGTCCAGCCAGTCCTTCTCTATGTACTTTTAACTAGCGTTTTTATCAAAAGAACCTCCTACAATATTTATCAAGATAAAATATATTATTAACTAATATTTCAATGCCAAAGTTCTAACGTTAGATTTTGTCTACAATGACAATTTAATAGGAAACGACAAATGTTTAAAACCCTTAAACATGCTTAAATGTTCGTGGCTATTAATAACGGCATTTTACGCAAAGGCGAAGTCAAATCGTTTGCTTTAATCAGACTTAGGTGTCATTTATTAACAGAAAATTATCCCTTCTAAAATATTATTTGGTATTAAAATGAACGATGAAGAAACTCTAAATCTACTCAACTATTTTAGGAAGATGAATTTAGTTGCCGTTTTCAAAAGATAGTTTCTTAAAAAAGTTTTATACTCGTCGAACAAGCAGATATCTGCTTGTTCGACGAGTATAAAACTTTATGATGAGTATGCCCTTGCTCTGCAAGACGTCCACTGGACAAACACCTCCCCAAATAATTCCACATAGGTATATCGGTCCTGCGCCACCCGCATCCAACGGGCCTTTTCTACCTTGACAATAAACTATTAAGACAGTAATAGGCTGGTATTATTATAGGCACAAACACGCATAAAAAAGTTTCAAAGTCATGCGTAATAGTGACATGTGTAGTAATTGTAAGTACAGAACAGACAGACGTATTGTTTACAGCGCCAGTAGCTAAAGATAGGAAGAGTCAATGAAACGGCTGAGAACTGCGCCGTGCGCGTGAGTTGATAACACTGATTGATCGGTTTGAAGAAGATGGAAATGATTACTAATAAACAATAGTGGCTGTACTTGAATTATGAAGATCCGTTGTCGTTGAAATTTCGGAACGTCATTCCTTGAGATGATTTAACACCAGAATAACTTGGCACATTCAGGAAAGGTTGACCGAATTTGGTTAGAAAATTTAAAAGTAATGTAATTAACACACACAGTTTCTATGCTAATGTATAACTGAAATATTTAGTTTGTGTTGGCCGCTGAAGATCGTTCCAAAATGGATTGACGCCAAAATTCTGACGTTCCTGTTGAATACACAAAAACATCTACACATTTTAAATTGTACAATGTCTGAAAGTACGTATTTGAAATATTGACAATGATAATCATAAAAATACAATCTGAATGCAGAGAGACCTTTGTCCAGCGGTCAAACAGTACGGGCAAATTTTATTTGAATAAGGACATGAAAACGATTGAAAAAAAACTAGCACCAGAACAAAGTCAAGATTCCAGAATATATATTTGAATGAAAAACATATATACACATAACGATTATAACGATAGTGAAGTTAAGTATGCTGTAAAAGAAAGCGCTCAGGATAATGTAACTTCTTAGCAAAACAATGACTAAGGCAAGTAGTTCTGTAATTTTTGATCAAACATAACTTACATAACAAACTGCTCAGCTTTATAAAATGCCCTTACTAATTATCACTGTGTAAAGTTATGCAATGAATAAAGCCTGTGTAACCATACATTTTTTGACGTATAAACCTGTCATAACTTTATAACCAAATTCCAACATTAATGACGTAAAACTGAAAACGTCACAAAATTTATGAGCCACGAAAACTATTTCCAGAACATTCAAAACCTTGAACTTTATTACCGTCAATATTAGTCTCATTTCGGCTATCTACCAAAATTCTTCGCTTATCACTAGATAAAGAAAGAAATGTAGATATAGTTTTGCAAAGACAAATCGTTTATTACGCAACTACTGACCCTTATCATAGTCTTCAATCATTCTGTGAAGTGTGAGATAAGAATTGGCGCCTTGTAGTCAACTGAAAACATTTTTAGGTCTGTCATTCTGCCAAGTCTTTGTGTATTTTGTTTAGACAGTTTTATTATGTTGTCTATCTTGATCATTTTATTTGGTTGTTGCTTGTTGATGCAGTCTGAAAGTTTATCAAGATTTAGCGTCATCTGTGTTGCTTTATTTTATATTGGCTTCTTAACTAAAAGTCCACAGTATGAAATTGTCAGTTTGACTTCCAGTAATTACTTCTTACACACAAGCTTTACTTATTTACATTTTCATACCAAATGATTCGTTGATGTATAACGTGTATCATTATATCATACTTTGTTAGCATTGTCATTAATTCCATTATTGATAACGCCAACAAAATCGACACTTATTTTATCATCACCAAAGATATATAATTCACTGATAAACTCGAATATAGTACCTAAAATATCTGTAATGCACTGAAACCGGTATTTGTGTTATCTGATAACGTATCTGTAAGTTCGATAGACACGAAACTAGGGGTGAAGATAATAAACTCAATTAGCCTTCTGAATTGCAGGAACAAATAATCTTCAATTTATATTTGTGTTATCGTAATCTTAGGTTTCTCACCTATGTCTATCGTTTGAGGAAAATCCGGTGACTAAAATGATAAAAAATATCATTCTCCAGATTTATTTTCTCAAGTGGTCGTTAGATACCAGGCTACTATAATACGGTTGTATGTTTATTAGGAGTTCTCAAAAACAGTTAACGATGCCCCATGGTTTTTCCAACTTGGTCTTATCTGGGAACCTTCAGATTACAAAGTTATTATACATTCGAAGTTCCCTCCTACTATTTCCATCCCTATTCATATAATCAAAGAACTCAAATAGCAAAACTAGGCACTTGATGGTTTCACACGTAGGCACATGTAAGCTCCGAGCCACTATGAAGATATCCCATTTTTGGCTAGAAAATGAATTATGATTCCTAAATTGTTTCTATTCTATACCCAGAATTTGATGTGTTAATAAAAAAGCATTAAGAAGGTCGGGAAACCCCGATAAAGCCGAGCAAATATCAACATTTTTTAGATATTATTCATCAGTCCTGAAGATTACTCATCGGGATTAGTGCCAAAATGTTCCTAAATATGGCAAGAATGACATTATAGGGGATGTCTTGATGCATCAAGTTATTATACAAGACTTTGTAGGTACTTTGTATGTGCATAAGTTTCAATGTGACAATATGTTTTCAAAGACGTAGGTAAATATGTCAAAACGAACAACATGTCGGTTATTATTTAAATAGCGTCATCAATCATCCATCATAGCTTCTCATCATCGCGTGCCATCAGGTAGGATGATCAAACCAGTCTATTATCTATGTTTTAGTAAAATGCGCTAATCTGCGTAATTACTGGTCCGTTTTTAAAAATTCATTTTGCATTCCGTGGTCTCCTTGTTAGTTGGTATCCGTGTTCACTTGTTTGATCTGATAAATCTATTATGGTACTACGAAAACGAAGTCGCAATTAGAACTACTTGAGCCAAATTCGACAAAGAATAGAGGTAAACAAACCGTTGCTTGGTTTTTCGAAATAACGAGGTAATATGCATGTTATTTAAGTGATTCTAGTGAAATATGCTGCAATAGGATTTCTTAATAAATAGTAGAAGATTTGTAAAAATTGAGTTGTGATAGCCATATATTTTTGTTTACCTGTATTCTTTATCGAATTTGGCTCAAGTCGTCATTAAACACACAACAACAACATAGACAAGCTTTTTGGTGGTAACCAACACACAGCCCAAACAACAGAAGCTAGAAACGGAATCATAAAGAAAAAGGCTATTTTTGGAAATTCAACCCTAAACATTGCAATATAAGGTGCGAAGCTGCAAGGAACAGCTACTACATTATATTTTGGGTTTTTTCCATAAAATATTTCTTAGTGGTAGGCTCAAGTCTCGAAGATGGTATTGCCCCCGTGCCTCGGAAATTACGTATAACTAACTATTGGTCTTGCACCTGATCTCTGTCTTGTCTGAATTGCCATCAGATCGCACTATGAAAGAAAGGGAAGAGTGCACCTGTTAGCGCACTCATTTGTGTACCACTATATGTCCTGCATATTTGGCCATACTCAATAACTGGTCGCTGTGACCAAGATTTAGCCCGGAGAGGCATATTTAGAGTATTGACATTCGTGACACTCAATATGTATTCAATTTGAGTAGAACTCAAATTGAATACATATTGAGTGCCTTATACAAAATCCGGAAATTAACCGCTCACGTGCATACCGGCATCGATCAAGGTCTCTACGTAGTAAGACTAGCAAGTGATCTTTAATCTTGTCACCTAGTCAGTGCGTTGAACTCTCACGATATTCCAGAAAGGAAATAAATGTAAATTATATGTTAACGGTAGTTTTATTAGTGGAACTTGCCGTTCCCCCGGGTCGATATGCGTTCTTGATTTGTAACTTGATGATATAGGTTTTGGCCCGCGATTTCGCTCGATTTCGAATTTCTAACTTTCGCCCGCGTGGATGTCGAATCTCCCATCCAATATTTTACTCCTTTAGGGTTGGAATTGCCAAAAAATCTTTCTGAGCAGATACTTACTCTTCACAAAGAAAATACTCTCCAAGTGTCATGTCTCTAAGACCAGTGGTTTGGGCTGTGTCACCCAGTCAGTCAGTTTACCATAAAAACCAGGGAGTAGATTAGCCAACTTTTGACTTGGTTTTTTTTGTCAATGTGACCTTCAGTGTCCGTGTAGTAGTTGACGAAAACTGCGTGAAACCGCGGATGTTTTCAGTGGAGTCAAGTAACTTCGGAGTTTCGCACTTATAAATAATAAATAAAAATTGATAATTGAATGACCGGATACTGAAACTTGACTAAAACAATATTTTGTTTTCAATACAGTCGGTTGTGGTGTGTGAATGAATTTGGCAAATAAGTGATATATTGGTAAAGTGTGTGCTTCTGATAGCATTGACGGAGAGCAATCTGTGACGTATAACAACCGAGACCAACGACTTTACTTGCATTCAGAAGCACAGGATGTCAGTGGTGTTCTAGACAAACTTAAAAAAATCATGGTCTGTTGGTCTAGTCGTTAGTGACCCTGACTGCTAAGCCGGAGGTCGTGGGTTCTGGATAAGTTCGTACCTACTGGAAAATAGAAATTATTTGGGCTTGGATGTTATCCTAGCAATTTAATATTATATTTGATCAAAAACCAAAATTGAATGTTTTCACAGCTGCAACAGCATTCTTATTATTGTTTGTTTATTTTGGTTACAATGGTAAATAACTATTTATAGAATACCTTAGTTTTATCATTATCTAAGCTCTTATAAATGCCCTTATCAATCTAATCGTATTTCTTCAGATAAAAAGTCTAAGAGGTCACGTCCTGGTTTTGACCTTGAACTTTACTCAGGCCCGTATTAATAGACGTCACTCAATTCTGTGACGCTCTCAAATCTTGCTGATCTTGTCATTCTAAAGGGACAAAATAGGGACAGCAATAGATTTGAAAGCGTCTCAGAATTGAATGACGTCTATTAATACGGGCCTGACCTGAATACTTAGGGGTAGTTACTAGGTGGAAATAATTAACCCACCGCTGGGCACAGGTCTAGGTCCTCATACAGAGAATGCACGAGCATTAATCATCGCGAGCGCTCAAAGCGGATTGGTGATTGCAGAATTATGTTAACTAAGAGGTTTTTTCATGATTTTTTTTTTTACCGATGTCAGGGATGTCAAAATATAAATCTGGTTTCACCCTCATCTTTGGTTCACTACCTACTACTCGACTCCCGTACCCCAACCCAAAAAGAATTGAACCAGGATTTCCTAAGATTATCGCTTAACTCAGTTTTATAATATTAGTATAGATAGTAATTTGAATACTAATACTGCACCCTCGTGCTTGACAGATTACCTGAGCCATCACAGCATTACATAAATTAGAACTTAGAAAATTATCTAGGCAGCCTTGGCGTGTTAGACTCAATTATGGTTTTGCATGCGAAATGAGATCTTTTAGCATTTCCACAATGTCCATTTAAAGCCTCGTTGTATGTTAGTATGCTAGTATATATTCGTTATAGAAAGGAGCTGAAACTCGCTGTCCAGCGTTAGAAGAGTGCTCTATTTTTATTGGTCTCTTATTTGTAAGGCCTTTTTCAAGATATTTTACTTCCTACGTCATTGTCATCCATTTTTTATAGTGTCATGATGGCCCAGTGAATAAGGCGCCCGCCTCGTGTGTAAGAGGTTGTGGGTTCGAATCCGGGCAAGTACCAATGTGACTTTCAATTCATATGTACTTTCTAAAGTTTATCTTGGACATCACTGACATAACGTGCCTCGGAAAGCACGTAAAGCCGTTGGTCCCGGTTGTCATTCGTAGAACTTTGACAGTCGTTACTGGTTAGCCAGAAACTCTGACCAGTCTAACCAAGAGGTATCGGGTCGCCCAGTTACTGGGTTGTGGAGGTCAGATAGGCAGTCGCTTTACGTAAAACACCGGTATCCAGCTAAATCCGGTTAGGCTGACAGCCGACCCCAACACGGTTGGAAAAAGGCTAGGGAGATGGATGGTCATTGTCATCCATTTCCATTTAGGTAATAATTTATCCAAAAAAACATTGTTTGGTTGTATGTTTTGAGGTTTGAGGAATTTCATGCAAAGTTCTTCATTCTTCATAGAAAAGGCGATACTATCTTTAATTCAATCTTCCGACCAGACGGGTGTTTTGGCTTGTGACCGAAAATTGTTGTCAAAATTTTCTTTTATCAGTCGTCAAATAAATGGCATCATCATTTGCTACGTTTTATTCTTTCCATGTAATAATTGCAAAAAATTATAAAAAATGTGGGTATGATAAATTTAAAATTCCGGGAGATTGGAGAGGTAGGTATATTAATATTATATTATTTGACGTCAACCGACTTTCGATGAAATCGCAAACAGAAGCTGGCTAGTACATAATTTAAATCGCAATTCTTATACTGCACTGCGCAAATGAGTACTCTGTTTTAATTATGCTTTTTTTTGGTGTCATTCTGATAAAAATAAGCGTAGGTAGTCTGGCTTTAGTAGAATAATTACTATTATAATATTACTTATGTCTGAGAATATTAGTTATGTCTGAGATTGTGCGTAGTGAATTATTATTATTATTTTACTATTGTAGGTACCTAAGGTACCTGACTTATGTGATTGTGTTATCCCGTGCCTCGTAAAGCCGTTGGTCCCGGTTGTCATTCTTAGAACTTCGACAGTCGTTACGGGTAAGCCAGAAAGTCTGACCAGTCTAATCAAGAGGTACCATGTCGCCCAGTTACTGGGTTGTGGAGGTCTGATAGGCAGTCGCTCCACGTAAACACTGGTATCCAACTGAATCCGGTTAGACTGGAAGCCGACCCTAACATAGTTGGGATAAGGCTAGGGAGATCATGACCCGACTTGCGTCCTAGTTTAGTATGATTTCAGTTTTTTCAGACTACTTCCAAAACGGGGTTCACAGTCCGTCCGATTTTACCACTCGTAAAATTATGAACCGTCCATGACGCATTCAAATAAGTTCACAATTTGATGGTTTGACACACCGCATAGATTATAAACTAATGAAAACTAATATTGTAGGCAATTTAGTATAGTTTATAATTTGTCGACAGTTTACAATCCCTCTAGATAGATTACAAAATCGCAGTTTTAACAATTTGACGGTGACAAATATATAATTTCTTGATTAAGTTATTAACCAATAATTTGCATACTTTATAACTATTGATAAATAAACGGGAACAACATTATATTTATTAGGTATCAAAGAAACATAACTTATAATAAATTGCATAGGGTCAATTCAATGTTATCAATCTTCTCAATATGCGCCCATTTAATGTTATAAATGTTTTTTTTTATTATTATAATGTTTTTAACTTCCGATACCCTCATTTAATGAGACGTGTGGTCATTAATGTGTCAATGGCAGCCCATTACCTTATTATATTGCTGTGGAGAAGGAAAAAACTTTGTTGTTCTGAGCAATTTCAGTAATTTTAAGCTATATTTATTATCAACTAGCTTCTGCCCGCGGCTTCGCTCGCGTTAGAAAGAGACAAAAAGTAGCCTATGTTACTCTCCATCCCTTCAACTATGTCCACTTAAAAAATCACGTCAATTCGTCGCTCCGTTTTGCCGTGAAAGGAAGACAAACAGACAGATCACAGACACACTTTCCCATTTTTAATATTAAAATAAAATAAAATAAAATAAAATAAAATAAGCCTTTATTGCTGTTCTACATTTTCCTATATACTATTTTCTTATTACTAATAATATTACAAATCGACTGCACGATCGGTTTCACTTCACAGCTTGTCTTCCGACAAAGGCCTCCTCTAAAGCTTTCCATTTCTGCCTGTCTCTGGCTACTCTCATCCACTCTGGACCCCGCTGCCTTTTTGAGGTCATCTTCCCATCTTTTTGTTTGTCGCCCTTTACTTCTTTTCCCATTCCTGGGATACCACTCTGTTACAGATTTAGTCCATTTCCCCTTCGTATCTCTAAGCATATGTCCAGTCCATCTCCATTTTAAAGTTTTACATGTTTTCATTGCGTTCTTAAATTTAGTTATATATTTTATTGAGTCTAATTTAATTCTATCTTTCCTTTTAACGCCCATTACGCTTCTCTCCATTCCGTTTTGACAAACCTTTATTTTGCTCATTAAATTATCTGTCAATGCCCATGTTTGGCAGCCATAAGTTAGGCATGGTAAAATGCACATATTATATACTTTTCTTTTGTCTTTCATAGGCATATCCCTGTTTTTCATGACTTCACTTAGTGACCAATATCTCTTCCAAGTATTGGCTATCCGTCTTTCAATCTCTTTATGCATGGTGTCTTCAGCGGCTATGAGTTGTCCTAGGTATACATATTCTTCAACATACTCTATAATCTCTGAGTTGACTATGATGGTATGTGTCTGTGAAGCGTTAGTCATAATCTTTGTCTTTGTCGTGTTCATTGAAAGTCCAGCTTCCGCGCTTTGATCTGACAGTTGTTGTAACATTTGTTCTAATTTTATTGGGCATTCTGCAAATACGATCAGGTCATCTGCAAATCGTAAGTGGTTCAATCTTTCACCGTTTATATTCAGGCCTTCGTGATCCCATTGCAGATTCCTGAATATCATCTCTAGAGCCGCCGAAAACAACTTAGGAGAAATTGGGTCTCCTTGTCGGACGCCTCTCTCTATGGGAAATTCTCCACCCGTTGTTTCAAGTCTGATTTGGGCTGTACTTTTGGAGTATACGTTCTGGATTAACCTTATGTACTTTTCATGTATTCCCTGTATACGTAGTGCTTGCCATATATACTCATGTTCCAAGGAATCGAAGGCTTTATTATAATCCACGAATCCCAAATAGTACTTTTTATTGTACTCTTTATACTTTTGTAGAATTTGCCTTAAAACATGTATATGGTCTATTGTTGAATATTTACTGCGAAAACCCGCCTGCTCTCTTGGTTGGTTTTCATCAAGGGTAGAAGTGATTCGTGACAAAATTATTTTTGAAAAGACTTTATAGACATTGGACATCAAGCTTATGGGTCTGTAATTGCCTATATCTCCTTTATCTCCTTTTTTATGTAATAATATTATTGTTGATTTAGTCCAGTCTTCTGGAATAATTTCAGTATCTATTATTTTATTAAATATATCTGTTAATAAAGGTCCCACGACTGGTATAGTAGATTTTAAAAGTTCATTTGTGACTTGATCAGCACCTGGAGTTTTATCTGTCTTTTGCGAATTGATTGCTCTAATTGTTTCTTCGTTTAATATTTTTGGGATTGCCTCAGAATCGTTGGTATTTATTTTATTTGTTGCTTCTTTTAGGTTTTTCGTTTTGGTTTTACTTTGGTAGAGCTTTCGATAATAGTCTGTTGCTGCCTTTAGTATCTCTATTCTTTTATTTGTATAATTGTCATTATCATCTATCTTCTTTACTTTAAGCATCCATTCTTTTTTACTGTTCAATTCCTTTATTGCTTTTTTAATGCCACCGGTTCTTTCTATATATTTCTTTATTGTGGAATGCCTTTTATTCTCCTTGTCTTTCCTGATGTTTTGGCTGATCTTTTTGCTGAGTTCTGATATTTTGAGACGGTTGTGTTTCTTTTCTTTCTGTTTTATTAGCTCTTTCCTTTCTTGCAATAACTGGTATGTCTCATCTGAGATTATTCTTTTACTCTCTGCGTTTGTTTTCTTTGTTTCTGTTCTCAATAGATTTATGGTCTTCTCATATTGTTCCTGAAGCGGCAGTGGTTCCTTTATTGCATTATTTGTAAGTTCCTGTAGATTATTCAAAAGTTTTGTGGTATTACCAGTACATACAATGGCTGGATTATTTGTACAAAATGGTCTTTTGTTCTTTATTTTAGTTCCTGTTAGTTTTGCACGAACCATTTTGTGGTCCGAATTGAAATTCAGGTTGTATATGACGGATACATCTTTGAAGTTTTTATCATTATTAGACATAATAAAATCAATTTCGTTTTTATGGAGCCCGTTTGGAGAGGTCCATGTCCACTTCTTTGTTTTCTTTTTCTTATAAAAACTATTCAAGATCTTGAGCTTGTTTTCTAAAGCAAAAGGAGACTAGTCTGGATCCATTTTTGCTCCTTTTTCCCTGTCCATATTGTCCCACCGCATATTCTTCTCCGCTGTTGTTGCGTACTCCTATTTGTGCGTTGAAGTCACCCATTACTATTACATTTTTGTTACAACTTTGCATAGTAATTTCCAGATCTTCATAAAATTTTTCAATATTGGTTACATCTTCCTTCTTATTCGATTCAGTCGGAGAATATGCCTGGATGATTGACCATTTTTCGTCTTTATTTAAAGGCAATGTTATGTTCAATATTGTTATTCTTTCAGATATTCCTCTTATTTCTTCTACTCTGCTTGTTAGGTTCCTTTTAATTAAAAATCCTACGCCATATTGTCCATGTGTTTCCCCTTTATAATATAAAATATAGTTTCCGTAATCATGTATCCCTTCACCATATCTTCTCATTTCGCTGATACCTATTATATCCCACTTTATATTTGCTAAGGCTAATTCAAGTTCCAAGCGTTTCTCAGTGGTTCTAAGTGATCTAGCGTTGAAGGTGACTATGTATAAATCCGATGAAAGTTTGTGTGGCTTTAGAGGGTCTTGGTCTTTTTCCCCCACGAGGACCAGTCGGCTTGGGGGAGGAGGTTTCGCGTCTTTGCTATTTGGTTTCTTATTTAGTTTGTGTTTCCGATCGCCAGTGTTTAGTTGCTATTGATTCGTTGCAGTTGGGCTAGTTGACAAGGAGTTAGACCGAATCCTCATCATATCAAATGCATTTTTTCTACCCTTTGATGATGATGTTATGAATTGTTGTTTTCTTGGTTGAGCGTTTTCTTGTGGGGAGGTTGATGTTTCTCTCTTTCTTTTATCGTTACTGTTTGAATTTGAATTTTCCTTAACCACGAGTTTATCATATTTTATATAAGCGAAATTTCCTTTTTTTCTTTCTTCCACTAGCTTAGGTTGTAAAGCTTTCCTCTTCTCTATTGTTTCTTTTGAGTAATCTTCCGTTATATAAAATTCCTTAAGTTTCTTTTTATTTTTCATAATTTCACTTTTCCTCCACCCACTTGTTAATGAAAGGAGTGTAGGCCTTGGTTTATTGTCTTTTTTGTATTTTCCGATACGATAGATTTTATTTACTTCCCGATCTTCTATGGTAAGTTTTAATTCATCAGAAAAATGCTTTTTTACGTTATCAAGTAACTCCCGTATTGAATTCTCGTCCTCTTTTAACCCATGTATTATTATATTGTTACTTTTTCTGTCTCTCTCTAAATATTCTAACTTTTGTTCCAAGTTTTCAATTTTATTTTTCAAAATTTTATTTTCTTCCAATACAGGTTTTAATTTCTCTTCCATTTTTTCCATTATCTTATTAGTTAATTCTGCTGTTTGGTATTGCATTTCAAGTTTCATTTTATCAAATAAAATTTGGAATTGGCCTTCCATTTTGTGTGTAACGGAACGTATTTTAGTATATGGAATATTAATTATTATTGTTGGCAACACTGGAATGACGCTGTCAGTTTTTGATGTGACGGTTGACACTTGACAGTTGACGTCAATATAGTGATAGGTGATAATTCTAACCTTAAAATTCCTTCGGTTTTTATTTCGACTTAATCCTCGCCAAATTCCGTGGATATGTTGTGGTTTTTATCACGAACACTTTCCTCACTTTAGATGTATAATTTAAATGTAACTTTCTTGTGAAATTGTAAGTTTTTCTACTAATTTACAATATTTCTTTGGAGCGTCAGGCACAGTGATGTTTACGATACAACGACCGGAAACGGAAAGAAATTTTTAATATTAGTATGGATTAATTCAAAACGTCATAATACGACACTAGCGTGTTTGAAATTTAATTAAAATGTCTGTAAAATCATAACTCATTATCAGACTATTAGCCTTTATTTCCGTTTACTAACTACCAACCAGATTCGAAAGAAAACTGTCATACTAATGTTTGTCCGGGTGCGGAAATCGAGCCAGCGACTTACTGTACAACAGGTGATCTGCTCATCCACTGCGCCAAAGTGTCTAAAATACACCATCCCGCTTCAAAATTAATTTCCTTGATTTATTAAAGAACCACAATGATCCAACTGTCCTGACCTACCTAGAAATAACAGGAATACATATATTTACTAATTACTGTTACATACTAGAATCTTTGACAATTTCGTTATGTAACGAAAAAGTATTTTATAGTATGCTACATACATATGAATGCAGCATACATATTATATGAGTACTTGCATACGTTCATAACTATAGTTTGTCTTATGGCCAAGTGGCAAACATTTCTCATGCATGACTCATGAGGTTGCAGGTTTGAAACCTGGCAAATACAGACTTTTCTATTCATATGTACCTTCTAAGTTTAAATAAGACAAGACATCATGCCTCAGAAAGCACGTAAAGCCGTTGGTCCCGGTTGTCATTCATACAGCTTTGACAGTAGTTAAGGGCTGTCAGAAGCCTAAAAGATTTGTCTCAATGGATGCGTTCTGCGGCCTGCGGTCAGGTCAAAGTGAACGCAGCCCGCATCATGTATGAACAACGCTGTCGGTCGCCGCCCCGTCGGCCCAACATGCGTTCTTTGGTTGTGCTCGCACGGTCAGATCGCATTCTATATAAAATATATTGATACCGAGAATGTTGTTCATACATGATGCGGGCTGCGTTCACTTTGATCTGACCGCAGGCCGCAGAACGCATCCAGTGTGACAAATCCTTAAAAGTCAAACCAAGAGGTACTTATCGTGTTACCCAGTAATAAGGTTGTGGAGGTCTGATAGGCAGTCGCTTCACGTTAAACACTGGTATCCAGCTGAATCCGGTTAGACTGCGGAGACGACTCAAACAAAATTGGAAAAGGCTAGGAAGATAATTCATATAGATAAGAATGTTGTCAAACATATATTGATATTATTTTGTTTACTTTTTTCGTAATTAGTTATGATGTTTTACAATGAGTTTACGTGTATTGTGGAGTGTTATTTATAAGTTATCTGCAGTAATAAAATAAATCTGTAGAGATTTTTGTTGTTTGTTTAAACGCGCTTATCTCTGGACTACAAGCCGGATTTTAATTATTCTTAATTTATTTATTTAAAAGAAAGCTAATAACAACTTAAATGACATACATAAGTAGGGATATTTTGCTATAAACAAGCTTCCACTAGTATTACTATACAGGGTGGAAAGACGCAGTTATGTTCCTTTTTAAAAATAAAGGAATGTTTCCTTATATTTTTGACGACCAAGGGACAGCCGGTTGTCGGGCTGCTATTGTCTTTTTTATTGTGTCTCGAATCTCGTGTGTTCGAAGGATCAAAGAAGAATAATCTATATTATCGATTAAAGGTAGTTTTCTTCCAGAGTCCAATGAAACTTTCCACCCTGTATAATCCATACTAACTAATATTATAAATGCGAAAGTAACTCTGTCTGTCTGTCTGTCTCTTCTTCACGCCTAAACCATAGAACCGATTTAAATGAAATGAAATTACAGATATAGTCTGAGACCCGAGAAAGGACATAGGATAGTTTTCATCCCGGAAAACCTACGGGATGAAAACTATCCTATTTTATTTTATACTATTTTCTATACTATTTTATTATTCCACGCGGACCAAGTCGCGGGAAAAAGCTAGTATTATATGTATCTTTGATAGCCAGATTTTATAAGTAACTCTCCTCTGAAGTTTCATCTGCAACTTGGTTACTGCTCCGTGTCTGTGGGTCGTAGCGTGATGTTATATAGCATATAGCTTTACCATTAATGGGCTATCCAACACAAAAAGTTTTTTTTCAGTTGGACCATTAATTTCTGAGGTAAGCGCGTTCAAACTTTAAACATACTCTTCAGTTTTATATATCCACACTATTGTCTAATTTGAAAATTGTTTATTATTAAATGTGCTTCATTAATTTCAGCTTAAGCATAGGAATTCCTTGTTTGGTATTATACATGTGTATACTACGACTAAGTTATGACTAAATATCTATAGCGCCATTTGGCACAGACGCAAGATTTTAAACATAAATAGCAAAACTAGTCATATGACTGCTACGTACGGATTCAGACATGTAGTTTGTGGTATGTTAACTTATTTGTCGGGATAATAATACTTACATACAGTAAAACCTGAATAAGTAAACCCTAGATATAATAGGGATGACGACAGCATAAAAAAGATGGCATTCTGTTTAGTCCGTCTTGTAGATCGGCCAAAAATACGGGACTCGTATTTTTTGCTTGATTTATTTATTATTTATTTATTTAAACTTCATGCACAAGCGTACAAGGGCGGACTTAATGCCTTAGGCATTCTCTACCAGTCAACCCAGAGTTGATGAGATATAAACATGGCAGGTGCATTATTAATAACAATAAAAGGACACAAACTTACAGAAAAACAAACAATAAAATAATAATTAAAACACATAATTTAGTGGCTTGATCAAAATAATAATAAAAAAAAAGATAAAGAGCAACAAAGTTCCGGAGTGGGGGCTTTTGACGTCACCGTGCTGCAAAAATTGTATCTGATCGTGACGTCACGCGCAACTTTAACGCACTGTATCGTTGTCATTTTTCGTTTACGAGGAAAAAGAAAAAAATACTAGTCCAAATTTTTTTAATAATCTAACTGACGGACTAATTACTTTTTACCGACTTCACAAAAAGGAGGAGGTACTATGTTCGGCTGTTTGTATGTTTTTTTTTTTTTGTATGTTTGTTCATCGATTACTCCGTCAATTGTCAACGGATTTTGATGGTTCTTTTTTTGTTTGATAAGTCATGATTCAGGGGTGGTCCCATATAAATTTTGTGGCGATCGGTTCAGTGCTTCTCGAAAAATTCACCAAGAACAAAAAAAAATTGACGAAATTTTCATAGACGATGTGTGCTTTGTCTTCAAGTTTCTATTTTCGTTTTATAAGATTGTTAGTAGTTTTATTTTGAAAATAAATTACTTTGAAAGATACTTTACACAGTCAAACATTGGGAGTCGACACTAAAAAGTAATAAATAAAAAACTTTTTTCAAAAAAAAAATAACCGCCTTCAAAAACTAAAAACCCAATAATAACTAAAATTTCGGAAGTCGGTGGTTTCTCTTCTGCCATTCAATTTGTGTTGCCACCGACTTCCGAAATTTTAGTTATTATTGGGTTTTTAGTTTTTGAAGGCGGTTATTTTTTTTTTGAAAAAAGTTTTTTTTCTATTTCCTTTTTGGTGTGAAACATCTATAGCCGCACGTAAAACAAATTTCTGGCGTGGCGACGCATGCCGTGGCGACGCGTCGCCACGTATTATGAGCGTGTATATAAACAGTCACAGTCTTGTGTACTGTGTGGCGATGATGTAATGTCGATGTTTCACATCTGCCAGGCGTCCCGTGACGGCTCACTTTTTTTATAGAGATGCCTCAAACTACGCTGTTTTATGTCAGGGTCTTCTTCATCATGGACCTCCCTGGGAGGTTTGGTTTCCGCACTTTGTCCTCTAAGGTAGGACCATTGTACGAGTATGTCAGGGTCCTGTCGGATAATACGTATACGCATCACGCACTCTTAAGATTTTTGTATTAATCCTTCAATCACACGTGATTTGAGACACAACAGAAAGACTATCGCAGCCCGACAGCCGGCTGTCGGTTGGTCGTCAAAAGGTTAAAACCTCCCATAAGGGTGCAATACGACAATCAATATTTTGCACCTTTGTAGAGCCTGAAACTTACATGAAAATAGCTGTCACACGCGTTTCAGTTACTGCTCTGCTCTCGTAAATCGTAGCGTTATGTTACATAGCAATAAATCAGCTACTTAACAGAAAAAAAAAATTGACATATATTGACATATTGCCCTAGACAAGTGGCATTGTAGAATAGATAGCGAAAACGAATAGATTGTCAAATGTATGGAGATGTCAAATCGTTTAGCGAAAGCTTATGTCAATTTCATACATTTGACAATCTATTCGTTTTCGCTATCTATTCTACACAATGCCATTCGTCAGTTTTTAATCTAACAGTAAATATAACACGGGCAAAACCACGGGAATAGCTAGTCTTTGTATGTGGTTTGTTTATATGACGTAAAGTAAAAACGATTCTTGAGAATTCAATCTTCAACGGCATGAAACAGGAGATGAAAGTTTCCACAAAACGGATGAACGAAACCGCATAAAATAGGTAGTCAATACAAAAATATATATTTGCGTAAATAAGGTACAGAAGTTTGGTAAAATATACAAAATTAATCTCTTAATTGTTCCTTTCAATCGGCGTGCAATCATAAAATGCAGTTGCGTGCTTTATATTATTAATTAAAGTTTATCATTATACACTATTATGTTTAATAACTGTATGATAACACCATCATCGCCATAAACCAATCTTTAAAATTGTAAATTTAATTAAATGAATGTAATAATAAAAAAAATACATACAAACAATAATTTTCAGAATCAAAATATTTATTTGTTAAAAATAGGTTTTACTTTTTCTTACCTGCCGTACATTCCATCACTTATACACTTCACAAAATTCAATTCATCTTTGATAGTAATAAACTAATATTGATTGCAGTTCAGGACCAGTCTTCTTAACATCAAGCCGAACACTAAAACTTAGCTCTTTAAAATACACAAGGAACCTCAAAATTAACAATGTTTAATTAAAAGTTTTAACGTGAACATTTCACATTTTGTACCCACTTACAAAATATTGCGGTCGCCTTAGAACACAGAACATTGTGTAATCAAACGTGAATTTAATTAATTGATGCAGAATGTTATAACTTCCTACAGAGCCACAATTTCAGGCTATTATCCATACTAATATTATAAATGGGAAAGTTTGTCTGTCTGTCTGTCTGTTTGTCTTTCTTTCACGGCAAAACGAAACGACGGATTGACGTGATTTTTTAAGTGAAGATAGTTGAAGGGATGGAGAGTAACATAAGCTACTTTTTGTCTCTTTTTAACGCGAGCGAAGCCGCGGGCAGAAGCTAGTAGATTATAGAGTTTACTTCTGCCTCACACTTAATCTGTTTAAATTTACCGTAAAAAGAAGGGTTTATAAATTTAGCCGTTATGTGTGACCGAAGCTCTTAAAAAGGATCGTGTTAGCAGAAGTCGCGTTTTAATAACTTTAAATAAGAAGGAAACAAGAATGATATTAGGAAATGGAGACATTTGGGAACTAAAACAGTAGGTACATTGTCTAAATTGTAAGATATACGAAACCAATATTTTAGTGACAGAAATACTTACAATTCATAAAATCATAATAACTGCTATTTATTTTTAAGGGATTTTGTACCCATAAGGATTTGTCACACTGGATGCGTTCTGCGGCCTGCGGTCAGGCCAAAGTGAACGCAGCCCGCATCATGTATGAACAACGCTGTCGGTAGCCACCTCGTCGGCCCAACATGCGTTCTTTGGTTGTGCTCGCACGGTCAGATCGCATTCTATTCAAAATATATTGATACCGACAATGTTGTTCATACATGATGCGGGCTGCGTTCACTTTGACCTGACTGCAGGCCGCAGAACGCATCCAGTGTGACAAATCCTATAGGGTAAAACGAATCTTTACTTCGATGTCGTCCATCTTTCTGTATCTCCGTCTGTCACTTGGTTGTACCTCCTGAACGGCGATAGCTAGACAGTTAACAAGAAGTATTTTTGTTAGCTGCAGCTATAACAACAAATACCATATAACAATATAGCATGATTATTTAAGTGGGGCTCCCATACAACAAACATGATTTATTTGCGATTTTCGCCGATAATTGTTCGGAATGTGGAAACTAGCAATAGGCGAGACGACAAAAAAAAAAGTAATTAGTCCGTCAGATAGATTATCAAAAAACTTTGGACACGTATTTTTTTTTTTTCTCGAAAACTAAGAATTTCGCCGATACAGTGCGTTGAAGTTGCGTATGACGTCACGATCTGATACAATTTTTGTGGAGACTCCGGAACTTTGTTGTCCTTTATCTTTGTATTTTTTTATTAATTTGATCAAGCAAAAAATACGTGTCCCGTATTTTCGACCAATCTATCAGACGGACTAAACAGAATGCCATTTTTTTAATGCTGTCGTCATCCCTGTTGGCCGGTTTTTAAATATTATTAATCTCGCACTAGTTGTAACTAATGTAACTTAGTTATTTTTAATACTTTAAGTTAACGTATCTCTTATTTGTCTCCACAACATAAAGACACAAAAATAAAATGGCAATTTATTTCTCACCACATTACTGCAGTAAGTAATGGGTTAAATAAATTGCTGCGACTAACACCAGCTCTGTACAAACGCTGTAAGAAATATTTCAGAAGGTTCTTGAGCGTTATAACACAGCAACTTATAAAAATAACAATTTTGTGTTGACATATTTTTACGACAAATATCGTAATTTATTTCTTGTGATAAAAAGAAGATTTTGATTAAGGTATTTGACTTTTCAAATACCTTAAAAAGCTTTTTGTATATTTCGTTGATTTCAACTTATGTAGGTACTAGCGTCTGCCCGCGGCTTCGCTCGCGTTAGAAAAAGACAAAAAGTAGCCTATGTTACTCTCCATCCCTTCAACTATCTCACTTAAAAAAAACTTTTTACAAAAAAATTATAACCGCCTTCAAAAACTAAAACCATAAAAATAACTACAATTTCGGAAGTCGGTGGCAACACAAATTGACTAGCAGAAGAGATAAGCCACCGACTTCCGAAACTTAAGTTATTTTTATGGTTTTAGTTTTTGAAGGCGGTTATTATTTTTTTGTAAAATTTTTTTTATTTTTCGTCGTCTCGCCTATTATGAGAAACCTCTGTGATTGAAAATAGTTTATTCTAGTTATTTATTATGACTATAATCAAAATATTTTTAGTTGTAATGAAAGTTTCTAAAGTGCCTATTTATTGGTCTAATGAAAATAAACAATTTGACTTATACTTTATGTTAAACCCTGATGCTTCAGGGTTTAGAGGGGGGGGGGGTTCACAAGGTTTGTTATGAAAAAATAACTTCCAATATAGCCACACAACAGGGTGTCAACTCCACCCTTCTGATTTATTGAATAAATTCAACCATATAAATCAGTGATACAAGTAGTTGTGAACAAAACAGTAGAATATACGGCTTAGGGTCTATACGTCGCCAAAAATCTTAACACCGCGATCTACAAATAACACAAAAATGCACAACGCCATCTAGTGGCAACTTAGTGAACAATTAATCTATATTATTACGTTACGTGCTTTTACATGGCTAAACATTCCGCCCACCAAGGACATTTTGTGAAACATTATGTCCTTTAACAAAATAAAGAGTAAACTAAAAATACAAATTGTTTTACTTTAACGTACGAACATAAAACTTTCAATATACTAATAAAATCTAAACAATTTCACACATGCTTAATCTATGTATCTTAATACTATTTTATTTTTATTTTATTTTTTTGTATTTCTTTTTATTCTGATATGTTATTCTGTTTTGTTTTTATTTATATTTCCCTTTTGTTATGATGTCTAGTGATGATTATGTTGTCTTAATATTGTGTTAATGTAATTGACTTTTGAAAGTCGTGTTAACATAAATAAATAAATAAATAAAAATACTAAAACAACATTTTTAATTGATGGGTAGGACACACAGCTTAGATGTTGGTCTTTTAAACGTTGAACGATTACTACGAAGTGTGACTACTCGGGTAAGATTGTCGAGCCCTGGATGTTTCTCAATCACCCTGCCAAGAAGCCAACGACACGGAGGTAAGTTATCCTCTTTGATCAGAACCACGTCACCCACATCTGGTTCAGGAGTTTGCTTAGACCATTTGTAACGATGAAGGAGAGTTGTTAGTTCTGGATTAGAACGCTCCAGTCTGCCGCCCACCCTCAGAATATTAACGGAATCCAGGTAAAGATTCAGTGACTTAAATTGTTTTCTTTTAGGTTCTTTCCCTTGCAGGTCCAGAATAACATCTGCATAGTTTTTTCTTTGACATGCTTTAATACAAGTCTCTAATGATAATCTTATTTCTTCTGCTGTAACATAACCATGTGTCTTTCTTTCAGCCTTCGGTTTTTTCCAATCTAAAGGACGCCTTAGATATGCTACTATTCTCAATAGCCGGGTAAGTGAAGAATATTTCTCCCAAATAAAATTATCTTCTATTGCTACATGCACTTTTATCTCTTCTAAATTCGTTGATTGTTGTTTACCTTTGCCAAACTGAATATTTTCGTATTTCAGGAAGTCGGGACCCTGCGACCACAACGTAAAGTTAACAAATTCTGAAGCGTACAAGCCGCGTGATGCACAATCGGCGGGGTTGTTTTTTGACTGCACATGATTCCATTGCTGCGGTTCATTAATACAAAGTACTTCTGATACACGGTTGGCCACAAAGGTTTTCCACTTGCTCTGATGGCTGTTTAACCACGCCAATACGATCTCCGAATCTGTCCAACAATGTACATGAGATTTATCAATACCCATTACTTCGGAGACCTCTATAAAAGTTTCGCTAACAAGACTGCTCCACAAAGCTCTAAACGAGGAATCGAAATAGTTTTTATAGGTGCGACATTAGTTTTGGCAGTGAGTAAAGTGACATGAATTCCGCCATTAGCATCGATTACTCGTGCATACACTACAGCAGCATATGCAGATTTAGACGCGTCACAAAACCCATGTAAATCGACTTGCTTGTCGCCACACTGCATGTTCAACCATCTAGGTATTCTGAATTTTGACAGATTTTCTAATTCATGTCGGTAAGTAAACCATTCATTTCTTATTTCGCTTGGAATTTCTTCGTCCCATCCGATCCCCGAAATCCACAATTTTTGGATTATGATTTTTGCTACTATGATTACGGGAGCGACCCATCCCAAAGGGTCGAATAGCCTTGCTATGTCTGCTAATACTTTTCTTTTTGTTACAGGTCCCTGCATAGAAGTCAACTGAACGGAGTACTGGAAGACGTCATTGCTTCGGTTCCAGGTAAGTCCCAATGTTTTTAATATCTCATCTTGCTTAATTTGTATCTTTTTTTCTACAGTGTCCTCACTGTCCAGTACTTCATTGCTTTCACTGATGATTCTATTTAGTAATTCACTGCTGTTGCTTGACCACTTCTGTAATTTGAATCCACCTTTTGATAATAGCTCATTCATTTCCCTGTAGATTTGTATGCCTTCATCTATCGTGTCACAGCCAGACTGTAAATCATCCATATAATAATCCCTTAGCACTCTTTCAGCTGTCTTAGGGTACTTAGCTCCCTCATCGTGCGCTACTTGCTGCATGGATCGAACTGCCAAGAAGGGTGCAGAAGAAGTACCAAAAGTAACGGTGAGTAACTTATAATCTTTTATTACAGAGTCCTGACTGTCTCTCCACACTATACGCTGGAAATCTGAATGCTCATCAGATACTCTGACCATTCGGTACATTTTGACAATGTCCGATACAAGACAAACACGAAAAATTCTCCAACGAAGTAGCAGATGACGTAGGTCGAGTTGTAGTGATGGACCAATCATTAAATCGTCGTTGAGCGATACTCCATTCCTTCCTTTGCAGGATGCATCAAAGACGACCCGAACTTTGGTCGTATCTCTATCATTACGAACAACCGCATGATGAGGTAGGTACACCGCATGTTGATTTAGTTCTTCTTCCTTGTTTATCTGCCTCATGTGACCTAATTCTAAGTATTCGTTAATGACTTCAGTATATCGCCTTTTTAACTCTGTATCTTTATTTAATTTAGATTCTAATGCCTGTAATCTATGAATTGCTACTTTTCTGGACTCGCCATATTTGCAGGCTGGATCTTGACTTTTGAATGGTATATGAACTACGTAGCGACCGTCTTTATCTCTTGTAGTCGTAGACTTATATATTTCCTCGCATCTGGATTCTTCCTCGGTAAGTATGCGATTATTATGTTGACTTGGCTCTTTTTCTAACTCCCAGAACTTCTTCAAAATATCATCATCACCAAGACAAGTGTGCATCACGGTAATATTTGAAGTATCTTGGACAGTAGAAGCTACGGTCCCTGACAAAATCCATCCAAAAGAAGTACATTGTGCTGCAGGGCTCCCACCAGGAGCTTTCTTTAATCCAGGTTGTAAAATCTGGCTGTAAATTTCAGCCCCTAATAACATATCCACTTTATCGGGCTTATAATACGTGGGATCCGCTAATTCAATATCGGTAACGTGTGTCCAATCCAAACACGCGGTTTCCCTAACCGGTAATAATGACGTCACTGATTTAAGGACATATGCCTTAACTAAAAGTGTAAACGACGGATCGATTCTGGATTGAATTTTAACCTCAACCACTGAATTTAATGTTAATTTACTGTTAACATCAATACCAACAATTAAACCTTTAGCAGGTTTTTTCTGTAGACCCAAAGACTGAACTATGTTTTCAGTCACGAAAGATGCTTGCGAGCCTTGGTCTAATAAGGCTCTGATAGTATGTCTAACTCCGTTTTTCGATACAGCTCTAACTAGCGCCGTGGCTAATAGAACTTGATTGTTAGCTATTCCTTTCGAAAAACAAGCCACTACTTCCTCTTCCTCCTCAACTCCAATTGTATGAGTACATTCTTTGGTCTGCAAAACTCTATCGTCAGACGAATTTCCCTTTTCTACTAAAGACTCTCGTTCACCCTTAGGGTGCAACAAAGAGTGATGTCTACGCTTACATATCCGACAAGAGACTGTACATTTACAAAACTTAGCAGAGTGATTGTGCCCGAAACAGTTAAAACATAACCTGTTGTCCTGTACAAATCTACGCCGAGTATCCACATCCTTGCTTACGAATTGCTTACAATTCCCTAATTTGTGATCCTCATTACAAAACTGACAAACCATTACAGATGCTGTGTGAAATACCCTTGCCTTACTTTGGCTTACAGTACTTCTCATAGGCTTATTGTCTAGAAATTCGAACGCTCTATATCGGCCTGTTAAAAACTCTTTGAACTGTTCAAAGGTAGGCAATTTGTCAGAATCATTGTTACTAGTAACCTTTAATTCCCAGTCCTTTTTGCTATCAGGATCTAGTTTTAATGTAATTATATGAATTATTAAAATGTCTCGAATATCTTTATCTGATAAATTCAAATTAATTAGAGCATTCAAACAATCTGAGGTTGTGTCCATTAATTCTTTTAAACCATTAGCCGATTCACTAGTTATATTACGTTGGCACAGCAATCTTTTTAAAATACAATGTGATAAATATTTTTTGTTATTATATCTAGCTTCTAATTGAGCCCAGCATTGATCATAATTTGTCTCTGAAATAGGTATGTGACGTAATAGTTGTTCGGCTTCACCGGACAAGTAACCTTTTAAATAGTGTAATTTTTGTACTTTATCAATAGAACTATTTTTATGTATTGCCGATTCAAACAAATCTCGAAAGGTCGGCCATTCCGTATATTTACCCGAAAATGTTGGGATAATTATTTTTGGTAACTTTATGGACATACTTTTGTTTTGAGAGACACTAGGGGACGACCCTACTTGTGCAGAAACATCAGTAGTCTTTAATGCACTCAATTCAGTTTTCAATACACATTTCAAGTCTAAATATAATTCTTCAGTGTTATAATAAATTTCGTTTACAGTGTACGGTGATGACTTTAATTCTTTAGCTTCAAAATCTTTTATAATTTGCGTGTGTGTCAAACTGAATTGCGCCCACAACTCTTCTACATTCTCTAATCTCGTTTCGACATATTGCTTTGTTATTCTTTCTTTTGGTGACTTTTTATAATTAGCATTAGCTCTTGACAATCTGGCAAACAAATCATCTTGTACTTTGACCAAGGCTTTTAAATCAGACATTCTCAATTTTTTTACTTGATATATCACAACAAGATAACTAATTAAAATTATTAAAATGCTGTACAACACTATATTGTCCAAATCTAAAATTTCTCAAGGCTCAAATATTTTTGAAGAAAATATTCTAAGTCGATGATAAAATGACCACAAGAATTACTAAGTCTCAAACTTTTTTTGTTACGAAATTTTCTAAGTCAATGTAAACAAAGCTATTTTTTCTAAGTGTTTGGGAACTTTCAATTTTTAAAAAAATCGGGCATAGGTTCCCCGTATGAACACTTTTTGGCATAAATCTAGCTAAGTCTAAACATGCACACATTGAAATTATTCTAAGTCACAAATTAGACTACAGAAAGTTAAAGTTAAATTGTTCCAAGAAATAAAGATCACTTTTGCTTGGCAAATATTTAAAACACAATTGTACTCACGATTTTCGGCACTATCACTCACTTCCTTACGACCTTAGTCGTTTGCAGCTTGCTTGCTGCTGTTGATACTCCTTCCTCCGTACTTCCCGCCGCTGGTGTCGAAACTGCTTTCCGCTGCCTTCCGACGTTCAGGAACGTATGGGGATGATGTTCCTCCATCCACTTAGGAGGACACACCTGATAGACGCTGTACAGTCCTTTGCCACTTCCGGCTCTGAAGGACCATGTTAAACCCTGATGCTTCAGGGTTTAGAGGGGGGGGGGGTTCACAAGGTTTGTTATGAAAAAATAACTTCCAATATAGCCACACAACAGGGTGTCAACTCCACCCTTCTGATTTATTGAATAAATTCAACCATATAAATCAGTGATACAAGTAGTTGTGAACAAAACAGTAGAATATACGGCTTAGGGTCTATACGTCGCCAAAAATCTTAACACCGCGATCTACAAATAACACAAAAATGCACAACGCCATCTAGTGGCAACTTAGTGAACAATTAATCTATATTATTACGTTACGTGCTTTTATATGGCTAAACACTTTATCCAAATTAAAAATAATAACGTCCTGACACTTTTAAATACCTAATTAAAAAGTGCATTGCAATTTGAAATGTTTTTCTAAATTGATTGTAAACAGGGTCGATGAACTTTCTGACTTACAGTAGCTATGTAAATACTATATACCTTCAAAGATTCTACTTATTGACGTTTTATTGTTTGCCATTATCTCTAATGTATTATAGATAAGGCTAAAAGTAGCACATTATATGTATTTACAACGGCGAGGAATTTGTTAAATAATCGTAATTTGACGTACTTTCTACTGTTATCCGATACCTGGTATTAGGTTTAACCTAATATACTTAATGCTATTAATCCTAATATCGTAAGTAAGTATTTTGTTGTAAGGCAATCAGGCCCGTATTAGCCCCTAGGCAGACAAGGCACAAGCCTAGGGGCCCAGCTAGTACAGGGGCCCCTCACACCCACCCAGCCAACCCGACCAATTAGATTCCCAGCCCATTGACAGGAAAGAAAATAATTTTACTAATTAATTATACTTAGCGAAAAAAGGGGCATTCTTTATTTCAGTCTCTATTTCATTCAAATCGGTTCACTCTGACAAAAGTTATAAGTACTTGGGCTTTTATTAAAGGCTTATACATATTTAAGGCGTAGAACGAAGAGTCCACCCAGGTTTTGAATCGCGGTGTTAAGATTTTCTTCAGGATAGTGATCTCATCCATACAAAGGATTCATAGGTAGGTACGTTTCACTCAGAAGAAGGCACGGCTTTTTGACGTTTTAGTCGACGCAGATGTTCTCGGCGCATAGCTACTTCGGCAGGTACAAGTGCCGAATTAACAGGGAGCCGGACGTTCGGTGTCACCGATGCGTTAACTGACGGGAAGACACGGCGCGGCAAACGCTGGCAGAGTGTGCCGATTGCCGTATCTTCTGCCGTCCGATCGATGCTGGCCCTAGTCAGTTCAATAGCTGGCAGTGCACAGTCCTGGGGCGCAGTGGTCCCCGACTGCGAAACAGTACCTAATCGTGCAGAAGGAAGCAGCGGAAAGGGACATAGGGGTCCCTACTTGCTCTCGGCCCCCCTAAATGGGACCAGGGGCAACGGACTTGGGGAAGTCCGACGCACTCATTCAACTGGACCCAAGCTAGTGGAGCGTAGTGGTACCGAGCATCCCTTTTTGGTATCGCGGGGGGAGTCACTCCCTCCCAGACCTGAGGAAACCCGCAGAGTCGGGCCTGCACCAACCGGGGATCGAGGAAGTTGCATCAGTTCCTGCGATGCTCGCCGTAGGTTCCCACCTGTGCGGCGGGAGGAACACTAGTTTTGGGTTATCAAGAGTCTGGCAGACCGCCTCGGCCCCCACAGGGTGAAGGACATCTATGAGGATTTTCCACGCCGAATAAAAGAAAATAGAGAGAGATCTATTACTCGTTCTCGGATCAATGAATAGGTCAGGAAAAAAATAGATCGAAATTTTGTTATGACTACTTAAACCAGATTTTTTTTTAATTACATAAGACGAGATCTTCATGGTCGAAATTAAGAGTTGTTTAAATCTCAACCGGACTCGGGAAAAATTAATTTTTTTTTTACTGAAACTTTGTTCTGGCTGGTTCGACCGGATTTTTACTAGTTAGACACTTATATCGACTAGTTACAGACTACCTAGTCCTAGTTATAATGCAGTGGCTATTGTAATGATGTCTGTTGACTGACAACTCCAGCAAGCATGTCTGACTGAGCGGTATAAAAAAAAACTGTGGCGATCTACCAAGAATTTCTATTTCTAAAAGCCCCTCAATAGCCACAGAAAACATGTGATTGATTATTTCCATTCCCATCCCGAAATCTAATTAAAAAAAATCTTTTCTTGGTATATGTACACTAACTCATCACAAAATGTTTGCCATTTTATACTTTTATTATTATCCCTACCTATATAACCTAATGTATCACTAGACGACTCGTCAGATGAAGATGTTGATCTCCTTCTTAAACAAGACCTCCAAATGGATCTTCCCCCTAGACCTGTCTCGCCCGCAGAAGTCATAAAAACCATCAAACGGCTTGATACTAAAAAGGCCCCAGGTTACGACCTAATAACTAAAGAGGTGTTGTTAGATCTACCGAGGAAAGCTATTGTCTTCATCACCATACTCTTCAACTCTTTGTTACGAACAGGGTACTTGCCGAGTGCGTGGAAAGTCTCAGAAATAATTATGATCCACAAGGCCGCCAAATTAATGACCGAAAAAACACCTTATAGGCCCATCAGTCTTTTGCCTACTCTATCCAAGGTACTGGAGAAGACAATACTCTGCAGAATCACGCCAAACATCTTGGAGTCGAAAGTGATACCAGATCACCAATTTGGGTTCAGAGAACGCCATGGCACAGTGGAACAAGCCCACAGAGTATGTGACACCATAAGGCGGTCCTTAGAGCAAAAAGAATATTGCTCCTCAGCGTTATTGGATATCTAACAGGCGTTTGACAAGGTCTGGCACAAAGGCCTACTATGCAAGATCAAGCAGAATATTTCCCACTCATACTTCCCAATATTTAAATCCTACCTCAAGGATCGTATATTTTATGTAAAGGAATGTGACGCCACATTAGAGTTCCAAGAGATTGACGCCGGGGTGCCACAAGGATCTGTCCTCAGCCCCATGCTCTATACGTTGTACACTGCGGATCTACCGCTAACACCAGGGATAACGACAGCAAAATTTGCAGATGACACTGCTATATTGGCAAGTAATAAGGATCCAAGACTGGCATCAGAGAGTTGGCAGAAGGGCCTTGACAAAGTGAACGAATGACTTAAAAAATGGAAAATAAAGGCTAGTGCTGCAAAGTCAGTACAGGTGACATTCACCCTAAGAAAAGAAGACTGTCCATCTGTAATGTTGGGCCAATGTACTCTACTTCACAGTGACCGTGTAAGGTATCTTGGCTTACATATTGATCATAAACTAACCTGGAGTTGCCACATCAAATGCAAAAAGCAGGAACTCCGACTAAAATACAACTGCTTATTGTATGCTAGGAAGGAACTCGAGACTCTTATTATACAATAAATTACTCATTTATAAAGCCACCCTAAAGCCCATTTGGACATATGGTCTGCAACTGTGGGGCAGCGCAAGCAATTCCAACTTAAACATAATTCAGCGTCAACAGGACAAGATCTTACGAGCGATTGCAAATGTGCCATGGTACACAACCAACAACGAAGTTCACGAGCACTTAGAAATGAGAACAATCAAAGAGGAAATTCAGAGCTTGGCAGCTAAATACAAAGAGCGGTTAATCCGTCACCCTAATGATCTTGCTCGCCAGCTCACCATTGACCACTATGTGAGACGATTAAAACGTCATCATATTCTAGAGCTGGAAGACCGACAGTAGCTCTGGGCAGCAGATGAGTAGATGCTTCCAATGGGAAGCAACTTCACATGACAAGTTCACGAAACAGATTCGCTCATGGTCTTAGGACTGATTTAAAAAAAAAATATTATCCTTATTTTTATAATCGCTAAATTTCAATATCAATCCGAACGTTTATAATTTATAGTCACTTGTCATAGATCAAATATAACAAAAAAATCTAAGAAGTCCGACTTTATCATTTGCTTATGAGACGCGGGGGGGAGGGGGGCATTTTATAAGCAAAAAATTCAAAATGGCTTCAGAATGGGGGCCCCAATGTCGAAGTGCCTAGGGGCCCTCGGGACCCTTAGTCCGGCCCTGAAGGCAATCCACACGTCTGACTCGCCGCGAATGGCGAATTTTTGTTTGGTTGAAAAAATATTCAACCAAATATGAAAATCTTTTTAAATGGTAATTTCTTAAATGTGGAAAAATAAATCAGCAAATACTAAAAAAATAAAGCATATGAAAAATATCTAAATAAAAATAAGTTTAAGAAAACCGCATACGCTTTCTGAATGCCATCTTTGCGGTCTGAAATTGCTATGAAAATTTGTTCAGGAGTGAATGCCCCATACATATATACCTACTTGTGAAAAATTGTGTTTATTGGTACAAACATAAAAGTGTGAAACTTTTTCTATGTTTAGCTAATTAATGTTATATATCGTTTCTCCGGGACTCGTCGAGCTTCATTGCTCGGCGCTTTTCTGGCGGACTCTACTGTTGATTCTGGCTTTCAGGAGTTGCAGTGGTTGGGAATAATGTGGTGGGATTGTAACTAACTATTGTTACCTACACTAAATGTTTCTATAAATAAACATAATTGCTCCCACTACCATCAGAATAGCTAATTGTGTGGTTAATTCTAGAAAATTAATAGACTACGTTTCATATTAAATGTATTGTACTAACAATTTCGCGCATGCGCGCTGTGTAGAGTGCCCACACATGACCTTTAATAGGACATCTGTTGAAGGGCGTAACATTACTCTAAAAGAATTGGGCATTTATAGAATAAGCCCTATTTAGCTAATGACGTCTAAATACTATGGTACAATCTTTAATCCATATTCTTAAATAGTCTAGTTCGTCATTCTTCTAGATTCGGATATAAATCAAAGAAATATTTTAACACCATATACCGTCAGCTGCTTTTACGGATAACCGAACGCAGCTTGTTAGTCAGACAAAGAAGGAATCTCTCTACTATTAATTGTAAATTGTGATGAGTTTTAAAACTCGTTTTAAATAGAGAGACTAAACATTCACTTGTTTATTTTACAAAACGATCGTATTGAGACTAAACTCTTTAGGAAATTACTCCTGGTGAAGAAAGATCTATAGAGCTAAGCCTCAAATATAACACGTCATTGACAGTTGTTTCTCTGTGCCGTCTGTCGCGGACGAAGTTGCATAGTGAAGTTAGGGGCAGGCCGAACTTCCTAAAGTGAAACTTCTAGAAAACTAACCTATTTCTCTTCTTGTTTCAGCCTGCGAACCGTGAGAAAATGATGTCGAGGTCTGCGCTCCTTCTCGCTGCTGTCGGCCTCGGATTATCCACCTTTAGCGTTCGTCAAATGATCCTGCACCAAACCAGACGATTCTAGAATAGCCTAGCCAAGCCAAGCCAGAACTCAACAGACATGTCAAGATTCCAAATACAAATCTGCCGTGTTTGCCCCAACGCATTTTCTAACAAAAAATAGACGATTATATTTTTTTTATTAGTGAGAATGCGAACGGAATTCCAATGGGTTCTGGTCTAAAAATGTAAAGATTGTTAATATTATCATTATGTGTGTGAGAAAAAAATAACTTATTCTTTTTTTTTTTGCTTTTTTTTCTCTGAAAGGATGTGTAGTACATTTTAGATATAGGGTAAGTTAATTTCGGAGCGATTTTATGTGACGAGTTAGTATGATTGTGAGAATCGTGTTTCGCGGATGTCTATGTGATGAAAACCAAATAAAAATAGACACTAACATTATTTTGGTGGTTTTATTTCATCCAGCACTTTATTTGGCCATTTAGGTATACTTACATGTTTTAATTTGAAAGTTTACTTCGCTATTATTATATTTAAATACTTATTTAAAAAGTACTTGGTACCTAGTGGCCAGCCACTTTGAAGCACTTGGTGTGTGTGATGTGACGCCATAGTTTATGCCAAGAATACAATCGCAAAGTATGTGGTATAACACAGATTGTAAAATAATTTTGCACCACATAATAGGCGAGACGACGAAAAAAAGTAATTAGTCCGTCAGTGAGATTATTAAAAAATTTTGGACACGTATTTTTTCTTTTTTCTCGTAAACGAAAAATGACACTGATACAGTCAGGCCCGTATTAGCCCCTAGGCAAACAAGGCACTAGCCTAGGGGCCCAGCTAGTACAGGGGCCCCTCACACCCACCCAGCCACCCCGACCAATTAGATTCCCTGCCCATTGACAGGAAAGAAAATAATTTTACTAATTAATAATACTTAGCGAAAAAAGGGGCATTCTTTATTTCAGTCTCTCATCTCCCTAGCCTTTTTCCAACTGTGTTGGGGTCGGCTTCTAGCCTAACCGGATTCAGCTGGATACCAGTGTTTTACGCGGAGCGACTGCCTATCAGACCTCCACAACCCTGTAACTGGGCGACACGATACCTCTTGGTTAGACTGGTCAGACTTTCTGGCTTCTGACTACCCGTAACGACTGTCAAAGTTCTACGAATGACAACCGGGACCAACGGCTTTACGTGCTTTATTTCAGTCTCTATTTCATTCAAATCGGTTCACTCTGACAAAAGTTATAAGTACTTGGGCTTTTATTTAAGGCTTATTCATATTTAAGGCGTAGAACGAAGGTTACACCCAGTTTCTGAATCGCGGTGTTAAGATTTTCTTTAGGATAGTGATCTCATCCATACAACTGATTCATAGGTAGTACGTTTCACTCAGAAGAAGGCACGGCCCCTTGACGTTTTAGTCGCCGCAGATGCTCTCGGCGCATGGCTACTTCGGCAGGTACCTGTGCCGAATTAACAGGGAGCCGGACGCTTGGTGTCACCGCTGCGTTAACTGACGGGAATACACGGCGCGGCAAACGCTGGCAGAGTGAGTCGATGGCCGTATCTATAGTAGGTAGCGTCCGGTCGATGCCGACCCTAGTTAATTCAATAGCTGGCAGTGCACAGTCCTGGGACGATCGTGCAGAAGGAAGCAGCGGAAAGGGAGAGAGGGATCTCTACTTGCTCTCGGCCCCCCTAAATGGGACCAGGGGCAACGGACTTGGGGAAGTCCAACGCACTCATTCAACTGGACCCAAGCTGGTGGAGCGTAGTAGTACCGAGCATCCCTTTTTGGTGTCGCGGGGGGAGTTAAACACGTCACTCCCTCCCAGACCTGAGAAAACCCGCAGAGCCGGGCTGGCACTGACTGGGGATTGAGGAAGTCGCATCAGTTCCTGCGATGCTCGCCGTAGGTCCCACTTACGGCGGGAGGAACACTAGTTTTGAGGTATCAAGAGTCTGACAGACCGTTTCGGTCCCCACAGGGTGAAGGACATCTATGAGGATTTTGCACGCCGAATAAAATAAAAGATTGGTTCGTTTTATACAATTGCGTTATTCGTAGATAATTTAAATACGTTGTGATCTATACTCGTTCTCGGATCAATAAATAGGTCAGGAAAAAAATAGATCGAAATTTTTTTATGGCTACTTAGACCAGATTTTTTTTTAATAACATAAGAAGAGATCTTCATGGTCGAAATTAAGAGTTGTTTAAATCTCAACCGGAGTCGGGAAAAAAATATTATTTCTTTGGCTGACACTTTGTTCTGGCTGGTTCAACCGAATTTTTTAATAGTTAGACACATATATCGACTAGTTACAGACTACCTAGTCCTAGTTATAATGCAGTGGCTATTGTAATGATGTCTGTTGACTGACAACTCCAGCAAGCATGTCTGACTGAGCGGTATAAAAAAAACTGTTGCGATCTACCAAGAATTTCTAATTCTAAAAGCCCCTCAATAGCCACAGAAAACATGTGATTGATTATTTCCATTCCAATCCAGGATCGAATTTAAAAAAATCTTTTCTTAGTATATATATGAACACTAACTCATCACAAAATGCTTGCTATTTTATACTTTTATTATTATCCCTATTTTTATAATCCCTAAGTTTCAATATCCCGAACGTTTATAATTTATAGTCACTTGTCATAGATCAAATATAACAAAAAAATCTAAGAAGCCCGGCTTTATCATGTGCTTATGAGACTCGGGGGGGGGGGGGGGGTATTTTAGGTATTAGCAAAAAATCCAAAGTGACTTCAGAATAGGGGACCCCAATGTCAATGTGCCTAGGGGCCCTCGGGACCCTTAGTCCGGCCCTGGATACAGTGCGTTAAAGTTGCGCGTGACGTCACGATCAGATACAATTTTTGCAGTACGGTGACGTCAAAAGCTCCCACTCCGGAACTTTGTTGCTCTTTATCTTTTTTATTTTATTATTTTGATCAAGCAAAAAATACGTGTCCCGTATTTTTGGCCGATCTACAAGACTGACTAAACCGAATGCCATCTTTTTTTATGCTGTCGTCATCCCTATACTTACATGTTCTGACCAATGGCCACGCTTGTCAAATATTTGAACTTCCGACATTTTTGCCAGATTTCAAGACAATTTTGCTTAAAAAGTAATTATAAATAAAAATATTGATGAAGACTTAAAACTGAAGGAATAAAGTTTATAATAATAAATCATGACTTTCATTTGAATGCACCTCCCTATTGAGTTAACTAATAGATGATTTCAGCCATACAAATACCATTTGGAGGAATGAGGAACAGAGTGTAAAGTCCCTCATCCTCCGCGATGCAGGATTGTCAGTTGTAGTTAGTTCGCATTTTCGGCGATAGATGTAGCCACAACTGTTTTACAGATTGTACAAAGTATCTGATTCATTAGAGTTAAAGGCTACTATAAAGTCCTCCACATGTTATTTATCAATAACTGCTTCGTTTGTATAAATCCCACCACACTATTCCCAATCACTGCAAGTCTAAGGCCCGAGTCACACCGGAATGGCAGCGGCCGCCCGCGGCGCCGCGAGGCCGCCAGCGCAGCGTCGTCGCTAGAAACAAGAGGCGCGCGGCCGCTGGCAGCCTCGCGACCTTTTCAAGCGATACTAGTCTTTAGTTAAAGTTAAAAATTATTTCACACTGAAGGTGCTCGCCGCGCCGCTGCCATTCCGGTGTGACTCGGGCCTTATAGTGCGACTTCACTTGGCGTATTTGGCAATATATTCGCATTACTTAACTGTATTCTAGATTTATTAAAATAAGGTTAATATTGCTAGAAATCGCACCATTAGGAGGGACTCCGCACACTTCTCTTATACAGCGTTGTTTGGCTTTGGTATAAGTTATAGCTATAGACAATGATTTTGAAGAAAGACTCAAACGCGTCCGTTACTTTCCGCGTCTATTTAGCTTTTCTTTATTACGATGCCGATGCGAAACACTGGTGATAGAAGCCGAACTGGGAACTTATCTTATTTTTACGACGCTGAACGCAGCCAATAAAAGTAGGTAGAACTGCATAAGTGTGACCAAAATCGTTCAACGAATGGAGCTAAATGAATGTGCGTAGTCTATTTAGTAATTATTGGAACAATGGCGCCTACGAAAACGCAGAGCAATGAAGCTTAACCACTTCTTGAGTGAGTGTACCATAAAAAAATTGGTTGCCTGTAAAGTCGGTATACGGGCGAAAGTTTTACGTGACAACGACTTACTGACGTTGACTGAGGCACGCGTGCCTTTCACTTTTTATGTCTGTCTCTCTCGCTCTTAGGCGGGCTAACCATGCCCGAGTGGAAGGGACGCGTGCCTCTCACTCGCTCTCATTGTGAGCGCATAACGTGAGCGGAGCGTAACGCAGTTTCTTGAAATGTCACCCGGCAAACCAATTTATAAGACGTTGTCACGTCAAAACTAGCGACAGAGCAAATAAAACAAAACATTCATTAACAACATTATAATAAGTATTCAATTTTAGAACCAGACAAATTATGCATAAAACGACGAAATACAAACTACAAAAAACTCTTATTTAATACAGTGTACTTTAAATGCTCCGTAGAATACATACAATACTTACTATACATTATTAATAAATGAAGAGCGATTAAGAATAATGGCTTATTGAATGAAAAAAAATTTTGACAATTTATTATTATTTTTATTTAAGCCGTTATTTTAACACTGTACATAGGTTGACCAATTCCCTACATTCCTATGTGTGTACAAGTCAATAAAAAACTATATTCTCTAGTGATGTGCTTGACTGTCTGAATTGGCGTATTCAAAAACAGTGAATAATACGCCAACTCGGACGTGGTAATACGACAATTCGTGCCTCGGGTGATGTTTCGATATGTCAGTAATTATTTATTATTAATATAATCAATGAATTGTATTATTTTAAAATGTCTGTGATATTTTAAACAGATTGAGGAAATGCCAGCTTAAATTATTTAAATTGACAAACTTAAGCAAAGAGATGAAAATATGTAACACTTCGCAAAACATTTAAATAGCCAATACATGCATGGAAAAATCCACCTTTAACTTAATGTACACAAATTTTTCGTGTTTTTAGAAAACAAACCAGCCAAATAAATGTCACCGTCAGGATGAACGGTCACTAGGCGTATTTAACGTTGACTTTGTGTCCAACAATTGGTTCCCTATTGCTTCCATTTGCTTCCTATTCTCAAACAATTGCTTCCATCGTATTTTAGAAGATTTAAAACATTTTAAGGGTGACCGTTCATTCTGATGTCTGGACGGCCGGTCACCGAGTCGTACTTGTCCCTGATGAATAGAATAAATGAAATTCACGTGGCCATTAATTACTTCCCGTTTGCTTCTCTGAATGTTTTACAACTATAAGACTGTAACTATCACGGCAATAAAGATACCGACAAGTGTTGATTACCAATATTTTTGGTGCCTGACGTAAAAATAAAGCAAAACTCTTATTCAACGAATGAATTTTCTTATAGGCGCTTGCCACTCTACAGGGTGTCCCACGGCTATGCCACATGGAGGGAAAGTACCTTAAAACTTGTAGATAGAACATTTTACTGAAAGAAGACATTATTTTAATTTTAAAAACAATTTTAATTGCATTTATGGACTTTGGAATGGTTGGGCCGGGAATCGAACTTGTTCCTCGAGAAAAAATAATCAACCTGTAGTTTTACCATACCTATCGAAAGGTTTCATAATAAGGATTATTTTTTGCTAAATAACATAGTGTCATAAATAAAAGGAAGACCGTGAATGAAACATTTGATGTAAAATTTTGTTCTGTAAAGTTAAAAGCTTACATAGCCCTAAAGACATACAATTGACAATCATAGCTACTTATTACTAATTAATCTACCCACTTGAGTAGTACGCATCATTGAAATAAATAAATATCCACCACAACAAGACCAAAAAATCGTCAGGGAACGAAATAATCAAAAGTTATCACTTTGTATTCTAGAAGAAGGGACTAGTTTTGAGCATTTGAAAAATTGACTAACCTTGTATTAAAAATGTTAAAATTCATGGTCTTTCTTTTATTTTTGACACTATGTTATTTAGCAAAAAATAATCCTTGTGATGAAGCCTTTCGATCTGTAGGATAAAACTACAGGCTGATTAATTTTCTCGAGTAACAGGTTCGATTTCCGGTTCAACTATGTAATTATTTAAATATCTATGAATGCAGTTTAAAATGTTTTCAAAATTCAAATAATGTCTTCTTGCAGTAAAAGGTTCTATCTACAATATTTAAGGTACTTTCCCTCCATGTGGCATAGCCGTGGGACACCCTGTATATTAATTTTACCGACGGTATGTTCTGTTTTTGCTACAAGCAGTAGTCAATGCTATAGTAAAAAAAAACTTATGAAACAACAGTTTATTCATTTTAATATAGAGTGGCAAGCGCCTATAAGAAAATTCATTCGTTGAATAAGAGTTTTGCTTTATTTTTACGTCAGGCACCAAAAATATTGGTAATCAACACTTGTCGGTATCTTTATTGCCGTGATAGTTACAGTCTTATAGTTGTAAAACATTCAGAGAAGCAAACGGGAAGTAATTAATGGCCACGTGAATTTCATTTATTCTATTCATCAGGGACAAGTACGACTCGGTGACCGGCCGTCCAGACATCAGAATGAACGGTCACCCTTAAAATGTTTTAAATCTTCTAAAATACGATGGAAGCAATTGTTTGAGAATAGGAAGCAAATGGAAGCAATAGGGAACCAATTGTTGGACACAAAGTCAACGTTAAATACGCCTAGTGACCGTTCATCCTGACGGTGACAAATAAATCATACTTAACAAAAATATTATCAGTTACATTTTTTTATTGGTTAAGGCCCCTCTGGCCCAGAAAAAACTTGACTACAGCTCAACGAATATTTTTAGCAATACATGATAAGTATTTTGTGCACTGTATTCATAGGACTTACTTTATTATATTACCAAATTAATCTACTTTTTACCTCACGTTTCGTTAGCTTTTATATTCCTCATAATTTTATCGTCTCTTACTTATGTACTAAGTACCGGAAGTACTAAATATATGTATAATATAATTAATAAAAATAAAGTAATTCGCTAGATGCACTACCAGTCGCTACAAGTTGGACCTACTCTAGTTTTAAAAGCATTTTGTTTTAGACGTTAAATTATATCTTGAAGACTAGTGACCATAGTGATTTAAATTTAAAACTTAAAAAGAAATGCTATCTCAATAAAATTAGAGTTTTAAATGCGTTAATAACAAAACCTTAACCAGAGTTAATGACGACTGACGCATTACTTTGCTGTTATTATTTGATATATTTAAAATCCTAATAATTCTTCATTTCGAGCTTCGTACTTATAACCTCATAAAAGGTATCTAAGTAAACTTATCTACATTTTTCTACACACAAATTTATAACTATTTTTAAACAATTAGGCTAGACTTGTGAAATACTATTGTAAAAATTAAGCTTATGTCCTTTTAATTAGTGGCGTGCCATAACTAGGAGTCAAAATAAGTCCAAATGTTTTAATGAATTTTGGAAAACCGCAACATGTCAATGATATTTTTAATTATTTAAATTATATGGCGAGCGATGGGTAGCTCGCCGCCCGGCTAGGACCAGGACCGCGTAGACGGCGCGTTTTGTTCCACGCGCGCCTCAAAGAGAAGGAGTCAGCACAGGAAGGGGCCCAACAGGGCCAACGCCTGCCGGGGTTGCGGAATGTTTATAATAGTTACCGTGACCTCGGAACATAAAGGGCAATCGAAGGAACATGAGTGGGTTTTAGTCAGTAAGAGTCTGACACGCCCTCCCGTCGCACCCAGGACGGGAGCAGTCATTGGATGATTTCCCACTCACCAAAAAAAAAAAAAATTAAATTATAAACTTCATGCGTAAGGTTCAATGGCGGACTTAATCCCTAAAGTCTTTAGACATTCTCTACCAATCAGCCTGGGTTGGTGCAGAAATAGCGTGGAAGGTGCATTATTACAAAAAAAAATGTTATGATCTTGATAGAGCAAGTCGGGCTTTTCTGTGTGTATGAATTTTTAATTTAGAATAAACAGCACAGGAAAAAGGATTTTGCGCATATAAGTTTTTTGAGCTCAATAATAAGTATCAATATTGAAATTATGTGACTATAAAACATTTTTTTTTTAAGAAACATTCGCGCGAAAATTATTATTAGTGACTATAAAAATCATGTAAAACTATGTTTTAATTATGGAGATGTAGGAATAACATTTCATTAGAGAACAAATACATGGTTAATTAAGAAATATGTTATTTTCTGATATAAGTTATTGGAAGCCACAGATTTTATTGATATCTCCTGTTTTGTATATCTGAAGAAATACCGCTAAAAGTTAATTATTACCTACTTACTTAAAGAAACATTTATAGAGAAATTAATATTTTACTATGGACTACTATAATATACATGTTATGTACATTTTTCTAGATTAAAATATTATTAGTATAATGAACTATACTTATTCAAAGATTGACTAAAAATTACCTTAGCTTGATTAAGATTTATTTATCAACAAAATTCACTCATAAATCTTATTACTAACACATACATTAAAAGTTTAGTTAAAGGGAAATTTAAGAAGCATTTTAAACTAAAAAAAATGCTAAGATGCAAATATGAATAGCAAGATAACATTAACATTTACTAAATAGTAAAAGCAAGGGGATGGTATAAGTAAGTTTAAATAATTGTATTTTTAGATTACCTGCATAACATAAATACCACTTACCAATTCATAGGCACACTCGCAAGGTATTACAAAGTTATAGGAGGGAGTGTTAAGCTAATCCATTTTCAAAGAAACTTTCCTTCCCTATTTGACCCCATTAAGGGATGAATTTCCAAAAAACACTTTAGTGCGCCTCTACGTCATAAAAAGAAACTACTGTGCAAATTTCACGTTTCTAGCTACAGTATTTTCGGCTGTGCGTTGATTACCAAAAAGCCTGTCTCTTATAAATATTAAATATTCACAATAGTAACAAAATTATTACTAAAAACGCTACTTTACAAACCTGAAGAGGAAATACAGCAAAGTTATCAAAGAAGAAATATCCTTAACAAATCACTATTGCAGACATTCCCAAATCACCAGCAAAAAAGTAGAAAAACGACTACATAATTCAAAAGATTGACTACTAAGACAGGGTATTCAAGGACTAGTGAACGAGGTCGAAATGTCCTTGAAAACTTGACGCTATGGTCTTTTAAAGTATTGTTCGTCGACTCGTTTAGCGAGAGCTACTAGGGACTCATGTCTGCGGACAGTGTCTGCAAGCTTACGACATGGAAGTCGTGTGGTAATGATGGTAAAAACATGGCCGAAGACTAGCGCATCCAGCTCTGTTGGCCTGTGGAAGAAAAGGTTTGTTAATAAGTTATTATTTTAAAGGAGGACTGTGTACGTGACGATTTTTATTTTTAGAGATTGGTAAGACAAACTGTCTGCGAAGGCGTAGCTTAGTCGCGTATTTGTCATTGTACTCTTGATGTATGTACGCCTGCTTGCAACTTGCATTTAAAACTATAAAACTCTGACCACGGAGCAACCAAGTCTCGTGTCTACGCCCACTCTTCATCGAGAGAGTTTCATAGTTTTGTATGTAAGCTGCAAGCAGGCGTAAGCCAAGCGTATCATGACGAATACATGTCTATGCAGCTACGCCTCCGTGGTCAGTAGCCCTAAATGTATTTACTGATAGAACGCTAAGCTACACATAAGCTATAATATTATCAAAACTATAATTAAACTATAATTAAACCGGAAACAATCAAATATGCATGTCCGTGGACAGTAGCCTTACATGTATATACTGATGGAACTAGGCTTAACCTAAGCTATAATATTATCAAAACTAAAGGTAATAAAACTGGAAACATTCAAATATGGATAATAGCTACATAAGTTACATTACCTAATCAACAAATAATGGACATTATTACATGTTAACATAGAAATAACTGTACCGCTACGTATATATACGTCTGCTTTCTTTATAATAGTCAGTAAACATCTTACTAATATTACGATTTTAATACAAATCTATAATCTACAGGTACAAATAAACCTGATTCAATATAGACAACGCATCTACAATTACTTAAGAAAATATTATTGAAACTTACATTTCAATTGCCATTCTGCATAAATAATACAAACGCTTCAGAATAAATAATTTATTAGAAAATAAATAGCGATGGTAACTGTGACGCATTAATTTCAGCTCAATATTGTTAAGAATCCTTTTTATAACAAAGATTGTTAAGGCAATTTGACATTACATGCTGACCTCTTGAATAGTAAAAGCTCCTAAAGACCTTTCGAACGAGAATCTACGTTCAATATAATTATATTCATTACTCTAGAGTCAAAAAGTATACATAAATCCATATGTATAGGTTGTTTTTTGCCTTGACTTGATAAAGATAAACTTACTTAATTTATTTCAGTATTCATGAGCGCCTAACAAAGTCCGCGTTACTAATTTAACTCAGGGTTGTCATCTTTAGAATTACTCTAATAATTAGTTAGCCGCTGGTAGACATAAATGACATCATAGCAAATTATAAAGGAACCTTTAGTGCTGCAAATATATGCGTGTTATTTTCACAATATTAATTTAGACTGAATTTTTATATTTAAACAAAACGAACATGTGTCTCCAATAGGTTGAACATAATACGCCGTTTCGTATAAAACAAACTGTTAAATACGAAACGGCGTATTCTAAGGCGAGCTAGTAACTAATCAATGTCAGCCACTGCGGTATAATTATACGTCGCGTTCCGCCGACGCAAATATTTAAGTAGCTTCTCAACGCTTATTTCCTCACTTGTCGGTGTTTTTAGCGTGGACCATGAATCTGTAACGGTGGTAAAAGTATATCAATACCATTCGTACGGTATATCGTATCACTACACTGTTTATCCGTCCGAGTCCGAAACGGCGTAGCGTAGTGATTTTGAATTATTCTGAACTGACATTAGAGAGTGGAAATACGGCATCCGCGTATCATCCTAACGGCCCGCAACGTTGCGATATTGGCAAAACCGAAGAGCGACGAATGGAAGGATGGTATGCGGATACCACGTCACCTTTTGGGTGACATTCGGAAAAATACTACGCCGTTTCGGACGGTGTAGTCCATAGAAATATAAATAACAGGAGAAGTGGCAAGTGGGCGTGTCGCTGTCCGCGCGAAATGTATCCGTGCTGCATGTCGTACGTAAGTGGCCGTGTCCGCGAACTAGTGTGCTTTCGAACGCCATCGTGTCAACAAATTAAAATACAGTATTGTTCGGCGATTTCTTGCAAAAAGTGAAGCAAATACCAAAACTATGTAAATAATGGAATCGCATTCCATATATTTTTTCCCATATCTGTCTTTAAAATCATAAAAAAAACCAAATCGAAAAATATTCCCTGTTATTTTGTTTCTAAGCATCACAGCGACTGCATTGTTTCTGCGGAAATACATTGCTCCTTCACAACTACGCAAGTTTGTCACTTAGTGACAAGACAAGCAATGTAAAAATCACAAAACGATATTTAACTAAACGCAAGAATCGCGTGATGCGGCCGCTGGTTCTTGCCGTGAGTTAATGATGTCCATGTGCAAATCCTTTAGCGTAGGTTATCGACAACAAAGTCGCCTGACGAATAAAATATTGTTTGGGAGTTATTTCTTTTAATTTGTCCATCGTTTTAACCCGCTTGGAATATCAAAGTAAATACTAATATTTACCCTGTTTTTATTTTGTTTTATTAATATTAGTCATAAGTGACCAAATATTACAGCGTCCTTAAATATTTCCCTCAGCTTACCTAACACGGTTCAAGTGCATGTCGCGTGGCATCTGGACCATCGTGTCCATTTTGTATCAGTATTATACCACAGTAAAAAATAAATAACTGCATCGTACTCATATTTATAAAATTCAAAAATGCTTTTAAGTCACACAAACCAAAATTTATCTGTTTACGCCGTCTTTTTATTTAGTTTTACTTTCGGGAACCCAAAAAGGATTTGATCGATAATAAATAGAAGATTCGATAATTTTCCGATTTAGTCAATCACTAGCGTAAATGTAAAATAAATTGCATTTGCACAGCACAACGATAGCCATCGATGTTTATGTGTGTGTAAGATGTACGGTGCATGGTAAATACACGCTGTGTAGGTGTTCTAAGGTTCATAATTGATTGTGTTGAACGTGCTAGTGCGGGTGTGTGCGCGGCTGCGTATCTATTGCTTTTACTGAACTGCGCGTGTAGTAGTTGCCGTGTGGTAGGGATAACAGGAGACACAGGTATCCGATACATTTTCGTCTACAGGGCATATCTCCTTCTTTAATATATCTATGGTGTAGTCACATGCAAGAGCCCCATACAGGGCCATAATTTTACCGTACTATCCTCATTTAAAAAGTGCCCTAGAGAAGGGTGCAAAAAAATTATATAAAAGACTAAGGTAGACTGGTAGATAATGCCTAAGGCATTAAGTCCGCCGTTGTGCATTGTTTTCTTACATGTGCATAAAGTTTTTTAAATAAATAAATAAATAAAAAGGGCGTTTTTCATATAAAAAAAATAACCTGTTGGCGTAGTCGTGCGTACAAGCGATGAAGCATTTCCGATAGAGTCCTTGTCACTAGTATTTAATTCTTTATTTAATTCTACTTCGCTCTTTTTGCGAAGAGTTGAATTGCTGTTACAAAAAAAAAGAAAAAATATTATAAATAAATAGATAAAATATCTAAATTCGCAAAGGAAAAATAATTAAAACAAACACATAATCAAAAATCTAAATATGTTTTATTAGATAATCAGGATCTGTGTTCAAAATCACTGACATTATGATTGAAGATCGCATTTACGGATGCATATACTTATAGTGAATTTTTAGCTGTAAATGTATGGATTCGGTTTCTTAAAGTATATTTTTTGTAAAAAAATAACCCGGGGTGTTAGGAACACTGAAAATGCATAAATAATAGGCCACCCTATTACTTATGCATTTTCGGTGTTCCTAACACCCCGGGTTTTTAAAGCATAAAAGCGACTTTGAAAAAAAATCCTTAACAAGCGGGATTTTTCTTGTTATTTCCGGTACAAGTAAGCTTTTTTTTATTAAATAACACAATGAAAATTTGCAAAATCTACAAATATTTCCCCAAATTTGGACTCGAAACTACGCCTCCTGAAAATCAAAGTCAAAATACCTGGAACGATCATCAACCAAAGTCTTTTGCGAAACCGATTTCTCCTTCAAAACCGGCTCACTATCGGTAAAATCTTCATCGTCATTTACAACTTGCAACGCATCATCCAGGGGCAATTCCTGACCATTACTTGACCCCATAGAGTCATCCTCTTCAATCGTGTCCAAATATTCGCTCGCTTTAGCCTCAATCGATATAAAACTCGATTCCATTTTCGGAAAACCGATTACTTCAAACGGCTCCATTTTCTCGTTGTCAAAATCGGTTTTTTCCGTGTAATTATCGGTTACAAGTTCTTCAACTTTTTTAACGATTTCTTGGGTTATTTCGTGCATAGCGTTGTATTGTTCTACGTCGATTACTATCGGTTTACCGGTTTTTTGGTCGGCGTATTCGCAAGTTACGTTGCCTCCTTTGGACGTCATTATTATTATTTGCTTGGAGGCAAACGGTTTGAAGCCTGTATTAAAATGTTTATCTTAATATTTTTGGTTACCTTTGAAGCTATGCAAACTGTCTATGGAACCAGATGAAGGCCAAATATTCATTTTTATGGGAAAATGACTATTCTGTTTCCGATTTTTTTTAAACGTCAACGGGCCCTACTAATAAGCCTACACTCTCCGTCCGTAGGCTCTATCCTAAGAACCGTAATAAAAAGTTACAATTTTCAGTGTGTTTCTATTGCCGCTATAATAACAAAAAAATAACGGGCCGTTTCCTGTATAGGACGCCCAAACACGGAACGGTGTTGTTCCTAATCTTTCCTTGATCATAATCTTCATATTTAAAGAGACCAGAAGACCATAAGGGTAGAAAAATAAAAATAAGTTGAGAGCCATTTTCTCTAAAAACTTATTCACAACCACTTTCAGCGTTCAAATCCTCTAAATTAAACTCAAAAAATCTTACCAAACACATCTTTACCACAATTAATGACATCTTTGCTATAATTGTTCGTAACATTATCCTTGCTAGGATGTCTGATGCTCATGCGAGATCTTTGAATTCTTGTGCTTCTATCTGATGTTGTTCTTTCGGGAGATATACGTCTTCGGGATATTTGGAACGCCTGGGTAACTAGGTATTCTTCTTGAGGCTGGGAGGAGGGGGGGGGGGGGGGTTAATCTAGTAATATGTATCGCTTATACGAGCTCTTAGATTGATGTTGCCGTAATAAAAGATGAAGTTAAGAACTTGGAATTTCGCGAAGTGTCATTTCAATTTCTGTTGATGAAAGCCAGAATCAACAGTGCAGTCCACCAGAAAAGCGCCGATGCAATGAAGCTCGACGAGTCCCGGAGAAACGATTGATAAAAATATTCTACTTAATTTATCTCAATCTTCAAGATTTGTATAAACCAGTTTCAATGAAATGTGATAAAACCACGAATTAATTTCTTCTGTACTTTAGACTTGGGCCTTTTTTATACCCTTGCATGACAAACAAGCTAAGGGTCTCCCTGATGTTAAGTGGTCATGTTTAATGTCAGAAGTGTCTGACCTACGTTGTCAGAGACAAAAATGATCAGAACATGAACATAGATGACCACCCACTGTTCTAAAACACTAAGGCCCACATGTATCACAAATGATTAAACAGATTTAGCGCCAAACGCCGATATCTATACTAATATTATAGAGGTAAAATTTGTAAGTTTGTATGTAGGGGGTAATCTCTGGAACTACAGCTCCGATTTGAAAAATTCTTTCAGTGTTTGATAGCCCATTTATCGAGGAATGCTATAGGCTATAAACCACCACGCTACGACCCACGGGACCGGAGCAGTAACGAAAAATGCGGGTGAAACCGCAGGGGACAGCTAGTTTCAAATAAGTTTAATCCAAACGTGTTCAATGGTTTGTAACACAAGTGGTTAAGTCTAGCAACACTACATACATACCGTCAAAGCCATATGCGTCAGATTGACGCATCTCAACACAAGTTTCAACAGGGAACTAGTGATCCGTTTGATAAGCGCCGCGTTTCTTATTCCGGAGCCCATCAGTATTGCTCGCACGTGACCATAGACTAGCGCGTCTAGGGGAGTAGGACTGGAGGGGAGGGAATATAGTGGGATTAGGTGGGAGGAAGGTGGTGGAGGTTTTGACGGTTTAGTCTACTAATGCTAGATTCTACAACTGTCAACTTTGCGGGTCGTTTTCAGTTTACTGTTTAATTTCAAATATATTATATTATGATAAATAAATAAATAAATGAGTCTAGTGAGTTGTAAAATGTGACGTCATAAGATTTAATCTACAAAGTGGGATACGCTTCAATCTATAGAAATATACCGATATTGGATATGGCTTTTATGCAGAATGGCAAATGAATTTTGAAACCAATATTAATATACTTTTTCGAAGTTCGAATCTTATGTAAGTAACCTATAGTATATACGTACAGTCAGCAAAGTAGATAGGTATGCAGGGTTGTCACATATAAATAAAGTTTACTCAAATACCGCCGGATTTTTTTTAACGTAATTTTTAATAATAGTAGAAAAGAACTAGTTCTTTAATTATTTAAATATCATTTGAATTTACTCAAATGATTCGAGAAAACATAAATTATATCCAACAGCCTTGCATACGTATCTACTTTGCTGACTGTACATATTTTTAAATCTGTATAAAAAAACTTATTGATTTTAAAACTACTTACGCAGCCCCGAAGAAGTAATCCCTCTCTCCTAACCGTTGACTCAGCGAGTTGCAACACTGCTCCACCTGAAAATTCATTAATTCTTTATTAAAAACCGAACAAAACCATTAGCAAGAACAAAAAAAAACCAAAAAATAGTTTATTTCTCACCGGAAAAAAAATCTAACCACTTTATATGAAAAACGTTGTTGATAATGCTTTTGTGTACATTTTACTTTATTTTATTTATTTATTTATTTATTTATTACACTATGGAAGACTTACAGCTATACAAAAACTTAACAAAAAACAAAACATAGGCGACTGAAAGCCAATTACAAGTCCTCACGTATAGAGAACGAAGATTTACTAGCTGCCTCCCGCGGTTTCACCCGCTTTAAACATGTTAAGGGTGAACAACCCTTATCACTTAAGGGTATGAAAAATAGATAGTAGCCGATTCTCAGACCTACTGAATATGCGTATAAAAAAATCGGTAAAGCCGTTTCGGAGGAGTAAGGTAACTAACATCGTGACACGAGAATTTTAAGTTTATAAGATTAAGGTCCCCCAAGCCAAGAGAGCGAACTAGTTGGTGGGCGTGGTTAAAATGTATGCTGTCTCATTTGGAATCGTGCGAAAACGAGATGGCGCCAGTAAAGAGCAGTAAAGAGATAGTGCGCGCTATACTGGCTACGCGCACACGCCGCCGCGTCCGCTGCTGCTGTGTACGCGTAGATATATACATACACAAGCATGCATTATTTGTTTACAGAATGTTGTGTTGAGTTGATACTAATATCATTTTCAATTCAGGGCTTTTGATAAAATTTATGTGACGTTACCTAAGTACAAGCACACAAATACGATGCTAGATTGTGTTGTGTAAGCAGTTGTAGGTACTTACTATTACTATTACCAGGCGTCCGTCACTCGCTCAAGGCCACGCGTTTTATGCCTACTGCTTCGCGTACCGTCGACGGTACAACGAACACCGGGCTGTCGCGCGCCCGGCTGAGTGCTCGCGCGTCACGGGTACAGCGCTGACTATCAAAATGCCGAAACCACGTAATTATTGCGTGATTATTGTGCAATTACCCTGTTTCCCTTTTGATTATTTATTAAAATTATTCACGCGGTTTTGGATATTTTCGACACTAAAATATAATAATCGGGAATTCAAGGAACGAAAAATATGCATCAGCCATTTTATTATGAGAAAAAATATTTAATCAACAAATAAAAAAATAATTGTTTTTCTAAAACATTCGTTTTATAACCATTATCATCATATAGCACAATTTGCTGGACGACACGCAAACACGTTAGTCGCGCGGCGGGCAAAAGAATCTCATCTCTCTTTGTGCGTACTTATGGTACATTTCTCCTCGCGGCACACAGCTGGTATTATTATTATGATTTTGTAGGCTATTATAGCGTAGGTATTTTCATTTTTGTATTGGAGTGAAGTATCTGTTACGTTGGGCACGCCGTTATAGCGGCGGTAAGACCCCTCTTTGAGGAGTGGCTGGAGAGGCGTCATGGCACTCTCACGTTTCGCTTGACACAGGTCCTCACCGGACATGGTCAGTTCGGGAGGTTCCTGTGTCGGATTCGGGCGGAAGCGACGCCTGGGTGTCACCACTGCAGTAACGGTCGCCTGGAGGACACGGTCGAGCACACGGCGGAGGTGTGCCGCGCATGGGCGGACCATCGACGTGTCCTCGTAGAGGCGATCGGCGGCGGTGACCTCTCGCGCCCGGCGCTGGTTCAGGCCATGCTTCGGGGCGAGACGGAATGGGATGCCGTCGCCTCCTTCTGCGAAGCAGTTATGCTAGTGAAGGAAGCGGCGGCGCGCGAGAGGCAACGACGAGCCTCTCGCCCCGGACTAAGACCCAGGCGAAGACGTCGAGAGTCGCAAGACGACTACCGGCCACCGTAGGCGCGGTTCTGCGGATGGCGAGCGATGGGTAGCTCGCCGCCCGGCTAGGACCAGGACCGCGTAGACGGCGCGTTTTGTTCCACGCGCGCCTCAAAGAGAAGGAGTCAGCACAGGAAGGGGCCCAACAGGGCCATTTAAAACATAAAATATATGATATTATTAAAACTGTATATAAAAAATATAAAGCGCTCTTCCTCCCCTCTACCTAATTACTGTGTTGCTGTGCCCGACAGGGTCCATGATTGATTCTATTTTCAACTCACCACCTGTATGTAACATTATGGAATGCAATAAATACTTATGACTTATGACAGGGCCAACTCCTGCCGGGGTTGCGGAATGTTTATAGTGGTTACCGTGACGCTGGAACATAAAGGGCAATCGAAGGAACATGAGTGGGTTTTAGTCGGATGATTTCCCACTCAACAAAAAAAAAAAATCTGTTACGTAGTAACTAGGTATTTATTAATCTGTGCTATTACGTACTAGCTATTACGTAACAAGAATTTACAAGACATCCGCATCCTACTAATCCTACTTCCTACCAATATTATAAATGTGAAAGTTTGTATGGATGTACGGATGTTTATTACTCTTATACGCAAAATCTACTGAACCGATTGCGATAAAACTTGTTGTAGATAGCGGAGTTACCTGGGTTAGGACATAGGCTACTTTTAGTTGTAACGACTGTGTATGTTATTCATTATGATATATCTAGTCTCCAACGTTAGGTAAATATACACAAATTACTTATTCCAAATAACATTTTTTTAATGTATTTTCGGGACAGATGTCTCGGAAAAAAATGTAGTCCTAAGGAAGTCTCCGTTTCTTGTCACTGTTCTTCGAAGTTTAGGTAAATAGGCACGACACGACCTATTCCTATCACACTAATGATCTATCATCATAAAACCGCCAAAAGAGCATTTTACAGTAAAGCGTTTCTAATTTTTTTTTTTATATAGGTACTAAATGTAAACATTCTTAGTACTTACGTCTTTTATACGATTTTTTTTAATAGTATATAATAAGTACCTACGTTTTATAACATAAAATACGTTCAGATTTTCTAAAATTATAGGGTAATTGGTTTGTACATCCATATACATTTTTACACAAACAGACATACCAAAATTGTTTACTTTTAGTTATAATACCTAAACCGATGAAATATAGTAGACCTAATTCAAATGTGATGATGGATTGAATCAAAGTAAACAAACCCGATAACCTCTAAAATAACTAAACATTATTAAACAAAAAGTTACAATGCATATCTACCTATAACACTCACAGAACTTATGCCACTTTATTTTGAGCATAAATTATGCCTCATACAACAGGTAGGCATGGTAGGTACCTAATTAGTTATGTTTGTTATAAATTATAAACAAACACAATGAGCAAACTGCAAGATGACCCACTGACCCTGACCTTACCTATGGACGAAATTACTATATTCTAATAACTAGCTGTCCCCTGCGGTTTTACCCGCATTTTTCGTTACTGTTCCGCTCCCGTGGGTCGTAGCGTGACGGTATATAGCCTATAGCATTCCTCGATAAATGGGCTATCTAACACTGAAAGAATTTTTCAAATCGGACCAGTAGTTCCAGAGATTACCCCCAACATACAAACCTACAAACTTACAAATACCTCTTTATAATATTATTATTATAGTATAGAAGTATAGATAATAATAATTATTAATTACTTATTGATATTTTTTACGGCTGTTCAACTTTATACCTACTAAGTGGGTATATTTTGAGCCCTCCGCTCGCACGATAGCGGCGCTAGCGCATGCCCCTTCCCCGCGCTACCCGCACGCTGTACTAAAAATGAGTGAGCAACAAGATGATTTGTAGCAAAAACACTCACGGGAAATTTCGTAAATATCTTTATGTGCCTAGTGTGTTTATATTAAAATGCTTAGATAAATACTTTCAAAGTAATGGTATTTAAATTTTCAAGTGGTTAAACTAGGCATCTGCGGAAGCAGTTTTGAATTTTTCGTATTTTTTTAATACTTTATTTGCGCTTAAAGTTTCGCTAAAATTTGCTTGAAAACTCGAATGTTTAGTGGCTTGCAACTTTCGAACCAAATTTTTTTTTTTAATTCTGGCTCCGTACATGCGTAGTTAATGACAAAACTAATTGATATTATCCTGTTTTTCTTAAATACAACCATAAATAGAGGTGTAATCAGCTGTCGCCGTTTGTATGGAAGAATGACCGGCTTGAGCAGCCTTAAAGGTCATAGCTCATTAGAGCCACCCGGCAGCCACTCCGCATCGACTCGCCTCCTGCGCCTAGTATTCTTTATATGGACTTGTATGGGAATGCTCACTATATCAACTCCGTAGCGTCACCGGATCGCCTCGGTTATAAGGCGAGTCGGTACGGAGTGGCTGCCAGGTGGCTGTAATGAGCTTTGACCTTAAGCTTTATGTACGAACACCCAACAGAGGCAGACTTAATGCCTTGGGCACTTGTAATGGCCTTTTATTATGAGTCTGCACTATTAACATAATTAGTAAATTATTAAAAAAAAATACTCACATCAGCCAGAACCTGGTCTAAAGTCTTATCGTACCAATGCAGCGCTTTCAGCCGCTTGATGACAGCGTTCCTCTTAGCCCTGGTCTGCAGCCAGCCCAGGGGCCAGGGGTATACTGAGGAGTTCCTGACCTTTGTCACTGCGTTGAACGTCTCGTTGTCCACCCACGATATGTATAGCTGTGGAAATTCAATATAGTAGATTTTTTATAAGTTGAAGTTGCAAGGAAACGTCTAAACATTCGAGTTATAGAAGTGGATTAGGAGAGCGCCATTTTCGTTTGATTTCTGAAGAAGAGAACTTTAGAAACTTTTCTTCTATATATCTTATAGGACACACACACACGACCATTTGAGTCGGCAGAACAGCTTATGTTAACAAAACCACTGATATACAAACATAACAAATGCACAAAAGGCCGGCCAATGCAAGGAAGATAAGGGAGGCTTTAGAAGATTTTCACAACTTCAGAGAATTGCAGAATTTAAATGAGATTTTAATATTTGATATTAAATTTAACTTAATAAGTCCGCGTCAGAGAAAAAGAGTCTTGATCAACCAACAGACAGATCACAAAGTGATTCTTTGGATTCTACGGATCTTACGGATCTTGTTTCCGCATGGATACCCCACATCTGAAGAAAATGGAGGCTTACGGACAGTTGCCGACTAAAACCAAGCAATTCCCTTACCACCATAAGGTAAATAATACCCTAAAATAACTTTAACAATACCAACCTCAGCATTAACCAGCACATTAGTAATCAAGCTCATATAGGCCCTCATTTCCGCCTTCTCTTCCGTACTGAGCCGTCCACACAGCGAGACACCCTTGTTCGCCGCGAACTGCACTATGGGCTCCAGCTCGGAGACCACGAAGGCGCCGCACTTGATGAAAGGAACCCTCCCAGATGGAGACATGAACTCGGCGTTCCATCGCATTTCTACCTCGAAGGGGAGGTTGCACATCTGTGGGAGGTGTTGTGTGTGAGTGGCGTGTAGAATATTTTTTTAATTATATGTATATATAGAGTACATTGGTGCTGATTCTTGTGCACAAACTTAACTAAATTTAAGTTAAGTGCATCTATCTCTTTCCATTTCATCAAGAAAAGGACAGAGGATACATATTAGTTTAGACATGTCAAGTACGACAGTGTCTGAAGTAAATCTACGTAATTTTAGTGACCATATTTTTAATCGCGTCTTAATTATCTATGAAGTGTCTTAATTTGACGCTTCTAAACTAATATTAAATTTTCTGTCCTAGTCCTTATCTTAATTAAATGAAAAGAAAAAGATGCACTGAACTTAAATTTAGTTTATGAACAAGGGAATCGGCAATTCAGCACCAATGTCGTGATATCCTAGTGGACCAAACCACTGGTTCCAAATCGGGCGACTTTAGGGCATAACTAACATTTCGCGCCTCCTAAAACAAATAAATACGTTACTTCCGTATTCAGAAGCCAGAAAGTCTGAACAGTTCAACCAAGGGGTATGGTGTCGCCCAGGAACTGGATTATGAAGGTCTGACATGACAGGCAATCGTAACACGTAAAACACTGGTATTCAGCTGGATCCGGTTAGACTGTAAACGCAGTTGGAAAAAAGGCTTAGGTGAGATAGATGTATAAGGATAGGCTCACGGAGTAATGTTTAAGCCCCGCAAACTTGGATGGCGATGAATGGGATTATTTACCATTACAGTTTATGGATAGACACGATTTACTTTGAGTTATATTTACGCACGGTGAGCAATCGTAGATCGCGATTATTTGCAAGTGCAGTAAACATCCACGCATTGTTGAGAACGTAAATCGGAAGAAGGATAAAGGCTTACCTTCAAGAAAGCCTGAACAGCAAGACAGCTGGCATTGTCTGGCAGTAGTATCTGTTCCACTTCGTAGGGCTGGAACAGCTTTACGTTGTCCGGCCATGGCTCTTGAGCTGAAAGGTTTAATGGTATTCATTTGTTTGTAAAGTGGGAGGTGCAGCTTCTAATATTTGGGAACTTTTTGAATGCCATTAACTTTTTTGGGTACATAACACATAAAGGTATAAGGTTCTGCACTATTATGTTAATAGGGACTAAAGGAAGATTATGTTACGGCGAGCGATGGGTAGCTCGCCGCCCAGCTAGGACGGCCCGCGTCGACGGTGCGTTAGTGTTCCACGCGCGCCTCAAAGAGAAGTCAGCACAGGAAGGGGCCCAACTGGGCCAACGCCTGCCGGGGTTGCGGAATGTTTATAATAGTTACCGTGACCCCGGAACATAAGGGGCAACCGAAGGAACATGAGTGGGTTTTAGTCGGTAAAAGTCTGATCCCGCCGCACCCAGGACGGGAGCAGTCATTGGATGATTTCCCACTCCCCCAAAAAAGAAGAAAAAAAAGGAAGACTATGTTTTTTGGCCTAAAAAGTTTAGTTTCCTTTGTGTGTAGCCATTTTAATTAATTTATTTAACGCAAGTAACGTTTTTGAGAAACAGAAAACCCACGCTAAATGACAGACTACAATATAAATTCTAATATTGATATACAAGTTTCAGTTTTGGCCTAAACTGAGACCGCTGCCGAGTGTTTTGTTTCGGTGGAATATTATCTAAAATCGATGGTTTACCGGTCTGTGGAGTGCGTGCAAGTTCACAGAGACGAAAATACGTGAAAAATAAAAATAGACCTCTTGACCCAGGAGATTTTTTTTTTAATATTGGGGAAAATTGTTTGTTGAGTGAAAAACATATAAACATTCCGCAACCCTGGCAGGCGTGGCCCTCTTGGGTCCCTTCCAGTGCTGACTTCTTCTCTTTGAGGCGCGCGTGGAACAAAACGCGCCGTGTTGACGCGGTCCTGGTCCAATCCGAGCGGCGAGCTACCCATCGCTCGCCATCCGCAGAACCGCGCTTACGGTGGCCGGTAGTCGTCTTGCGACTCTCGACGTCTTCGCCTGGGTCTTAGTCCGGGGCGAGAGGCTCGTCGTTGCCTCTCGCGCCGCCGCTTCCTTCACTAGCATAACTGCTTCGCAGAAGGAGGCGACGGCATCCCATTCCGTCTCGCCCCGAAGCATGGCCTGAACCAGCGCCGGGCGCGGGAGGTCACCGCCGCCGATCGCCTCTACGAGGACACGTGGATGCTCCGCCCATGCGCGGCACACCTCCACTGTGTGCTCGACCGTGTCCTCCAGGCGACCGTTACTGCAGTGGTGACACCCAGGCGTCGCTTCCGCCCGAATCCGACACAGGAACCTCCCGAACTGACCATGTCCGGTGAGGACCTGCGTCAAGCGAAACGTGAGAGCGCCGTGGCGCCTCTCCAGCCACTCCTCAAAGAGGGGGGTTAAAGTTTCGATTATGAGCCGTCGAATCCGGGGGTGGGGGTGGGTGGGCGGGGTGGGGGCGGTTGGGGGAAGCCCCTCCGTACCACTCCCAACCTTAGGAGCCCCATGGTTACGGAGATATCGATGATCAAAGTTTGAGGTTATGTTACGTCAATTTTAAGGTTAAGTTAGGATTTTTTCGTGTAAAATTAATTATTTTTCACTCTAATGTCTAAAAAAGATAACTCGACGGAGCCCCGCTTCGCGGGGCTCCTACTTCTGGGTGGTTTAAAAAAAAATAACCACGAAGGAGGTGGCGGGGTCTGTTCGCTCGCTTCGCTCGCTCACTACGACCCCGCCACCTCCTTCTAACCTAACCTGTCCGAGTCGGGGTGCCCTAAAATTTTGATCGATCACTCTCGGATTGACGATCCTTATTAGTTTTCAAAATATAATTGTATTAAAGACATGACATGATAAAATTGAACGAAACACCCCTCCGCCGTGAACGAAACGTAAAACGTCAAATTTGACATTTACTTTGACAATTTATCTAACCTAAAAATGGCGTATTATTTTTCATTTTGTATGGAAATATGTAAACTTCAAAAAATAAATTCTCGTAAGCCGTGAGTCTCCTAACCTTAAAACTACGTGAAAAAGCCTTCAGTTAGTGAGTACTATCTACAAATAAAATATGAACTTCCAACTCGACGGCTCATAATGGAAACTTTAGCCAAGAGGGGTCTTACCGCCGCTATTACGGCGTGCCCAAAACATTTAAATTTTGGCATTCAAAAAGTTTTATCTAATAGGCAAAAACAACATTAAAATAAAACAAGTAGAAATCCAGTTATGTGTGGATTTTAGAAAATATTTCTGTATACTTAGTAACACACATGTGAGAATAGTATGTATCCCTAACAATAATTCTAGCCTATTACTGAATCGATTTTGATGAAACTCTGTATCGCTACAAACGCGCGACGATAGCGCGTTTAAATACAGTGGTGTGCACAGGCCTTTAGGATAATTTTCTTTTCAATAATGTCATTGGTAAAAAAGTAAAATAATATAATATGCCTCTATAGAAAAAACCAGTGAGAAGCTCCATTGATCTAATCCAGTTCAAAATAATAACTTCTTGGTGACTTCATCTTATAATACAGTGCCAATGATTATGGACCATGTCATTCATATAAATAAATGCCCTCTTAACAGACTATTTGCCAAAATATTATGCAACATAGAGTCCTACAGCTATAAGAATAAAGATGATTTTGTGATGTCATCTTGTTATTATAATAGGTAACGGTGATGTCACTATTTGGAGTGGCACTTCTAACACTATTATAAGTCTGTCTGAATAAAATATACTGTGAAAGTACAGAAATGATTGACCTTATAAGAATGAACGGTCACTTGGCATATTTAATGTTGAATTTATGCCCAACAAATGCTTCCTTATTGCTTCTATTTGGTTTCTATGCATGACAATGCGGTGATCAGCGGTCCTGACATCAGAATGAACAGTCACCCTTAAAATGTTTTTTTCTACTAGAATACAATGGAAGCAATTTTTGACGGGCCTGTTGGTCTAGTGGTTAGTGACCCTGACTGCTGAGCCGGAGGTCGTGGGTTCGATTCCCACCCAGGACAAACTTTGTGTGATGAGCATGATTGTTTGTTCTGTGTCTGGGTGTAATTTATCTATAATATGTATGTATTTATAAAGTATATAAGTATGTATATCAGTTGTCTGGTTACCATAACACAAGCTCTGCTTAGCTTGGGATCAGATAACCGTGTGTGAGTTGTCCTAAGATATTTATTATTATTTATTATTAATTGTTTGACAATAGAAGCAATAGGAAAGCAACATTTGTAATATTTAAAGGTGTACTATAAGACAGTAACTAAGTAAATTAATGAAAAATTACAAAATTAACAAGTATTCCGGTCAGTGGGTAGTCTTAGGGCATTCGAAAAAAAAAACCAAACTGTTAGAAAGGATTAACACAAAAGGGCCATGTAACATTTACAGGAATATTTTTACAACACAAAAAAAACTCATATTTTTATAGCCTTAGGAAATCACAAAAAAAGTGAGGTTATGTAGGACAAACTTAGAAAACCACTGTAAACATTAAAAACACGACTTGAAAGTTAATAACTGGGTTTATAACGCATCACGTGTACACACCAAAACACTTTGTAACAGGAAAAAAACTAAAAATCACACACAATTCCAGAATATTTTACCAAATTCAAATGGTTCGTTTATTCTTAATTTCATAGCTATTTCAAGTGCTAAACTGTAGCTCCGAGTCCCAAATGACGCAACACTGGTAAAGTACCACTATTTAGAACAGCCCGATGCTAAAATTAAATATTTGTGTCAAACAAAACAATATCAATTTTGCAAACAAAATTATGTAACTTCTTCACATTCAAAATAGTTACGATATTTCGATAAATAACTTACCGTTGAGCTGAGTGATTATGGAATCCGTTAGGTGGAATTCCGGCATGATATTTAAATTATTACACTAAGCAATAAGTAAATAAAATAATACAATTTTATCGAAATTAAAAAATAGATTGAATTCACCAAATTTCTCCAACCATACGTATTTGACACTAATGACAGATAATTGCAGATAATGCTCAGTGCTGACAGCTGTCACTTTCAGTGTTACAAGGACACTTTTTTTTAGAAACCTCCAATAACTGATAATTATTGGTAAAATTAAAATGTTCAATATATCTGAGACATCCATCCATCCAACTCCAGAAAAAAAGTTACATTTATATACTAAGCAGAGAAAAATATCTCGCAAATCTGATCATGCAATAATAATTAACGATTTATATTGCTTGCGTGATATAAAGTGTATGCCAAAACTGTTTTACACAGCATTCTATAATGTGAAAAGAGTACTGCTATGTATCTCTACTGTTTATCTTACTACCAATAAGTTACCGAACCATGTAATTATTATATGGATAAATTAGGCATTTTTGCCGTTGTTCGCAGTGACCAGTGTAATAACAGCATGTCACGAATTCGTAATTTAGTTACCCTACAACTTCAGTGTTCACATACGATTTATCTATACTCTTGTACAAAGTTAAAAATAACATTTGAGACCAGTTATTACCCATTTGAATAAGTTTGGTAATGTTGTCGCCGACACACGCAACATTGTTATTGAGTAAATTAATTCCAAAAGCAAATTCTTCGTCGTCGAAAAAATCAAAAGGTCGTTCAGGAGGCTCGGATTTGTTATCCACAGAAATATTTGATTTCGAGTGTATGATATCAAGGTATTTATCTAAAATAGTTTCTCCTCTATTTGGTGATGATGATCGAGTTGTTGCTAGAGATTTCGATGATCTTGAGGTCCAGTCCCCGGCAACCGAGTTTTGGTCTCCAACGTTACATGCACTCATTTCAGGATTTGGAAAATTCTGTTAGCCTAAAAAAACCAAAATGAAAGAAAATGGTAATGTTAAACTTTGTCAGAATATAATTGACATTTTGTTTTTTTTTTCTTTTTGACTGATGATAGGAAAGAACTTCTTTACTTATACGGAGTTTTTAATTACACTTTTTAGTAATAAAAACAACGGTTTAGGCGTGGGTTGGTATGCGTCAACTCATTGACAACTGGTAAACGGTAATACGTTGAAAGAAGAATAGTAAATCAACGTTTGAATGAATTATAATTATTGATTCACCCATCGCTGTGGATTTATTTAATGAAATGGTCAAGATCAAGCTTGAGCAACGATTACTTGACCAGAATATATTACTAACTCTTTTTTATGGCGTTTTGAAAATCAGTTTTCATTTTCTAGTTTTCTCGTCACAGATAAAAATTAACAAGCATGAAAGAAATCATGACATTGTACTGGCAACACTAAAAATCACTCTGTCATCGCTTGCTAAAGGTGCGTTCCAAAACGTGCGAATAATTCACTCGGAAATTAAAAAGAGATAGAAACAACGAAAGAAAGAGAACGGCTAAACTGTTTTTGAACGCTACAGAGTGATTTACTGTTTTGGAACGGGTTAGGGTCATGATGGTTAGGATCGTTTGATGACACTGTCAACATAACCTTTTATCTCTATTGCAAAGAAGGAAAATTGTGTTTTTAAGCATATTTTGCAAATAAACAAGTACTTCCTGCTCGTTTTACTTTAGTAAATCCATTCTTCAACACCAAACTTCAACATTGGCGCATATATGATTTTGACATAATGTCAGGTAATTTTTAACGACGCTCAGCCAAGGGTGAGAAATCGCACTTGTTAGTGCGAAAATTACTCTACCGAAAGCGTTCCAAAATACTGCTCGGGTAGCTGTCGAGTAATTGTTCGGTTACCCTCGGTTTCACTCGGCTTATTTCGGAACGCTCTAGAGTAACTTTCGCACTACTCCGTGTAATTCTTACCCTTTTAGGAACGCACCCTGAATTTCTTTCACGTTTATTTACGTGAAAATCGTAAGAAAATACAAAATAAATAGTTGTTTGGAAACTAAACCGACAAATAATAATGGCAGACGTGTTAGATATTGAGAATTCAGAGGAATTTGAGGTGGACGAAGATGGAGAACGTAAGTAGCTTGTAAATGTTTTGATAAGGTTTTGATGCATCTGTCCGAATTTTTAACATTAGCATTTCTCATTTATTGCAGTATGTACAATGCCTAGGAAGTTTCCCTTGTCAATCAAAGACATTTTTATCGTTACTCAGGCTATATTTGCTCCAATTACTCCAATTAAAACTTATATTTTTTTAGGTTAACTTTCTAGTTGAACGAACTGAATTTAGACTTCAAATTCCGTTATCCCTGCCGTTTATCTGCATGCAATATACGTCTATTTATATTTGATACGTATTTGAGTAGTAAATATTGTGTTTTTTAGAGGGAATCGCGCGCTTGAAGGAGAAGGCGCGAAAACGTAAAGGAAGAGGTTTTGGCAGCGAAGTTGGTAGTGGCGGAGCCTCTGAGAGAGGCAACAGGGGCAGGTAATCTTCGTGCTAGACTATTTATCTAAAAATTTAAAAATACTTCTAATATTTGGTTTTAGTAATGTAAAGTTATCTGTATAAGGCCAAAAAGACCTAATTAAGGACTAAAACATTTAGTCACTCTGGCCCAAGACAGTTTTTAAAATCATTATTTTAATTACTGGCTAGCAACCTAAAATTAAGACATGATATTATTTTCATTAAAAACGCAACAATGTAAATCTGCCCACATTTCCCCACATCAGGTAATTTTAAGATAATCAGAGAACAGTCGAAACTAGGAACAAGAAATTCAACCCCCAAGGGTCCCTGAAAATGAGTGGCCTATGCCAAAGGTATCAGCTATAAATATATTAGCACAAGCTAAATGTATTTTTTTATCTTCATCCACAAAAATTCTTTTTTTTTTACACAGACATGGTATTGATATGAATAAATAAATAAACAAAACTTTTCTCACTGTTTTGGGGCTTTGCATAGAAATTACAAGACATGTCTAGTCATGTATATGTGACAATTGCACACATAGCCACTCACTAGTCACATATATGTGACAATGTTGTTCAAAACATTAAACCCTGTTACCTCAATGTTCTAGATATGACAGCCTGGCTCCGGAAGGTGATGGCAACACTCCAGGGCCACAGCGCTCAGTGGAAGGCTGGATATTGTTTGTCAGCAATGTCCATGAAGAGGCACAGGAGGAGGATATACAGGTGATTGAAAACACAATAGAGAAAAAATTATCTACAAAAAAAATATTTTGGGTGCCAAGTAACATGTCTAGCAAAGAAAATAGACAACAATATCCATACCATTCAAAATGTTTTACTTCACAATCTTTTGAAGATACCCATTGGTTGGTTGCGGAATGTTTATAATAGTTCCCATGACCCTGGAACATAAAGGGCAACTGAAAGAACACGAGTGCGTTTTAGTCAGTTAAAGTCTGACACGCCCTCCTGCCGCACCCAGGAGGGGAGCAGTCATTTGATGATTTCCTACTCCCCAAAAAAAAATACCCATTGGTTCATAGTCCACTTCTTCTTCACAATTCACATTTATGTTACAGAATCAATTCTCAGAGTTTGGTGAAATTAAGAACATACATCTGAACCTGGACAGGCGCACTGGTTTCCTCAAGGGCTATGCTCTCGTCGAATATGAGACATACAAGCAAGCAGCTGTGAGTAGTGACTTTTTTCTTACCATACTTAAAAATCTTAGTCTAAAAACCAGGAAAAGCACAATGATAAATATAAATCTTTCTAACACAGGCACATCACTTTCATATTTACAAAAATATAACCTTTACTTGGCCAATGCTAAATGAATTTTATTTTAATAAGTTTATAGTATTATTTGTATTAGCCAGGTGTAGTGGATATTTTGCCAAGTGAAGAGCTAACATTACACTTGTTACCATAAGCACCTCGGGAAAATGACCATTGATCACCACTTTGTGCAAACTTCAGCCAAATTTGGTTAAGAAAAACCATTATGCCCTTCCATAACTGTAACTAAAATAGTCTTATGAGAATATCTATAATTATTAATGGAATATGTAATTTTTTAGGTATACCGCCGTTTACCCGAATTTTATTTGCCCTAATTTCATTTGCCATAATAGTCAACAGCCATAATATCATACGACATAATACTCATTTGCCCTACTCTCATTTGCCATAATAGTCACGTGCCAGAATCATTGTTTCCCATAAAGTCACTTACCATAACATCATTTGCCATAATCATTGTAAGCCATAATTATCACATGTCCTAATTATCACATGCCATAATTATGATATGCCATAACATAATTTGCCATCGACATCGGGTGTATAACGGTTGTTTATATCAAGAGAAATTGGATGCAATTGGGACTTTAGGGCACCCCGACTCGGACAGGTTAGGTTAGAAGGGGATGGCGGGGTCGTGTGAGCGAGCGAAGCGAGCGAATAGACCCCGCCATCCCCTTCGTGGTTATTTTTTTATAAACCACACAGAAGTAGGAGCCCCGCGAAGCGGGGCTCCGTCGACCTAGCCCACCATCAACCATGCACAGAAAAAAAAACCATTACGGGGCTTAAATATTTGTCTAATACTTGTTATGCCATTTAAATATTATGCCATTTAAATATTATGTCTAATAATTATTATGGCACATAAAATTATGGCAAACAATACTTATGGCATTCGTATCTTATGGTATCTAAAATTCGGGCAATTAAAAGTATGTCATATGTCTTTTAGGGCAAATGAAACATTCGGGCAAATGAAATTCGGGTAAATGAAATTCGGGAAAATGATGATTATGGCATATAATCTTCGGGCAAACAATAGACAACCAATTTTTTATCAACAGTTAAAAAAAAACTGTTGGCAATAAAGTAGCTAATTTACACAAAAAAATTTGATGCCAATCAATCTTGCTTCTAATACTGATAAAAAAAGTTTGGGACCAATCGAGGTCTATTAAAATAGGCCAGAAATTGCAAAAACGTTTCCCATATATTTTACCAGCTTTTGCCCGCGGCTTCGCTCGCGTTAGAAAGAGACAAAAAGTAGCCTATGTTACTCTCCATCCCTTTAACTATCTCCACTTAAAAAATCACGTCATTTCGTCGCTCCGTTTCGCCGTGAAAGAAAGACAAACAGACAGACAGACACACTTTCCCATTTATAATATTAGTATGGATTTATAACACGGTTAAGGTAGTTGTCCTTGCTGCCCCGCTGAAAGATCCCACCCTGTATAGTTATGTAGTCATTTTCTAAGCATAGGTATGTCTTATTCTATTACAGAGTGCGCGCGAAGCCCTCGACGGTGCAGATATCCTGGGCCAGCCGATATCGGTCGACTGGTGCTTCGTCAAGGGGCCCTCAAAGGTCCACAAGAAGAGGCGATAGGATATAGTAACTAATATAAGCTTTACTTATAAACATTGCTTTTTATTTTCTGGTGAGAGACTTGTGAGAGTGAGATTTTAAGAAACTAGACTAGAATGTTGTTTTGTAATGTGAGTTTTGTGTGCATTATGCAATGCAATAGATAAATATTGATGAAGTATAATCAAATTGGGTATTTTACATTATCAACCAATAAATTTAGGACAATTTCAATAAAACCTCTCTCAATTTTGGCTTTAATATCCAGGTTGTGTTCAATTTACTGTAAAATTTTATTTTTTGTTGCTTTATAACCAATAATTAAATTGATCAATTTAGTTGCTAACTTCGTGACATCATTAGGCCCGAGTCACACCGGAATGGCCGCGGGCGGCCGCTGACGGCCGCTGGCAGCCTCGCGACCTATTCAAGCGATACTAGTCTTTTAAGTATGTAGTTAAAGTTTAAAATTATTTGACACTGAAGGTGCTCGCCGCGCCGCTGCCGGCCGCTGCCATTCCGGTGTGACTCGGGCCTTAGATGACTAATGACGTCACAAAGTTCGCATACAAAATCTATGGGAGAATCGCGTGACAGTTGATAAAAAGTACCTCAATCATTGATGGTGGTGATGGTGTAAAATACCGTATTGAATAGAGGCGTGGTGAAAGCCATTTCCAAACCTTTTGTCTTTGTATCAGGGATGTTAACACATTTGCAAGGGCTCTGCATATTGCAGATGTCTATAAACATGTCAGTGTGATAGACAAGCAAAGCCTGGCGTGAAGTGTTGTCGTGTCTTGCAGTTTAAAAAAACAATGTTTATAAGTAGGTATCTGACTGTAATTACATATACTTACCATAAAAAGAACAACGTTATGTATCGCACTTTGCCTTTTTAACAATATTTTTAAAACTATTTTTTTTTTTTGAAAAACTGATTTGAACATACATACATTTAGGTGACGGGATCAATGCATAATCACGTAAGTTTAATTTTTCATTAAGTTCAAATTTCGCCTGACTTCAGTACAGTGTTTATGTAAAGTCGAATAAAGGAATAAAGTCAAAAGATATAGTTGAAAAAAACCACATATTTATTTATTTTACAAAGTGCTTTACGTAATTCTTGAGTTATATCTAGATGTATAGGTCTTGAATATAAGATTTTTCTTCAATGATTTCTTTTTTTTAAATACCCGCCCCCAGCTTCACACTGGTATTATAAATCTTTAAAAGTCGCTGCTTTTCTGGACAAGAAATCATCATTTTCCCAACTATGTTGGCGTTGGCTTCCGGGCTAACCGGATCCAGCTGAATACCAGTGTTTTACATAGAGGAGCAACTGCCTATGAAATCTTAAACCCACAAACCGGTTACTAGAACTAAGAAAACACGGGAATCCTTTGGTTAGCCTGACTAACAGAATTTGCTGAAATCGCAAATCTGGCTTTAGCAAGCTTGATCGTGCATCCTTTATGAGAAGAGGCATTTGCCGACCAGTGGAATACCTAACAACAGACTGCTCCTGCCGGGGTCGCGGAATAGTTCTATCAATTACGATAATTACCGAGGCGCGGAACATGAACATGAAGGCCCAGCGCACGCCGCTGGAGGCGCAGCGGAGCGCATTTGAAGACAAAAATTGAATATAAACCTTAACTACTTCGACATAGGTACTGTCAATATAAGAATAAACTCGCACGCGATGCTCGGAGCGCCTTCGCAAGAACATGCGCGCAACTGAATATTGACCGTATGTCATGGTAGTTAAGGTTTATGTTAAATTGTTGTCTTCAGATTCGCTCCGCTGCGCCGCGAGTGGTGTGCGCTGGGCCTTTATGTTCATGTTCCGCATTCTTAAAAAAAAACAGTAGGCTGCTTGGCTGATTTTAACCTTTAGTCGATCAAGCGACAGCCGGCTGTTGCGCTGCCTTTGCCTTTCTATTGTGTTTGTATTGTATTTTGTCTTTCTATTGTGTCTCGAATCCCGTGTGTTCGAAAGTTTAATATTTCTATTCAATGTTGCCATACTCTAGAAAAATTCAATTGAGGCTGACATTAACAGAATGTTGCCACAACCCCAACAAAATCTACCAACCTACCAAAACGAAATAAAACGAAAACAAAATTACAAAACCACATTTATTAAAACAATACAGTAATTTACTTCATGTGAATCATGTGCGCGAGCGACCAATCGTGCTTCAGTTCAGCTAGGTCCTCGATATGGACTCCTGCGCTGGTCACCACGCCCAGCTGGTACCGTTGGAAGGCGCGCGCGTCGCGGTAGAAAAGCACCTCCATGCATTTGCGGACTAGGGCCCTGGGGAATGCAGAAGAAGAAATATTAGACTGGTGTGTTGGTCTATGGTTTGTGACCCAATATGCTACTTATTTAAGTTTTTATAGTTATTTTGTTTAATTACATAGTAATCACAGATATAGAAGTAATTGATAGTTTAGGATCAGATGGTGGTTTGAGTTGTCTCAAGATATTTATTTCTATTAGAAACAGAATCAATTGTGGAAAATGTCGTGAAGGGATAAGTCGAGGTTGTGAGAATCCAGGGAAGGGGGAAGTACCAATGTGATTTTTTCATGTACCTTCTCAAGTTTATCTTAGCCTCCCCGTGCCTCTGAAAACACAATGAGGCTAGGGAGATGATGACTTTTTTTTTAAGAAAGGACGACATACTATGGTTCGCTCCTACTGTGTCGTGTGTCGTGGCAACAGTACATCGTGTCGAATTGCTTGCTGCCGAGCCGAGTAAAGTCACAATAACTAATATTACCCTATTTATATGCATTACTAGTATACATTAGCGTCTATAACTATGTCACTTACTTGGCGCCCTCCTCATCTAGGCCTCCCTTGCTGATGGCCTCACGAATAAGCGGAGTCGCCATGTAAGCACCCAGACCGGTCGCGATAGCGGCGTCTTCGTACGCTGTGCCGAGCTTGTCGACAGCGCCTAGGAACGGTTCTCCGTCCTGTAAGGAATATGGCGTCAATAAATTATATGAGCTGTCCCCCAGTTTTTCAGCCGCGTAGGTTTTTGGTTACTGCTCTGTCCAACTTATTCCACAAATCATTTAACTTTGAACCCCAAGACTAAACATTTCTTAACCAGATAAAATCGCTTCAGGGTATGTGGAATGAATGTGTGGGCTGTAGAGTTTTAAGAACAATGTAACCCCTCTGTCTTAGCGGGTGCACTAGCGACCCCCATATTATAATGTATGTTCATACACATACTACCCGCACGACTTAACTTACTCGAGGTGCACAGACCTCGAGTTGTGTGTGAAATTACACTGACGGAATGCTATTGCTACTAAATGAACGAGGCGCAAGCTAGAAAAATCGTACTGGTTGTACACACATTATAATTTGAGAGCTAGGATAATCCATACTAATATTATAAATGGGAAAGTGTGTCTGTCTGTCTGTCTTTATGTTTGTTTTTCTTTCAAGGCAAAACGGAGCGACGAATTGACGTGATTTTTTAAGTGGAAATAGTTGAAGGGATGGAGAGTAACATGAATACTTTCTGTCTCTTTCTAACGCGAGCGAAGCCGTGAGCAAAAGCTAGTTAAAGATAAATTAACAACAACAATAAACAAGAAAAATATATGTTTAGAATCACAATTTTTGGGTTGTTTGGTTTAATGTCAAAATTCTAAAGAAATACTCTTACCTGCATACCAGCCACAACATAGTTACTCCACAAGGGATCCATCTTGCTCCTCTTGTTGTACAGCACTCTGGTCAGCCAGCAGTGCATGGAACGTGGCTTCAGGAGTAGACCGTCTCCGATGCACTGTTCATCAATACTGCGGATGTGGAAGATTTGTTATTCATATTATGATGGTCAATTATAAAGAGTAGTGTAACAATATAATTAAATTTAAAGCAAGCCAATGCAAGAGGTCTTTAGAAGAAGCCTGTACTGTATGGCTTCCAAAAATGGCGATTGACTCAAAATGTCTTTTCAATATGCCAAAGTAGTAAAATACCACTATCAAAATAACACATTTTTAAAAATGCCATATCACATAGTGTTGCGGAATGTTTATAATAGTTACCGTGACCCCGGAACATAAAGGGCAACCAAAGGGTGTGAACAACATGAGTGGGTTTTAATCCGTAAAAGTCTGACACGCCCTCCCGCCGCACCCAGGACGGGAGCAGTTATTTGATGATTTCCAACCCCCCAAAAAAAAATATCACAAAGAGTCCAAAGTGAGACCATTCGGGAATAGCATAAATGAAATGGTTTGAATGAATCAACCATTTATCCGGAATAGTCTCAATATGCAAAAATAGCATTTTGTGAAAAGACAGTCTGAGAATTTGTCTGAAATTCTTTCTGTTCTGAAAAGACAGTCTGAAATGCTCAATGTTAAAATTTTAAGATGGAGCATTTCAGAAAAGTATTTTGTGGAATTCCAATATCTAATTTTGGTATTATGGCTTTGGTAGCCTAATCTAATCAATTTATGACACTCACAGGACCTCTAAACCCATGAAATCCAAGGGAAATACTAGGCACCAGCTCTATAATCCAATAAAACAAGACAAATTAAGTGAACAGTATTATTATTACTTACATTTTCTGATCAATAATGTCCTTCAAATACTGGTAGTCAGCATAATCCCCACCATTACCAAGTAGGATGAGATCGTTAACCTTCGTGACACGGGGACAGTCACGGAACCTAGCGAGTGTGCCGTATGATCCGAGGGTATCTGCTGCGACGACACAGCCTTTGTCAAACTTGACCGCTAGGACTGTGGTGGTTGTTGTGATTGGAGTGGCCGAACTGCAAGAAGAAAGGAAGGTTTAATATTAGATAAACTACAAAAATAATTTACATATTTATTATCATCATCAAGCATCTCACTTCTGATTGATAGTATATTTTATCTTATCTTATCTTTTTGTGGGGCCGGCCCAAGCCGTAGCACTTCGACCCTTTTGGATCTTTTGTGCTGTACCCCTCCTTTTACTCAACCCCTAGCCTTCTGTGCACCTCCTTCATTAGTCCCAGTATGGCCTTGATGGGGCCTGTAGTCCTCTGGTCTTGGGAATGGTTGGCCCAGATACCCTAATCTTTTGGAGCCTAGTGCTGCGCAATCACACAGCAGGTGTAGCATAGACTCCTCTGCTTCTCCACAGAGCCTGCAAGTCAGGTCGCTTGCTAGTCCCATGTTTTGGAGCTGTTTGTTGGTGGCGTAGTGCCCTGTGAAGACTCCTGTGATTGCTCGGAGCTGTGGTCTGCTGTACCTCCATAGTTTCCGGGTCCAGCCATTATCTATGTCGTTGAGGAATAGTTTAGCATGATTCTGGCCCGTTGTGTTGTGCCAGTGCGCGCTGTGTATCCTCAACACAACCTGTTTTAATGTTTGGTTGATGACCCTTGGTGAGAGTCCTATGAAGGGTTCCGGTCCGCAGAGGGGTGTTTCGGATCCTTTCCTAGCTAGAGCGTCGGCCTTCTCGTTGCCTTCTACTCCTGTATGACCTTGCACCCAGGTCAGTCTGACCTGGTTGCGCCTTCCTATCCTGTTCAGCATTTTGATACAGTTTAGTACCAGCCCAGAATCCACTCTATTGGACGTAAGTGCCTTGAGTGTTGCTTGGCTGTCGCTTAGAATGTAGATAGTGTCCCCTTCGGTATCTCTATCTAGTATTTCCTGCGCACATGCGATTATGGCATAGGTCTCTGCTTGAAAGACCGTCGCCAGTTTGCCCATGCTTAGGCTGAGGTTGCAGTTGTTCCACCTTTCCATTCCTCCCTGCTCGGAATGTAGATTTTGAATTCCTTTTTGAGATTGTGGATGGTGTGTATTTTGTCACATCCCATGTCCACAATCCAGTCAAGTACCCTGTTTGGTCTTGTGTTGATATGGTTTGTTATGCAACCGGAGTTTGTCCAGTGCCCCATACTTCTAAGTCTATGTATGGCCCTCCTCGCCTCTAGTTCCACTTCAATGTGTAGGGGGGTGAGATTGAGCATTGTTTCCATCGCCGCGGTTGGCGTGGTCCTGAATGCTCCTGTTATGGCCATGCAGGCAATCCGCTGCACTTTGCTTAGCGATTGTCTGCATGTTGCCAGCTTGGTTCTAGGCCACCATACGATGCTCCCGTATGTGATTATCGGTTTCACCATCATGGTGTAGATCCATTTGATTACTTGGGGTTTTAGACCCCATGTTTTCCCATAGGCGGAGCGACACATGCCAAATACCCTTAGAGCCTTGTTTACTCACGCTTCGGCATGGCTTTTCCACGTGAGTTTGCTATCCAGGATTACTCCTAGATATTTTACTTCCGTGGACAACTCTAGTGCGGTGCCGAAGAGCTTCATGGTTCCCATTTGAGTTAGGTCCCTCCTTCTGGTGAACGGTATTATCACCGTTTTGCTTGGATTGATGGATAGGTGATTGTGTTTACACCACTTTTCCACCATGTCTAGCTTTTCCTGCATAATCTCTGACACAGTGTTAGGAAATTTTCGGTTTGCTAGTATCACGAGATAATCCGCATAACCAACTGTGCGCGTTGGTCCTTTGTTCAGCTCTATTAGCAGTTCGTCTATCACCAAGGTACACCAAGGTAAGGGTTGGTTAGAGTACGCCTCCTTGTGGGCATCCTCTTGTGACGTGTGCCCTTTTGGTCTCACCTAGCAGTGTTGACTCTATAACTCTGCCCTTTAGCATCATATTGTCCATCCAGTCGCAAATGGTGGGGTCTATGCCATGTTTCTCTGCAGCTGTTCGTATCGTTCTAAAGGTAGTCCGATCGAACGCGCCTTCTACATCGAGAAAGGATGCTAGGCAAATCTCTTTGCGCTCTAGCGCCATTTCGGCGCGGCTAACCACCTGGTGTAGCGCCGTTTCTGTCGACTTGCCAGGCTGATATGCGTTTTGCATCCTGTGAAGCGGTTGTTTCTTCAGCGCTCCTTCCCTGACATACTTGTCTACAAGTTTTTCCAGAGTTTTCAGGAAAAATGATGTCAAGCTTATAGATCTAAATGACTTAGCGTCCTCATAGTCTGTTCTTCCTGACTTGGGAAGAAAAATTACCTTCGCCTGCCTCCACGCCTTTGGTATGTAGCTGAAGGCGATGCAGGCTCTGTATAGTCTGCCAAGGTGCGGGTATAGTATGTTCCCCGCTTTTTGTAGTAGGACCGGATAAACTCCCTCCGGCCCCGGGGCCTTGAATGGCTTAAAGCCCTCCAAGGCCCACTTGATTCCATTCGACCCTACTACCTTTTTCGCGGCGTCCCAGTCGGCTTTTGTTGTTTTTGACTTAATGTCGTCTAAGCTTATTGAGTCCGCCGTGTCCTTTTATGTGGATGAGCCGATAAAGTGCGTTCTGAACATCACTTCAAGGGTGTCTCCCCCAGACTCTGTTGGTTTGCCATTCTCATCCCTGATGGATGTTAATGGGTTTACCCTAGCAGTCGCCATAGCATTGATAGTATATCTATCACACCTTTAATTTAACCTTTTGACAACCAGCTATGTAGAGGACAGAAGAAACGCCACAACACGTCCTCATGGAGTGTAACAGTGTGGCCGAACAACGGGCAAAACTACTCCAACACCTTGGGTCACTTCCAGAAATCTTTGGCAGACTGAAAAGTCTGCTATGATTTATGCATGATCATTACCTACGGCTCACTTGTCTGGTGGCCCAGGACAGACCTAAGCACAGCCCAAAAAGACTTAGATAAGCTGCAACGGCTTGCCTGCGCTGCCATCACTAGCAGCATGAGAACAGCACCCACAGCCGCTTTACAGGCAATGCTGGGCCTACCACCACTGCACCTCTTTGTTCAGGAAGAAGCTGCCTCAGCAGCTTTTAGGCTCCACACTGCAGGCAATTTAAGCCAGGACTCCAGAATCAAGCACACGCGAATAAAAAGGGATGCTGTCGAACGACAACCTCTTCTAACAGCCCCCAACGACAAAATCCAAAAAACCTACCACTTTAAAAAGCATTACGATGTACAGCTCTTTGAGGAACCTCGTGAGTATTCGGGACCCAAAGAACTGAGGGTCTACACTGACGGATCAAAGAACAAATCAGGAACTGGAGTCGGAGTCTTCTCCAACGACCTCAACATGAAGATATCCCGACCACTGAGCATGCCCAACACCGTTTATCAAGCGGAGTGTATGGGCATAATCCTTGCAGGGCTAGCCATAGAAGCTAGAGGAATCAAGGACGCCCACATACGTATCCTTTCTGACAGTGCCTCAGTACTACAATCCCTAAGCAAGAAATGCTTTACCTCAGGACTACTCCTAGAATGCCACAATACACTAGAACGAGTTGCAGTACTCAACCGCAACTCGTTAACACTACAATGGATCAAAGGACACAGCGGATCCCTGGGTAATGACGCTGCTGATGAGCTGGCAAGGAGGGGATCCAACACAACACCGATCGGACCTGAACCGACAATACCCATTCCCTTCAGCCAAATACGTAAATGGATAGGGGAACACACTCACACACAGGCTGAACACTTGTGGCACTCGGCACCAGGCTGCAGACAATCCAAGGAAGCTATGCCGACCTTGGATCGTAAACTGACCAGACGCCTTCTGCGACTGGACAGACCTAGTCTGCGCCTGTTGACGGGGACCATAACAGGACACTGCTCACTCAACAAACATTTCCACAACCTAGGTATCACAGATAGCCCTCTTTGCAGAGCGTGTATGGATGCCGAGGAGACGGTCGCGCATGTACTTCTTGAATGTACAGGCGTGACCGAAATCCGGAAAGAGATTCTTGGTTCCCCAAGTTCACTACCGGATGCCCTGAGAAGTCTACGGAAGGTGATCTGCTTCTGGAGGGAGGTGGGCTGGCTGGAGTAGCGGCCACCGTGGCTCACGTACAATGGTCCTACCTTAGAGGACTAAGTGCGGAAACCAAACCTCCCAGAGGGAGGTCCATGATGATGATGATGAGTCTGCTATGATTCTGGAAAAGTGTGGGATGGTTCGAATAAGCGACAAGCCACTCAAGCACAATGGCCCAATTATGTGGCTAAGTGCGGACAAGCCCAGCGAAACTGAAACTAAGCCAGCCATGTATAGATGACAACCCAAAATGTGCCTAACTTGCCACAGTCACAATCCTGTGACAATATTCTACGCATTTTTAACCCTTAACCACCTAGCGTCGGTCACAGTGACTCCATGCAATACATTTTTTCAAATATTTCCGTTATTACGCGTGCAACACGCCTGTGACTCTGTGTACTTTTTCCCCTCCCTCTCCAGTTTGCGCTCCGCGCTCGACCAAGCAACACGTGCGCGCAGTGAAAAGATTCAGGTAAATATATTTCGTATGCGGTCATGGTGACCGACGCTAGGTTGTTACGTTACTTTTAGTGTTAACATTTTCTTGTTGTTTTTTTAGGTTTATCATGTCTCAACGTGATCAAAGTATCAGTAAAGTCTCCTGACTGAATTTCATGAAACGACTGGCTGAAGATCCTATCGAACCCCATTTAAGACGTCGAGTAAACCAGTTTGGAGTGCAACGGGAACTTCAAAATGCTATTCGCCGGGTTCTCAAAATAGATGAACAACCAAGAACATCTTCGGCAGGCAGCTCTGACAAATTAAAATCACACAAAACTAGCTCAACGTGTGACCCAAAAAAAAAACGTAAAACATTCCATTTGTGTTTTTAGTGCAAAAATCCAATTTGTGTTGAGTGTTCTCAAAAAATGTGTGTAAGCTGCCGCGAGAAGAGCTGTAATTTTGTAATGATTGTGATTTGATTGTGCCAATTATAGTTTTATATAAGAGGTTATATGTTTAAGTTACTAAAATAATTAAAAATTAAGAAGTCTCATTGATTGTTATTGCTTAGGTCTCATCTTAATTAAAAAACCTATAATTTGTTAAAATATTTGTAAGTCAACTTTTATTAATGATAGTAAACAATAAAAAGTGTTAATTTGAAGAGTTTATTAAATATTTTGAAATAAAATCAATTGAAGAACATGATGTAGTTTTGATTTGTAGCAATTTTTGAGCTTTTTACCTTCCTAATAGTACTTATATGCAAGCGGTCACCATGACCGACGCTAGGTGGATGTGTTACTAGAATACACGTTAGGTGGCTAAGGGTTAAACAGCTTTTGATTCCAGACACAATAAAAATTTGTAGTCCGACAGCTGGCTGTCGCTTGGTTGTTGAAAGGTTAATGGTAGCAAAGTAAAAGTATGTTCCAGGTTGGAGCAAAAACTACTGGATAGAATAACTTCAAATTTTACAAAAAATTTCATCAGAATCAACTAAGGTAATTGGCTATTTATGATAATTATATTTTACTCATTTCATGCTATCCTGGTACCTCTCAACCTCAAGTTCCAGGAATGTAGGACATTATAGGATATCATGGGGCCTACCACAAACCCTTTTAGCAGTTTTACTTCCATATTACTTTCAGTGGGAAAGAGACGGTGCTAGACAATGTGTCTAAGACTGTCACTTGCGCACTCTGGAACAGGAATAAAACTATCTTACTTTAAATGTCATGGTAGGGGCCCAGATCTCTGTTATATAATAGTTTAATTGCTGTTGAGGCTGAGAGGTACCAGGAACGGAGGATATCAGGTGGCAGGAGATCTTAGTCTTATCAGATTCTTTCATCAAGACAACATTTCGGTATGGGCAACTAGATTCTTTTTTGTTTTGTAAATGATGTTTCAAAGTGCCTTTTGACTTAGAATATAAATAAGGCTACATTATCAGCATGTCTGGAGCAAAGCATTTACTAAAGACTGACGTAACGCTAGTAAAACCATGGGAAACAGCTATAACTTACATGAATGTTTCTCTAGTTTTAGCAATGGAATTTTAATTTAAAACCAGAAGGCAGAATATAACTTTATTACAACTAAGAATTATTGAAGACTAAATTATGTTCAAATACAAATAGTTTATAGTGGATGTTTATGATAGGTTACAATTTTTGCTTTCAAGGAACAAGATGACTTGTGAATTTCTTTTATAATATAATATAAATACCTACAGCAGGCTTAAGACAATGGAAAACCTTTTAAATGTCTAAAAGTTGAACAAAAATTAAAAAAATTGAAACTTACTGAGCTTTGAATTCCTGTACAGGACGAGAGCTGGGTCCAAAACCAGAAGAGTTTCCAGGGAAGTTGTAGAAGGCTCCTGGGGCAGGCCCATTCTGCCAGAAGGGAGCTGGGTTCATCATATCACCCATAAATGCCATTTTGACAATAAAAATTTAGTTTTTCTACTATAAAATACTTTTTGTAACAAATTGCTGTTCCTCACACAATGACAAGCCGCAACGAATTTGACGGAAAATGACAAACAGTTTTTGATAACGTTTCGTTACAAGGATTTCGTTTTGGATCCTGGCAGTATTTGGGAGGGACTGAAATAGTAATTTTATTTTCAGTGCTGAAATAAAAAAAAACTTTTTTATTACGTAAAGATACGTAAACAAGTTTTGCCCTGTTGATTTTTTGTACTTCAATCTTTGCGTCTTGCAAAATAAATGATCGTGAATCGAAACATCCAATCGTTCAGAAAGTATTTTTTTTTATTTGTTCCTGAATCAGGAATTAATTAACAAAAAAAATTCCTTCGTACCTACAATTTTAACTACTCCAAATTAATTATTTAATTGACATTGCAAGCAAATCATCAATTATTGTTTGTTTTTGATGAAAATGATTCAGCTTGCTGCTAACTTCACATGGATTACCGGCAAACTGTTTCTGAACGAAAACTACTTGTGTGTCATGTGCTGCTAACTTCGCGTTCTTTCAATTTCCTCTCAAAAAATTGACACAACAAAATGTCTAAAAGAGGTTCGTGAATTTGTAAAATATCCATTTCAATCATGTTATTTCGTGTTAAAATCTACTAGAAAGCATGTGTGAAGCGAAACTAGTTTCATATTTGTTTGGAAGCCACGTATATTTCGAATATTCACTTTGTATTTTGTGAGTAGAAGAAGTGTTGTGATGAAAAATGTATGAAGTGTGGTTTTTCTGTTTTAAGGACGTGGTGGTTCCGCGGGAGCGAAGTTCCGCATCTCCTTGGGTCTCCCGGTAGGAGCCGTCATCAACTGCGCAGATAACACAGGTTGGCACGAGTTTGTTTTATGAAACTTCATAACCTATAAGGCACGTTTGACTGAACACTGATGATGATATTTTCGGACGCACTATGTGTGTTGATTATGATGATTTCTTCCTTGGCTGTGTCTGAAGTTGTTCAGTGAAACATTAAAAACATAACAAATGGGTAACCTCACCTTGATACCCACTGCTGGTAACACCATCTATAAAACTTGTATTGTGATTTCAAATTCGCGGTAAGTTTGTAATGTGCATCTGGATTGAGAGCCCAAATTTTAAATCTTCTCAAAAGAAAATAAGATTTACAGGGCATTTAGTTAAAATTTAGTAAAACTTAGGGCAATATGCCATGAATTTCTTAAACGTGAAATAAAACTGTTATGGTGAAATAAGTAGGGCTCTCAATCCAGACGCCGCATAAAGTGGCATAACCTGAATCTCAGAAAGTACTACCTCGAGGCTCATAATTTTTATTTTTGGAATTAGTTAAGAATTTCTTACAACTTTTAAGAAATTCCCAAATATGCAGAATACTATATTACAGAGTTATAGCGGTTTATCTAGGGCCCTCAGTTCATAAATATTTGTACTGAGGAATCATCAAACTCATGGATTTATTCAAAGAAATACTTAAATGTGACCGTTATATATTATACTTAAACGCGTCTGTAAATTAGTAAAAAAGAAATAAGGACAAAAAAGTTAATAGTTAAAAAGAAAATGGAGATTGAATTTTCCTAAATCGTCTGAACTGAGGGTCCAATATTTTTGGCAGTATTGACTAGGATAAGCCTTCTACAGTACCGTACATTAGGGTAAGTATTTTAACTAATTCTTAATTAAAATCTAACAAAGCGTCCGTTTTTCCAAGTGTCATAGTTTAAGAGAAAATTGATTAATATTTTTTTATAGGAGAAAGTTCTGTAGGGTGACCATATTGTTCCATTTAAGTATAAACAAGTGTTCGACGTGTTCTTGTAGTATTTTGTAAAGCGCAGATGGAGAATTATATACGACTAGCTGTTCCATGCCCGCAACTACGTATCGTGAAACAATAAAAGAAAAAACGTATCAATGACCAATTAGAAATTAGATGTAGGTAATTGAAAACTATCAATAACAGCTAGTCTATACTAATATAATAAAAAGGTAAACTTTGTTTATTTCATTGTAATGAATAGGCTCAAAAACTACTGGACCGATTTTAAAACTTCTTTAGAGCTACATTGTCCACGAGTAACATAGGCTATATAATATCACACTATGTCCCACGGGAGCGAAACAGTAAACAAAAACCTAATATTACGTGGGTGAAACCGCAAGGAACAGCTAGTCGTATATAATTACATAATTCTCCATCTGCGCTTTACAAAATACTACAAGAACACGTCTAACACTTGTTTATACTTAAATGGAATAATATGGTCACCCTACAGAATTTTCTCCTATAAAAAAATATTAATCAATTTTCTCTTATACTATGACACTTGGAAAAACGGACGTTTTCTTAGATTTTAATTAAGAATTAGTTAAAATACTTACCCTAATGTACGGTACTGTAGAAGGCTTATCCTAGTCAATACTGCCAAAAATATTAGGCCCTCAGTTCAGACGATTTAGGAAAATTCAATCTACATTTACTTTTTAACTATTAAGTTTTTTGTCATTATTTCTTTTTTACTAATTAACAGACGCGTTTAAGTAAATTATAAAATAGTCGTATTTAAGTATTTCTTTAGATAAATTCATGAGTTTGATGATTTCTCAGTACAAACATTTATGAACCGAGGGCCCTAGATATACCTCTATAACTCTGAAATATCGTATTCTACAAATTTAAAAATTTCTTAGAAGTTGTAGGAATTTCTTAACTAAATCCTTAAATAAAAATTATGAGCCCAGAGGTAGTACTTTCTGAGATTCAAGCATGTCACTTTATGCAGGCATCTGGATTGAGAGCCCTACTTATTTCTTCATAACAGCTTTATTTCACGTTTAAGAAATTCATGGCATATTGCCCTAAGTTTTACTAATTTTTAACTAAATTCCCTGTAAATCTTATTTTCGTTCGAGAAGATTTAAAATTTGGGCTCTCAATCCAGATGCACATAAGTTTGTATATACGATTGGTTCACGCTTGGAATAAGGATCAGAAGTGACTATTCTACCGAAACCATGAGACTTGTCTCTAAAACATGTTTGTTTTGCCACAGGCCATTGCCATTGTTTTGCCATTATCATTAAAAAAAAATATAACCTCCTTCTAAATACAAGCCATTTATTTCACTTAGACCTTTACATGCTGCTAGTCAGAAAGGTTAGACCTTAAATTACAAGTTACAAGGTAAAGCATTATCTACAGTTACCACAGATTCTAGAGCAAGAGAGATGGCATCAGCAACATGAAGCTCAAGCATTTTACAGGAAAGCAAACAATCAAATTGTTTGGTTTCCTGTAACTAGGCTTGCCAAACGGCTGGAAAATGTGGGATTGTCCTGGAATTTTATGTTGTGTCTATTAATTAGACTTTATTGTCCTGGATTACGAAAACATATTAGATTTTTCCCTTCTCTTATTTGCATGGTGTAATATAACCTATTTTGGGTCCGTGGGTCGTCTTTGTTTTGGGGTTTTAGGGCTTAATGTAGAGAGAAGTTGTGCATATATGATAGAATAGAAAAATAGGTTTCTAACTGGCAACCCTAGCTTTAACTTACTAAATAAAAAACACCCTATTTTATTATGAAACATAAGAATACCCATTACATTTTCAAAACCGATAAGTAAAAATATTACTAAAACTTTCAGGAGCAAAGAACCTGTATGTGATCGCCGTGCAGGGCATCAAGGGTCGCCTGAACAGGCTTCCCGCTGCCGGATCTGGAGACATGATCGTCGCTACCGTCAAGAAAGGCAAACCTGAACTCAGGAAAAAGGTATAAACTCCTCTACTATCAAGAATGATGTGATTAAAAGCATTATAATGGCATGCAAATGTGTTAAATGGACACTACCACTGAAATAATTTCATACTGTGTTATTGGTGCATCAGTTTACAACACTAAATCGTGAAATTATTTTGTGAAGGCATGGATTGAAACTTTCATTGCAGAAAGATAATCAAATCAATTAATTTGGGCCTAAGAGTGAACACACTACTTCGAGAATAATAAATAGTGCATGAGAATATATTTCTTTGACTTTCCTAGCAATACCTACTATGTGGTCATGGAATTTGCTAGTCAAAAGTACACCTAGGCTGACATAAGTACATATTTCTAAGCCTACATTTTGTGTGTTATACTTGCATAGTTTCAAGTATAATGCTCGTTGAGAACAGTTATTTATTAACTTGATTGGTATTGAAATCTTGTTAGATAAAGCTGTAAAGTTATCAACTCTCTTACTACAAAAAAGTAAAAATATATCACGTGAGAGTTGCCAGCCTACGAGTTCTAGCATCTAGGTTCCAACAAAGAAATCAAACTCAAGATGTGGTAGTCAACACTGCAATGTGTTTTCCTTTTAGGAAATGAAATTGGTTTGATTGTTTTCTAAGTATGCATCCTGTGTTTCATACATTATCTACAACAACTTTGTATAAAACAAACGTTCTGGATATTGTATCAGATGGAATTGCTATGATGATACGCCATAGGGTTTCGCTAATATTTACTTTCTGAACTGTTTACAGTGTGTTGATATACCTTGGCTGACTGAGCGATTCCATTGACAATAACAAAAAAATAATAGCTACATTTGTGTCTAATGTCCCATAGACAAATCTATGGGGCAGGTTTTTGAATTTTAACCTAAAATATGTGACCTACTAACTGAAGAATAGCTTTTTTTATTGCATAATCAATATATTTTTCTTTACTTTAGACTTTTGAATAATTTTCAACATAAAAAGTAACTGATGAAACTTTTGAATTTTTAATCTAAAAGCTTATTCAATAAAATTATTAGTATCCTGAAAAGCATGAGTTTTGTGTCAATAACCAAAAGTATAAAATGTTGGTATTTTAGACATAAAAACAGAAAATACAAACTTAAATATATCAGGATTGCTGATTTTGTCTGCATAAGTTATGTGAGAGTGTTAAAACCTAAACAGGAAAATATATGATAAAAACATAATTTAGTCAAATTGGTTATAAATAAAAAAGAATTCCAGTAGAGAGTTTCGTAGACAAAAATCCAGAACAATTAAAACAATATTTTAAAGATTATATACAAAAAACTGTGGTCTTAATTAATAAACGTATTTATTATTTCCCCAGGTAATGCCGGCAGTTGTGATCCGACAACGCAAACCATTCAGAAGGCGGGACGGGGTCTTCATATACTTTGAGGACAACGCGGGCGTCATAGTGAACAATAAGGGCGAAATGAAAGGGTCCGCTATCACAGGGCCTGTTGCCAAGGAATGCGCGGATTTGTGGCCCCGTATCGCGTCCAATGCGAGCTCTATAGCTTGAGTTAATATACGGTTAAGATAATGACGAGTTTTTTATTGAGTACTATATCCCCAAATACCTGTAGTAAAATAGTTTTCGCCGAGGACAGTAAGGGCCGAGTCACACCAAAATGGCAGCGGCCGCCAGCGTCGGAAGAAGCGCGCGGCGCCGCGGGCGGCCGCTGGCGATCTCGCGACCTTTTCAAACTTTTCAAGCGATAGAAGTCTTTTAAGTATGTAGTTAAAGTTTAAAATTATTTCACACTGAAGGTGCTCGCCGCGCCGTTGCCGGCCGCTGCCATTCCTGTGTGACTCGGGCCTAATGGCGAGAATCGAGATAAATAAGACGTTACTAATATTGAGTTATAAATTGTACAATAGGCATTATGTTTATTTCCTTTGCCATAGAAGGGCAGATTAGTTCCTTGTTGGTCTGCCACATAGATAATATACTCATTTTATAGATGTGACAGTCGCTTTTCTGCTTAGTTTCCCAGTGTTCCGTTTTGGCGCTGTTGTAGTCACCGGTTTCGACTCGACTATAGAATGATATTAAGTATATGTATACGCTTAGTGATTGCAATAGTTTTAATATCGATATCGATAACACTAGTGATGTCTGACTTGTCGATGTCTGTGCACCTTGGTTGTTCTGGTAATTTTATTATTGCTGATTTATTTACTGATTAAAACACAACATATTTTTTAATATATTTATTTATTTATTCAAACATTTTTTCCTTAACCTAAAGCTTTTATATTTAATTAGTGCCCGCTTTTGAGGCTCACCCATCTTGCATATATATTTTTCTTCAACAGCACCCTTCAAAATTTTATTAATTATGTTACACCAATTGTGTACTTGTAATCTTAATATTAGATTTACAAAAGTGTTAATTACAATTTTTTTATGGTCTGCACACCCTAGCCAGGAAAACCTTATTGTGTTAAAAATTCTTTTTTTCAAATTGCTTTTAATATTGTTTTTATAACAGTTAACATTTAAAAAACTATGTATTATTGTAGTTATATCTCTGTATAAGATTAAAAGTTTTCCGGTAGGATATACCAAATTATTATTTTTTAAAGATTTATATTCTCTAAATTTAATATAAGTGTGTATGTTTTCTACATTCTTAGTGGTGTAAGTCTGCAAACAGGCATTGCAATTTACTAATTTCGAAATTTTTCTACAAATATAGCCAGCTGTGTATGCTGAGCAGTGAACTCTCACTTTTTCTAAAATTACCTGATCCACTAAAAGGTTTTCTTTTGGACATTCCTGTAAAGTGGAGAGATGCTCATGTCCCCATGAAGAAGATGGGATTTGTTGGTTTTCTTCCATATTTTCTTTATTTACATTTTCAAATAAGCATTTTATGTTTACAATACTATTTCCTTCATCTTCTTCACAGTTGGCATACTTAGAATGCGGGCTCAGCAAATTTGTAATCAAAAGTGATTTGAATGCATATATAAAAGCATTTGGGTCAGGATTTACATTTCTAGAATTGAGAGCCCTTAAACGTCCAAAAAAATTTTCTAGTGGATCTTGGTTTATTCTTCTTGGATAATAATACATTACACCATATTTATTAAATAATAATTTGGATATTCTTAAAAAACTTTCCAGGGTAGTGATCCAACCCTGCAGAGATGGCACTTTCACAAGTCGAGGTTTTCCTGACTGTAAAGCACGCTTGCTTGATGAATCAAAATAATATAATGATTTCAATTTCTTAATTGAATCCACCCAAAATGTGTGATGTGGTGAGTCTTTTTTTACAGCCCTTCTAAGTTTTCCGGCTTTGGAACCACCGGGATGACCATTGACACTGTCAAATAATTTATCGATGAACTCTACAACTTCTGCTGTTGTGGCCATTGTGCTATTATTTTCTCCACTATTTAAGCTATCTGAAAATAAAAGAAAATGTTCACCTTAGTAAGAATAACAAAAGTCATTATTTGTGCAGGTGTTGCCCCAACCACACATAAATGGCTGCAGATTTAGATATTGATGATACACAAATAAACTAAATCTTAGCCCTAATTCTCCTGAATCGTGGGTGTCATTACAAACATAAAGTCACATACACAAAAGCCCAGTCCTGGAACTGTTACTCGCAGATCACATACAAAAAATATTTGCTCTATGCGGGAATCGAACCCGTGACACGCAGCAGGACTATGGGGTACTGTATATATTTTGTACTCACTGACTGCATTGGTATACTTCAGCATAGCCGCCATTCGTGCACTTAGTACTTGTGCAGCTACGCTGACTTTCATTTTTTTCATTTTACTTGGATCCACATGATGGGCTGTCAATTTTGGCAATGCTTTAGTGTGCCCCAACTTGCTGTCAATATCGAAAACAAATTCAATATCCTTCCATGATGCAGTCTTTCCTTCCCAAATGATGTCCTTGGTCATAAAATTGTTCCTTATGCCTTTCAACAGGTGCGGAGGGTCATGGAAGACACTTACATCATACCCGCTAATGTTGACTGATCCATCTACAAAAAATAAAACACTGTTATAGAATATTGCAACAAAATAAAGTTAGGCTGAAAATTTTCTTATTCTTAATCATTTGTATTTACCATCATGAACAGATTCAATGTTTCTTGATTTGATTGTGTCTTCCCTCAATATTTTAAGAGCTGTCCGAAATGTTGATCCTTGATCACAAACTAGTCCTAATGGTATTAAGCCAGTTAATCCAATTTGGGACACCATTTGCTTCAAAATATTTTGTAGCTCAGCTGCTGAGACAGTCCCTTCACAGAAGTAGTATGCTATACTCTGTCGCCAGGGTGAGCATATTCCTCTAACCATGAATACCAATGCATGGTCGGAGTACTTAAATTTCCTTTCCCCAGCTAAATCTACAAACCCAACAATCTTATCTTTCTTCTCACTAAAAGTAAGATGTGGTGTAATAGCCACTTCATCAAACACAAGTGTGCATAATTTTTTATGAATATCCCAATTTTGACAGGTGCGTGAAATATGTTCAAAAATCTGAGGATTCAGCCCTGGTTCCATTGACACCTTTTCAGATAAACGTATCAATGTTCTCTTGTTTGGTAGAGCAAACATCTTTTCCAACAATCTATAGCCTTTAGGACTTTGTTTCATCAAGAGCAACGCCAACAACTTTTCTTCAAGACTGAATCTTCTGGCCATTTTGCTCTTTTGGACTTGTTTAAGCTGCATAAGCAGAAATATTCGAGCTTGTCTATTTAATAAATTAAATTTAAGGAACAGTTGTTCTTTGTCAATATAAAGAGCTTTTGAAAGTCTCTGTGCTGCTGACTGGCTTGAATTTTCTTTTGCTATCTGAGTAACATTTTTCATAAATTTCCTATTACTCTGTAACTTACGAACTGCAGAACCTGCAAGTAAAAAAAAAATGTTGTTCTTCTTGCCATATTTACGAATATTAAAAACATATGCAAAGAAAACAAGATTGATTTTTATTTATTAATAATTGAACTCACTTGTTAGCTTTGGTGTTTGAGTTTTGTGAAGTACTACTTCAGCATTGACAGCATGACTCATGCCAGAACACGATGACTGTTCTAACATCAGATCTAAAATTAAAAATAACATTAAAAACAAAAAATTTGAATGAAGTCATTTAATAAACTATTTTTATTATTTCCTTTTTTAATTTTTGGAGCCCACTGACCTTTGAGATCTTTGTTTGATGAACATGAAGGACGTTCAGGAAATTTTTCAATATCTGTAATTGAAATGATTTTTTAAATTATTATTTTTTCTGAATTTAACAGTTTGCTATTTGGTACAGATTTGTCTAAACCCGTTATGCCAGTACCAAATTGTATTCTGTTCTTACTTCACTTAAAACTTTTACTAGATCTTCAACGATGAACAAATACTATTAAAATTTAAGGATAATAGACAGCCTAATACATTAATCTATTTGCTGAATGTGATTAGTATAGTTATTAGTTAGCCTAAAGCTGCTTAAATCAAAGACTTTATCAGTATGTCAATGCAAAATGACATGTCATCATTATTACATGTCATTTTGCATAGTGGAATTCTCATAGTGGAAGCTCTTCACCATTGTGAAGAGCTTTTGAGACGCACTCAAGTGACAGACAACTTGTTATAATTTTAATTAAAATATACAAACCTGCTGCACTTCCAGTCACTACTGTTAATTTTGTGACATTGTTCTCATCTCGCTCTTTGTAATAATCATGTTCAACTGTGTTGTTCCTTCCTGAAAAAAAAAAACAACAAATCATAATAAAAATGCTACTGTAACACTGTCAGTTGGCCGGGTAAAGACCTGCACATAAGTTTCAATTATTTTGGCACAGAGCTAATATTATGTGACCTTGCTTGTTGGTCTGACCAGCTTACATTGTTTTCAAATAAAATATAATCTATTATGTAATACAAAATATATACATACCAGTTATTGTGATCAATGTAGATGAATCTGCACCCTCCTCATCTTGCTCTTTGGAATAGTTGTGCTCAAGTGTAACATTCCAGCCTGGAAAATAGTTATAAAACTGTTAAATATGTAATCAATTACACAGAACACTGAATTTACACATTATGTATGTTTAAAAATACTTTATCCAAATATACAACAACAAAAAAATTTTACAAAACAACTTAACAAAGTATCTATAACTTACGAATTTACTGGAATTGGTATAAAATCAGTGAAAGGGGAATGACAAGAATCAGCCGGATTTATGCTGTACCTAACAGAATTTCTTAATTAAAGATAATTCATAACATAAAAGAATAAAACATGTGATAATGTGAGAATAATATGAAAAAATCATTTATTTAACTAATCATTTAAAAGTTTCTTTTATGTTAACGTTAAAGTGAGTGGTCAACTTCATAGAAACATTTTTTTCAGTGTACTAATTAAGGAAAACTAATTATACCATTAGATTCTTTAATTGATTTCCTTTTTAATGATATTTAGTTCATCTTTGTTGGGTTTATGGGCCAAGGCTTCAAGGGAAACTTGGCAATTTCTTTTAAGTAACTTGCTATAAGTTTAATGAATTAACAAGACTCACCTGCTACACAAAGCGGAACTCCATGAGCAATTTCTTTTTGAGTAAGCAGGCACGGATAGGAGTGCCTCAGTCTTCTACCATCACGGTCGAACTGATATTTATCAAAATGTTTTTCACACACACGTTTCCTTAATAATTGCTCCTTGGAGAGTCCAATGAGGAGGGAATTTGTAGGAACTAGGAAGGACATCCACAGATTTCTAAGTTCATCGTTCTTGGGGAAACTAAAAAGCCGGTGAGTTTCACTTGTTGCATTGCAACCACCAACACAGCATTTCTTGGTTCCCATGACGAATAACTGCACATGCGATATGCGCAATCAATATTGTCTCGTACAACAGAGGAATAATTGCGTATCAAGCGATCTCGACTCAGCAAAATGCGAGGAAATTCACTTAATAGCAGACATTCAACTCGGGAGTATTTCGACAATATGACATTGACAAGTTGACAAACAAAACGTCACACGGCGTAAAAAATGGCGGCGATGACCACGTGACTAATCAATGCGACAGCAGCGCCGAAACGGAGCATGTGGAACTAAGGCTGTCACAGGCCTGGTCTGCCAGATGACTCTCGATTTTTGTAAAACAACTGAACGTTTTTTTTCATGTCTAATATACATTACAAGAATTCTTACTCAAGTTTTTTATTGCTTATAGTAGCCTGAAAACAATAGGTTATGGGCCCAGGCCACGCGTTGCAGGAAATTGAGTAAAGAGCAGTTTTACGCGTAAGTTTTATCATATTAAAATAGCGATTCGTTTCCTATTGTTTTAATATGGAGGTCAATAATTCAATGAGAATTGATAAGTTCAGCGGTAGTAACTTCCGCCAGTGGAAGTTCCAAGTAAATTGTGCTTTGAAAGCAAAAGGGTTAAATATTAATATAGAAAAACCAAATGCTGTAGATTCTCAGTGGGAGAAAAATGATGGGATGGCCATGTTTATCATAACTTCATCTATGGATCTTGGCCAAATCTCATTAATTGAGAATTGCGAAACGGCAAAAGAAATAATGTTAAAGTTAGAATCAATCTACGAAGCTAAATCAGAGCTGAACAAAATGATGGTGCACGAAAAGTTTTACCAGTATAAGATGTCGCCGACAGACAGCATTGCTAAACACATTGCAAATGTGGAGAATTTAGCAAAACAGCTTAAGGAAAGTGGTGAAGAAATAAGTAACACAGCTATTATGACTAAAATATTGAGTACTTTACCAGCAAAGTATCGGTCACTGCGGCAAGCTTGGTTATCCTTAGACCCAAAATCACAAACAATTCACAATCTAACTGCACGATTATTAGATGAGGAAGCTAGCCTGACAAATGAAGAAGAAGCTGAGAGTGCCTTAGTAACTACAAAGTATTCTACAAAACAGAATAAACCTCAGAGTCAACAACACATGAATCAGAGTTCGAAGCCTGGTCAACAGAGCTATCACCGGTTTATTTGTTATAATTGTAACAAGAGGGGACATTTTGCGAGAGATTGTCGAGCCCCAAAGAAATCTAGGAGTAATAATCCTCAAGAGCAGAAACCGATGGCATTCAGTGAGAAACAGATGGCATTCAGTGTTGAACAATGTTTACAATCTGAAATTGACACAGATAAGTGGATTTTAGACAGTGGTGCGTCTAAACATATGTCATATAGACGTGATTTCTTCTGCGAGCTACAAGAACATGGACAGAATGCTAGAGCTGTCAGTTTGGGAAATAAGAAAGAAATCAAAGTACATGGACATGGAACCATAATGATAAAGAGATGTGTGAACGGTCAGTGGGAGCAAAGTATTTTGGAGAATGTCCTCTATGTGCCAGATTTACGAAGAAATTTATTTTCAGAAGGCATGATTACAAGAAAAGGTTATGTTATTGTCAAAAGAAATAATGATGCTCTAATTTTGAAGGACAATAATGTGGTTATGACTGCAACATTGAAAGAAAACAATCTTTATGAAATAAATATTAAAAGTATTGTGCAAGAGAAATGTAATCTAGTTGAATCAAGTCTGAAAATATGGCATGAACGTTTAGGACATTTAAATATAAAAGAAGTGCAAAATATGAGTAGAAATGGTGCCATTCCAGTGACCTTGACAGATGACAATAATTTTATTTGTGAAGCATGTCAGTATGGAAAGCAGTGTCGCTTGACATTTCATAAGTCTCACAGAGGACAATGTCAACCTGGTGAATTGACTTACAGTGATGTATGCGGACCCATAGAACATGCATCAGTGTCTGGTGCAAGATATTTTATTTTGTTCAAAGACGGTGCTACCAGTTACCGACATATATATATAATAAAGCATAAAAGTGACTCCCTAGATTGCTTTAAGAAGTATAATGCAATAGTCAAGAATAAGTTTGGACATGGTACTTGCATACTACACACTGACAATGGAAGTGAGTATGTAAACAATGAGTTTAGAAGTTACTTAGACCGTGAAGGTATTATACATGAACGTACAGCGCCTTATACCCCAGAGCAAAACGGAAGAGCAGAAAGAGAAATGCGTACAATTATGGAAAGCGCAAGATCTATGTTATATTCTCGTGGTATATCGTTAAAGTTGTGGGCTGAAGCAGCAAACTGTGCTGTATATCTATTAAATCGAAGCTCATCCACTCAAACAAAGGATGTATCTCCATATGAGTTGTGGAATGGAAAGAAGCCTTACCTTGGACACATAAAAGTTTTTGGTGCTAAAGGTTATGTTCATATCCCTGATGAAAAACGAAAGAAACTGGATAAGAAGTGTATGAAACTAATACTAGTGGGATATGAAAATGAAAATTACAGGATGTTCGATCTTGATACTGGAAAAATTACAATTAGCAGAAATGTATGTTTTGATGAAAATAGCCCAGTAGTATCAAAGAATGATAGTGCTTCAATTTATATAACTAATGGCAAGGAAGAGAATGAGGTAATTGAGGTTGTACCCACACAGAGTCAAAGCACACCAGAATCAACTGAGACACCCGTAGATGATGAATATGTGTCAGATACTAGTTATGAAAGCACAAATAGTCAAGACGATCCGTCATATCAACCTACACATAATACGGTTTCCAGTGATATTGAGAGACACATGATACTACGACCCAGAAGGGAAAGAAATGAAGAAGCAAACTATTGTGAATACGAGGTACCTAATACATATAACGAAGCTATAAATTGTAAAGATAGTAGTAAGTGGAAAGAAGCTATACGAGAAGAGTTACAGTCTCTGGAAGAAAATGAGACATGGAAGTTAATTGATAGAAAAAATGAGAAAACTGTGACTTCAAAATGGGTATTTTGTATTAAAAGAGACCCAGATGGTAATATCGGCAGATACAAAGCTCGTCTTTGTGCTCGTGGATTTACACAAGTAAAAGATATTGATTACAAGGAGACATTTTCACCCACTACTAGGTATGATTCTATCAGAGTTATATTATCTCTTGCAGCTCAAAAGAATTATGAAATTCAACAATTTGACGTAAAAACTGCGTTTCTTTATGGTGAACTGCAAGAAGATGTCTACATGGAGGTGCCTGAGGGTGTTGATGCTGAGCAAGGAAAGATTTGTAAGTTAATTAAATCTTTATATGGTTTGAAACAGTCATCGCGTTGTTGGAATAGAAAATTTTCTTCTTTTTTGACTGGCTATGGTTTTAAGGTATGTCCTTCAGACAACTGTGTTTTTGTTGGATGTTTCAATGGTTTTAAAGTTATTTTGTTACTCTATGTTGATGATGCCTTATTATTATCTGAAAATAATGATACGTTAATGCATATTATTGACGATTTAAAAAAGAGTTTTAAGATAAAAGTTTTGAATTTAAATACTTTTGTTGGCATGGAGATAACTAAAAGTAATAATTCAATTGTTATAAGTCAAAGACAGTATATAAAACAGTTGATTAATAAGTTTAATATGTCAGAGGCTAATCCAGTTAGTACTCCTGCTGATAATAATGTAAGTCTGATGAAAAATGTTAATGAATGTGTTACAAAGTTTCCATATAGGGAAGCAGTGGGAGCTCTTATGTTCTTGTCAACTGTATCGAGACCTGATATATCTTATTCATTAAATATTGTTAGCAGATATTTAAATAATCCTAATAAAAACCATGTCAATGCTGTTAAAAGGATTATTAGGTATTTAATTAATACAATAAACGTATGCATTACTTATAACAGTAATAGTGAGTTGGTAGGTTATTCTGATTCTGATTTTGCCTCAGATATTGATTCTAGGAAATCTAATACAGGATATATTTTTATGTTAAATGGAGGGCCAGTTACCTGGGCAAGTCGTAAGCAGAATACTGTGGCGTTGTCAACTACAGAATCAGAATATATAGCTGCAAGTGAGGCTGCTAAAGAAATTTTATGGCTTAGACAATTGTTAATTGATATAGGTGAGCCACAATTGATGATCACTTTGTGTATAGATAACCAGAGTGCCATTAAATTGATTCATAATCCTGTATACCATAAAAGAACAAAGCACATTGACATTAGGTACAATTTTATAAGAGAAAATGTACAAGATAATATAATTTCTATTAAGTATGTACCTAGCATTTGTCAACTTGCAGATTTCTTAACGAAAGCTCTACCGCCTAGTAAATTTGTTAATAATAGAGACCAAGTATTAAGCTTGGGAGTTTAAATGTTAAAATGTTTTATAAAGTAATGAGTCTATTGTAAAATTTAAGTGGGAGTATTGAGTTATAAATTGTACAATAGGCATTATGTTTATTTCCTTTGCCATAGAAGGGCAGATTAGTTCCTTGTTGGTCCGCCAGATGACTCTCGATTTTTGTAAAACAACTGAACGTTTTTTTTCATGTCTAATATACATTACAAGAATTCTTACTCAAGTTTTTTATTGCTTATAGTAGCCTGAAAACAATAACTAAGCACTGAACATCATTGGGTTTAGCCATGTTTCCGTCTCTATCGTGCATTTGACATTAAGCTGTTGTGTAAGGCTCAATTCACACGTACCACAACGAGGCCACGTGGTCGGGCGTAAATTTTGTATTGAAAATGAATATTACAATTCACACGTACCTACCACATTTTGCCGTTGTTATCTACCACCTGCAACGACAGCGACAACGCAACCACATCGACATTTTGTCGGTACCACAACGCAACTGCAAAAAGCCGCTGCGACACTATTTACACCAATTCACACGTAACCACAGCTTGACCACATTTTGTCGCTGTGACGTGGTGTGGTTGTGGTACGTGTGAATTGACCCTAACAGTGACAGGCTAGGCTATAGTGCTAAGCCAAAGTCAGGGCTTAGTAACGTCTATTTATCTCGCCATTATTGTCTGTGGCTAGATTTTTTCTTTGCAGACCATGGTTGTGGGTGTTGATTGCACTCGCTTGGTCGTATCATATACGATTCATAATCGTATATAAATAACACCCAAACTCAGATAAAACAATCACACTCACTAAACAAAGTTGGTCCTGGGTAGGAGTCGAACCCACGACCTCCTGCTAAAGTCAGCGTCACTAACCACTAGACCAACAGGCTCGTCAAAACAACATACACCAAAACGTTAAATAATAAGGTTGTTATGAAATTGGTATTCGTCAATGTTGGCTTCTTTAAAACCGGGGGGCCCGGTCATTGAGTCATTTGTACACTATCCAGAAGCCAAAAAAATTGACAATCAGTGACGTAGCTTGGGTTCATGTCGCCCACGACCGAAATATAAAATTGCCGCTTCATGTCCCTACTTGTCAACTGAATTTTGCAGCCCACAAAAATGTACCACTTGGAGCCACGCTACGGCAATCAACCGAGTGGAGGATAGGCAGTCGCTGATCACGCAAAACCCTCGTAGTCAGCTAGACGAGAACCCGACCCTTAAGGTCATAGCTCATTAGAGCCACCCGGCACCCCCTCCGCACCGACTCGCGTCCTGCGGCTAGCATTCTTTATACGGACTTGTATGGGCATGCGCTCACTATATCAACTCCGTAGCGACACAAGAGTAAGTGGTATTATGATAGTCTTTTTTATTAAAGGCATGACGGTTTAGGACCTGAAAAATGTAGTAATCTTGTGGTGCCGACCGACCCTAAGTAAAAAATGGGGATTAGGACTATGATTGTTCTATGACAAAATAAGTAGGTAAGTATTTAAAGAAGACAAAACTAAGAATAAAGTCTAAAAGCCACCACAAAATTAACAAAAAACTATGTAGGTTTATCAGGCCTCTAACATATTCTTCAAATGTAGCAGTAGCCAAAAATCTATAAACTAAAGGACAGTTATTTATTTTGCATAGAATAAAACAAATGTCGATATTAGATATTTGTTTTATTATATTTTATAAAAGATACGCACGAAAAGCGTTCCTTCATAGGTCGGGTAAAAATAATAAGTAACAGAAAACAATAATAAGTACAAAGGGAAAGAAAAGAAGGTATATTACAGTAAAATATAATTCGTGTTGTTACTAACTTTCAGTATTCTAAAGTAAACCAAACCAAAATAGTCCAAAAAATGTGGAACGCTTCACGATTTTGCGTGTCATCCTTGCGCAGGGGCCATGCTAATCTTCTCTGTATCGTTCCAATTTTAGTATATGTACTGCCGAAGCAAGTACACTTGAGATGGAACGATTTAGGTACATGTGTTAAACAACAGAAAAACTTTGATAGCGCGATTTAGAACTCTCTATATTTTGCAGTACTCGTATGGAGATTGCGTACAGCGCCATCTATGGTAAACTTTGGAAGCAACAATTTTAATGTTCGGTGGCATAGAGGAGGCAATGAACCGATGAATCACCAGTTCAAACCGATTTCATTGTTAAAGTCAACGCAGTTGACTTCGGAAATCGGTTAAATGGAAGTTTAAACAATTTAAATATTGTGTTTCAAATACGGTACGGTAATAAGTAAATATTTTTTTGATAAATAATTCCACACTGATTTCTATTTGCAACATTTTTGTTAAACTATTATAGGCACATATGTACAGTAGCGGAATGAAAACGTTCGTCACTGCTAAGTCAGTTTTCGCTTGCACCTATATTAGAATGAATTAGCCAACATACCGACGCCAAAAACTTACAGTGCTGTTAAAATTAAAATAAATGTGACGTTTGCTATCATATTTTTCACAATGACACTGATAGACTAGTAGTGACAATAGTTTTTATCGTCATAATGTCAAAGCAATGTAGGACCATCAAACCAACAAGAAGGTCTTAGTACATTAAAATGCATTAAAAACAAAAATTTTCATTGACAAAATTAATCAATCAATGTAGAACTTAATAAATTTGAACTTTATCATCGAACAGTAAAACATACTTTTATTTGCATCTGTATGTTTTTTGACAAAGTTTCAAAAGGTAACATGTGCTTGCCACACTTTAATCGAATAAATTTGAAATGTGACGAACCTTTTCGTTCCGCGACTGTACATAACTAACACTCTGGATGAAAATTACTTTAAATTGTTAAGATAGTTTTATTTTGCTCCAAAGAAACATTCTATTGTTTTTAAACTGTAATAGGTGCAAACTTAGCGCGTTGGCGAGATACTAGGCACCAATACATCGCGTCCACAAGCATCGCGCGAATAATAAACTCGCGCGTAAGGCCCTGTCCAGGAAGGCGAATTCGACTCGCGCGAATTCACTCGCGCGTTGGCGAGATACTAGGCACCAATACATCGCGTCCACAAGCATCGCGTGAATAATAAACTCGCGCGTAAAATGGTGAAAGGAATGAATAACTTTTTAATATATTTGTGGTCTATTCTGCATGGAATTCTTTAAAATCGAAACAAAAATAAAAAATTGCACCTTTCCTGTTCAGCAATCTGCAGTAAATAGGGAACAAATGTAAGGAATAAGCTAAGGAGGCAATTAAATAATACAAATAGATATTTTTTTCGGTATATTGTATAAACTAAGTACTATAGTACAAAATTATGACCTTTGCGTCAAGTTTCTAATGAAGATGTAGGTGAAAAATGTGAATAAAACATAATGCAATGGTGCCGATTCTCTTGTGCACAAACTATCGTAAATTTTTTTAAGTGCATCTTTCTCTTTTCTTTTAATTAACAAAAGGACAGAAGATCAAATATTAGTTAAGTCCTGTCAAACTTAGACACTTCATAGATAATTTAGACGCAATTTAAAAACATGGCGTCTAATTAAACGTCAATTTTCATCAGGCGCTGTCTAATTTGACAGGATTAAACTAAAATGTATCTTCTGTCCTTTTCTTTAAGAAATGGAAAGAGAAAGATGCACTTAACTTAAATTTACGATAGTTTGTGCACAAGAGAATCGGCACCATTATTCGACAAATTTTCTTATAACTGTTGTTTCAAATACTTTTATGAAAGACCGATGACCGATATATTTTTCCATTTTTCGGTGTAATAAAGTGGCAACATTAGCGTCACTACGTCATAACAATGTTGCCACTTTGTTCTATAGTGTGTGAATTTATCATTATTCTTATATTTTTATTCCATGGGGTTGATCCATATTTTCGCAATAATTGTACAACAACTATTTCTTAAGATAACTGAACCAATAATTAAACTCATAATAACAAACTATTTTCCCAAAGAAATTTTTATTGGTATTTTTTTTACGCTATTACTTCAAAATGTATAGAATAATTAATTTTGTCCCTATCAAATGAAACATTTACTCTCATCAAAAATACCAAATATGGTTTGGTTGGTATGGTTGTTGTTTCAGTACTGTTCTTCGTTCTTATGAGTACAATCAAATGGTCATCAGTCCTTTTTTATAACTAAACTAGCTAACTTCCTAGTTTGGTAGGTTTGTAGTCAAATAATGGTGCCGATTCTCTTGTGCACAAACTAACGTAAATTTAAATTAAATGCATCTTTCTCTTTCCATTTAATTAAGAAAAGGACAGAAGATCAAATATTAGTTAAGTCCTGTCAAATTTAGACACTCCATAGATAATTTAGACGCAATTTAAAAACATGGCGTCTAAATATACGTCAACTGTCATCAGGCGCTGTCTAATTTGACAGGATTAAACTAAAATGTATCTTCTGTCCTTTTCTTAAAGAAATGGAAAGAGAAAGATGCACTTAACTTAAATTTACGTTAATTTGTGCACAAGAGAATCGGCACCAATAGCAAAAAAAAGATAGTTTCGCTCTGAAAAAATAGTTTTCTAGTTTAGCAAAGTTGCTTTTTTATACAATCATGGGTGTATAGGTCACCAGTCTAAACAAAGTTATTTGTTAAGTTTCACGAGGACACAGCGGCTAGTTTAGCTAGAGCTTGCTTCATTTTCAGTCGTCGTTGACTCCTCTTCTTAGCTAAAGGTGTACTTCCTACCAGCTTCCCTGTCTTCTGTAGCGCTATTAGTTTTGCTGTTTTACTCTGTGGACAATGAAGATATAGATTATTAAGTGTTGTTAAAAGCTGCGCGTAGATATGCTATGAAAAGCGTGGATTTTTCCTTTAAAAATATCCCCTATTTTATGTGTTAAATAAAAACTTCTATTAACTGTGAAACACGTATTTTTATTAGTTTAATGTAATTTTTTTTAGTTAGTAGTTTCATGTCTAGTAGTTTTGGTCTTTCCCAGTTAACCACAATCGCATGCCAAAGAGGTGGGCGTTTTTATCCAATGGGCCAACACAACACTTTGACTATACTTTTCAATAATCATCTCCCTAGCCTTCTCCCAACTTAATTGGGTTAACCAGATTTATCTGGATACCAGTGGTTTACGGGAAGCGACTGCTTATCTAATAGTTCATAAAATATACCTTACTATGCTTACGCGGTGTCCTGCGTGAGCGACGAACGCGACGCGACGCGGCGCTGCGAACGTGACGAACGCGATCAACTCAACGGCATACCCTACATGCGGCCTATATGACAGCCTGCGGTGAGACGCGACGTAACGCGCACTTGTTTTGAGGGCGACCAATGCGACACCACAAACGTTCAAGCAAAATTGTACTGTACTTATCCATGATTCGAGAAGTAATGACCAAAATCACGTAGGACATTTGTCGCGTCGTGTTGCGTCGCGTCGCGTTCGTCGCTCAACCAGGACACCGCGTTATAGTTCAAAAAATATACCTTGGCCTGATCCTTCGAGACCTTCCCTTTCTTCGGCGCCGTGTACAGGACATTGATTCTCTTGTTACCAAGCATCGAATGGTGTTTCGACAAGGCGAACTGTGAAAATTAAACATGAAGTAATTAGAATTGTTGATAAAAATATACTCATTCACGAACAATGGATAAAAAATATTAATGTTATTAAGGCCGTCGCCAACAGAGGGTTGTGAAGGCGGAATGGGCGCTTTTTCCTTTAATAGGTATTGTATTAAATTATTATTTTTAATAAAAAATCTTTTGTTGCTTGTCTTCTATATCAACATAGTCACGGGAAGATGCTAGTACTTATATAAATAAATAAATATGCTGGGACAACTCACACACGGTCATCTGATCCCAAATTAAGCTCTGCTAAGAGCTTGTGTTATGGTAACCAGACAACTGATATACATACTTATATAATTTATAAATACATACATATTATAGATAAATTACACCCAGACACAGAACAAACAATCATGCTCATCACACAAAGTTTGACAGAAGCAACTGGAGCTCTTTGGAGGAGGCCTTCAGCCGTTGAGGGGTTCTTGCATGATTTGTTATCAAAATTCTATATACCATAACAAATATTATATACCTCATAGCTAGGTTCATTGCTAAGTTCTAGATAAGCTATAGCATGCTTCTTGCCTTCCGCAGGCTTGGGAATGCGGATGTCTACAATCTGTTCGTTCATCTCCGAGAAATGGTTTATAATCTGAAATTAAAGTATTTGATTCGATCACTGTTTCATTGTTATGCTTTCTTTTCTAAGCAGTCAACCAATTTTAATGATAGATAAAACGCGAAATAGGCAGACCGCATGCGAGGTGGGAAGACGAGATTAGAAATTCGGCCGGCCCACACTGGATATGGATAGCTCAGGACAGAAGCAACTGGAGCTCTTTGGAGGAGGCCTTCACCCGTTGAGGGGTTCTTGCATGATTTGTAATCAAAATTCTTTGTTAAGTCGTTACTGTTTGAAATTGTACGAAATAAAAGATGTTATTGGAATAAAAATCAACTAAACAGGTGACAGTTTACTAGTTTAGAGCAGGTTAATTTAATTATGCCGAAAAAATATTATAATTATATCAGGTATTATTATTATGCCAAAAAGCATAGCCCTTACCTTTTGTTTATCAACATCAAGCGGCAGATTCCCCAAAAACACAACATATCTCTTTGGACCTCTAACTTTTTGCTCTAACTGTCCTGTTTTATCTTTTTTCTCTTTCTTCACTTTTTCCTTCACTGGTGAGGTATCAGGTTCGGTCTTAGAAGCCGCTTTCAATGTTTTAGGTTTTGGTGTCTTCGCAGCCAAAGCTTTGTCCTTTATAGCAGTCTTGAGTAGGTTATATAGTATGCGTATACGTCTTAACTCAGCGTCAGTGAGGACGGGTGAATTCTTTAGGATTGATTGAATTTTACTGTGTATTATTTCTGGCTCTACTACGCTGGATGTGCCTTGTAGGGATTCTTTTACTGCTTGACGGATTCGGCCTGGAATAAAATTATTATTTATTATTGATTTTTGGAAGAGATAAGCTTCTCTCTTATGATGAGACAGACAGTTAGTATAATAATAATTAGCAAGTAATTCTGGCAGTCACTCAATTAAGTTTTCAATGCAAAACTCCTTAGGCAATTTAGATGGAATTTTGTTCATATTGAGATAGATTGAATCTTGGTGAACAATATAATAAATAAGCTACTTTTTACCACCAGAAAGCTTGCTACTATTTCTCTACCACAAAATAAATAAAAACCAGTGAACCGACTGTGCACGAGGCAGACTTTTGCACAGAGGGTTCTGTACCATTATCGGTGAAAAAAAACCAAAACTATCAATTTATTTTTATTTTATTGGAGTTCCCTAAGTAATTATTTTATTCTGATTTTTAGTATCTGTTGTTATAGTGGGAACAGAAATACATCATCTTTGAAAATTTCAACTCTTTAACTATCGCAGTTCATGAGATATAGCAGCCTGGTAACAGAGGGAAAGTCAGAAAGGAAATGAAACATACTAACCTTTCTGATTATTAGTCATCTGTACTTTCAGGAACTTGTTAATCAACTCCTGATTTTTCAAAATGGGGTATTTTTCATTTATGTCTTCAGTTTTTGTTTCATTGCTCACTTCAGTATTACGTTTCACTAACGCTGACTTAGGAGCTTGTACTAAAGAAGGGGTTATTTTTGAAGTATCCTGTACGTCACCTATCTTCATATTTTTATGTTCCGAAGTAGATAATTTTGTTTTGGATTTCCTTTTACGCTTTTGTCTTATAAGAGGAGATGTTTTTGTTAATGTATCCATTCTGGAAAATACAATATTTCATATTAAATTATTACATAGTAAAAAAGATAGTCGCTGTCCTCTCTCTGTAATAGGTACAGTATCAGTATCTGTATAGTACTTGGATCTTAAAACTTTGCTACAGATTTTCATGTGTTTCTTTTATAGATAGAGTAATTTAAGTGGAAGGTTTATATGTTTAATACATACAAAATAAAGTAAATAATTGATATAGGTATGCATTCAGTTATGGAGATTCGCACATTATTTTTTGAGGTTACAGTCAATGTTTATGTCACTATTATCGCTCAAAAAGCAATATGTTGTCGTAAATGAACAGCAAATAGTATTTAACAGAATATATCATTCAATATGGAGCGCTAGTCAAAATTATGGATGTTTTTCTATATAGTTAAGGCACGTGCAAGTTTACGTCAAAAAATAAACTTTATTGAAAGAAATAGTTGGATATACCTGGATAATAATAAGTGCATAAATGTATAAACAATATGCCTGCAAAAGTATTTTACTTTTGGTTCATTTTCTATAGTTGCGAATTTTGGATGATTTATATATTTTTTTGTTTTCCCACTTTCAACTTTTCAATTTCAATAAATGACTGACACTTCATTGACAGTTGACCAGTGACCTTGACATGTGACAGCGTATTATGTTACTGCTGTCACTGTCAGTTTTACACGTGCTTTTTAAGTTCGTTCAGAAACATCATGGATTCATCATGCATCGTTAATTATTCCTCGAATCATCGAATGGGTAAGTAGACGACTAACATAATCACATACCCTTAATTATCTAAGTTTTTTAATTCTACAAAAGCCGTTGGTCCCAGTTACTATTCGTAAAATTTTGACAGCCGCCGTGCCAGTTTAACCCAGAGGTTTTGTATGGCCCAGTAACTGGGTTGTCAAAGTCTAATAGGCAGTCGCTTCATGTGAAACTAAAGCGTGATTCAGCGTGAAATACTGGTATTCAGCTAAATCCAGTTAGGCTGGTAAACGACCCGGACATACACACATCAACATGGTAACTAAATGTCCATTAACATTTTGTTAAGACACCTACACATTAAAATAAACCTTGTTTTATAGCCTATCTAATCTGATAATAAACTTTTAGATAAAGTTACCTCTAGACTCCCACAGAGGTCGGGCATTATATTACGTCATTCATCTGTCAAGCACCTCTTATCGTAAGCGTAATCTGACCACGGTCACAAAAACTGTTATTGTGTTTCTATATACATTAGAGAACACTATTTACAAATAGAGTTTTAAATCGGTCGGGGTTTGGTGGCTCAAATTTGTGCCAGCGGGCTCAACGGTAATACTTGTTGACTGGCACAATTTTGTGCCGGTGGGGTTCTAGATAAAAAAAAAACTTAGAAGAAGAGGAAAAACTCAGACAAAATTTCAATCTTGACTTTATTTTTGAAACATCAAAACCTTCACAAAATAACTATTTTTTAATAAAAAATGTTGAAAACTTAAAATTAATAATCCGTGGATCCACCTAAGGCTCTCCTGACACATCCGCAGCGGTTCTGCATACTCAAAACAAGGGTGTCAATATCCTGTTGCAGAATACTGTCCCAAATTGCGGTTTCTGAAGCCATGAGGACCAGTCAGAGTGTTATATCCAAGCTTTGGTCACGTTATCGTGTCACGGGGAAGTGGTGGAACGGCATCCAGGAACTCAACGCATTACAAATTGTAAATGGGCCCCCAAAAACGACCGCTGGCACATAGTGACGTAGCGACGAGGAGGCAACATATCTTGTGGTGCTTGAGGAGTAGAGTAAAATCAAAAATTCTAGGTCCTCCGGAAGTCTCGTTGACCTAAAATCACGATAAATCAAGAAGCAAGGCAGCAAGCAAGGAGTCGTAGAAAAAGCTGGTAGCCATTTGATATTCCTATACTTATGACTAGCTTTACTACTGACTAAAACCCACCCTTGTTCCTTCGGTTACCCTTCATGTTCCGGGGCCGCGGTAACTATTATAGAACACTAGCTTTGGCCCGCGGCTTCGTCCGCGTGGAATAATAGTTCCTGTATATCTGTACCAAATTTCATTCAAATCGGGTTCAGCGGTTTAGGCGCGAAGAAGAGACAGACAGACAGAGTTACTTTCGCATTTATAATATTAGTACGGAAGTACGGATTAGCCCTACTAGGTGTCGACCAGGGTGGCATACCTTATACTCAGAATTACCAAACGGTATTCGCTGAAGGTCATACAGGTATATGCCCCAACGTCGACTCATCCTGACGATGAGGTAGAGGCTATACGTATGAGGATATATCTAAAGCCATACATGCCTTCAAAACGCACTACACGGTAGTCATGGGGGACTTCAACGCGAAACTAGGCAGACGAAGCGGTAAAGAGGAGAAAATGGGGAATTTCGGAGTCGGACGCCGAAACTCGCGAGGCCAGATGCTAGTCGACTTCATGGAGCGGGAGAATCTTTATATGATGAACTCCTTCTTCGGGAAGTCAGAGCACCGTAAATGGACCTGGTGTAGTCCGGATGGTGCAACGAAAAATGTGATAGACTTCATCTTGTCGACAAAGAAAAAAATATTCAATGATGTCTCAGTGATTAATGCGGTCAAAACCGGGAGCGATCACCGTATGGTAAGAGGCTCATTGAATCTAAATGTAAGACACGAACGATCGCGTTTGATGAAGTCTACGCTCCGACCAGCACCTATGCACATCCAAAACCCAGAGAGTTTTCAACTCGAATTAAAAAACCGCTTCGACTGTCTAGGCGAATGCGTAAATGTGAACGACTATAATAACAGGGTCGTGGAAACTGTCCAAACGATCGGATCTAAATATTTTAGAACCCATCGTTCGAAAAGTAACAAAAAGATCTCAGACTCTACTCTTATGCTCATGAAAGAGAGGCGCGACATGAAACTGCAAACACCAGGTGATGCTTCTCAGTATCGAAAGATTAACAGACAGATCTCAAAGTCACTGACTCGCGACATACGCCAATTCAATACCAAATGTATTGAAGAGGCTATAGAACGAAATAAAGGGTCCAAGGTGTTTGCAAGAAATCTGTCTGTTGGGCAGAGCCAACTGATGAAGCTGAAGACCGAGGATGGCAAGATCGTGTCCTCAAAGCCCGAGCTCATGGAAGAGATAGAGAAATACTACGGACAGTTATACGCGACAACACAACGGCCTGTTATTAGTCTGACTGACGATCCAAGAGCCAGACTAACCCGACACTATACCGAAGATATCCCGGACGTCAGCCTGTATGAGATTAGGATGGCTCTCAAACAGCTCAAGAACAACAAGGCGCCAGGCGAAGACGGAATCACAGCTGAGCTCCTGAAAGTGGCAGGTACGCCTATGCTAAAAGCTCTTCAGAAGCTATTCAATTCCGTCATACTCGAGGGTAAAACGCCAGAGGCGTGGCACAGAGGCGTGGTGGTACTTTTCTTTAAGAAGGGTGACAAAGCCCTGCTGAAGAACTATAGGCCCATCACGCTACTGAGCCATGTCTACAAACTGTTTTCGAGAGTCATTTCGAATCGTCTCGCACGCAGATTCGACGACTTCCAACCTCCTGAACAAGCTGGGTTCCGTAAAGGCTTCAGTACGATAGACCACATACATACGCTGCGACAAGTTATACAGAAGACCGAGGAGTATAACCAGCCTCTATGTTTAGCGTTTGTGGACTATGAGAAAGCCTTTGATTCGATCAAGACTTGGGCTATGCTGCAGTCGCTTCAGCGGTGCCAAATTGACTACCGATATATCGAGGTACTACGGTGTTTGTACAAAAACGCTACAATGTCAGTTCGTCTCCAGGACCAGAACTCAAAACCCATCCAATTGCAGAGAGGAGTGAGACAGGGTGATGTCATATCACCAAAACTGTTCACCGCTGCATTGGAAGATGTGTTCAAACTCCTGAACTGGGATGGACTCGGCATCAACATTAATGGCGAGTACATCACCAATCTTCGATTTGCTGATGATATCGTAGTCATGGCTGAGACCCTGGAAGACCTTGGCAGAATGCTCGATGACCTCAGTAGTGCTTCCCAGGAAGTGGGTCTTAAGATGAACATGGATAAGACGAAGATCATGGCAAACAACCATGTTGTACCCACTCCCCTAAAAATAGGAAACACTACGCTCGAAGTTGTTGACGAATATGTTTACCTGGGGCAAACAGTCCAGTTAGGTAAGTCCAACTTCGAGAAAGAGGTCAATCGTCGAATCCAACTCGGCTGGGCAGCGTTCGGGAAGTTACGTCATATCTTCTCGTCCAAAATACCGCAATGTCTCAAGACGAAAGTCTTTGACCAGTGTGTGTTGCCAGTGATGACTTACGGAACAGAGACGTGGTCACTCACAGTGCGCCTCATAAGCAGGCTCAAGGTCACCCAAAGGGCAATGGAACGAGCAATGCTTGGAGTTTCCCTGCGTGATAGAATCAGTAATGAGGAAATCCGCAGGAGAACCAAAACCACCGATATAGCTCGTCGAATTGCCAAACTTAAGTGGCAGTGGGCGGGGCACATAGCTCGTAGAACTGACGGCCGTTGGGGCGGAAAGGTTCTCGAGTGGCGGCCGCGTACCGGTAAACGCAGCGTGGGCAGGCCTCCCGCAAGATGGACCGATGATCTCATCAAGATCGCCGGGTCCCGCTGGATGCGGGTGGCGCAGGACCGATGCATGTGGAAATCTTTGGGGGAGGCCTTTGTCCAGCAGTGGACGTCTATAGGCTGATAATGATGATGATGATGATGATGACGGATTAGAACTATTTCGCAACCCAGGCAGACGTTGGCCCTAGAGAAGCCCCGTCACGTGCTGACTGCTCTTTGAGGAGCCCGAGGATATGATATGCTAGTTTTCGCTCGCCTGATTGCCGATGCTGCCACTGCCACTGCCATCCTTTATTTTACTCTTTTAGAGTTGGTATTTTCTTGATCCCTTTTTAGTGGCTACCTACTCTTTACAAAGTACACACTCTGTGACTCTGAGAATGTCATGTCTCTAGGACCAGTGGTTTGGCGTTGATACATCAGTCAATCAGTCAGTCAGATTACCATTTCATATATGCTTATAGATAAAGAATCTTTGTCTGAATTTATTTCGTTTCGTTTTCACAGATAAACCACTGGATTTTGACTTTATTTATTGTTTCTCTATCGAAGCATTAATCTATACTAATATTATAAAGAGGTAATCTCTGGAACTACTGGTCCGATTTGAAAAATTCTTTCAGTGTAAGATAGCCCATTTATCAAGGAATGCTATAGGCTATATACCATCACGCTACGACCCACGGGAGCGAAGCAGTAACGAAAAATGCGGGTGAAACCGCAGGAGACAGCTAGTGAAGATATAAAGCCTAAAGATCCGTTATAAGGCCTAATTACTCGATTAACCAGATCAATACTAATAAATCGATTATCGCTAAAACAGTGCTTATCTGGGCCGGACTAAAATCTAGTACACGGAAATCAGAGAGTTTGAATTGAGTGAACAAAGACAAAACATTTATTTCAATTAAACCGTTTATTTCGGTCCGTTAAGTTCGGATCTACGATTTTTTAAACCAAAGAAACTTGATAATAGCATCCAGCAAAAAAAAGCCGTCTTACCTCCATTTCGGCATGATACCGTATCATCAGATCCATTGTCATCAGGTGATGACAATGGAACCATTTGGGTAGTCTACCCTTTCAAACAAAAAAAAAGAATTGTTCAAATCGGTTGGTAAACGACGGAGATAAGCGCGAACAAACATAAAAAAAAACACAAACCTCCTCACCTCCTCCTTTTTTTAGAAGTCGGTTAAAAAAAACAAAAAACCCTTCTGCAACTTCGAAAGTTGGTGGCGTTTTTCTGTTTCATGTAACAGTCCCGAAATTGCAGATGTGTTTTTTGATTATTTAATAATATTTTTTTTATTTCCCCATTTTTTTTTCTATTAGTAAATCCTAAGTCACTCCTGCAACTGAGACAAATTCAATGACACCTCATATGTCGAAATCCGTTAAATAATTTAGACTGTAGACCCGAGAGCGTGCCGTAGAACATACGTGATTTTATTTATAAATACAAATATTTACCTAACTAGTTTTCGCTCGTAGCTTCGCCTACGTGGATGTCTAAACTGCGACCCCCCTTTCCACCTCTTGATAATAATAATAATACCAACCTATAACTGTTCCAGCTGTTATGTGGTCCCACTGCAGGGCAAAGACCTATTCTTACACAGAGAAGGCACGAGCATTAATCACCATTCTTGCTCAGGGCGGTTTCGCGATTTTGGACTTAAGGTCATAGCTCATTACAGCCACCCGGCAGCCACTCCGCACCGATTCGCCTCCTGCGGCTAGTATTCTTTATAGGACTTGTATGGGCATTCGCTCCCTATATCAACTCCGTAGCGTCACCGGATCGCCTCGATTAAGTATAAGGCGAGTCGGTGCGGAGTGGCTGCCGGGTGGCGTTAATAAGCTATGACCTTTATACTCTTTACAAGTCCAGGTTTCCTTACTTACGGTTATTTCCTTCACCGATGTCTGTGATGTCCAAGATAAACTTTAGAAAGTACACCTTATTATGCACCTGCGTGTGTATGTATGTATACACATGTTTATGGCAAATAAATGATTCTATTCTATTCTATTCTATTCTATTCTATTATGGTTTGAAGAAAAGCCACATTGGTACTTGCTCGGATTCCAAACCCCCAACCTTTTACATGAGAGGTTGGCGCTTTAACCAATATATAAGCCATCACGATATTACTAGGCTTTTAACTAGGCAAACCCCTTTAGGATTGAAAGTTGAAATTTTTAAAAATCCTTTCCTAGTGGATACTTACTTTTCAGACAAAGAACATATTCTCCAAGTTTCATGTCACTAGGACCAGCAGTTTTGGCTGTACATGTGAGAAGGCACTAATACTTCCACAGACAACATTTTACAAACAAACAACCTTGCTGCTTCGTTTGTTATAAAACTTTGAAAAACCCCTTTTTCCTCTAGTTTATTAAGCATGTATTAAATAAATAAATACATTGAGACAACTCACACACGGCCATCTGATCCCAAGCTAAGCAGAGCTTATAATGGTATCCAGATAACTGATTGACATACTTACATTTATATAACTAGCTTTTGCCCGCGTCTTCGTCCGCATGGACTAATAGTTCCCGTTCTCGGGGGATTTCCGGGATGAAAACTATCCTATGTCCTTTCTCGGGTCCCAGGCTATATTTGTGCCAAATCTCATTCAAATCGGTTCAGTGGTTTAGGCGTGAAGAAGACAGACAGACAGAGTTACTTTCGCATTTATAATATTAGTACGGATTTATAAATACACACAAAGTTTGTCCTGGGTGGAAATCGAACCCACTACCTTCGGCTTAGTAGTCTGGGTCACTAACCACTAGACCAACCGACACACTTGATTTATATTGTCTTGATAAATTAGGTAAGTAGGTAATCTAAACTCTAGCAATTATCATCCCACGCAAAGTATCTTGAAAGCAGTTAAAATATAATAATTTGTCACTTTTTACAGTAATCATAGACTACCCAACTATACACCATAGACACGTCGCAATAAATATGAATGTACAATATTCACTGGCAGGGTAATTGGCTAGCTCGCAGTAGGATACTATTAATCAGTAAGACAAGAAAACTTGCGCCTGGGCAATAAGTAATATCCATTTGTTAGCTTTTACGACGGTCTTTCGTTGTATTCCGGAGAATACATTGTATAAACTTATATAGGTACCGTATTAATTATTATTATACTAGCAAACCCGGCGAACTCCGTTTCGCCACCTTTTAATTTGAGAAATTTTGTTTTTATTGTTTTGTTGAAATTTTTCCTGAATTTTCTTTGCTATTCTCTCGGAGCACGGGACCTTTCCAACGAATGCAAAACTGTGGAAATCGGTTAGTGCGTTCTGGAGTTATAGCGTCAGGAAGGAAAACCCGACTTATTTTTATATAGTAAGAAGATTAGTATGGATATTCATCGTATTAGGTAAGTCGAGGGACATATTATTTTAAGGTCGCGATAATATATGCTCACATATGACTAATAAAAATGAAAATAATAATCCATACTAATATTATAAATGGGAAAGGGTGTCTGTCTGTCTGTATGTTTGTCTTTCTTTCACGGCAAAACGGAGCGACGAATTGACGTGATTTTTTAAGTGGAGATAGTTGAAGGGATGGAGAGTAACATAGGCTACTTTTTGTCTCTTTCTAACCCGAAAACCGTAGTTGAATTATCGCAATAAGGCTTTCAGCTGTCTTATAAAGGACTCCCTAGCGCTCAAGGTTGCATCGGATCACTAACCTAACCTAGCACGTGTATATGCTATGTAAAATTAAGCATTATGTAATTTATAGATATCGTTTACTACTATATTCTATGTGTACGTCGGGAAGGCACAGTGGTTAAGGCGCTCGCCTCGCTAACGGTATAGTGCGTTCGAAATCGGATAAGACCAACAATGTGCTCTTTTATAATAAACTACCCAGACAAATTCAAGAACTTAGCATTACTAAATTTAAATTATTTATAAAACGTAAACTTTGTCAGAAGGCTTTTTACTCTGTCAAAGATTACATTGAGGATTCAAATGCTTGGGATTGAGCTGTTTCGATTAATACATTGGCCATTATTTACTTTATTTACATTTCTTTTCTCTTTGACATTTCAATTATTATATTGACATTTATGTGTACTTTTTAAAGTATATAATCTTTTTTATGTATTTCTATTTGACATTGATGTGTACTTTTTAAAGTATATAATCTTTTTTTTATGTATTTCTATTTGACATTACGAATTGTGTATATGTTTTTGTGATATTTTTTATTGTGAATGTGAGGACTATGGAAGTCGTTGGTTTTTTTTTTTTAATATGCGGTCTGGTGGTTTGAGTATTTAATGCGGCCTACCCAAATGTCCTTACTTTGGTACTGTTCGTCAAGACGTTGGGCTCCTTAGTTTTTAGTTGAGCTAAACGATTACTGACAAATGCTTGCACTGTCTGGACAGGTCCACTCAAATCTGTGTCCTTCTCTCATCAAGAGAGTGCCTCAGACATTGACCTCCATGGTTCTTGCACATTTTTGACCAATACAATTGTATGGACTTTAAAAGAGACTTTGACCTCTGAGTTTGTTTCGGATGTTTCTTCTCAGAGCAGTCCAGCTACGAAACACCGGCCCCATCGTTCGCTTAAAATAAATAATAAAAAAAAAACAAAATATTGACGTGTAAAAGTGTTATATATATAACCTATTTACAAAATAAATATGATTTTATGATTTTAATGTGACCAAAGTTTCAATTCATGAGTCCTGTAAAGGTCTGAAAGACCTCCGGGACCTATTGTGTGTGCAGTAATGAGGTCTTTCAGACCTTAAGAGTACTGTCTTAGAGATCACTAATGTAACGTGTCTCGGAAAGCACGTAAAGCTGTTGGTCCCGGTTGTCATTCGTAGGACTCTGACAATCGTTAAAGTCATCTCTGACCAGTTTAATCATGGGATATCGTGGCGCCCAGTAACCGGACCGTGGAGGTCTGAGAAGCAGTCGCTTTACGTAAAACACTAGTATCCAGCTGAATACGACTAAGCTGGAAGCCACAGTCACAACCCTTTAAATTGAATTTGATCTGAACTACTGACAAAAAATCTGAATAACTCTAGGGCCAATTTCGTCTAAGTTTTGGTCTAAGCCCAAACCTTAAAGCCGCGCGAGGTCACATACGCCAAGATTGAATAGGTTACCGCGGCCCTGGAACGCAAAGGACATCAGAAGAAACACGGATGGGTTTTATTCAGAAAAAGTTTGACACTCCCTTCCGCTCCACCCAGATTGTAAAGAAAAAAGAAAGGGGGATCACATACATACTTGAAATACAGTCAAATACAGGCCACAATTAGAGTAATATAAAATTACTAGATTGACCTAAACCCTGTCCAGAAAAGGTCAAGACCCCATGGGGGGTCATGGATTTCGCTTGACACAGGTCCTCACCGGACATGGTCAGTTCGGGAGGTTCCTGTGTCGGATTCGGGCGGAAGCAACGCCTGGGTGTCACCACTGCAGTAACGGTCGCCTGGAGGACACGGTCGAGCACACAGTTGAGGTGTGCCGCGCATGGGCGGAGCATCGACGTGTCCTCGTAGAGGCGATCGGCGGCGGTGACCTCTCGCGCCCGGCGCTGGTTCAGACCATGATTCGGGGCGAGACGGAATGGGATGCCGTCGCCTTCTTCTGCGAAGCAGTTATGCTAGTGAAGGAAGCGGCGGCGCGCGAGAGGCAGCGACGAGCCTCTCGCCCCGGACTAAGACCCAGGCGAAGACGTCGAGAGTCGCAAGACGACTACCGACCACCGTAGGCGCGGTTCTGCGGATGGCGAGCGATGGGTAGCTCGCCGCCCGGCTAGGACCAGGACCGCGTCGACGGCGCGTTTTGTTCCACGCGCGCCTCAAAGAGAAGGAGTCAGCACAGGGAGGGGCCCAACAGGGCCAACGCCTGCCGGGGTTGTGGAATGTTTATAATAGTTACCGTGACCCTGGAACATAAAGGGCAATCGAAGGAACATGAGTGGGTTTTAGTCAGTAAGAGTCTGACACGCCCTCCCGTCGCACCCAGGACGGGAGAAGTCATTGGATGATTTCCCATTCACCAAAAAAAAAAAAAAATGGGGGGTCATGGATCCGCCCTTAAGCGTACTGAGTTCAGGAACACAAGTTGTATATTCCGTTAACCTTTCGACGACCAAGCGACAGTTGGCTGTCGCGCTGCTATTGTCTTTCTATTGTGTCTCAAATCACGAGTGTTTGAAGGTTTAATGGTTTTGGGCCACTAGTCTAACGAACAAACAAAGCAGTAAGACAAAATGGATTCCCAAAAAGCTCATTTGGCTCATTTCAAAGCTCTATCGATAAGCTTTCTTTCTTATCCGAAGCTAAGCTAAAAAAATACAAAAGCTGACCGGAATCGGTGCAACCAAGCGAAAACTAACTGTTGGAAAGTAATATACATGCTGTGTTGCCATGTGCAGTAAGTAAACCTCCACAGAGTTTGAAAAGTAATATTTTTTTTGCGAATTAGACTTTTTTGTAAATAAACCTCTTTGTATGTTTTCTTTTCTGTAAAAAAGCTCTTATTTTTACAGGTGTATTGGTTTTTTAAACACATCTGAGAACTTTATTTCTCACGGCCTAGAAATACACGTAGCCATATTGAACTTATTTTAATTGGGCCATTTTTTCTTGTACAAATTGGTATGAACTAGAAATCTCCAATGTAACTGGGTAAGTGTCTCTATGGCAACGCTGTTTACATGGCCCGACGAGGGGACAGGCGCTGTACACCAAGACAGTTCGTTCAGTGAGACCGCAGTCGTGTAGCGGTCAAGGCTGACGCGGCGAACGCCTGTGCCTTACATCGACCCAACAAAAAAAAGTTACAATAAAAAGCGCGCGCACGCGAATCTGTCAAAGTTTTTTTTACAAATCATTAAAAAGTTACGCTATTTATTTTTGAGTATTTAATTGAAACAAAGAGAGCTTGTAACGAATTTCTTGAGTTGTTAATCATCGGTTTTAGTACGAATAACTGTTAAATCCTCAGTGCCGGTGGATAATGAGTTCGCTGTGATTGTGAGACTTCGTCTTGGTGGCAGTTAAACAGGTGAATATAAAAATTGATTCCAATGCACCGTTGCGTTTGATGACCCTTAAATTTTGTTATTATTAGCCATAATTTTGGCGCTATTTACAACGAGAGCGATCGACATAAATATTAATTTTTTTTTGCGCGCTTTGAATAACAATTTGAATTTCGAATGGTGGTTTTTACTTTTTAAGAATGAACTCATTAAGGAGGTATGGTTGAAAGAATTTGCTGTTTTTTTTTCATGTTTTATCATAGCTCGGTCGAGACGATCGGGAATAACGGCCCTGCAATCATAGGTTGTTGCTCTTCCTATTACTGCCGTCCGTACTTGAGAAATAAAATCAACTCGTTTATGGAAGGAAAACTTCTTGACCGTAGCTAACTGCTGCCTACTTACTTGTGCTAGGAAATGTGTTTTTTTACTTTAGATGGTTTTCTTCTTTTACTTTTGTATGGCAAATGCTTTTTTATATTATTAGATACATATTTTTCGTAATATTTAAATAGCATACATATTTTGTGCTTGACTGTGACTGCTTAACTTTTTTTTTATCACACGTACTATAAACACGCCAAACTTTTTGACCAAAAACTTTTTTGACACAAGTAAGTTAAGTTATTCAGCCTGCTATCTTTTCAAGGACAAAGAATTCCAAATGTTATCTTGAGCTGACGTCTCAACGTTCCGTTGTCGTTCGAATGTGGGTCAGTGAAATGAACGAAACACGGTCCCGTACGGAATCCGAGCCGAGTCGCCGATGACCGATTTCGTAGTTCACAACTAGAAACTATGACATTCTTTTTTATTATTACTAGAACTTAATCATATCGGCTACGGCTACTTTCTTTTTTATAACGATCAATGGAGGTTTTTATCTTCTTTTTTTGTCTATGATTGGACATTTATGTTATTATTTTTTTGTAGGATGTTATCGTAACTAGTGTCTATAAGGAAATTAAGGTGTCAATAAAAAACACGGTTAATCTGCCAGCAGTTGGTTTTAAAATTGAGGCGACCAAAAACATGATTCATTTTGGTCAACATGATTCAGTTTATTGATTTGCAAAAAAGGAGGTTACAGTTGGTTTATCCTTAATTTTGCAGTCTGTTTGTAATTTTATAATTTTACTAACTTCTGCCCGCGGCTTCGCTCGCGTTAGAAAGAGACGAAAAGTAGCCTATGTTACTCTCCATCCCTTCAACTATCTCCACAAAAAAATCACGTCAATCCGTCGCTCCGTTTTGACGTGAAAGAAAGACAAACAGACAGACAGACACACTTTCCCATTTATAATATTACTAGCTTTGGCCCGCAGCTTCGCTCGCGTTAGAAAGAGACAAAAAGTAGCCTATGTTACTCTCCATCCCTTCAACTATCTCCACTCAAAAAATCACGTCAATTCATCGCTCCGTTTTGCCGTGAAAGAAAGACAAACAGACAGACAGACACACTTTCCCATTTATAATATTAGTATGGAAGTAGTGATTGTGCACACAATAAAATTATTAATTACTTTATAATCTCTATATAAATATGTCCCAATTATTAGCATAAACACGTAATCCAAAAACAAGAAAAAAAAAAGAAGAATCAAATGCCTCCTTTGATTTAAAATTCGTTATTCGAAGTGTCACGAAAAGAGCTTTAATCGAGCTTTAAAAAAAGAATCGAGACCACGATCTTTAATTATACAGCCCGGTAATAATATGAGTGTAAAGGTTTTATTCCGTTTGCAAGAATTCAATTGACTTTCATAAGATAAGTGAAGATAGCAGGTTTTGAGGTCGTTAACACCAGCCTGAGCCTTTCCTTACTGGAAAGTATGGACTCAGGTGTAAGATTTTAAAAGTGATGCATAAGCTATTATATTCTTATTCATATCTTATAGAATGAAGGATTTATTATTTATTTTTATACGTAATGAGGCGTAGTTTTTGTATTCGACGCACAGCCGAAAATATTGAAGCCAGAAACACATAATTTATTTTTATGACGTAGAGGTATACACAGAAGTGATTTTTGGAGATACAACTATTATAGGGGTAAAAAAGGATTAAAGTTTGTATGAGAAAGGGCAGGCAAACCCGCAGCAAATAGCTAGTCTCAATAAAATAGGGGATAAAATTTATATCAAAACGGACGGGCGGAACCGACGAAAAATTAAAAAAATGATGAGATGGTTAAGGGTTTTTTTTTGGGGAGTGGGAAATCATCAAATGACTGTTCCCGTCCTGGGTGCGGCGGGAGGGCGTGTCAGACTTCTACTGACTAAAACCCACTCATGTTCCTTTGGTTGCCCTTTAAGTTCAGGGTTACTTAACAGTTACGTTAACTATTATAAACATTCCGCAACCCCGGCAAGATTAAGGGATCTCCGACATTTATTCTGCTCTATTTAGCTCATGGTCATGTCCATAGAAAACATCAATTTAGCACGAACGCTGAAAGCGCGGAAAGCTAAACGAATAAAAAATCTTTATTTTCATAGGCATTAGATGAATAAAGCTCAACTAGCGTCCGCCCGCGTGGATGTCAAATCTTCCATCCCATATTATAACCTTTTTGGATTAAAATTCCCTAAAAATCTTAGTGGTTTCTAACTCGTTTAAACCCTCCAAGTTTTATGTATCTATGACTAGCGGTTTTTGCCTCGCCTCGGAACAGACTCCGAACTTGCAATTCCGCGCTTACGGCTCGTCGTCCCAGAGCTTGTCATAGCCCATTAGAGCCACCCGGCAGCCACTCCGCACCGACTCGCCTCCTGCGGCTAGTATTCTTTATATGGACTTGTATGGGCATGCGCTCACTATATCAACTCCGTAGCGTCACCGGATCGCCTCGGTTATAAGGCGAGTCGGTGCGGAGTGGGTGCCGGGTGGCTCTAATGAGCTATGACTTTACGACTCGTCGCGTCGCCCCCGCGCTTACGTCTCGATCCAGATCCCTGATCTGGTGCCAACCAAGTCAGCCAGCGGAGGCGAGCCATAAGCGCGGTGACGCCTAGCCGTAGCCGAGTTGATTTTCTGGCGCTGTTGATACGATTACATGACGTGCATACGTTAAGTTGGCCCCTAGTTGACAGCGAGGCGAAAGGCGATACGGTTACGATCCCTTTCCGATCCCATAAGTGTGCTGAGACCCTAAGGGCACCTCAGTTTTAAAGTAGGAATTTCTTACAAACTATAGTGACCTCATTTGCTATTTCCTAAGGAAATGTTTTATCGGAACACTGAAGGTGATCTTACATTTTGACCTCATTAGCAAAAACTTGTTTCCTTATTGTAATTGTTAGGTTTCGCTTGGAAACGGACCTTTGTTAATAATTAAAATTCTTTTCCCACAAGTATAAACAGCATATCGAGCTACCACAATGTGTCTTTCTTTAGTAGATTTTCAACTTTATCACTGTTTTATTAAGTTCAAGGTTGAATAGTATAAATTTTACAGTTTTGTGAAGCTTAATGTGCGATGGCTACCTTGATGTTCCTCAGTACATGTATCCAAAAATCATAATCAATATGAATAAAAATTGACCGCTAAATACCTATGCGTTGTTTCTTAGTGCAAAACTTGAAAACGCTAATCGGCATTCTTTTCATTGCCAATTCTCTTATTTACAAACTAACCTAAATTTAAGTTAAGTTCATCTTTCTCGTTTTATTTTATTAAGAAAAGGACAGAAGATACATATTTGTGTAGTCCTGTCAATTTAGACAGCGCCTGAAGTAATTTGGCGTATTTTTAGTAGCCATGTTTTAATCGCGTCTAACTTATCTATGGAGTTTCTTAATTTGACAGGACTTAACTAATATTTTATTTTCTGTCCTTTTCTTAATGAAATGGAAAGAGAAAGATGTACTTAATTTAAACTTAGGTTAGTTTGTGACCAAGAGAATCGGCACCATTGCCAGTATAAAAATTTGATGGCAAGGTTGGCGCAGTGGTTGAGCGAAGCGACTGTATTGAGGGTTCGATTCCCGTACAGAACAAATATTTGTATGGCCGTAGGTGGTTTCGAGTCCGGTTATTTGACTATATAAAACTTATAGCAGGTACTTTCTTTGTCATTGGAATTATTTCACACATTATGTCCCACCCGCATATTGCCACATTTTATAGGTGAAACCGAGCAATTTTATGTAATAACTGTTACTGAAATTACCTGCATATTGTGTGTTTTACGTTGCGCCATGGAATTACTCATGCCTAGACAAACTTCCTAATGTTCGTTTTGCTGCATTCGCTAGAGAATCTCTAGACTAGTGGCATCCATACTAATAATATAGATGGGAAAGTGTGTCTGTCTGTCTGTTTGTCTTTCTTTCACGGCAAAACGGAGCGACGGATTGACGTGATTTTTTAAGTCGAGATAGTTGAAGGGATGGAGAGTAACATAGGCTACTTTTTGTCTCTTTCTAACGCGAGCGAAGCCGCGGGCAGAAGTTAGTTGTAGAATAAAATTAAATCATCATCAGCCATTAAGCGTCCACTGCTGGGCACAGGCCTCACCCAACTTTTTCTAGCGCATGCGGTTCTGTGCCACCTGCTTCCAACGGTGTCCTAGCGTTCATAGAGTTCAATACGAGATGCCAAATTACTTTTATTTTTTCTTTAAGGATGAGTAATCATCAAATGAGTTCTACCGCCCTGGGTGGGCCGGGAGTGTCAGACTTTCTCTGACTAAAATTCACCCTTGTTCTTTCGGTTACGGTTGCCCTTCATGTTCCGGGGCCGCGGTAACTATCAGAACTATTCCGCAACCCCGTCAGGCATGCCAAATTACTTAGCGTAAACTTATGTCAATATTATACATTTAACAATCTATTATATTCTACCATCTGTACCACTTGTCTTCAACTTCAACTCTTTATTAAAGGAATTTGTGGAAAAGATACTACAATTCTGCCACGACCTTGTTTATTTTACAATATCTCAATGGATGAAAGATTTATAGTATAAATATATGCAATATGACTGCGAAGATCTCCTCTTTGTGAAGAGACCTGGTCCGCCAGAGCCTCGTCAGTGAATCAGCAGGGTGTACCACGTGCAGGTTGGCTTTGACCCTGGAGGTGATGGTAGGGCCACTTACACCCCTACCACTTGTCTAGAGGTGCAGAATGAACACACGAGTTAAACGGTAGATAAGGTCACGTCACTTCTCCGCAGTTGATGTCATTGCCATACATTTTGAACTTAACTTTTGGTGTGAACGCTAATTAAAAAGTTATTTATCTAGGATGTATTCCTGTCAGTTTAGCTGCCACGACTTTTGAAGTTGGTGGAGTGACTTCTCCGTTTATCGGAAAACACGTAATGCTATCCTGTTTGTTAATTGGTGGATCTTTGGCAGTAATTACGGCTTTAACTCTATACGGTTCACGAGATTCAGTCCAGTGCCAGATGGTCCGACGGATAGTGAAGGCTTAGTAATAGGGTCCTGTTCGCTTTCTTCGGTACAGAAACCTGAAACAGTTAAAGCTTTCGCTTACTTATAAATGTGTTGTCAACGTATCTTCTAAAATCAAATTTTGCAAGAATGGGACCCTTTCAACCATCAAACAACCCAATAAACAAATTGCCAAATTAATCACGAAAACCTGACACCATATCATTCTCGCCTCCATGGTATTGTGGTTCAAAGCGGTATCGGTTTCGGTAGTAATGTGATAGAACCACAAAATAAACAGAGCGTATCTGGACCGTAGTCTAATTAGAATCTTAGAGAGATAGTTAAGGAATCAGCCGGTCTATTCCGTTGGTTTCCCATGGTTGTTTTTGGCGATAGTATTTATGTAAGTAGAATTTCATTCCACGGTGCTAGGCAATCTAGGGTTTTCCCAGTTGTAATTGCCACTTTGTGCCTATTGGCCTAGTTCTGTTCTGTCTCCTGATTGTTATGGAAGCGGAAATATTTTTTTTTACTCCTCCGCAGTTCTTTTCTGATCAATTTCGTTGTGGGATCCTAGACAGTTGAATGGTTTCTCCGGGACTAGTCGAGCTTCATTGCTTCGGCGCTTTTCTGGTGGACTCCACTGTTGAATCTGGATTTCAGGAGTTGCAGTGGGTGGGAAAAGTGTTTAAGTGTATCTGCCATGTTTTTTTAATATATTTTTGGATGTGAAACAGTTAGTGGACCACCTGATGTTAAATGATTTCTGTCTTTAGACATCTGCAATACCAAAGGCCTCACAGATGTGTTGTCATCCCAGTGACAAAGATGATATGTTTCATGTGCCTGTAATTCCTTGTACCTTTTTTTAAGAGTAAGGGCCGGTATCCACCAAAGCATACATATATAGGATACTGGCTGTTCCTCGTGGTTTTACCCGCGTTACGTAAGGTTAGGTTAGGTTTTTGGTTACTGATTCGCTCCCGTGGGACATAGCGTGATATTATATAGCCTATGTTTCTAAGGGATAATGTAGCTTTATAATGAAAAAAGAAATTTTGAAAAAAAAAAATTGAAATTAAGTACTTTTTGAGTTTATTCGTTACGTACAAAATTACAAATATTTCCTTATAGATTGTATTGTGTTAAAGCTAAGCGCTGAGCTCTTTGGTGGAATCCGGGTATGAAGCTGCTTTGCGGCGGAAAAAGCTATGGTGGTGACTTTAACTTACATATATGCAGTTGTCTCGAGCAAAACTTTCTTACATTATGACTAAACATTATGAATAAAATAGTTTCCTCACGATGTTTTCCTTCATCGTAAGCCAAGTGTTCCTAAATGAGCTTAGAGATTATACCTGATATCTTGGGAAATACCACAGCGCTATCACAAGAATGATAAATTGCACTGATCTACAATGTTATTCTGTTAGTTTGCCAACCTTTCAACGACCAAGCAACAGCTGGCTGTCGCGCTGTTATTGTCTTTCTATTGTGCCTCGAATCACGTGTGTTCGAAGGAGTAATAGAATAGAATAGAATATTATTTATTTGCGTGAAATATGGTAGACAAAAGATGTTATAAAATAATAAGTACGCGACATATTCCACCCTCTTCAAGGGTATGTAATGCCATAATACATGTCTAATTCACTCTTAGCTGACTTTGTTATATAGTTTAAGGTCTAGGAAAAAAAACATGGTTGGCATAGGTAACATCTATGTTCGCATAACTTGACAACAAGAATCAGAAACATAAGAGAAAAATGAATTTTCCACTTTTGGAGACGGTTCCCAAAGCTCCAAAAAGTTCTTTATACAAGGTGTATTTTTTAGTGTTGCTCAACCCGCTAGGAGATGATTCTACCCATGAAAACAAACAACTTTTAATATGGGACCAACTCTGAAATCGCGAAAAAAATATCAGCTGTTTCTAAGAAAAGTTCAATGCCCTCCGACCATAATGTATGAACCAGTTGATATTTTTTTCCCGATTTCAGAGTTGGTTCCATAATAAAAGTTGTTTGTTTTCATGGGTAGAATCATCTCCTAGCAGGTTGAGCAAGACCAAGAATACACCTTGTATAGCCTGTTTAGCCTAAATTGCAAAAATACAGTTCTGAATCCCACTATGTCTTTCATAGACGTGAGAAAAACAAAAACAATTACACACAATCAAATTGATATGATCAGCATTTCGACCAAGCTCCCTGACCGGACATAAGCGTATATACGCATATCATGCATATAAACAAACTCATTACAATACAATAGCGATTTTAGCAGTAACTCATATTTTGTAGGAGCACTTTAAGTAACTGTAATTATGGTATTTTAAGACTTGTGGTATTCCAACTGCGACGGAGTCAAATAAGGAGGATTATGTGTTTTACCTGTATGTATGTTTGTTCCTTCGTAACTACTAAACTGGTGGACCAATTTTGATGAATGATTTTTCGTTTGTTTTATATTTTTTTGAGTCATTGAGAAGGAAATCTAGCGTTGATTCTTAGATACGTTTAATTAAAATCGCCTTAACCGTTTAAATAAGTTAATCAACTCTTTGGCTACCTGGACTGAAAACCAGTGTATGCTACTGTTGAATTGACCACTATCCGGCGACAAAATAGCAAATCATTAATCATCCGATTAAATTATCTGATCATTCTGATCGGTCGTTGAACTAAGTAACCTAAAAACGTCGCCAATGGAAAATATGCCTTAATCCTCTAAATCAAAAGTCAATGTCGTTTGCCAGTGTTTACAGATAAATGAATATGGTATCTTACTTCCGACCAACATCTCAATGAGAAATCATTAGTGGCAAATCCATACTAATAATATAAATGGGAAAGTGTGTCTGTCTGTCTGTCTATCTGTATGTTTGTCTTTCTTTCACGGAAAAACGGAGCGACGAATTGACGTGATTTTTTATGTCGAGATAGTTGAAGGGATGGAGAGTTACATAGGCTACTTTTTGTCTCTTTCTAACGCGAGCGAAGCCGCGGGCAGAAGCTAGTGATTAAATACATTTGATTTTTTTTATTACTATCATAGGTGAAGGAAAACGTCTTGTAGTAATCTGGACTTATAATCAAAATCAAAGCATTCAGTCGGTTAGTCAGAAAAAAAGTTGAAGCTAGTTGCTTCTTTCTAAACGTGTGTTGGTTTTTAACCTTTCGACGACCAAGCGACAACCGGTTGTCACGCACGCAATTGACTGCTGACATTATTTTTTTAGCAGGAATAGGATTTTTCCATACTACCAGTAATGCATTCATCTTCCTCGACCGGGTTAATTCAATAGGATTTCCAAGAGGAAAATCATGTCTATTTCTGCAGCTAAATAGCATTGCTGTGTTCTGATTTGAAGAGTAGGGTGCCGTTGTAGGTACTGACACATGGGGCATTTTAGTTTTGTCTGTAATAATGGCAAATGGAGAGGACACTAACCGCCCGTCCTGCCAGGCCGAAACGTCAAGCCTTCCAAGGTATTTAAATGATCACTTTTCGCGTTAATACCCGTTCTAATAATATGTGTATTATTAGAACGGGTATTAATTGTAATTATATTCAGCTGGCTCAGGAATCAGATACAAAAGGCAGTTGTCATGGCTAGGCACGCATTGTGAGGAGGTTCCTCACTCTGGATCCCTAACCATCGTTAGCTTGGGTCTCAATACCTAGCGACGGTGGAGCACTATTTTTATACATATTTTTATAAAAATGTTTTTATTATGAAATTACTTTTTTTTTTAAATATGTAAAAAGATATGTTTAATTAAAGAATGCTGGGAAAATAGATTGTGTTAACATGAAACGCGAAAGATTAAAAGTTAGTGTAGCTTGGTCGTCAAAAGGTTAACTCTACCAAAGCTAATAGGAACGGATCGGACTAAAACTACAGTAGAACACTGATATTCAGATAGATCTGACATAGTTAGGAAAAAAGCTACAGACATGATAATGATTTTGACAGGTTAATGACGTTGATTGTCTCTAAGATGAGATCGCAATTAGATTAAGCAAGAACTGTGTTTCAGACCGTCACACTACGACCTCGACAGTGTAACATACACTGTATGCTCAATTTAATCTGGTACACATAACAGAAAAGTACAGTCAGCAAAGCAGATAAGTATGCAGGGTCGTCAGATATCTCGAAAACCCATTGATATTTTCTAATAACATTTTTAACTATAGTAGATAATGACTAGTTCGTCAATTAAGTTAAATTTTATTTGAATACATACATTAGTATTCAAGAAAACCTTAATTGTAGATGACGGCCCTGCATACCTATCTACTTTGCTGACCGTACATACAGCCAAGGTCAAAGCAAAAAAGCTGCTTCAGATGACGAAGCCAAATCATATTGAAAATCGTTACAAAAAGTAGCAAATATAGCAAAGTTTGCTTTGTTCTTTTTTGCATTGCTGAATCTCCAAGGTTTATTATTTGTCAGGTCCTAATTATGTAGAACATCAAATGAGCGACTTCCATACTGCCAAAAAATCTTGAAGAAGCTTCCGCAAATGAGTTAAGTATACAGGTGGTGGCTATTTTTTAGCCTCTAGTTAGCTCTTGAAATATGCTATTCTCAAGCAGCTAGACAATGCTGCTGATTCTCTTGTTCACACACTAAACTAAATTTATGTTAAATGCATCTTTCTCTTTCCATTTTATTAAGAAAAAGAGGGAAAATACATATTAGTTCAGTCCTGTTAAATAAGCCAGCGCCTGAAGTAAATCGACATATTTTTAGTGGCCATGTTAAATTATCTATGAAGTGTCTTAATTTGACTGGACTTAACTAATATATTATCCTCTGTCCTTTTCCTAATGAAATGGAAGGAAAAAGATGCACTGACCTTTAATTTAGTTTAGTTTGTGAACAAGGGAACTGGAACCAATGGCAATTTAAGACAGAGAGAGGAGGCAAAAATTTGTGGTTTGTGCAAATGTGGTTTCTACTCTAAAATACATGTCTGGTCCATCGACCGCCTGTCTGCAGACATGACTGCCCCACTTTTCTTGAGCATACTGGTTCTGCGTGCAACCGAGTGATATCAGGTACTTTGATTGTCTGGTGGGCTGCTGTAAGACGGTTGTGGTCGAGATTTTCTTTATGCTAATGTCGCTTAAAACTCTAATGGCATTATTTAAGATGGCAGTTCTAGTTTATAAGTTAAGATAGTTTTGCCGGGGTTGCGGAATAGTTATAATAGTTACCGTGACCCCGGAACATAAAGGGCAACCGAAGGAACATGAGTGGGTTTTAGTCAGTAAAAGCCTGACACGCCCTCCTGCCCCGCCCAGGATGGAGAAGTCATTTGATGATTTCCCACTAACCAAAAAAAAAAAATGTTGAGAAATTGAATAGTTGATAGCATAGGTCCGACTTGACTGGTCTATTTGGCAAATTATTTGCGTGTTCGAGGCAACGCAATATAAACCTTATTCTAATAAAAGTAGAGCATGTTTCTATTACCCAAATAACTGCAAAAATTCGCACCATTAGATGTACACATACACAGCCAAATTACATTGTAATGATAAGGTATCTAGCGTAGATATTTAAAAACCAACACTCTCTGAATGCCATAAAGTCCTTTTTCGAAACTTGCTAAGTGACTTTTGGATTTCCTCAAACTTTCTCTTATTATACTTTGTGACATGACAGGTTTCTGAAAAAGGACTCGTTACCATATCAGATATTATTTCCGGACAACTCAGAATAAAACCACTTTCTTCTGGCTTAAAAGATAAACGTTGTGGATAGTTTAGATCAATTTAGGCTGGTTTCATCTTTAGAAACACATGACTGACACTAATTCGCCAGTATTAAGACAGGCCTGTTGGTCTAGACCACTAGACCAACAGGCCTCAGGGCCACTAACCATAGTGACCCTGACTGCTAAGCCGGAGATCGTGGGTTCTATTCCCAACTTTGTGTGATGAGCATAATTGTTTGTTCTGTGTCTAGGTGTAATTTATCTACAGTATGTATGCATTTATAAATTATATTAGTATGTTTATCAGTTATCTGGTTACCATAGTACAAGCTCTGTTTAGTTTGGAATCAGATGGCCGTGTGTGAGTTGTCCCAGGATATTTATTTATTTATTTAGTATTTTAGGCACTTCACTATTTGAGAGCGGTTTCTTTAAGAACTTTTTAAACTCCATTTTCATAACATAGTGTACCATAGTCAATTTTTTTTGGTATGAGAAATCATCAAATGACTCCTCCCGCTTCGGGCGGAGCGGAAGAAAGTGTCAGACTTGTACTGACTAAAACCCATCCATGTTCCTACATAGCCCTTTGTGTCCAGCCGCGGTATCTCTTTCGAACAGCGCAACACCATATAGTACACCCAGTCTGATATTAATTAGCCCTAGATAGGGATGTTCTTTTTATTTTAGTTTATTTTTTTTTAAATCCGCCCTCGAAAGGTCAGATCACGACTACATTAAAGAGTGGATAACTTTGAAACAGCTGAATCGATTTTGATGAAACTTGTCTAAGATCTATCGCTTGATAACCTACTTTCATTTAAAAAAACATACAGACAGACAGAAAAACGGTCAAACTTATACCACCTATCTATTTGCGTCGGAGTTAAAAATTGTTTTCAGTCATACATTTTATTTTGCGGTTAAACAGTACTGAGTAGGTTAACACATAAGGCCGACCATATCGTAACTTAAAACAACCGCAGAAAATAATCAATAGTATACCTAAAAAACCTAGAATAATCACTTAAAAATAATCAATACAAATCTCAAAAAATCAACCTAGATCTCCAAATAACCTTTATTTGTACGGCAATAAAACTGATAATCAATATTTGAGACCACCATCTTGGATCTTAACATTTCGCAAATATAATTATGCAATTTGAACACTCTTATAGCTAAAGATATAAGGGCGGTTTTAGCATGTGTGAGTTATGTATGTCAGTTGTTCGGAAACCGTTAGCTTGGTCGGCAAAGGTTAGAAATGTATGTGAAAGTTTGTGAAGGTGGACTGGCTTTAGTCTTTGGTGTGTAAGTGCGAAAATAATTCCGTTGTATGGCAATGGCAACTGGCAAGTGCGAGTTGGGCTTGCGGAACGAGCGTTCCGTATGAATATATATACAGGGTGGAAAGTTTCGATGGGCCCTGGAAGAAAACTACCTTAATTCCTTAAGATAGATTATTTTACTTAAAGAAAACATTCTTTTATTTTTATAACACCATGTTTGTTAGAGAGATTTGGTTCTTACAAATGACCCTAACGTTTGATGTCAGAAAAATACAGAGTGTTTCTATTTTAGATTTTAGCTGGTTCGATTCCCGACAGTGGAAAACGAGTTTTCTGAAATATTTGAATGCAGTAGTAGTCTTTTTAAAAATAAAGGAATATTTCCCTTTTAGTAAAATAATCTATATTAAAGATTTAAGGTAGTTTTCTTCCAGGGCCCATTAAACCTTTCCACCCTGTATATAGATCATTGCTTGATAAATTCCTTTTCATGTAAATATTGCGGCCAAAACTACCCTGTTTTGAATAGAGAGGCTTGCATTAGAGAGGTGTACAGTTGTGATGATTTTAACGTACCACCTCTCTTGAAAAACGGGACAAGGAGATAGGCGGACAACGATATTATAAAATCAGGGTTCCTTTTTGGGTTTGGATCCCTAAAAAAACCCATTACAGGGTTTTGACACTGTACTACCCGTACGATTTAACTGTGCACCTCTTGCTGTGACGTATCGCTGTGTGAATGCTATCGCTACTAAACGAACGAGACGAACACGGCGCGCGAGCGGGGAAGCGGGAGAGGGCGAGCATACCAGCGAGGTGCACACTACACGAGTACAGGTGTAGTCCTACACTCGACTCTTAAGTGTGGTAGCTAGGGTTTAAACAGGGCTTTTCTAATAAAGGGTTTATCACACTGGATGCGATCTGCGGCCTGCGGTCAGGTCAAAGTGAACGCAGCCCGCATCATGTATGAACAACATTGTCGGTATCAATATATAAAGTATAGAATGCAATCTGACCGTGCGAGCACAGCCAAAGAACGCATGTTGGGCCGACATTGGGGCGGTGGGGAGGGAAGGACGCGTACGGACCGGTGGGCTGCAAGCACGCGGGCTGCGGGCTCAAATGACTGAAATAAGATGGCCGCTGTTTGGCCTGCCCGCATCGCCCGGACCGCTCACCGGTTGCCCTGCCCAGATTGCTGACCCCGACCGACAGCGTTGTTCATACATGATGCGGGTTGCGTTCACTTTGACCTGACCGCAGGCCGCAGAACGCATCCAGTGTGATAAATCCTTTACTAGTTTCATACAAAAATATCCCCATATTGTTATATTCAATAAATGATTGAGAGAGTGAATAATGAAATAATTTTCCTAGGAACATCATTTCATAATGACACTTCATTCTTCGGTTGTCATAGGACAATATATTTTTCATCCCACCTATTCGAAAAAGACGACTTTGTTCCTCTTTAAGAACGCCCAAAGTTGGTGTTTTCTATAAGAAACTTTCAGCGGGCAATAATGAAGCTCCAAATTCAAAAAGTGCGCTTAAAAGTAACTTTTAATCGCACTTTTTGAATTTGGAGCGTATTTGCATGTTTGACGACCTGTTATAAGTGCGCCTAAAAACTCGTCAAAGAATCGAACGCAAATAATGAATGGCTGGTACGACGTCCAATACCATAGTCACGCCGCGGCTGAATAAAAAAAACTTAAATAGAAATAGAACGCGCAAACTACAGCCCGAGTACTCGTAAAAATTTTCACGGATTGTTTTGAAGCAAATTATTAATGTAGCTGCTGTTATTATCAAGATATCATAATAATAGCATTATTATTAAGATATGATAATAATAGCAGCTACAATAATAATTTTACAATAAAGTATGAAGCGCCTTTTATTTTCTCATAGGGGGTGATGAAAAGTAGAGTGTGTAGTATATGAAGTATCACTTGGGCGCAAAATATATTTTTGGCTCGGGCGACGTACTTTGAATCCCTCGCTACGTTCGGGATTCTACTCTAGAAACCCTCACTTCTTTCTGGATTCTAAAAACGCCCTCGCCGTAAAAATTTTACTTTGCGCCCTTGAAATACAATCTACTATTTTTGTTACCATACAGAACTGTCACGACCTGACATTATTCCATTTAAAAAGTAATTAATCCACATTACAGACAGATGTACCGCAAACAAAACGGTAAGAACATTACAGACAGAATAACTTTCGCCATTGTTAGTCCAGCTTACATTGAAAAACACTTTATATTGACATTGTATTAGTCTGCTCTAGACTTCCTTCGACCTGCTTTAAAGGAAAAAGGTTTTAAACATGAAATTCACTTTTTTTCGTGCATTTGTTGTCTTAAAAACATATTGACCCGGATTTTTTCTCTGCATTGTGCTTTTAAAAACCGGCCAAGTGCGAGTCGGACTCGCGCACGAAGGGTTCCATACTATCATCACAAAAAATACTAAAAAAACAAGTTTATTACGGAAATACATCATTTGTAAAAATTTCAGCTTTCTATCTATCACGGTTTATGAGATCCAGCCTGGAGACAGACAGACAAATAGACAGACAGCGGAGGCTTAGAAATAGGGTCCCGTTTTACCCTTTGGGTACGGAACCCTAAAAATGACGATTTTTCAAACTTTGTAGCCCAACAGATATAGTTGAAATAGAAAAAATTCAGCAACTCGTTGAAACACACACAAAATCAAATGTTTGTGAGACATAGCTAAATAAGCTGGTACATAATAATTAATAGTGCGATATAATCGGCCAGTTACAGTCATACAAAAATAATACATTATCCTTATTACAACAGAACTATTAAATAGACATCTGTCAATCTCACGACACGTATTACAGCAGCCAAACGCTAAGGCACTTCGCCAAGCCTGCGCGTTGATGTCTTTTGTATGTAATAAAGTGTAGTACATAACTTTACTATATTTTTTTTCATATATTATGTAATCTAGGGGTCCAAACACTTATTTACTTCTTTTAGCTTATGTCCATAGAAAGAAACGATTATGTATAAGTTTTACGCGTTCAGATTTCGCGTCTATTCAGGTAAAGCTGACGGTTTTTCTCATTTTTACGACGCTGAACGTCTCTGAAGAAGCCAAACTGTTTAAGTGTGACCAAAATCTTTTAGCGAAAAGTGTATTTATACATTTATTTATGTATTATATTATTTTATTTTAACTTCCTGTAACTTTTCTGTATTTTTGCACCTATTATGTTTTGTCTCTGCATCACCCTAAAGTAGACTGGTAGAAAATGCCTAAGGCATTAAGTCCGCCTCTGTACGGTGTTTGTACATAAAGTTAAATAAATAAATAAATATCCTGGGACAACTCACACACGGTCATCTGATCCCAAACTAAGCAGAGCTTGTACTATGGTAACCAGACAACTGATAAACATACTTATATAATTTAGAAATACATACTTATTATAGATAAATTACACCCAGACACAGAACAAACACTCATGCTCATCACACAAAGTTTGTCCTGGGTGGGAATCGAACCCACGACCTGCGACTTAGCAGTCAGGGTCACTAACCACAAGACCAACCGGCCCGTCAACTAAAAAATAAAAGCGAATAAAGGTGATTAAGTATGCGTAGTCATTCCCTGATATTTGACAGTCGTTACAAATGACTGATATTTGAGCATAACCAATTGTTAAATATCGTCCCAGTTACTGAGTTGTGGAGATATGACAGACAGTGGCAACATATACGAGTATAACACAAACACTAGTAGGTATCCAACTAGATCGGCTTCTGAAAGCCGACCACAACCTTACCTCTCTCTCTACCTTTTTATACTTTGTAAGTATATTTTATTATTATAATTCATTCTTATAAAACTTTAATATAATACCTTTGCACCTACCATGTTTTGAAGTCCGCCGTTGTGCAGTTTTTTATTTGATCGTAATTTTTTTGTAAATAAATAATATTTATGTAGCAAGGCTTGGAAGGTGATGATAAGTCATACAAAACTAATTATTTAAACACTAATAACTTATAACGTTAAATAATTGCTACAATTAAATACGAATCACTGTTAAACATACATTTAAATGTATTTGGGACATCATTTCATTATAATATTCAGTTTAATTTATATAAATGTCTTCTTAATAAATGATTTAACTTCATCAAAGTCGGCTTTTGTACAAATGATTGAATAACTTATAATTATTTTGATTATGATAGATGATATAACGTTGTAATGGTGTGTTTAAAAGGCTTTGCATATAGAATAGCTCTACGAATGTATTTTGTTAGAACTTTACTATTTGAACGGAATCCGTTAAGGTTTTTTTTGCGTGTGTTTCTTATTGATGATATTGAATTTTAATCCTTCGAGCAACCGTGATTTGAGACACAATAGAAAGGCAATTGCAGCCCGACAGCCGGCTGTCGGTTGCTCATTGAAAGGACCATATTTCCGTTATAATAGAGCGTCAGGCGATATGTCGGCACAAACAAGTTAAAAGTTCCTCATTCTCCAATGACAAAGGAGCGTCTTCAGACCAGATGGGTTTGGTGTCTGGTGGGTTATTGTCCCACGGGTTGCCGAGTTTTTGTTGCATATGTTGATTTAATCCTCTTGACTCTGAATAATTTAGTTTGTTGTCCCTCGCAGTTACATCTTCTTTTCCTCTATTATAGGTTTCAGGGATTCCAACACCAACATTTTCGCCAATAGTGCTGATTCTCTTGTTCACAGACTTAACTAAATTTAAGTTAAATGCATCTTTCTCTTTCCATTTCTTAAAGAAAAGGACAGAAGATACATTTTAGTTAAATCCTGTCAAATTAGACCTCGCCTTAAGAAAATTGACGTATATTTAGACCCCATGTTTTTAAATCGCGTCTAAACTATCTATGGAGTGTCTAAATTTGACAGGACTTAACTAATATTTTATCTTCTGTCCTTTTCCTAATTAAATGGAAAGAGAAAGATGCACTTAACTTAAATTTACGTTAGTTTGTGAATAAGAGAATCAGCAGCAATAGCTCCTTCCTTACGAATTAAACCAAACAAAGTCTTCAGTTTCATAATATCACTATAAAGCTGCGACAAACACATTTACAAGCAAGTTATTTTATAATTCAAACAAAAACTCGTCCAGTTATTACGGTAGTGGCCACAATGTGTGGTTAATTGACACACTGGTATGACAGCTGGGTAACGGTATACAGGTTATTTTCCTAGCGGTCTAACCTAGGTAGAATCTAGAAATTATTAACGCGCTTTCTTGTTATCTCAATATTAGGGACGGGGTAACTGATCACGGGCGTAATCTTCACTTACTTTAATGTGAGGCCTTAAGCGCTTCGGCCGAAGTTTCGCCCGCTTCGGTCGAAACAGGAATTTCGAAATTCATACTACCATATTAAAATTATGAATGCGAACGTAGCTCTATCTGTCTGTCTCCCTTTCACGCCTAAACTACAGCTCTGATTTAAATAAAATTTGGTACAGAGATTGTCCATAGCTTGAGAAAGTACGTACGTAGGATCGTTTTTATTCCGATTAAGCGATGTGTTATACTATGTAGTGATGATAGTAATATTATACAGGTTATGATAATTTCTAGATATATAACCTGTAAAAAGTCCACACTAGTTTATTCAAAATATACTGCAACGCGCTTTATTAGAATTAGGGGCTAGTAGGCGTTTCGGCCGCTGAGTTTTGACGGCCATTACTATTAATATTTTTATGGGGTATTTCACATGATACTTTTTAAGCTAATTTTGTATGGCCCGAAAGAAAAACCTGTTTATTCTCACAGTACAATAAAGTTAATTAAATCTATTTTATAAGGTGAGAATGTAAAGATTTTTCGTCCTTACTAAGCCCTTAATTCTAGCTTGGTACGTGTATCGCTCGCTGAGTTTCGCCCGCTTCGGTCGAAACAGGAAATTCATTACTTTTAATATTTTTAAGGGGTATTTCGGACGACACTTTTTTAAGTAAATTTGGTTCGGTTAGAAAGAAAAACCATTTCGTTGTTACCAAACAAAATAAAACCTAATTATTTGATTTGATATAATTATGATCTGTATGAAAAGATACATACATACATAACATATCTAAGCTCGTCGAACTCACTACGGTAGCCGGTCTAGGCAGGAGTTGATTCTCGTCGATAACTGTACTGTTGCCATTTCCTGGCTTACGGGTTTGTGATATGGGTGTTATAAGGGGATAAGCAGGTTTTGTGGTAACGATGAACGTGCATGACTGTGTTGGAGATTATTTAGGTTTAGGTCGTAATCTCTTGAGAATAAAATTAAGCCAGATAATCTTTGTTGTTGTATAAACATGGGATTTTTGATAGTTCGTACAGCTAAGTGTTGTGACTTTTTCGATTCATAATTATGTACTCTCTGAAGTTTATATTGGACTTGGTCTTAGGCACTGTAGGTCCTAATCGGTTGAACCGAGTTCTCAGATGTGATTCAATAAAATCTGTTCAGCCGTTACGAAATTATCAACTCTTTTATTTGCTGCAGTCGTGATCTTAATATGTTCGGGGGCAGGAGATTTTTGAACTTTTTTTTTACCCTTGTTACATATACAGTAATACGTCGGATATAGGGATTGCAATCCGGTCCGGCGGATCCGGTACGTTTTTGATGCCTACCGGATCCGGTAATTAAGGAAAACAAAATTTCTCTCATCAATATCGTGCAAAATTACTAAAAAACAAGGCGTATGCAAAATCGTACAGTATCCATAAGCTATTGATTTAGAAAATTTTAATTTGGATTATAGAAGAATATATGATGTTAATTTAATTTAGTTTTTATGAACGGGTTAAACTTAATTTAAACCATAAATAATTCACTGTTGTTTGTAATCTTTGAGACTGATTATTATATTATGTAGTAGGGTGTCTCAGTAAGAGTGCACTTTTCATTTCAAAATAAAAACAAGTATTTTATGGTATTGTAAAGAAGACATGTTCCGATTAATTATGGATTAAAATATCCGGCAAATGACCCCCACGGCTCCAATGATAATCCATTCCTCTTTTCATGAAATTTTCTATGACTTTTGCACAGAGATGTAGCTGTATCCCATCGATGACGCGTTGGATTTCTGGTTTGAGCTCAGGAATTGTTTCGGGTTTTTTCGCATACACCCAGAGATTTCACAAAACCCCAAAGAAAACGCACGGCGATAAATCGCACAATCTTGGCTACCAGTTGACATCAGTATTTCGTGAGATGATGTGTTTTGGAAATCGTTGCTGCAATAAATCGATTACTTAATGCGCGGTGAGGTTGCGCCGTCCTGCTGAAACCATATATTGTCAGTTTTTTTCAAAATTGTTGACAAATCTTCGAATGGTTGGCTGAAAATTTGGCAAACTTGGCGAGCGGTTTCATTTTTGTAATGAGTTTTTACAATTATAACGCGTTGTTCTTTCGAGAAGCCCTCCATTTTAATAATCGGAATAAACAGAGGCGACAACAGGCAAATTTCAGAGATGCCACATGCATGAGAAAAAAAATATTCCATTCTAAAAAGTGCACTCTTATTGAGACAACCTTTATAATAACTGACGGAAAATAATCCATACTAATATTATAAATATGAAAGTAACTTTGTCTGTCTGTCTGTCTCTTCTTCATGCCTAAACCACTAAACCGATTTGAATGAAATTTGGCACAGATTTAGTCTGGGACCTAAGAAAGGAGATAGAAAGAAAGAAAGAAAGAAAGAAAAACATTTATTTTGGACACACACAGGAAATAAAAATAATACAAACAAAAAACATGAATTTATATAAAAATAAAATGAAAAAATACCTCTGCGAGGCCAAAAACGGTCACTATCTCAGCATGATGCTGCGATTATTCCATAAAAAAAAAGAATACCGCAGCGCTGGTATTCTGATAGGGCCAGAAGTGCAAAAGTGATGTCACGGATGCACATACGGACACTTATATATATATATATCTTAAATATAAAATTATATATATTTAAAATTAAATAACAACACAACATAAAAAATAAAAATAAATATTGCCTGATATTAAATTAAATTCCCCGCGCAATGAACGCGCGCGGGCGCAGACTAGTTGGTTAGATAGGATAGTTTTTATCCCGAAAATTTTGCGGGATCGGAAACTATTATTCCACGCTGACGAAGTCGCGGGCAAAAGCTAGTTATAAATAAAGAAGAGTTGGTTTTCGTACAAATTCGTTTCTATTTTTCCCGTAGATTATTTCACGTATTATGCCATGAAGTTAGAAATATGCGCTATGTTGAACACCCAAAATACCAATCCGGCCGGATCCGACCGGATCCGGCGGAATTCTCATGAATCCGGCCGGATCCGGCCGGATTCAAAGTTGTACCGGATTGCAAACCCTAGTCGGATATCAATATGTCATATACAGTAATTAGTCAGATGTGAGCATATACTATCGCGTCCTTAAATAGGTCCCTAAATTGAAATCCTCAAATTGTGATATGTGTAATAGGATAGGGTAGATGATGCGCAACACATTCTTGTAGAATGTGTTAAATATCAGAGGGGGAGGGAGGCATTGATGCAGCAATGTAACATAAATAAATATGATTTGGGCGTATTTTTAAGTATATTAGCGGACCTAACATCCGCAGCTAAGTATATTGTGGAGAATATAATTTCACATAAGTGACTCCTTCCGTTTCTTTTAGTTTTTGAGTTTGTTGTTGTTATGTGTAGTTTATGAAACGCTGGGGCTCACGTGTCTTTGGAGGCAACTGTCCCTAAAAAAATTGTGATTTAAAAAAAAAATCTCTCTCGCCTTACCTAACGCAGTTTATATTTGGTAATATGAGTCACAAGACTCAAAAATAATCAACGTGAAAATGAAATTCATATTTTATTTTAAATACTATGTTTAATTTAAAAAAAAAATTATTATGAAGAACATTTTCAAATTCTAGTAGTACTTATGTTAAATTTAATTTATTTTTTTATACTTTTGCTGTGCCCTACAGGGTCCTAATTGTACCTAGCTTTAAGCCTATTATAAGATCTGTAAAACTAACATTATGGAACGCAAATAAAGATATGAATATGAAATAAAACTCTAACTAATATCTCTCTTGTTCCAGGTCCCGCCATCAGCCCAGTGCCTAAAACATGCAACAGTCATAGCAACAAGCAAGCAAACAAACAAAATGGGTCCACCTCTAAGTACATGGCCGTACAGCCATCCGCAAAGCGGCGCAAGTGACAAATGTGAGAAATCAAGTGACGATATACATAAAAAGTGTGTTTTATTCAAATCAGTTGACAATTTCCGAGTGCTATGTTTAAATTTTACATTTGCGTTGTTATTCTTCCAAGTGTTGTTAAGTTTAAATTCTGTGAGGGCGGGGCCTGTGATACTTAACATGGATTATTCGCAAGGTGAGACTTTTTTTTATACTCTTGTTGAATAATTGTTAGTTTTTATATAATTTATTTTTATATAATAACCTTAAGTTACATTAAGCATGAAACGGGTATCACATACCTATTCACTTTCAGCCCCCTTACCATGACGTTTAAAGTAAGATTGTTTTAGTCACACCACGGTTAGACACGTTGTCTAGCGCTGTCTCTTTCCTACTGAAAGTAATATCAAAGTAATACTGCTATAAGAGCTTGTGGTACGCCCCCAGCTCATTTCATTATTTTATTCTTAAGTGACCATATATAGCCATAAGACTCGTAATACGATCATTTTAATGAAATTATAATGTTAAATATTTAAATTACATTCTTAGTCAAGATATCAGTTGTCTGGCTACCGTAGCACAGGCTCTGCCTAACTTGGAATCAGATGGCCATGTGTCAGTTGTCCCAATATTATCCATACTAATATTATAAATGGGAAAGTGTGTCTGTCTGTCTGTCTGTCTGTATGTTTGTCTTTCTTTCACGGCAAAACGGAGCGACGAATTGACGTGATTTTTTAGTAGTTGAAGGGATGGAGAGTAACATAGGCTACTTTTTGTCTTCTTCTAACGCGAGCGAAGCCGCGGGCAAAAGCTAGTTATTTTATATTTGTTAATGTTATCCTTTTGTTGATGATATGGCGGTGTATGTAGTCATTTTGTTACTTTGGCCCAACAACATTAGAAGGAAGAAAGTAAATGTTTATTTATACCTCGCGCAGTCTTTACATAATACACACAAACAATACAGAAAAAAGAACATTAAAATCAGTGCGCGGTTAAAAAGGCTCATAACTCAGCTTAAGCTGCGATATTTAAAACAATAATGATCGCAACACTGGTTTGGTATCATAACATATTGGTGCCGATTCTTTTGTGCACAAACTAACGTAAATTTAAGTTAAGTGCATCTTTCTCTTTCCATTTAATTAAGAAAAGGACAGAAGATCAAATATTAGTTTAGTCCTGTCAAATTTAGACACTCCATAGATAATTAAGACGCGATTTCAAAACATGGCGTCTAAATATACGTCAATTTTCATCAGGCGCTGTCTAATTTGCCAGGATTAAATTAAAATGTATCTTCTGTCCTTGTCTTTAAGAAATGGAAAGAGAAAGATGCACTTAACTTAAATTTATGTTAGTTTGTGCACAAGAGAATCGGCACCATTATTACAGAAGTATGCTTAGATCTTTTAAACTACGCAAGGGATTTTAAAGCCGTTTTTTATAGACAGAGCAATTCAAGAGGAAAGTCATGCATATAACAGTAAAGAAAATCCGAGGTTTTTAAAAATTGTAACACATGCGAAACTGGGCAATGGAAAATAAACGCTTAGTCAGTTTAGACACAGAAACAGCAGACACATTTAAAACACATTTTCACTCACCACAACTAATGAAGCATTTTACGATGACACAGTCAACAATAGTTAAGAAAGTAGTCAAAAGTGTGAGTGTAAATAATTGTACTGGCTAATTTGTTTCGGTAAAAGCGAGATAATACGTTAAGAGACAAGAGTTTTCAATACTTTTTAGTTTAGGAGTGAATGATGAATGTCTAGACTTTTATGCGTTAAGAATATTTGAATTAAACTTTAAAATTAAGACTTAGAATGTATGAATACTAGGTGTATTTTTGGTCTTGCACAACCTGCTAAGAGATGATTCTACCCATGAAACAAACAACTTTTTTTTTGTTATTATGGGCTTGCTCTTGGTCCCAGACTAGCCCGAGGGCATAGACGGAGCCTACGATGGAGCGAGCTTACCCAGAAATGCATATACACTCGTTTCTTAAATTTTTCCGGGTTATATGAATTTGGAAACACAGACAAAATAGAGTTCCATTCCTTTGCGGTGTGCATTATGAACGATTTTGAGAAGCGCTGCGTGCGGATATGAGGAATGTCAACGTCAACCAAGAAAGGGTGGTATCCCGCCGTACGTCTGGATGTCCGGTGGTAAAATGGGATGAACTTTTATTATGGAACCAACTCTGAAATCGCAAGTATCGCATAGTAAAAGTTGTTTGTTTACATGGGTAGAATCATCTACTAGCAGGTTGTGCAGGACCAAAAATACACCTAGTATATTGGGAGACTGGTGATTTGTGACTTAGGATAATTAAAGAAATTTTAGCTTTTTCGGAATTATCCACGGCCAATTAGCAGTACAAATTACTGGCTGTCCCCCGCTCTTTCACCCCTTCTTTGGTAACTACTCCGCGTCCGTAGATCCTAACGTGATTTTATATAGCCTATAGCCTTCTCGATACATTGGCTATCCAACACACAAAGAAACTCAATTGAACCAGTACCTCGTGAGACTGGCGCGTTCAACCAAAGAAAATAAATTCTTCAGCTTTGTAATATCAGTATAGATGTAGAGCAATTTGCACTCAAATGCTAATTGTATTTATGTTGATGTTTATTTTACCCTTTATCTAACTCAGTAATATGTGGAAACGCAGTGGATCGTACATTTATTGATAGCATATTGTATATCTAGATGTAAGATACAATGTATGATTGTTGGTTTTCCCAAATAAAATATAAAAAAAATGTTGAAGGCCCAACAAATGTCAAACTGTGACCCAGATACCGCGCCCTTGGCCTATTGGTATATTAATAAAATCATTTATAATCAGCACATTTTAAGCTATGCAAAGCAAGACCATTATTATATATGTATAGGTATATGGCTTTGTTCAATTAAAGCGAAAGAAAGTGTTTCCAAAGACCCGTGGCTATATTGTCTGACCACGGGCAAAGTTTTGCTTTGCCTTCTCTCGAAATTTCTGACGGAAAAACTGAATATTAACAGCTTTAACCAGACCTGAAAAAAAACCTAAGAGTTAGGCACCAATGCTATAATAAATTCTTCATTAGAATAGATATAGATATATACCTACTAATTAAAAAATAATGCGAGAATTTGCGTACCTCTTGCTCTGCACTCTCTTTCGCCTCTCTGATAAAAAAGCAAGTTTAAGTTAGGTATATTAAAAGTTAAAAGAATCAGGGCCATCATCCTCATTTCTGTCGCGGCGTAGGCAGCGACCAGCGACCACACTTTCACTTCCTTGCGACCAGGATCAACTAGGTCGATGACAGTGTGTCAGGTAGGCGCGCTTTCCGAAATAATCGGAATTCGAATCGATTAGGAATGCCGATTTTATTAACGAGTCGATTAAAGTTGATGTTTTGATATGTGATTACTAGCTTTTGTCTGCGATTTTGTTTGACTGGACGTTATTTCATGGAGTTGAATCTTTTTGTATGGAAAATAAATGGTTTTCGTAAAATAAAAATAGTTCAATTTATATCTTGTTTGCTAATGAAAGTCCTATTTTAACAGACAGACAGACATATTTTGTATTATACAAGTGTAGTTAGTAGAAGTCTCATAAAATGGTTTCGAGCGACATGATTCAATTTTAAATATCGTTTATTTATATTGAAAATACGAAGGATTTCACCTCAAATTTTTTAAAGTTATTGGCAATTAAACATTTAGAATGTCGCTGATTAATTTCAACATTTTATAAGCTTTATTACTATTGCAGTCATTGTGTATTTGATTACGAGTTTAAATAAATAATAATTGACAATAAAAATATTGTTGAAACCTGTTATAAAATGGTCAAGGCATTTTACAATGCACTATGCATCTGTAAGATTGTAATTATGGTCCAAGAGCTTAGAGACACTACGTCATATTAACGTTGCTGGAAACATATAAATCAGCCGTGATTCATTCATCAATGTACAGTAATAGTATTTAATCTAGCAGGTATACATAACTTGTCATCCTCATGCTTCTTTTTTTATGTTATAAGAATGACTGGGCCCAAAATCCCAGCTTTTCTCTACTATAATAATTTTACCTCTTGAATCATATATTTTTCCTCTATCTATTTAAAAAAATCCATCAAAATTCGTTGCGTATTTTTAAAGATCTAAGCACACATCGCTACAGACAACTAGCGTACTTAAGGAGTGGTTCAAAAGGCTAGTTGTGATCAGGTCACGAGGGCTAGCTTTAACCCTGACTAGAGTCAAACATTGCCATCCAACATTCCCATGCCTGGACATTTTTCCCCTAAACCACGAGGTGTAGGAATATTTTGATGGCATGTTAAGTTTTATAGTTTTCATTGTTATGGGATACTAACTTTTCAATATTTTAGTTAGCGTGTAAATTTTTAAGAATAAATAAAGAAAGAAATAAGGTTTATTTCACTCAGTCGAGGCGGTAAGGTAAACAAGAATAACAAAAACTATTCAGTCACGCTACAATGACGAAGATCTAGAGGCTTTAGGGTCTTGGACCATAACTATTTGTAGTCCCTACTGTTTACAAATACACTTTGTTTTTAAACTTGTACTGTTGAAAGTTGTTAATTACTAAGAATGTCAGTCAAAGGCATTATTCGTATTTACTATAGGTTGAAATGAACAAAAAACCTGTATACAAACTACTAAGTATATTTGCAGGTTTTTTTTATGATGCGTTCTCTTTTTACTTGTAATGACTTAAGAAAAAAACAGTTTCATATTTCATTAAAAGTTTTATTTATCTGTGACTGTCATGATCATGCAAACAGGGTTTTATGAAATTATAAAAATAATTTAATTACATGTCAGTTTTATTATAATTATACTTTTGAAAAAAGTTGGTTTTACCTGACAGCGGTGAAGGAAAAAAGCTTGTTCAATAAATCTCGAAAAATGACAAGAGATCTCGCGAGATCGAGATCCTGCGAGATCGGGATTGCATTCTCTAGACGTCACAGTTGGAATAAATGAAAGAAAAAATATGTGTGCAATTTTTTTTTTAATCAATCTAACTGCCGGACTAAACACTTTTTTGTTTCGCCTATTTTCAAACACACTACGGTAGCAACTTACGGTACATGATAAATTCTAGCGGTACCCGTCTATCCTAGGGTCCTAGGTAAATATAAAGCGGCCGTGTTTTCAAAACGCAACAGGTTCTTATGGCCATTAAATGTGCATCTGGTTTTATGTAGAACGTCTAGTCACTGTCGTATCCTATATGGCTGTTCGATATTATCAGCATTTGAGATTAACTTGCTTTTAAATACTTACATAGATAAAAGGTATTTCCTTGCAACGGTTTTGATAATATAGAGAGTTGTAATATTAGTAGTCCAGCTAGGAAACACCGGCTCCATCCGTTGATTAAAATAAGTAAAAAAAATGACGTGTAAAATGTAATTTTTTTACCTGTTTACAAATGAAGTCGTTTCATTCGTGGTTTGCGATTAGCTCTTTTTTGTGGTTTGTTACTCGTCCATTTTCATACAAACTTATCCCTTATTTTACCCCATTGGGTATTTTACTTCGCCAGGGTTATTTAATCCCGTTCGGGGTAAAATTATAAAAATGTTTTGTTGGTGTGCCTCTACGCTCTAAAAAGATACTGTTCAAACATTTTTATCTTCAGTAGTTTCTGCTGTGTGTTAAAAATTTATAATTTACCAAGTAATGCGTACTATGCGTTTTGAGAACTGGCTGAGTAATAAAAACTATAGATTCTGCACAGGAACAGCTTTATCAGGTATTTGTAACGTAGCAAAATTTTTATTTATAGAAAAAAAATGCAGGACAGCTATTTAAAAATGGCTTTTCTAAGTCAACCCTGACCGACCGCAGGTAGTTGGGGGCCCAAGTAGCGCGCTAGCCACGTGCCAAAGGCTGCCCCGCCACCTCGCGAAAAATCCCGGAATAGCTCCACCGTGCCAGCTGGCGACTGGTTGGGAGGACCCGGTGGCTATTTCGGGGGGGCTCGGGCGTCCCCGCAGTCTCCAAGTGAGCTCCTCATTATTCGGTTTTCACTCGTGCAATCCACTTGGCGAAAGCAGCGCCTCGACATCCAAACGTCCCCCGACCCCCGCACTACTCAACACATGAACCACAATAAGAAGAATAAGGTCAAACACCGGCGGCACTTCCTCCCGCTGAAAGTGCACCTATCCAATATACGAGGGTTGCACTCAAATCTCGACGCAGTCCACCACCACCTCGAGACTGAAAAGCCGCACCTGTTCTTCTTGACGGAGACGCAAATTAAAACCCCAGCGGACGTGGCGTACCTCAACTACCCAGGCTACTCGCTAGAACATAAGTTCAAAGAGAAAGCTGGGGTCTGTGTGTACGTCCGCGACGACATCTGCTGCAAGCGTCTTCGCTGTTTTGAGACTTCCGGGTTTTCTACTTTGTGGGTAATCGTAGACACAGGATCCCAGAAGACCTTATATATGCCTGTGTTTACCGATCGCACGTCGGAGACCAGGAGACAACCAGGCTATTTGACCATCTTGCCGAGACTGCAGATAGTGCCCAACAACGGTACCCTGCTGCGGAACTGGTATTTCTCGGGGACTTCAACGCCCACCACAAGGAGTGGCTGTTCCCGTTTGAGAAAACCTGCCACGCTGGCAAGGAAGCACGCAAATTTGCGCTGTCTTTAAACCTCACCCAGCTGGTAAACGTTGCGACGCGGGTACCTGATGTTGCTGACCACACACCCAATTGCTTGGACCTTCTACTGACAACGGATCCGGATCGGCACTCTGTCTCGGTCTCAGCTCCGCTGGGGTCGTCAGACCACTGTCTGGTGAAATCCGTATCGGTCTGCTCCCCTCCGGATCTTAGCCCAAAGGGTACGAGGAGAGTGTGGCGATACGAGTCAGCAGATTGGGATGAGATGCGGCAATTCTTTGCGTCTTTCCCTTGGCGGTCGGTCTGTTTTTCTTCTTACGACCCCTCACGTTCTGCTGAGGCTATAGTGGATGTGATTCGGCAGGGAATGGAATATTTTATTCCGTTCTCCGACCTCTCGCTTGATCACAGAACTCAAGCATGGTTCAATGCGGATTGTGCTCGGGCTGAGGCCCTTAAACAGTCTGCATACCTGGCTTGGGTGCAAGCCCGCGACACCAAAGCAAGGGCCCAGAAGGTTCGTAGGAAGAAGAAAGCCTATAATGCTGCCGCCAAGTCCTGCAAAAAGGTGATTCGGAAGGCTCGATTCGACCATATCAGTCAAATAGGGGCCAGACTTGCGTCCTACCCTCCTGGTAGCAAGCAATTTTGGTCCCTATCCAAAGAGGTCGAATCCAACTTCTGCCGTCCCACATTTCCACCGTTGCAGAAACCCGACGGTACGCTGGCCCACTCCGCAATAGAGAAAGCGAACCTGTTTGCTTCCCTATTTGCGAGCAACTCGCGTCTTGATGCAGGCCTCCATCAACCACCTACTATACCTCATTGCGATTCCTCAATGAAGGATATTGCTGTTCACCAAAAAGAGGTACGGAGGGTTCTGCTGAATTTAGACGTAAATAAAGCCAGCGGACCAGATGGAATACCTGCGCGAGTACTTAAGCAGTGTGCGCCTGAGTTGTCGCCTGTATTGACACGTCTATACCGCCTCTCTCTCCAAACTAGAACGGTGCCAAAATCCTGGAAGCTTGCTAATGTGCAGCCAGTGCCCAAAAAGGGCAGCCGCACCGATCCCTGTAACTATCGACCTATCGCCATCACCTCCATGCTCTGTAAAGTCATGGAAAGGGTTCTAAATAACAAACTGTTGGCATACCTAGAAGACAACAATCTACTCAGTGACCAGCAATATGGCTTTCGCCGTGGTCGGTCTACTGGAGATCTTCTAGTGTATGTTACACATTGCTGTGGCGAAGCCATTGAGAAAAACGGCGAAGCCCTTGCCGTTTCGCTCGACATCTCAAAGGCTTTTGACAGGGTTTGGCACGCTAGTCTCCTTAGCAAGCTTCCTGCTTATGGCATCCCGGCTGACTTTTGTAGCTGGGTATCAGACTTCTTGACGGGACGGTCGATCAGAGTGGTCATTGACGGCTGCTCTTCGGACCTTATGGCCATTGATGCCGGTGTTCCTCAAGGGTCTGTCCTTTCTGCAACACTATTCCTGCTCCATATAAACGATATGCTAAATCCTAGCATAGTCGGTTACGCAGATGACAGTACCGTTGTAGAGAGATATCTGGCCAGCGCAAAAGACAGTAGGGACGACATACGTTCACAGAGAGAGGCCATGGTAGAGCGAGTGAACTTTGCCTTAAGTCGTGTGTCCCAATGGGGCCATCACAATCTAGTGCAGTTCAATGCCGCCAAAACGCAAGCGTGTCTGTTCTCCGCTAAACGGAGCCCATTCGACCTGGCTCCTACTTTCCGAGGTGCACCTGTAAATGTAACCGGCTCCCTAGAACTCCTTGGCATGGAGTTGAGTTCTGACCTCGAATTCCTTCATTATGCGCACCGCAAAAGAATGGAATTCCCTGCCGGCGTCTGTGTTCCCAAATGCATATAACCCGGATATATTCAAGAGACGAGTGCATAGGCATCTTTTGGGTGAGCTCGCTCCATCGTAGGCCCCGTCTATGCTCTCGGGCTAGTCTGGGACCAAGAGCAAGCCCATATATGTAATAAAAAAAAAAAACCCTGGGCCCAGGTCTAAAGTGCGCTTAGCTATGGTAAAAAATGGCACTGCCTATGTCCTTGAGAAACAAGCTTATTTCGTACATCATCAAAATCGGTTCGATGGTTTAGGCGTGAAAGCGTAAATGTGAGTAAACATAGCCTATGGTTCTAAGATAATCTTGAATATATTGTATTGAATGTAGGCCAATGACCGGAGCCCATATGAGTCACCGTTTTTTTTTGTATATCTTGTGTTATTTGGGTGTGAAGGCGTTGACATACTGATTAAGATTTAATATGCTGGAATTTATAACTGGTTAAATATCTCGATGGTTTTGCATATGCGAATACCGAACATTCGATTCCATAATCTAATATTCGGTCTTTTAAAGATGTTCAAGGTAGCCCGCGAAATGCAACTTTTCTTACGTATTTTTGCAATTTACAGCTCAGTGTCTGGGTGTGTGTTCATATAGAATGAGTTGCGACTTCCCAAGTAACACACCAAAGCATTATAACGGCCGTCTTACAGCATTTTTGTATCGTTTTCGCATTTTGATTTAGTTCCATAGTAGCATTACAAACGTTTATACGGCTACTGTAATGCTTATTTGGGCACAAATTATACGGCTTTAGATCCTTAATATGTTCACAATAGTTGTTTAATCGCATTACAGGCGCATTATATTAGCAGTATTGTGGTCAAATAAAGTACCAGTTGCATTAAAGAAGCATTATTGTGGTCAAAGAAAGTACCAGTTGCATTAAAGAAACATTATTACGGTCAACGAAGTTGCCAATCGCATTACAGAAGCATTACACTAGCAATGACATTGATAGTGAAGATGCTAATTACATTACAAAAGCATTATACCAGCATTAGAATGTAGTAAAAGAATGATTGGGGCTACATAAGGGTTCACAGTTAGAACTTAAATAAACCCTACATCATTGCAAAAACGTATCTAATGCCACGGTACTAATTGTTATAATACTCTGAACGTCCCGTCGTTGTAATTTATCAACTTTGGCTGGCAATATAATATGAACGAAGACGTCAAAACACAGTGCGTGACACCATTTTTAAAACAAAATTTATAATACTGGGTTAGGTTTTGACTCTTTTTTTTATTTCATACCTTCAAATATTACTGCGCAATGTAGTTTACTGTAAATATCTATATAAGTTTCTTTGAAAATTTTCACGCGCCTTTCATATTTTGTGATTTTGATATAAAATGTTATTGTGTGAAATAACCAAAACAATTTTGTATTCTTAGTATACAACGAATTTTGCATAATTAACATAACAGTATTGGTTGGGAAGTATTGGATTAAGTTAATTATTATTATATAGGTCTATAACTTTTATAAATGGGTTAGAAGGATAATATTTTTAGGTTATAAAATTTTTACAAAATGGTGGCAGCCTATAGCAGCCCGGTGAGCGTTTAAAAAGGCTACTTAATGCCGCCAGCAGTATAAATACTCACACATGTACAATTATTAAGGCCAGAGGCCAGAGAGAAGACTTTTGATGAACCACTGTAGTGCCATCGACTATAAAGTAGTTCTATATGAGTTCACCGATATACCAGTAGACTTGATGTAGACTGAATTGCAGGGACGTGCGGTCCTTATAGGCAGAAAGGCACTGCCGACCCTAGACCAATTCACCCAGACCCAGTAGATGAAAATCCAAATATTTTAAAACTAAAAAATATGAAACAAATAAAAAAAATGTAAAAGTCTCTAACATAAAGGAATAGCAATAAATCATAGTGTACAATCAAACTTCGCGCCGCATTCGTAACAGGCGCGCGCGCGCCAGCGCGGCGTCTCGTAGAACGGCTGTAGGCAGAGTTAGATTCTGCCTAAATCTCATTCATAAATGTGCACATGTAGTGGTACATTTCGTGCCTGTGAAATGCACACATCAACGCGCGTACATTACAAGTAGTTCCCCAGCTAGGCAGTGCCTTTTGTGACGTGGACTACAACGACAACCACTCTATTGGTTGACACATTTCAAATATTTCGCCTGTTGGCTGTCACCGAGAGATTATACGACAAGTTGAAAAAGTCATTTGCTAAGTACAATTCCGGTTGAAATTGATGCAACTTAATTTGTCAACATTTAGAATATTGCATAACTAATGTAAAAGAGTCCATGTTGTTTTTATTTGTTTTGAAACGCAAATACTTAGGTCGATTTGTTGCTAAATTCGATTACTAGTTTATTAAAACGTTTTAAACGATTTTTGTTTGTTTTGTTTATAAAATATTGTAAAATGTTGTTCGATTGTGAGGTTTGTGTTGACAATGTGAGTTTGTTACAAGTTACGATGTTAGGCTTACGAATGACGAAATTATTGAAAACTTCATATAACAAGTTGGTAGCTAGGTGGTATTGAAAGTGTATCGAGATGTGTACCTGAATTACGAGAATTAACCCAGGGAAAAGGTAAAAGCTATAACCCGTATGTAAGAATTACGAAATAAATTATTTACTCGCTGCGTGTTTGTGTACACACAATGAAATTACTTATTTTGATTTATGTGTCTGTTATTTAACCTTTCGACGACCAAGCGATAGCCGGCTGTTGCGTTGCTATTGTCTTTTTATTGTGTCTTGACTTGAATCACGTGTGTTCGAAGGTTGAATAGTTAATAACATCAAAAAATCGTATTTAAAAAAAGTTAGGCGTGTAGATTTAATTTCTAAATGAGTTGGTTTACTTAATTATTTCTTTTGTTACAAAACCAAACCAGTAGGTAGGTAGGTATTTAGTTTATAACTATACTTTTAAATCATCTGGTCATCTAGTGAGTTTTTTTACTATCTCGGCAATAGCGAAACACTTTTTCATTTTTTCGAAAAAAAAAAGCTGCCTACCCTGTCATTAAACCCTGTGCACGCCACTGCTGAATTGGTGCCATTACTTGAACGGAATTTTGGGGATCTTTGAGCAAAACAATAAAACCCATTTCAGAATTTTTGTACAACTTAAATCCTATTATATGTATGGATGGATATTGAAGATAATAATTATATTGTTCAATATCCAAAGTTAGGTATAAAAACACACACAAACAACAGAATACAGATATAATTATTCACCCTGTAGATGTGTGACAAATCTCAATAACTTAGGCCTCATCGGTTGATCGGCAATTGCATGTAGCACAAGTAAAGGAAATACTCGGAAATCCGGTAATTTGTAGTAATTTTTTTTTTCAAATATTGTTGATGAATGTAGGTCCATTTTACGGAACCCTTGTTGCGCGAGTCCGGCTCGCACTTGACCAGCTTCATTATAAACGTATGCTAAACACACGGTTACGCAATACACACAGATGTCGACAAATGGTTTTACGAATGCAGTAAATTGAATGTATATACAGCTTTACACATTTCAACAACTCACTTGTATTTGTTTAAAGAGCTGTTAGCAGTACAACAGCACTTAGTTGATCTTTAAAAATACAAGCATCACATAGGTTTACGTTCATGCTGTTCAGCAGCACTAGGCTTTTACTTAGCACTTAGATGTGCTATTACACAACAAAGAGCACTAAATACAGCTCAAAGCCGTTTAACGAACTTCGGTGCATTATAATGATACAAGTTTATGCTATTAACCAGCATTAGGCATTATCTTACTACTTTAAAATGCTATTGTAGACCCTAAGGCTCTAAAACAGCTAAAAGTTGTATAGAGGATTTTCGTGGCATTATAATGGTTCATATTTATGCTATTAAACAACATTGAGCATTTATGTACTACTTAAAAATGCTACTGTAAATCCAAATGCACTAAAAACAGCTGAAAGCTGTACAACAGCACTGTGGTTTGCTGCACTGAAACTAAAGGCTTCACAAAAGCATTTTGATAAACCATTATCCAACCGTTATACAGTATAAAGCACCTAAACGGTTTCGAAATGCAAATATAAAGCGTCAAGATGCTCGGTGAACTTGTATAAAAGTTTATACGGGCCTTAAGTTTTACATAAGTTTAATTTTCGTTTGTTAAAATGCTTTCTGTGTTACTTGGGTTTAATAGGCCATCAGTTACAGAGTTACAATCATTTAAATCATCAAAACAGACCTCAAAGTTTTAACTCGATATATTGCCTATTTCATGAAAAAGTAATTCAATCGAGTTGTGTGCACTCTGAAGGCTGCGACACAATAGAAAGACAATATCCGCGTCACAGCCGGCTGTCGCTTGGTCGTTGAAAGGTTAAGATTCAAAAATGATGCCAATATCTTAAAAAATCTAGCTCATATGACAACGCATTACTGAGCCCTTTATCTCTGTTTCTCTTAATGACTCTGAATTATCGTTTTTTTTGCTCGTTACCTTTAGACTTCTTATTAATGCTTTAATAACCAACCATAAATAAACAGTCTATGTGACTATACAATTTTTGATGAATAAACCTGACATTTATACATTTTTGTACTCTTTTTTTACTTTTTTCTTGTAATTCTAAATGCATCGCAATGGTTTATTGGTAGAAAATGCCAATAAATATGATACACTAAGTTATAGTAAAGAAAATTCGAGATTTTCAAATATTTGTAATACCCGTGCGACACCAGGCAAGTAGCTAGAATAGTATATAGCCACTAGCTATCAGTAGCAAAATATTGTTGTTTTTGGCGGCAATCTGTACTGGTAATTAGTGTACGATACTTAAACTTTTTATTATGAAAGCAAAGTCGAAATCGTGTAAAAATATCAGCTGTTTAGTACATTAGGCAAAATGTACTGAACAGCTGATTTTTCTTCGCGTTTTTTTGGTTTGTTCCCATAGTTAAAGTTGTTGGTTATTATGAGCACACGCACGTGTTTAAGTATCGTACACTGTTGCGGAATGTTTATAATAGTTACCGTGACCCTGGAACATAAAGGGCAATCGAAGGAACATGAGTGGGTTTTAGTCAGTAAGAGTCTGACACGCCCTCCCGCCGCACCCAGGAAGGGAGCAGTCATCGGATGATTTCCCACTCACCAAAAAAAAAAGTATCTTACACTAATTATATTAATTATCTTACCCTATATACTATCTTTGTCCTATCAGATAGAGATACCGTACATTTCCTATTGCCCCAAGCCACATGAGCAACCAGTCTTCAAGTCCCTACATCCGTATATAACCTGTTACTTATTTATAGTTTGTGTTAACTTTGAAGGCTTAACGGTAGGGTCCTTGGCACCCTTTGGGTACGGAAACCTAATACACAGAAAATAGGTAGTACCTATTTGCTTAAACTTAGAGGAACAGAGACCATGATAGGAGACTTCCTTATAACAAAATTTTCTTGCGAGATATTTGATCTATTTTTAACATTAACCTTACAATGACCAACCGACAGCCGGCTGTCGGGCTGCTATTGTCTTTCTGTTGTGTCTCAAATCACGTGTGTTCGAAGCTTTAATAAGTAATTTTATTTTGAAAAGAGACTGTGCACGACGACAACGAAATATAGTGGCGCGCGCCGCCGCTACCTATTTTTTATATTGTACCAAAAAACATGTATAAACCTGTTAGCGTGGTAAGTGGGCCGACAGAGCCGCGCTCGCGGCAGGCAAGAACTTGTTTCCGCGGCTTGATTATTTCTCGCATCGCTATTGGTCGCACGGTCGTTTCACGCATCACCGTAAAAGGCAATCTTAGCTTCGCGCCCCGCGCGGATCGGCGCGTATAAAAAGGCCCGCTGCTGGCGAAGCGAACGCAGTCCGAAGCAGTCACAGTCTAAAGCAGTCGCAGTCACAACGCAGTCTATCTAATGGCAGTCTAACGCAGCCTAGCAACACAGTTTAAGACAGTCTCGTCACAGTCACATCTCAGTCAAAAGTCAGAGTTAACAGCCGTTCTCACTATCGTAAAATAAGTATACCTAGTCGTCTCAGTCGGTCCCACTAAATGTATTGTATGTCAACGTGTTAATGTTACGATTAAACCATCATCAGATCAGCACTTGTTTCTATTAAATACAGTCCACTCGCCGCACATTCTGGTCCTTCGAAAGCCGAATTCACAAGATCCAGCAAGGTAAAGATGGTTTTAACACGCAGCCGTAGTGGCGACTCAAGAAGAGAAGAGGCCCAGCAAGAGCTTTCAGTGTCTGCCGGACCGGGTGCCAGCTCGGCACCAGAATTGAGCTCGGTCGGCGTATCAGACACAGGCAGCGGGTCTACGACGACTACGAATACCAACGCCACGCGAACACAAAGTACGCTCAAGCCTGGCGACACCAGGTCACATCGATCTACATCGTCGAAAAAGAAGCGTCTCGCAGAGCTGGAGGCTAGAGAACGGCTGGCTGAAATTAAACTCAGGCAAGCGCAAGCAGAGAGAGAACTGCAAGAGATACAGCTGCAGCGCATTAGAGCCGAAGCTGAGTCGAGCGCAGACGAAGAGTTGGAAGACGACCTCGCCTCCGTAAGGATTGGAACGTGGCTCGCGCGACCGGCGCCGCCACCCGGAGGTGAGAGTCGGCCGGCGCTACACGACGTCAGCAACGGGAAGAACGGCAGAGATGCAGCGAAGGACACCGGCGCCGCGACAGGCGCTCAACCGCTGCGGGACGACGACGTCTACGGTGAACGTGTGTGTGCGTATACAAAGGGCAATATCGCGAGTGAAGTGATACACGGTAATGTCAGTGATAAAATGATAGACGTAGGGACACTCGCCGCGGCCCTAGCTCAGGTCGCGCGCAGTTCGAGAGAGCCCCCGAGGTACGTCCAGCAGTTACCGATATTCGACGGAAAACCCGGTGAGTGGATAGCTTATAAGGCCGCGTATTGTGACTCACACACGTATTTTTCCTGTGTAGAAAATGTCGCTAGAATTAGGATAAGCCTCAGAGGCGCCGCAAAGGAAGCTGTAGGTTGTCTATTGTTCAGTCAATCTGACCCTCAGGTCATTCTAGACGCACTAGAAAGACGTTTCGGTAGGCCCGAGGCCTTGATAATGGCCGAGTTAGATAATGTAAAATCATTACCTAAATTAAACGATAACCCTAGAGAGATTTGTGTTTTTGCTAGCCGTATTGCAAACACGGTGGGTACGGTAGAAGCTCTAAAGAGAAATCAATATTTACATAGCCCTGAAATGTCGCGTTGTATCGTTGAGAAGTTAACGCCAATATTAAAAAACAAGTTTTATGATTACGCGGCTAACAAAAAAGCCGAAGATATTCCCGTATTAAAACTCTTATCTATGTTCATGAATGAAGAGGCAGACAAGTGTGGCGCGTATGCTCAACCGGAACGCGGGAACGATGAATCAAATAGTGTACGACAACGGCGCAGAGTTGAGCGCACGTTCAACGTGAATAAGGAAACATCGAATGACCAATGCCCGGCGTGTAAGCAACACGACCACAAGTTACCCGACTGCAGAAAATATAAACAGCTAGACATAGATACTCGATGGGATATAGCAAAAAACTCTAACATGTGCTTTAGATGCCTACGAAAGAAACATAGAAGATTTATGTGTAAAGCGCCTATTTGTGACGTAAAGGAATGTAACATGAAACATCACAAACTGTTGCACAAAGAGCGTAAAGTTGAGGCGTCACACAACGTAGCGACGCCGGCGCCGACACCTGTTAATACACACGAAACCGTTACGTCGGCGCGGGAAAATGAATCAATGACTTCGCCTCAGAATCGCCGCGCGTATTTAAAGATAGTACCTGTCACATTGAGCGGAACACATACAAGCGTAGACACATATGCCTTGTTAGACGACGGAAGTACAGTCACCTTGTTAGACGCGTCAGTAGCTGATATCTTAGGTGCAGATGGGCCAGCGAGTCCTATGTGGATACAAGGCATAGGCACAGAAGTCAAGCACGAACAAAGCCGAACAGTGAGCCTCCACATACAAGGTAAGCACTATAGCGACCCACAGAAGATAGAGGCCGCGCGCACAGTGACCAGGCTTGATATAATGGCGCAAACTGTACAAATACAAGACATAAATAATTGTAGGCATTTAGACGACATAAGTAGCACTCTTATTTATGAACACGCGCGACCAATGATTTTAATAGGTCAAGATAACTGGCATTTATTAGTAGCTACAGAAACACGGACAGGTGCGCGAGATCAACCGGTAGCATCGTACACAAAACTCGGTTGGGTACTACATGGGTGTCATTACTCTGTAAATAAAGTAATAGCTACATTTTGCGGCCACATTATTCAACAAATTCCAGAAAATCTAGAACCAATAGAAGAAACCATGAGAAACTTTTTCAAGCTAGAATCACTAGATATAGAACCTAGGGCACCTAGAGACGACCCGCAACAGCGAGCCTTAGACATCCTGGAACAGAAGAGTCGACGATTACCAGATGGCAGCGTACAAGTGACCCTAGCGGCAGCCAAGAGTAGGGTAGCCCCACTTAAACCTGTCTCAATACCTAGGCTAGAGCTGCAAGCCGCACTGTTGGGAGCGCGCCTAGCCCGCACGGTCGTACAAGAACACGACTACGAAGTGAACGATCTAACATACTGGAGTGACTCTACCACCGCCCTAGCCTGGATTCAAGCCGAACCACGCACATTTAAAACTTTCGTGGCGCATCGTGTAGCTGAAATTGAGGAACTCACCAAGAAAAATGAATGGAGGTGGTTACCCTCCAAGAATAATGTCGCAGACGACGCGACACGCAGCACACCGGAACATTTTAATTCGGAACATAGATGGTTCCGCGGCCCCGAATTCCTTAAGAAAAATAGAGAAGAATGGCCGCAGAATAAAAAGGTCATTGCCCCCACAAACACGGGCGAAGAACGCGTCAAATGTAATGTAATCAACAACATGAAAGTGAACGATCATCTCCCAAATATTACTCGATTTTCCAAATGGACACGACTGATAAGGACAACTGCAAGAGTACTTCAGTTCATTGACCTGTGTAGACCAAGTAAACATACTGTCGAATATAAGTGTACTAAGAAAAAAGCATCAAAAGATCCGACATGGAAAAGAACAAACAAAAATAAAACCATTAAAAATGTTACGCAAAATATGACAAAGAATAAAACAATAAGTTACATACCTATACCTGCTACTTATATACAACACGCCGAAGAACAATGGGTCAAGGGCGCGCAAGCCGAAAGCTTTACAAAAGAAATTGCCGCCATAAAAGATAACAAACCGGTGCCGAACGACAGTCCGTTATCGGTATTAAGTACATACCTAGACAACGCAGGTGTTTTACGTTTGCGCGGGAGAATCACAGCGGTACAAGACGTGAACGAAACAATAAAAAACCCTATTATACTCGATGGTAAGCACACGTATACGAAGCTATACATAGCGTATATACATGAAAGTTTGCATCATGGCGGGACCGAGATAATAGTAAATGAGATAAGACAGCGTCTTTGGATTACAAAACTACGTCCGTCTGTAAAAAATGTTATAAAGGGCTGTTTATATTGCAAAATAAAAAAGGCAAAGCCGGCTAAACCGTCTACGGGAAACCTACCGTACCCCCGTTTAGCTCATCATGCACGTCCTTTCACTTTCACCGGACTAGATTATTTTGGCCCCATATCTGTTACTGTAGGTAGGCACAAAGAAAAAAGATACGGAGCCTTATTTACCTGCTTAACGTGTCGAGCCATACACATAGAGATAGTTAGCTCGCTTAGCGCAGACTCGGCTATCGCCGCTCTTAGGCGATTTATAGGTAGGAGAGGCTATCCAAAAGAGATATGGAGCGACAACGCTACCTGTTTCAAAGCGGCAGATAGGGAGCTAGGTGAAAGCGCCTTAAGCGCTTTAGGTAGTGAGTCCAATGCGCGGTCCATAAGCTGGAGATACATACCTCCCGCGTCACCATTCATGGGAGGAGCGTGGGAGAGGATGGTGAGGGCTGTCAAGGAAGCGCTATACGTCACACTAAAGGAAGTCCATCCGTCTGACGAGACCCTGGCTACGCTACTCGTGGAAGTAGAGAATACTGTGAACTCCAGGCCACTCACGCATGTCAACGTGTCACCAGATGAGCCCGAAGCACTCACGCCTAACCATATTCTGATCGGCCCTAACCCACATGTACCCTCACCGGGTAATTTCACCGCAGCGGACGTCACAGCACGGCACCAATGGCGGCGCGCCCAGGCACTCGCAGACGTCTTTTGGCGAAGATGGGTACGTGAGTACCTGCCGCTCCTTCAAAACCGGCGGGAGCCCTACGGCAGCGGCACCCCACCCAAAGTTGGAGACGTCGTCGTGATCTGTGATCCTAACCTCCCACGCAACACCTGGCCTAAAGGAAGGGTAACGCAAGTCTTTCCAGGCGCAGACGGAGAGATAAGAGTTGTAGACGTCATGACCAGAGGACTCTTACTCCGAAGACCAACAATGCGCATCGTCGTGCTCCCCACGGAGTCGCCTGATGGCGACGGCGGGAGAAATGTGCACGACGACAACGAAATATAGTGGCGCGCGCCGCCGCTACCTATTTTTTATATTGTACCAAAAAACATGTATAAACCTGTTAGCGTGGTAAGTGGGCCGACAGAGCCGCGCTCGCGGCAGGCAAGAACTTGTTTCCGCGGCTTGATTATTTCTCGCATCGCTATTGGTCGCACGGTCGTTTCACGCATCACCGTAAAAGGCAATCTTAGCTTCGCGCCCCGCGCGGATCGGCGCGTATAAAAAGGCCCGCTGCTGGCGAAGCGAACGCAGTCCGAAGCAGTCACAGTCTAAAGCAGTCGCAGTCACAACGCAGTCTATCTAATGGCAGTCTAACGCAGCCTAGCAACACAGTTTAAGACAGTCTCGTCACAGTCACATCTCAGTCAAAAGTCAGAGTTAACAGCCGTTCTCACTATCGTAAAATAAGTATACCTAGTCGTCTCAGTCGGTCCCACTAAATGTATTGTATGTCAACGTGTTAATGTTACGAAATACAGTCCACTCGCCGCACAGAGACATAGGTATATCAGAGGAGAACTACCAAATTTTCGAAATGTTTGCTTCTATTATTAGGTGATATTCAGTCATTTAAAATGACCATATCTTAAAATGATCATTTCGTGAAATGTTAGACCATCTTGCATACGTATACATAATCTATAATAATAAAAAAAGCTGAAAAGTTTGTTTGGTTGGTTGAACGTGCTAATCTTACGAAGTACTGGGAGTACTGGTTGGAATAAAAAAAATATTTTATTAATTATTTATATTTATATATTATTTTTTATTTTGTGTTGGATAGCATAACGCAACCACCTACGGAAGCGTAGTAGTAACCGATGCGAGTGAAACCGTTTGAAACCGCGGGGGATAGCTATTTTCATAAATATAAAATGCAATTACTTTTACAATACAACTCAAGTTAAGGATGAATGAACTACAATTGCATATCTTACTTATCAATATTCGTTTAACTAGCATTCCGACATCCACCATCTTGGCGGTAATAAAAAACCTGCCAAGTACGAGTCATACTTAAGTACGAACGGTTCCGTATAAAAAAATCACGCTGGTAGTATGGAAGCCCCACTTAACCATTCAAGCCTCTTGCTATTTTATGAGCTATCAAAACGAGATTCTTCTGTAGATTTTATGATTTGATGAGGTCAGTAAGTAATCAACTCAATTAACTAACAATTTATTGATTTTAAAGCAACTAAAAATCCAATTAACACTAAAATAAAAATGAACTGGACTTTTAGGACTAAAATTAATAAATGTTTCATAGAAATTGTGTCTTATATTTATTACTTAATGATGTAAAATATTACCCAATTATGAAATTTTTACTGTCTAGCTATCACGGATCTTTAGAAAAAGCTGGTGGAGTGGAGACTGAAAGACAGACAGACAAATGAAGAGCGAAGTTTTAGTAAAAGGGTTCAGTAGCCCAAACACGAACAACTTGAGAAAAAGTATTTATAAAATGCTAACGTTAACAATACGAATACTTTTTCGCAAGTTGTTCGTGCTTGGGCTACTGTTTTTACCTGTTAACTGCGGAACCCCAAAAAGACATGGCCGCCATGACTAAGCCTTAGTTAAATGAGTTTTTAATGTCCGCGTGTCCACTAAAAAGGCGTGTCTCGTTATATGCGTGATTCATCACTTTCTTTTCTTTTTAAACGGATGCTGCTTGGAAAACCCAGAAAGAAATGACCAAACAAATGTCTTTGGCAAAATATTTGGTTGTTTAATGGTAATAATATTTTAGTAGCGTGATGACCCAGAAAAACTTTAAAAAAAACTTTAAGCAAACTCTTTTCCTCTCTATTTGAGATTAAGTCTTTCTGTTATTTATTACGAATCATTTGAAGATCTTATTATCGCTAACTTAAGTAAAGAATTATTTTTAAAGCTTTCAATTTATACAACAATAGACTACAACTGTCTATAAATTAAAGTTTTGGGGCAACGGACCCGCGGTCATCTGATCCCAAACTAATCAGAGCTTGTGCTATATGGTAACTAACTATAGACTAGACAATGACCACTTAACATAAGGCTGGCCCTTATCTGAAGTGGTCAGCCACCGGCCACCTCTACTGACCTCTAGACATCTGCATCTGCACGTCTCTAGAGACTCCAGAGATGCGTTTCTATCCCAGAGACTTGACTTACTTGACTTAAGTTCCTGTGTCCCCTAGATGGGGCAGAGGGCGTCCACAGTGCGTCGCCATCCCGTTCGGTCTAGAGCTACGCGTTTAATTTCACTCCAGGTCTTCCCTATATCTTTGGCTTCTGCGATGACCGTTCGCCGCCAGGTCTGCTTAGGGCGACCACGTTTTCGCTTTCCTTGGGGATTCCAGTCCAGGGCTTGCCTTGGTATGTGTTCAGAATCCCTTCGGAGCGTGTGGCCGATCCAGTTCCATTTGCGACGTTTGATCTGCTGGTCGATCGAGGTTTCACCGCAGAGTCTCCACAGATCAAAATTTGACACCTTCTCGGGCCAGTAAAAACCGAGGATACGACGAAGACAGCGGTTGATAACGACCTGGAGTTTATGCGAGATGTCTTTTGAGACCTTCCACGTCTCACACCCATACAGCAATACGGTTTTGACGTTGGACCGGAATATTTTAAGTTTGACTCTTCTGGTCAGTTTCCGCGATTGCCACACGGGACGGAGTTGTGCGAAGGTTGCTCTTGCCTTGGCGATCCTTGAAGCGATGTCCTCTTCGGTCCCTCCAGTAAGTAAATTTGTGGACCCTATCCACAGCCTCTGTGCCGATGAGCAACGGCAAAGAGCTTGTCGCCCCGCATCTCATTTCCTGGGTCTTTTTGGTGTTGATGTTCAGTCCCGTTTCTTTTGCCTCTCGTCGTAGGTCGTCTAGCTTGGCTTGCATGTCAGCGTGTGTGTGGCTCAGCAGACATAGGTCATCGGCGTAAAATTACGCCGATCCCAGAGACAATGTTGATAATTATATGTCTCATGTACCTGTGATTATAACGTCACCCATACCTTTCTAACTGGAAGACAGCAACGCTGCTTTGTGAAAGAAATTGAAGATGTTGTTAAGTCGGTTAAAATAATATTGGTTAACAATAAATATTTCAAGTCAATACAAAACTTGATTATATTATAGGCCTTCTTCGGGTTGGCCTAAATATTTAGTTCTAAAGTCAAAAATATTGTTTTAAAACAAGAACAAAATTGGGTGCAATTTGATTTCGAATCCTTGAAAAACCTTGAGCAAGCGTGGTGATCAATGCTCGTGCCTTCTCGGTATGAGAAGAGGCCTTTGTCCTGCATTGGGACAGTTATAGGCTGGTATTTTAAAACAAAAATGTTATTATAAAAATAGAAATTAAATCTTACGAAAAGGAAGTGTATAAGGAATTCCTCATTGTTTTTTTTATTTATCCATAAATCTTTATGAACCCTGATTGTAATCACTAAACACTAAGTATCTGTTTTATGAGTATAACATCACATGTATTCGCAATTATACATGTATTAATGTGTTTGTCCGTGAGTTAGTAGCCATACCTATTTATTACAGTTGGAGATTTTTTGCTAAATATGATGAAAAAAACCCGTTAATAACGCATTACCCAAGGTAGAAATTAAACGAGGCCGAAAATATACGCGATTTAGGAACACGGTCCAGCTACCGGTGGTCAGGTATCTAAAGAGAGAGATGGCTGGATAATGCAAGACTAGTCTAAATCAAGACTTGTCCGACAGGGTCCATAATTGGTTCTATTATTTACTAGCTTTTGACCGCGACTTCGTCCGCGTGGAATAATAGTTCCCATTCCCGGGGTATTTCCGGGAGGAAAACTATCCTCTTTCTCGGGTCCCAAACTATATTTGTACCAAATTTCATTCAAATCAGTTCTGTGGTTTAGGCGTGAAGAAGAGACAGACAGACAGACAGAGTTACTTTCGCATTTATAATATTACTAGCTGCTGCCCGCGACTTCGTCCGCGTGGAATAGTTCCCGTTCCCGCGGGATTTCCGGGATGAAAACTATCCTATGTTCTTTCTCGGGTCCCAGACTATATCTGTACCAAATTTCATTCAAATCGGTTTTGTAGTTTAAGCGGGAAAGCGTAACAGACAGACAGACAGACAGACAGAGAGACAGACAGACAGAGTTACTTTCGCATTTATAATATTAGTACGGAAGTACGGATAAGTACGGATTGGGAACACGGTCCAGCTACCGCTGGTCAAGTGTCTAAAGAGAGAGACGGCTGGATAATGCGAGAGTTGTCTAAATATTCCTTTCTAAATAAGACCCTCAACATTTCAACGACTAAGCGACAGCCGGCGGTCACGCTGCTATTGGTGCTAATTCTCTTGCACACAAACTTAACTAAAATTTAGTTAAGTGCATCTTTATCTTTCCATTTCTTAAAGAAAAGGACAGAAGATACTTACGCTGTCTAATTTGACAGGATTAAAATAAAATAGTTTAATCCTGTCAAATTAGATAGCGTCTGAAGTAAATCGACGTAATTTTAGTCGCCATGTTTTTAATCGCGACTAAACCATCTATGGAGTCTTTTGATATGATAGTACTTAACTAATATTTTATCTTCTATCCTTTTCTTAATGAGATAGAAAGAGAAAGATGCACTTAACTTAAATTTGAATAAATTTAAATTTATTTGTGAATAAGAGAATCGGCACCATTGTCTTTCTATTCTGTCTCAAATCACGTGTGTTAGAAGGATTAAATTGACTGATTAACTGACTCATCATCTCCGTAGCCTTTTCCCAATTAAATTGAGAAAGACTTCCAACCTAATCGGATTCAGTTGGGTAGCAGTGTCTTACGTGAAGCGACTGCCTATAAGACCTTCAAAATTCAAAGCATTTATTTCACTTAGACCATTTACAGGCACTTATGAATTGTCAAAGCGTCAGTCGGTTCGTTAGAAAGTTGAACCTAGTTGCTTGTTCCAAAACGTAGATCTCTATGGAGAAGAACAAGCAAGAAACTTCATGAACGTATTGGCTTCTGATTAGGAGCACGTTACGTAGGTGCTAGAAGCCAAAAAGTCTGACGAGCCGAACCAGCCCCCCTAGACGAGTGGCATTGTAGAATAGATAGCGAAACGAAAACGGTTGTCAAATGTATGGAGATGTCAAATTGTTTAGCGAAAGCTTATGTCAATTCCATACATTTGACAATCTATTCGTTTTCGTTTTCTATTCTACAATGCCACTTGGCTAACCCTCAGGGGTATCATGTCAGATTGCTTGACTATCTGATCAATCAGAATCTGACAAATCATATCAATGCTCTGCCCTGGTTGATAATGATTATAATTATTAATTAGTCTGTACTACATATTAATATTTATGACGTTGACTAATTGGAGAGATGGTATGATTAATATTCTATTTCATATTCCTCTCGGAGTTATGAATCATCGGTCATTTCACCGAAATTGGTGCAGCGGTTTCTGAGTGACTGATTACAGAATCGACATTCGACTGCATTTCTTGATGACTGTAACGGAACTATCTTATGTAAGTGAATGTACTTATATGAATAGTGAAGATTATTAATCTTATGAATCACTTGATAATGACACAAGCATTTTTCAATTTTCTATCTTTAGCCCGCGGCTTCGCTCGCGTTGATGTTGAAAGTGCTATCCCCTTATTTACGCCTTGGGTGGGAATTTCTAAAAATTCTTTCTTAGTGGATACTTACTCTTCACAAAGAATATACCCTATGTCTCTAGGACCAGCGGTTTGGGCTGTGCGTTGATATATCAACAGTCAGTCAATCAGTCAATTTAGGGGATAAATATAGAAAACTAGCTTTTGCCCGCGACTTCGTCCGCGTGCTTTAATAGTTCCCGTTTCCGGGGGATTTACGGGATGAAAACTATCCTATGTCCTTTCTCGGGTCTCAGACTATATCTGTACCAAATTTCATTCAAATCGGTTCAGTGGTTTAGGCGTGAAGAAGAGACAGACAGACAAAAAGAGTTACTTTCGCATTTATAATATTAGTACGGATTTAATAGGGGATGGAAGTTTAGACTTTCACCCGGGCGAAAGATACTTTTTAATATGTTTGTTGTTATAGCAGTCATCATCTTCCTAGCCTTTTCCCAACCGTATTGGGGTCGGCTGCCAGCCTAACCGGATTCAGCTGGATACCGGTGTTTTAAGTGTAGCGACTGCCTATCTGACCTCCACAACCCAGTAACTGGGCAACCCTCTTGGTTAGACTGGTCAGAGTTTCTGGCTAACCAGTAACGACTGTCAAAGTTCTACGAATGACAACCGGGACCAACGGCTTTACGTGCTTTCCGAGGCACGGGATGTCTGTGATGCTTAAGATAAACTTTAGAAAGTACATATGAATTGAAAAGTCACATTGGCCCGGATTCGAACCCACAACCTCTTACACACGAGGCGTGCGCCTTATCCACTGGGCCATCACGACACTCACTGTTTGTTGTTATAGCAGTAACAGAAATAAATGTTCTTTAAAACATTCAGCTTTGAATTTTAACCTATCGACGACCAAGCGACATCCGGCTGTTGGGCTGCTATTGTCTTTCTATTGTATCTCGAATCTCGTGTGTTCGAAGGATTAATGGACTGGACTGTTATACCTACCTATCTACTACAGTTTACGAAATACAATGTGGTTTTACATATTTCCACCTCGTTAGCACACTCGACTATAAAACCATATAAATGACAAGTTATTAAGAGTTAACATAAATTAAGAGGTACTTAAAATACTTCCACAAGATCGTTGTTAATTCTTCGAAATCCTACTAAACTCAATATTTATAAGGTATCAATTTTAAGTATGTCAGGAGTGCAACCAAGACTGGTTTGTAAACGGTACTTTGTTTTGTGACGTGAATATGAACCGGCCACAGTGCAAAGATGAGCAGTAATACAAGTTTTGTTTTAACCAAATTATCGGCAAAGTCCAAGTAAATACAATATCTTGAAATTTTTATTAGTGACATAGGTACAAAATCTACTGTTTCGATTCAGATTCGATTTGTTTATTGGCATTAGATAATTAAAAAGGCACTTTTTATTATTAGTTCATAACATGCGTTTTAAGAAATGAATCTAGTTGCCTAAAAATTCCAATTATAAGTAAATTACTGTTGTTCTCTATAATATGTATAGCCTATACTATAAACTATACACATTGTTTTTTTTCTACTATGAAAGTATGTAAGACAACACACTCCCATCTGATCACAAGCTGAGATTGTGTTATGGTAACCAGACAACTGATATATTTTATAAACACATACATAATATAATTAGATAAATGACATAGAACTAACAATGATTCTCATCTCATCACTCAAAGTTTGTTAAGTTTGTCCAGATTGTAAATTGAACCTTATACTTAAACATTATACATTTTGACACGTCAAAAAATGGAGCTCCGCGCTACGAAACGGAGCTCCATTTTTTAATGTTGAATCGAACACACACACACTTGAAATGCCTGCCCGCGCGGTATGGTTTAACTGGCTTAAACGAAGAGACGCGTATACCGTTGTCCTTCTGAGTTTAAACATACATTCATTCTCCTAAAACAACAATTAAAGTAAATAGTCACGGCAGGCTTAAGTTATTCCGAGTGTAATATAATTCCGTTTAAATTAGGTAGGTGTCGAGCGTTCCGTTTTACGTACTTAATTTAAATTCAGTGCTTGCACAGTAAATGTATTTGTATGAAAAGTAGTTTGAATTTGGTTTTTGGAAATGTCATTGAAATTTATTTTCTAGGGAAAATAAATGAGAGAGAGGAATAATTTTCAAAATCAAAAATATTTTATTAAAAAAAATATACTTATTTAAATTTTTTAATGTAAATTTATAGAAATTGTTTTTAAACAATCTTGAGTGTTCTTTTAGAAAATCTATTCTTTAGATATAGGTAGGTAGTACATCATGAATTTATCTGATCATCTTTCAAATAATAATCCGTACTAATATTATAAATGCAAAAGTTACTCTGTCTGTCTGTCTTTCTGTCTGTCTGTCTCTTCTTCACGCCTAAACCACTGAACCGATTTGAATGAAATTTGGTACAGATATAGTCTAGGATCCGAGAAAGGACATAGAATAGTTTTCATCATGAAAATCCCCCGAGAACGGGTGCTATTAATCCACGCGGACGAAGTCACGGCAAGGGCTAGTGAATAATAAAACTGAAATTTTGACAATAACCCAATTTTCTATAGATACTTTTTCTAAAATTAGAATAAGTAAAATAATCCTTATCATTTGTACAAGTTTCAAACCCACAAGAGAATTTAGATTACACAGTTCGAATTGTTACAATACTTAACCTTTTGACGACCGTGTGACAGCCGACTGTCGGGCTGCTATTGTCTTTCTATTGTGTCTCGAATCACGAGTGTTCTAAGGTTTAAAAGTAAAATTACGTAAAATAACGGTTTCTGTAAAGTTTTACCTTCATTTCTTTCTTTGTTTTTTTTATTTAGCATAAAATGTAGTCACAGGCAAAAGCTAGTCATCAATAGTCAGAGCATTTTAATACCAAAAACTACTATTAATTATCTTCCTGCCATATAAAGATTTACTATTAATTATCTTCCTACCATATAAATATCTTAATGACCAATCACACTTAAAATACTCTTTCACCTTCACTATGTAAAGATATCAATAAACTTGTTTTCGGAGTTAACCTGTCGGTCAAAGTTTTGGTTAACCCGTTATAAAGCTCAATGGTCAGTGCCAGCACTTGCTATGACGGACAGACCGACACCTCTTCGATGTTTTGTATACATATTAGTTGTATAAGGTAAATGCTATGTTAACCGTTTGGGAGGGCGGGGTTCTTTAGTTGCTTGAGCTTAAGTTTTGTTAATGTAGATAGCGTAAACTAAACTGGGTAAACAATGAAATGGAAAGAGAAAAATGCACTTAACTCAAATTCAGTTTAGTTTGTAAAGCAAAGCACCTAGAGTAAAAACTCTACCTCTGTATCAGATAAAGTTAAGTTAGTTAATTTGACATGCAATAATTTTGTGACTTTTTCAATTCATATAAACATTCTACTTTTATTTAGGACACAACTGAGATCCTGTGCTTCGGAAAGCACGTAAAGTTGTTGGTCCTGTTATCGTTAGTCATTTATTTATCTTTGACAGTAGTTACTAGTAGTCAGAAACTAGAAAGTCTGACATCAGGCAAACCTTGGGGAACACGGGGAATATTATTGAACCGTAACTGCCTCCTTACCATGACGTTTAAAGTAACATTGTTTTAGTCCTGTTGCAGGAGTGTGCAAGTGACAGCGTTAGACATGTTGTCTAGCGCCGTCTCTTTCCCACTGAAAGTAATATCAAAGTAATACTGTTTATAAGGGCTTGTGGTACGCCCCCTGGGTTGTGAAGGCCTGATAAGCAGTTGCTTCATGTAAAACTGTATTCAGCTGGATCCTGTTAGACTTAAACCGATCTTTACATAGCTAGGAAAAGGAGTTAAGAAGCATAACGGAGTATGCAGGGTTTTTACGTTATTAAAAAGTTGTGTCCATGAATTGTTTGTTGATGGTGACAAATTCACAATCCTAATGTCGGCCTGCCAAAGGTTCTTTATACCTACTCGCTTTGAAAAAGTTATGTTAACAGTTTGATAATACCGTGTGAAGAACATTGTTCTGGGAAATAAAGAGGGCTGTAAGCTTGGGTAAGCGTTGAAAAGAAAAAAAAAATGACAAAGGTTGAGATTTAGGTACGAAGCACGATAAAACATATCATATTGGCGCTAATTCTCTTGTACACAAACTTCTCTAAATTTAAGTTAAGTGCATCTCTCTCTTTCCATTTCTTAAAGAAAAGGACAGAAGATACATTTTAGTTTAATCCTGTCAAATTAGACAGCGCCTGACGAAAATTGACGTATATTTAGACGCCATGTTTTTAAATTGCGTCTAAATTATCTATGGAGTGTCTAAATTTGACAGGACTTAACTAATATTTTATCTTCTGTCCTTTTCTTAATGAAATGGAAAGAGAGAGATGCACTTAACTTAAATTTAGTGAAGTTTGTGTACAAGAGAATCGGCACCAATGTCGTGTAAACGTGTTATTTTTAACCAATTTACAAAATAAATATTTTTTTTTATCATAATCATGCCAAAATGCTGAGTTGACCTACTTTTAGACTTCTTAGGTTATATTGTGTTCTTTTTATACAATTTTATAGAACTTGGTAATAGCGGATATTTTAATAACTGTTGCTGTTATCGATGTTTCTGTTTGATTTATGTAACAATTTTTTTTTTTTTTTTTTTTTTTTTGGTGAGTGGGAAATCATCCAATGACTGCTCCCGTCCTGGGTGCGACGGGAGGGCGTGTCAGACTCTTACTGACTAAAACCCACTCATGTTCCTTCGATTGCCCTTTATGTTCCAGGGTCACGGTAACCACTATAATCATTCCGCAACCCCGGCAGGCGTTGGCCCTGTTGGGCCCCTTCCTGTGCTGACTCCTTCTCTTTGAGGCGCGCGTGGAACAAAACGCGCCGTCTACGCGGTCCTGGTCCTAGCCGGGTGGCGAGCTACCCATCGCTCGCCATCCGCAGAACCGCGCCTACGGTGGCCGGTAGTCGTCTTGCGACTCTCGACGTCTTCGCCTGGGTCTTAGTCCGGGGCGAGAGGCTCGTCGTTGCCTCTCGCGCGCCGCCGCTTCCTTCACTAGCATAACCGCTTCGCAGAAGGAGGCGACGGCATCCCATTCCGTCTCGCCCCGGAGCATGGCCTGAACCAGCGCCGGGCGCGAGAGGTCACCGCCGCCGATCGCCTCTACGAGGACACGTCGATGCTCCGCCCATGCGCGGCACACCTCTACTGTGTGCTCGACCGTGTCCTCCAGGCGACCGTTACTGCAGTGGTGACACCCAGGCGTCGCTTCCGCCCGAATCCGACACAGGAACCTCCCGAACTGACCATGTCCGGTGAGGACCTGTGTCAAGCGAAACGTGAGAGTGCCATGACGCCTCTCCAGCCACTCCTCAAAGAGGGGTCTTACCGCCGCTATAACGGCGTGCCCAGCACTAGGTTGCGACAGTCGTTGTCTCCATTCCGCCATGAGATCTCGCCGGAGCTCCGTGAGCCGTGCCGCGATAACCCGCGGCATCGGGACTTCACCCCGGCGTTGCACTTCCACGCGCCACTCGTACGTGTGTGCAAGGACTGTTGCCTCCAGATCCCACGGCGGGACGCCGGCAAGGAGGCATGCCGCCTCACAGGAGACCGTGCGGTATCCCCGCACCATGCGAATGGCCATGACCCTCTGGGACGCCCTCAGAAGTCGGGCCGGAGCCGCGGCTAGATTGGGCGCCCACACCGGAGCCCCGTAGAGGGCCATGGACCGCACGATCCCCGTGTAGAGCCTCCGGCAGGAGGCGTTTGGGCCACCGAGATTGGGCAGGAGCCGCTTGAGGGCAGCTCCGGCCTTCGCCAGTTTGGGGCCCAAACGTCGGAAGTGCTCCGTAAAGTTCCATCGGTTGTCGAGGACAAGTCCCAGGTACTTTATCGTCGACTCGACACCGATGTGAACCCCTCCTACCGTTATCTGAGACCCCGGAGGTGGCCGGTGCCGAGGGCCATGAAAACACATGGCCTCGGACTTGTGCAGGGCCACCTCAAGTCCCAGTTGCCGGATCCTATCCACGACTGTCGCAACACCACTCGACATCAAGTCGGCCGCCGCCTGGAACGACCTTCCCTGCGCTAGGACTAGCGTGTCGTCAGCGTAGCACACTACGCTGACGCCTTCGGGAAGGTCGGCGCGCAGCACCCAGTCGTACCCGATGTCCCACAGAAGCGGCCCCAAGACCGATCCCTGTGGAACACCGCACGACATCCCTCGTCGACTCCACACTCCCTCGTGACCGGGGTAGATGACGGCCCTGTCCGTCAGATAGGCCTCGACCACACGACAGAGGTAGGCAGGCATCCGGTGATACCGGAGTGCCGCCCCTATGCACCCCCAAGGCAGGGTATTGAAGGCGTTGGCGATGTCGAGAGACACCGCCAAGACGACCCTGCCCTGTGCTACCGCATCCCCTGTCGTGAGGGCCCGTACGCGCATGATGGCGTCCACCGTGGAGCGTCCTCTGCGGAAGCCGTACTGACCGTCCGCCAGATCCGGCCCCACCCGCATCAGCCGCTCGACGAGGCGGCTCGCAATCACTCTCTCCAAGAGCTTTGCCGCCTCGTCGAGCAAAACGATGGGCTGGTACGCGGACGGAGAGTCCGCAGGACGCCCCGGCTTCGGTATGAGGACCAGCTTCCCGGTCTTCCAACGAAGTGGGAACTGGCCCTCCCCCAAGCATGCGCTAAAGAGCCCCCTTAGTCGAGGCCCGAGAGCCCCTAAGGCCAGGACCCAGGCCTTCCCTGGTAGGCCGTCGGGTCCTGGGGCGGTGTTCTTGGCCCTAAGCCTTAGCACCGCCACTCCCAGTTCTACCTCGGTCACCTCTGGAACGTCGTCGTCGTCGCCGTCGCGGTCCGCATCGGACACCGCCGGTGGCGGAGCCATGAGCGGGGGAGAAAACTCCCCCCGCGAAGGGAACAGAGCGCTCACAACGCCCTCTACGACCTGGGGCCGGAGACTCTGCGTCAGCGGGGGGCCCGCGGTACGGAGCTTGCCCCGCACCGCCAAGTAGGGGCGCCCCCACGGATCTCTGTCCAGAGTCCCCAGCGTCTCTTGGCGGGCCGAAGCTTTGGCCCGCAATATCTCCAGTCGGAGGGCTTCCTTCGCCGCTCTGTACCCCTCGTACAGCTCCGCCTCAATGGCATCCGCATCCACAGGGCGGATACGGAGCCTGCGGTGTCTGGTGTACGGGCGTCGCGCAGCCACGCACGCCTCACGTAGTGACGTGATTTGCGGCGACCACCAGTACACCTGGCGCTGACCCCTTCCAGGCTGAACCCGGGGCATTGCCATGTCACAGATATCGGACATGGCCTCCTGGAACCACCCAGCCTCGGCATTGATGTCGGCAGGCCTGTCCGGTGATGACACCCAGGCCTGCACTATCGAGGCTTCCAGGAGAAGCTCCCGGTCCAGCTGCTTCAGCGCCCAACGCGGACCGCTTAGGGTCCGTCGGACCGGCGCAGCGGAGGTCTGGGCGGAGACGTCAAACCGGATGTACCGGTGGTCGGAGAACGTCTCCACCTCCTCCATTACGCGCCAGTCAACGACACGCGGTGACAGAGCGGGGCTGGCGAACGAAATGTCCACCACCGACTCACCCCGCATCCGCACACACGTGGGGACGGAACCCTGGTTCAGCACAATTAGGCCTGCCTCTAGGGCCCAGTTTTCCACCATTCTCCCCCGTGCATCAGTGTATCGGGAGCCCCAAGCCAGATTCTTGGCATTGAAGTCCCCGAGAACGAGCACGGGGAGGGTTCGGAACCCGGCGACGACGACGCTCAGCTCCATAAGGGAGTTGTGGAGTTCGACGAGGGATCGGCTCGGGGAGAGATAGACGCCTACCACGGCGATCTCCCCGAACCGTGCCGCAACGCACCCCTGTGCCCTCTTGACGCCTTCGAGGGTTGGGGTACCGGCGGCGGCCGACGAGATGATGGTCACCGAGCCGCTCAGGTCCTCCACCCAAGAATCCCTGGGCGGGACAAAGTACGGCTCGGAGACCACGGCGATGTTGATCGACCACTGCGCCATGCTCTGGAGCAACAGATCCTGAGCGGCGGCGCAGTGGTTGATGTTCGCCTGTACGAGGCGCAATGGAGCCATTATTGGCACTCCATTGCGGCCTCGGTGGTCGCGGCGGCAGCGACGGGCGCTGCAGCGGCGGGAACGGCGGGAGCGGCGGCAGCCGCAGCAGCGGGAGCGGCGGCAGCGGCAGCGGCGGCAGAGGGCCCTCTGCTTTTGCCTCTTGTCTTGGCGGGTGGGGCGCAAGCCTTGCCCCCAGCCCGGTGATCAGCCGGCTTGCCAGCTGCCGCACATGTAAAGCAGTGCGGCGCGGCATTGCACGAGCCGGCCTTGTGACCGGGCTGACCGCAGCGGAAGCAATCCCCGCTACGGTCGACCTCCGCGGTGCAGCGGACACCGACATGGTGCCCCACCTGGCACCTGTAGCACCGCAGTGGCCTGGGCTCCAGCAACTTTACTTGCGCCGAGGTCCATCCCACCTTCAGCCTGTGGCCCTCCGCCGAGATCGCCTTCGCCACCGTAGTGGGACAGCTCACCGTGACCGCTCCCAACCTGGAGCGGTCAAGGCGGATGGTGCCCACCCGCAAATCGTCGGTGGGGCATCCCCCCGCCTTGGCAACGGCGGCCGCCACCTCCCCCGCCCTGATGGAGTCGTCCAGACCCGAGATGCGCACATCTATGCGCATGGTGGGCCTGGACACTCGAACCTCCTCCGCCGGCAGCGATGCCCGGAGCTTCTCGGCCAGGACGTCGGCGATGGGGCCGCTGGTGGCTCCCGGGACCTCCAGCATGCGGGCTCCAGTCGCCGTGACCCGGAGATTTATGTAACAATAAATTTGATTGTATAGATATAAGCAATAGAATAAGTTATGTAGTACCCAGAACAACTATATGTCGGGGTGTGACCGCTGTTTGCTGTAACCTCTTGTCGATCAAACGCAGGCTCGCGAGCACCCCTACGACGTCTTACCACTCAGTTCAATAAAATTTTCCAGGATATTGAGTTCTTTGCTGTTTCGGCTGGGAAATTTAGAAGTATTGCTCTTAATACCATAGCAGAATTAAGTACATAACAATTTGAAACCATAATTTAATTCTTTCTCTTTTTTTTTGCATGTATAACTTTCAGTTTAGTTTTATTTTAACATTTATTCATACTTTATAGTCTATGTACTTTATATCGCACGATTTTCATGTTAGTTTAACTTTTTTATTAACTTTTTTATATTATGTGGAAAATGTTGTTGGTTATACATTTATATTACCATTTTAGTTTTAAGTTCTTAACCATATTGTAATGTGTAACCGTTTATTTTCCCAAACAAAAAAAAAAAAAACATATCATAATGTCGTGTAAACGTGTTATTTTTAACCAGTTTACAAAATAAATATTTTTTTTATCATAATCATGCCGAAATGCTGAATTTGACCTACTTTTAGACTTCTTATGTTATATTGTGTTCTTTTTATACAATTTTATAGAACTTGGTGATAGAGGATATTTTAATAACCGTTGCTAAACAAATGAAACACAAAAGTGTGACTTTGAACGTAGAAAAATCTAAATCAATATTATAAAGCTGAAAACGTTGTTTGTTTGGTTGAACGCGCTAATCTCAGAAACTACTGGTCCCATTTGAAAATTCATCTTGTGTGTCCATTTACCGAGGAAGGCTATAGGCTGTATTAAACTCCTAGCCAAAGAAACTGTTTATAATAATCATGCCATCTATCGAATTACAAAGTTACTTAATAGGCGAGTAGTGTAAAATAGCGATTAGTGTTTATTATAAATGAATATAGATGTCGCTGCTAATTACAATCTGAAATCGTTGGAAACTTTTAGAAGGTTTAGAAGGAAAATAATATGGCCTTTGGTTATTATTAGATGGGATGATAACTCAACCAAGACCGTTCTTTTTTTGTGATAGGAAATCATCAGCTGACTCCTCCCGCTCTGGGCGGATCGGCAGGGAGTGTCAGACTTCTACTCACTAAGACACACCCATGTTCCTTCTTAGTCCGTGTGTTTAGTGTCCGGGGCCGCGGTATATCTTTCGAGCAACCAGCAGCCCCGGCAACCAAGACACCCCTTGGTTAGACTGACAGACTTTCTGGCTTCTGACTACCCGTAATGACTGTCAAAGATCTACGAATGACAACCGGGAACCAAGGATTATATTACGATTCTAAGTAATAATGGTTGCGGAATGTTTATAATAGTTACCGTGACCCCGGAACTTAAAGGGCAACCGAAGGAACATGAGTGGGTTTTAGTCAGTAAAAGTCTGACACGCCCTCCTGCCGCACCCAGGACGGGAGCAGTCATTTGAAGATTTCCCACTCTCAAAAAAAAAGTTCTAAGTGTAAATAAATTACAGATTTGCAATTGGTGTGACATTTTTATTAATATTATATTGTTTTTTATTTTTGTTTTGACTTTAATGTAATGTGTATCTGTATAGAGAGAAAGAAACTAGACCTTTACGCTCTACGCGTTCCTTACCAATAAAAAAGTCGAATTACCTCTAAAGTTAGCATTAAAAACAAACACATAAACGTTATTTTTTATTGCAATGTCATTGACAGCTATGGATAAGCTTATAAAATAATAGACACTAAATTAAATTAAGTGACGGCGCTTAGCATAGCATTCAAAACAGAGAGGAATGCGCCGAGTATAATTAATTTGTCGTTAATGTCAAATGTTTTACATCTAGAAGGAAGAATTTAGAATAACATGTTTTACTAGCTGTTGCCCGCGTATTTGTTCGCGTTAATTAGTTTTCTTTTTTAGAGTTACACTGGTGCCGATTCTCTTATGCACAAACTAACGTAAATTTAAGTTAAGTGCATCTTTCTCGTTCCATTTCATAAAGAAATGGACAGAAGATACATTTTAGTTTAATCCTGTCAAATTAGAAAGCGCCTGATGAAAATTGACGTATATTTAGACGCCATGTTTTTAAATTGCGTCTAAATTATCTATGGAGTGTCTAAATTTGACAGGACTTAACTAATATTTGATCCTTTTCATAATTAAACGGAAAGAGATAGTGCACTAAAGTTAAATTTACGTTAGTTTGTGCACAAGAGAATCGGCACCACTGTACTTCTAGTCATCTATCGGAATATCATTTTTTTTCTGAATTAAAAGTTTGCTTTTATTTGTTTGGAAAATAATTTTAGATTTTGTTCACTTTGGAACTCTATTTGACTATCCCTTTTGAGTGACTTCAATCTAAGCCGTGATTTTCAGTCAGATTCAAGAATACCTTAGTATTTTAAACCGGTCCAGTTGTTTATAACAATCAATCTCACTCACATACATACGCAGACTGTGATTCATATTCTATGTAAAAAAGTGTGAACTTACGAGAGCAATGCTCTGGCTGGATAAACCTCATGATACATTGTTATGGCAGTTTTGCTTGCGATTGTAAACATAAGTGCAGAGCGAAGTCTAGGCCGTGTTATAGAGATTAACAATAAAAAAAATTCAGTAACACCTTTTTTTTCTCCATTGGGAACTTATCAGTCATTGTCATCTTTACTTTTTTAGCTAAGCTAAACGATAACTGACAAATGCTTGCACAGCTTGGACAGGTCCTCACAAATATGTGTGCTTCTCTCATCAAGACAGCACATCAGTCCTAAATGGTTACATGATTTGTCCAATGCAATTGTATGGGCTTTGAAAGAGACTTTGATCTCTGAGTTTGTTTTGGATGTTCTTCCAGAGTATAGAGCTAAGAAACACCGTTCGTCGTACACCGTTCGTCTAAAATATTGCAAAAAACTATACAGACTTGTTACATTTGCCCATTTAAAAAAAAAAACACAATTTTATCATTTTTATCAAGTAACTTCTTCCCCACTACGTAGAAGCAGACTTTTACAAACTACCCAAGTTAATTCATTTGCCATCCTCATCATTTATTCATTCATAATTGTAATATTTGGAAATCATGGATATCAGATGTTGGTGGGGTATGATCCTTGTATTTCAGAGGGCACGTTTGGCCATGAGGCCGGTGCCTATTCTCACTTTATTCGCGCTACAGCTAGCCTATAAAAGCAACTGAAAAGGATGTGCACCTATGTCTACTTACATAATCCTGTATTATATGTGTTGCGTATTTTGTAAGTCTTCAAAAGAGCTTAGCTGCCATGGCCAAAAGTTATCAGCAAGTAATTACTATTACAACACCATTCTAACCTATTATTTTCTCTCTTTTCAGGTCCAGTTCCACTAGCTAGAAATATAAGACACTTGCCCTGCATATCAAGAAGATCAGGACTGGAAGGCTTGTGTATGTTCGCCATAGATTGCCTAAAAGCCAACGGCTCCCATCTCGGGACCTGCATAGACAGATTCTACTTTGGGTCTTGCTGTCAAATACCTGACAAAACTATCCTACCACAAATAATAGGGAACCACATTGAAGATAATTCAATAGATAGCGCCAATTTTGTACATCCACAAATTGAGGATAAAGTCCATGCAACAATAACTAAGATTCCAGATATATTTGCTACTAAAAAGACTACAACAACAGAGAAAATTGAAACTACAGCTACTGAAAAATCTGAGACAGTTCTAGATAGAACTGAAGCAATGGATTTAGAAACGAAATCTGACGAACAATCGACTATCGACAATAAAATAGTCAATGATGATGTCAAATTTACTACATTAGCTATAGTAGAAACTACAGTGAAGGCTGAAAGTAAAATCACTGAAGTACCAATCACTGAAATTCCTATTAAACTATCTACTTTCCAATCCGTTTCTGGAGAGAACAGTATAGTTACTGAAAAGCCTCATGCTGAAAATGAAGATGCTATTAAAGATACAACGACATCAAAGCCAAAACCTACACGTAAGCCTTCGAGACCAACGTTCAAGCCTTCTTCACAAAAACCTTACAACCATACTAGGCCACAATACACCCTATCGACCTATAAACCGAGGCCTGTAAAACCTGTCTTTAATACTACTAGGAAACCACCGTACAGACCTACAAACAAACGCCCCACTGCTACGAAGAAACCATTGCCAATCCCCCCTAGGTTAAACATAACTATTCTACCTCAGTCTACAAGCTCTAAGCCTATATTTACTCGACCATCATCAGTCTCAATCACATACATAAACACAACATCATCATCATCGTCAACAACAGCTGAACCAACAACAACAACTACAACTACGACAACAACAACCACAACAACAACAGAACAACCAACAACTACGACAGTTGCGACAACAACGACAGAAAAAGTGGTTGAGCAAACCGAGCCTGTAACCGAATTTGAGAAAACAACTATAGTTACATCTGCTACAGAAACAGAAAAACCAACGGATAAAACAACTATTTCCGAAGCAACCGTAGAAACAACTGTTACAGAAGCAATCGAAGAAACGACAGCACAAGCTACTGAAGTTACTGAGGCTATACCAACGACAGAAGCAGAACCTTTGGTGACTGAGACTGAAGCTCCGACATCTCCACTAGTTACTTTAATTTCTACTGAATCAAATAAAGTTGAAACGTTGACTACTCCTGAAGAAGCTACAAAAGAACCAGAGAAGATTACGGAAGCTGATGGTGAGTTTTCCTTTATATATTTTTTATTACCCACAAATCTGGAGATAGAAAAAACTGAACTCTGATGGTAATAGATAGAGTTTATTCAACTGACTTCTATGTTTTGAAAACTTGTACTTTCTTCTTTGTCTTCGTATTGGGTATTCTGAACATATTATAATGATGATGATGATATAAGTCTATTTCATCTTTCTTTTTTTTTCCTAGGCCGACATAAATTACGTTACTAAGCACGTAATTTGGCTTAGCTATATTCTCCGTCTCTATCTTGCCATTGTGGTTTAACAATTGTGGGAAACAGATAGTAATACTGCTTTGCAGAAGCAGTTGCTAAGTAACATAATGTATTATTATTAGAATTTTCGCTTAGTATTTTATAATCCGTATCAATTTTGGAAGTACTTTCATTATTTTTTACACCACTTTAATATCCCCTCTAACTATCGAGTGGGCTGTAATGATAACAGTATAATGTTTCTCTACAAATATATCATGAGTGTAGCATATTAATTTCATTGCAAAAAATGCTACTTACGACATTCTCACAAAAAGTTTGAACTCATAAATTATAAGCTCGTTACGCCTACAGCATAGCTTAATAATGATTGACACTATCTTTATATCAACTACGATTCAAAGTGTCTAAGGATTTCTTATCTTAGATTCAATTTCGTTTCTTGAATGATAATATCCTAGAAGTTTACCTAATGTAGTACGAAAGCTTATTTGGATTCACGATGATGATGTTTGACTTTGCCATTTCTGTCACTTTTTTAAATATATTTTTTATCCAAAGTTGTTATAAGTACTTAACACTTAGATCATTACTCATTTGTGTCGTCACCAAAATACCGCATTTTATATTACCCACCTATGTTTTTGTCACTTGTCATATTGTCACCTACCTACGCGGTGAGTTCAACGACTTTATGGACATAGCACTTTATGAATTGATGCGAATTTTGCTTGTTTGCTTGCTTCTGTGTGTGATTTAGTTTGGTGAGGATTGTATTTGCGTTGAACGGTATTACAAGTTATTTTAGGAAAGTGTTATTAGTCCCGTTTGATAGCTTGGTTGAAAAGAGTGTTCGTGCTTTTTTTGCTTGCTCTTCTTCGTAGAGACCTATCTACGTTTTGCAATGAGCAACTGGCTTTAATTTCCGTCTCAATAGAAGACCAACCTGCATGTTAAAGGTCCCTCAAATGGATTAGGTATGAAATTATCAGTGGTCGATCTAGAACCTCACAATGAAGATTCATGATCCGCCCTTGTTTTAACTTCTGGACTACTAAACGTGATCTAATTGAATTAAATGCTCTTCATTCTTTAACCTTGTTTCGTGGCCTTACTTTTGAACCTTTCTTCTTACATCTCTATCAATAGTCATCACAGCTTTATTATTTTCTCCAGACTAAAAAAAACACGGCATTCTAATAATAAAAAGATAATACTTAATGAATGTAAACTAGGTCCGTGGGGTTGTCGACATGTGCTATGTAAACTCAGTGATCATTGCTAATGCTAATAGTCAGTATAGTCATAGACTTAACCATACGTCTCGACCAACATCTATAGAGGCTCTTATTAGGCGTCTGAATCGAGAGCTTGATTCAAAAGACAATACTTCTGGAAAACCTCGGAGGAGGAACCTTCTAAGAGGAGCCCTGACCACCAGTAACGTAACTTATATTGAGATTGGTCGCCATTTCCAAAATTCAGAAAACAACACTACTTAAAACAGTGTCGCTTTCCTCTGTCTTTTTGTCCCTGTGTATGCTTAGCTCTTTAAAGTATACTTACGTCACGGATTTTTATGCGGTTTTATTTGATAGGTAGTAAATCAAGAGGACGGTTTAAATGTATAATTCGTGGATATTATAGTAAAGAAACGCTGTGATTTTCAAAGATTTGTAACAGCTTTCGCAAATCTAGAAATGCTAAAGTTATATCCAAAACAAAAATATCAGAATGATGAAAGAAGATGTGATTCCTGTATTCATTAAATATCCCGTACACCCGTTATTTTAATAAATGAGTTGCTTGATTATGCAAACAGTCGGCAAGTTATAAATTTGCAGTCTAATTGATGTTGTGGAAGAAAGTCGACTGCAGAGAATATATTATTAAAGGCCATTGGTGTACCTGATTGACGGGGTTCTGAGGGGGTCAAAGGGCAATAAATAGCGGTACCAGGTAGAAATAATTATTTGTATGGGCTGTTGATAGGAGTTCCGGGTTTTGCTTTATGAGTTTGATATTTAGGTTTGGTTTGTGATCTGTTGGTCTAGTGGTTTGTGGTTTTAACTGCTAAGCCGGAGGTATAGTGGGTTCATTTTCCATCTTGAACAAACTTGGAGTGATGATCTTGTCTGGATGTAATTCATCTATAGTGTTAATCTACGGTAACGGGTGTTTTTTTTATTTATACCTATTCTCCTTCTTTAATAGGGGATGAAGGATGGTGTGAAAATCTATATTGCAGTATACACCCAGGTAAAATATTAGGATTTACATCTACTGGGTCTGGGTGAATTGGTCTAAGGCCCTTACCATGACATTTAAAGTAAGATTGTTTTAGTCCTGTTGCAGGAGTGTGCAAGTGACAGCGCTAGACACGTTGTCTAGCACCGTCTTGTTGCCACTGAAAGTAACATCAAAGTAATAATGCTCTATGGGCTTGTGGTACGCCTCTAGGGGTGTTCCTTGGATTTTTGATTTTTCGCTAGAAAACCATAATAACACAACGACAAAACCCCAACACCAAAATCATAGGGACGAAGTATCGTTCCGATTCACCCCTGTTTCCTATTCACCCCGTTAGACCACGCGGCCAAAATCGCATGCAGAAGTTAAACGAATAATTAGTCAGGTCGAAGCCCCACAACCTACCCAGTCGTACTTAGGAACCTCCTCACGTATCTAGGCCGCACACGAGCGAACCACGGGGTCAAACTCATAGCATTGTCTCACTTTAGATACAGAGCTCACTTTCTTTTCGTTCTTTCTTTATCAGAATTCACAGCATTGTTAGAATTGTTGTTATTGTTGGTTGTCTGTTGTTAATGTGATAGATTTGTTTTTAATCGAGTCGAGTAGTCGTGATGGCCCAATGTTTAAGGCGGCCGCCTCTCATGCAAGAGGTTGTGGGTTCGAATCCGGGCAAGTATCAATGTTTTTTTTTTTCAATTCATATTTATGTACTTTCTAAAGTTTATCGTGGACATCACAGACATCGGTGAAGAAAAACATCGTGAGGAAACCTGGACTTGTCATACTAATATTATAAAGAGGTAAAACTTGTAGGTTTGTAGGTTTGTAAGTTTGTATGTAGGGGGTAATCGCTGGAACTACTGGTCCGATTTGAAAAATTCTTTTAGTGTAAGATAGCCCATTTATCGAGGAATGCTGTAGGCTATATACCATTACGCTACAACCCACGGGAGCGGAGCAGTAACGAAAAATGCGGGTGAAACCGCAGGGGACAGCTAGTAGTTAATATCCTATAATATAATATAATAGTAATAAAGTCCGAAATCGCCAATACGCCTTGAGCAAGCGCGGCGATTAATGCTCGTGCCTTCTCTGTATGAGAAGAGGCCTTTGCCCAGCAGTGGGACAGGCTGGTATTAAGCTTTATGATTTACTAGCTCTAATATAAAAATATTAATATCTATCTCGAAAATTTGAAGATATGACTTCTTATAGAGCATACGAATTCAAGAAACTTGAAGACATAACCCGAGTGGTCTTGATTTTTTAACCGACTTCAAAAAAAGGAGGAGGTTTCTCAATTCGACCGTATATATGCTTTTTTTTATGTTTGTTCGCGGATAACTTCGTCGTTTATGAACCGATTTGGATGATTCTTTTTTTGTTGGAAAGAAGACATTTCCAAAGTGGTCCTTTCATAAGAAAATCAGGGTTTGAAGGTAGCAGACCAAAGAAATCGAGGGGAACTTTCAAAAATCGTAGGGGCGACTAGTGCGTTTGTAAGTTTTTCATTATGGGGCGACTAGTGCGTTTGTAAGTTTTTCATTATGTATTTTATTATAGCACTACAATTTAATAAAGATCTGGAGTAGATCTGATGATGAAGCCGAGAGACAGTCGAAGGAACTCCTCAACAATTCACAGCAGCTACCTTGTGTTTGGGCTTGATTAATTTGTATTGATAAGAACTTTACACCTAGATGGGTTGTGACTGTATTAGGGGTCTGATGATGAAGACGAAGGATAGTTCAGGGAACTCTTCAACGGTTTACAGTAGCTACCTTGTGTTTGGACTTAATTCATTTAAATTGATGAGAACTTCGCACCCATATAGGTTGTAATGAAGGTCTGCAGTAGATCTGATGATGGAAACCATATACAGTCGAGGGAATTCTTCAACGATTTACAGCATTGAAGTGTAACATAGGACAACAACTACCTACTCGTCATGCTGATGCGTCAATCAATGAAAATGAAGAGATGACACCAAAAAGTAAAAAATAAAAAACTTTTATCAAAAAAAGAATAACCGCCTTCAAAAACTAAAAACACAAAAATAACCAAAATTTCGGAAGTCGGTGGCTTCTCTTCTGCCAATTAATTTGTGTTGCCACAGACTTCCGAAATTTTGGTTATTTTTGTGTTTTTAGTTTTTGAAGGCGGTTATTCTTTTTTTGATAAAAGTTTTTTAACACAAAAAATCCCGTGGAAGGAACGTTAAGATTATCCAAATTCTTTCCATGACTACCTATACTATCTAGACGACTTTATAATGTTTTTGTTCACAAAAACTTTTGTTGGATATAATATCCGAATTGGTCCAGCACTTTCCGAGCTTTAGCAATTGATTTCTAAATTTTTATAGATAAGATCTTGGACAGTGTAATGTCACTTCATCATTCAAGGTCAATCTTTCTTCTACGTTTCTAACACTGGGTATCTAGGCTATGCGTGTCTGTCAGTTTGTCAATCAATCAAGTCAAGGAACACAGTCCGTAATTGTTCCACTTCAGTGGTAATTTGTGGCCTTAACCGCGGCTTATATTTTAGGGTTCCGTGTCCATAGAGTGTCGACGGAACCCTATTTTTTATTCCGCTATCTGTTCGTTCCCCAGTTTGTCTGTGAGCGGGCTATGGTTCAAGAACTGTTATAGGTTGAGAGTTGCAATTTTCATTGAGTGTTTATTCAGTGGCGGCGTAAGGGGGGTAGGGGCGGTCCGCCCCGGGTGCCAAGCACCAAGGGGTGACAACGGGAATGTCAACTCAGTCGTAACTATTTGTGTTTCGGTCGCTTCTTGTGAAAGAAGTTTCTCAAAATTAAAGTTGATAAAATCTTGCGAAAGAGCCAAACACGACTTACCAGTCTTTCCATATTGTCAATTGAAAGAGACAGGAAAGTAAATTTTAATAATGTGATTGAACATTTTAGTAAAATAAAGTCACGTAAGCACGTTTAGTATTTGTCGTTTTGTTTGCTGCTTTGGGGGGTGTCGCCCCGGGTGCCAACCCATGCTACGCCGCCACTGTGTTTATTACGAATTCCAATACGAACAATTTTCAATATCATTAACATTTTTGATAGGTGTTTCGGACAATCTATGTCATTATCCTAGCCTTACCAACTTCTAGTCTATCAAACCTCCACAGCCCATTACACAAAGTATACCGACCTAGGCGATACCAATCGTATCGTGCTGAATATTAAACACTTTTTGGCTCTTGACTATCCTAAACGACTGTCAAAGATCTACAAATGACAAGGACCATCAACTTTGATATCAAAGTTAAGAAAAATGGCCTAACTTCCGATAAGAATTTGGCGGAACCGAAATCTCAATCGAAGGTGCAAAATCAATGGAAAGTTCCGAACTTTTGGAGTCTGATATATGCGGATCAGCTCTAATCACATATACTGAAAGACGTTCCAACTCTGTGTGGAATTCAGCAACGCGATTCTGAGACAGCAGGATCAGTAAATTCCGGGGTTGCGGAATGTGTATAATAGTTACCGTGACCCTGGAACATAAAGGGCAATCAAAGGAACATGAGTGGGTTTTAGTCAGTAAGAGTCTGACACGCCCTCCCGCCGCACCCAGGACGGCAGCAGTCATTGGATGATTTCCCACTCACCAAAAAAAAAAAAGGGATCAGTAAATTAAGACCGAGGAGCTAATACATGAATGCAGACTCTGGAAGGGAAGATGGTCTTTCTAGTCAAAGTAGTAGTAGCATTAAAAATTTGGAACGCTTCACGATTTTGCGTGTCATCCTTGCGCAGAGGCCATGCTAATCTTGTCTGCATCGTTCCAATTTTAGTGTATGTACTGCCGAAGCAGGTGCACAGTACACAGTCGAAATCGAACCTCCGTAACATCTCTGATATGAAATATATGCTACCGATTACCAAGGCACCAACACCTCTGAACCTGAACCCTCTTGACACTCCTCCAAAGAACCGAACGGTACTCGCTCAGGCATCGATCACGAACCCAGTGGCGTGACTGCCATGTTCCACTTCCTTTACCACGAGTCACGATTCTCGTGAGAATTGTCAAAATATACGCCATTTTAGGACAGAGATGTGCTTTGTAGACAGGCTGGTTTTTGTTTGTGTTGACGACGAAATTACCATTGAAACATCAAAATTTTGCTATTAACCTTTCGACGACCAAGCGACAGCCGGCTGGTCGGCTGCTTTTGTATTTTTATTGTGTCTCAAATCACGTGTGTTCGATGCACGAGTGTTCAATGGTTTAAAATGAACGATTTATAGGTACTTTTGAATTGTCAAGGCGTCGATCAGAAAGTAGCTAATTGCACGAACCAAACAGTAGGTGTGTATGGAGAAGAACAAGCAAGAAACTCCATGAACACTCTTTTTAAAATCAGGAAATTAAAAACATTTGGTTACTTATATCAATCAAGTTGAACCTAAAGTAAAGTAGTATGTGAAAAAATATAACGAGTTATTATAGTACAAAGTACATATGGATTGAAAAACTCACATTGGTGAAGCTCGGTTTTAAACTCGATCTCTTAACCTCTTGACGACCAAGAGTCAGCCGGCTGTCGGGCTGCTATTGGTGCCGATTTTCTTTTTACAAATTAAACTGAATTAAAGTTCAGCGCATCATTTTCTTTCCATTTCATTAAGGAAAAGACAGAAGATAAAATATTAGTTTGGTCCTCTAACACACTTCATGCGATTAAAAATACGTCAAAAACTTCGGGCGCTGTCTAATTTGACAGGACTAAACTAATATGTAAGTATCTTCTGTCCTTTTCTCAATGAAACGGAAAGAGAAAGATGCACTTAACTTAAATTTGGTTTGGTTTGTGAATAAGAGAAATAGCACCATTGTCTTTCTATTGTCTCGAATCACTTGTGTTCGAAGGATTAGGTATGATAAGGATCCTGAATTACTGGGCCAGGATCCCATGACGGGACCGTAACCATAAAATAAAAGTTGCGGAATGTTTATAATAGTTACCGTGATCCTGGAACATAAAGGGCAATCGAAGGAACATGAGTGGGTTTTAGTCAGTAAAAGTCTGACACGCCCTCCCGCCGCACCCAGGACGGGAGCAGCCATTGGATGATGTCCCACTCACAAAAAAAAAACATAAAATAAAAAGATTGAAATAACCATTTACACAAAATAATGTCTTGATTCTTGAGGTACCAGTAATTTGAATAGAAGCTCCACGTTTTATAATATTTAGCGTAACAATGAGATCACTAAGTTACATTATGTGAATACATAATGCTTGCTATGCTAGCATTAAGAATCAGAAGCGTAAAATGAGGTGGATGTAATGTTAAAAAAGAAACAAAAAAACAGCGGCTGTAGTATAGTACATCTTCTTCAAAAACAAAGTTGCTTTGCGCTGTCTCTATGTATGCTAAGATCTTTAAAACTGCGCAACGGATTTTGATACAGTTCTTTTTAATAGATAGAGTGATTAAAGAGAAAGATTTATGTATAATACGTGCATATTACAGTAGACAGAAGTCAAGATTTTTACAGATTTAAAACAACTTTGCAAAGCTAGGGAGCCCGTATACTTACTGTGTCAAAAAATCAAGTATTACTCTTATATGAGTAAAAGTTAATAAAAATACTAAGTGAATTCGCTTCTGATTTATTTCGTTGCGGGTTCCAAGACAGTAGAATCGTTTCTCCGGGATACGTCCAGCTTCATTGCTCGGCGCTTTTCTAGTGGACTCCACTGTTGATTCTGGCTTTCAGGAGTTGCAGTGGTTGGGAATAGTGTGGCAGGATTGTTCCAAAAGAAAAACAGTAATGTTTTTTAGAAAACGTATTTGCTTTATCTCGGTCTTATTAAACGATCACTATAGAAAGTGTTTCAAAGTCAAATCATTTTCTTCATTTCAAAGGTACTTTACAACTTCATTTACAAAAAACAAAAAAAAACTAGTTGCCCATTCCAAAATGTTATAAATTAACATTATCATTTATATTTACAGAAAAATGGCCAACAGAAGGCTGGGTTCTGATCTCGACAATACCACCAAAACCAGAAACACCATCAACAACTCTATCATCAACATCAACAACTGTGACAACAACAACAACAACTCTTGCACCGACAACAACTACGACGACAACAGAAGCTCCTGCACCAGAAACACCACCAACAACACCAGAAATCACAACAGAACAACCAACAACAACAACGACTTCCACGACAACAACAACGACTTCCACAACAACAACAACAACAGAAGCGCCATCAACAACTCAACAACCGATCATAGAGTTTACAGTGAATGTTACGTTGTCACCAACAGTACCGACTACGACTTCAAGTGTCGGACTAACGACTTTCAGTTCCGTTTCGTCAGAAAATGTAACTGAAAGTGTTAGTGATAAGAATGGTACTTCTAGTACCACTGAAGCTGTGAAAACAGGTGAGTCTTATTTACTAATATATAGGTTTTTTTGGAATACACTAATAAATTCACAGCACTATGAAATTGGTGCTGATTCTCTTGCTCACAAACTTAACTAAATTTAAATTAAATGCATCTTTCTCTTTCCATTTCTTAAAGCAAAGGACAGAAGATTCATTTTAGTTTAATCCTGTGAAATTAAACAGCGCCTGAAGAAAATTGACGTGTATTTAGACGCCATGTTTTTAAATCGCGTCTAAATTATCTATGGAGTGTCTAAATTTGACAGGACTTAACTAATATTTTATCTTCTGTCCTTTTCCTAATTAAATGGAAAGAGAAAGATGCACTTAACTTAAATTTACGTTAGTTTGTGAATAAGAGAATCGGCACCATTGCATGATAATTATACGAAAATAACGCATGATTTCGATCTATATTTGAATCTGCGCAAGTTTTCAGGTTGCAATGATTAGGATGTTAGTGATTCTCGACCCGAATTAACAATATAATGAGTAGGCATTTTTTTAAAATACATTAAAAAAACTAAAACGTGAAACTACTGTTCTTCAAACTTCCTATATCCGTGGTCACATACACAAACAAACGGAAACGATAATTTCATAGATCCAAAGCATACGATTATAATAAGAGTTACTCTAAAAACCAGGCAAAAATGTTTGTTGTTTTTTAAGATTATTTACAAGTTTTATAACATCTTCCTGAAGAGTTTTGCTGTTTCATAAATGCACCTTGCATATAAAAATAAAAAGAATACCTATTCTTCTTTTTTGAAGGTGTTAAATCAATTCTTCATTGAATTTAAGTTTTAAGGCAATAAAATTCAAAGTTGGTCGTGGAGCGAACCAATATGAACATTAATTAATCTAGAATTTAGCCTTAAATTATAAAGTTAGTTAATTCAGCAAATTTAATATATATTTTTTATGTTTAGTTCTAAAACGAAAATAAAAGATACTAAAAAACGGAAATAATATTAAAAGGTTTTTTAAATTAAATATTAAATTATTTGCAGATGAAGCAACAACGACATCGATACCTGAAACTACAACGGAACCTATCGACATGACTGATTATAAAAGCGGTAAGATTTTTTTATTTATTTATAAACCACCCTTATTATTATTATTAGAACTTTGACAGTCGGTAAGAGTAATCAGAAGTCAGAAAGTCTGATCAGTAACCAAGGGGTATCGAGTCGCCCAGTTACTGGGTTGTGGAGGTCTGATAAGCAGTTGCTTCACGTAAAACACTGATATCCAGCTGAATCCGGTTAGGCTGAAAGCCGAGCCGACCCCAATATAGTTGGGAAAAGGTTAGGGAGATGATAAATCCACCCATATTATTATTTTATTAGGAAAACTTACAGCTAATAACAGAAAATAGAAAAATAGATTACTAAGACTAAGGCAACAGCCAGACTAATTACAAGTATTTACATATAGACATAATTTCCCAATTATCGTAGAGTCAGCTTCCAAGCTAACCATAAACAACTTATTAATTTTACATTGTAAAGGATCCTCACAACTCAGATGTGTATTTTTTTTTACTTATTTACAAAAATAAAGTCGTCGCACAGTAATTAACACAATGGCAATATGTAACGCCTGTCTCGGTCGAGATCCGTGATCAGAATGCAATCACTTTTTAAAATTATTAGACTAGAAGTCTGGAACGAAATGTGTTCCAGACTGAACGAAATGTTTACATAGTTCGTTCTTCATAGACTAACCAAATAACGGCATTTTGAATCGACTGAATTCCTAATTTAATATCGATTAAAACATATCAATTTATTAATTCACAGTACAGTATATACTTAATCAGGTTTATTTAAATCCACTTTTATTTAGAAATAAACTATTTACAGACGTACAATATACAAATAAATATGGCTAACTTAAAACTAACTCAAAAAACTAATTAATATCTAAAACTAAAATAAAACTAAAAATTAAAATATAAATAAGAAAGGGGGGTTATCCGTCGGCGTCGTAAAACTCGTCATCACTGTCGACGGGCAGCGTGCGAAGGCTGGCAGCATTGCCACGCTGAATTGCGATGCTTAATCTTTGGGCAAAGTAGATGCCAGCCATAGATATATTAAAGAAGGAGATATGCCCTGTAGACGAAAATGTATCGGAGACCTGTGTCTCCCGTTTCCCCTACCACACGGCAACTACTACACGCACGGTTTAGTAAAAGCAATAGATACACAGCAGCGCACACATCCGCAATTCTTATACTAGTACGTACCACACAATCGATAATGAACCTTAAAACACCTACGCAGCGTGTATTTACCATGCACCGTACAATTTACTCACACAAAAACATCGGTGCTTATCGGTGTGCTGTGCAAAAGCAATTTATTTTACATTTACGCTAGTGATTGACTAAAACGGAAAGTTATCGAAACTTCTATAATTCTTACTATAGACCAAATTCTTTTGAGTTCCTGAAAATAAAATAAATAAAAGACGGCGTGAATAAAAAAATCTTTTAATAAAAATAAACAATATATAGCTTAAAAATATAATTATGATTAAACTTCTACTAATACTATTATGATTAAGCTATCATACTTGAGCACACAAATTATTTAATAATTGGAAGACGTTAATGTTATTTATCAAGACACTTGCTCGTAAAGTGGGTCTTATTACCCTGCACTTAGACCCGTTATTGAGTATATTACGCACGCGTGCGTTTGACTTTACATTATCGCACTAGTCAATAACAATCACACACCATTAATAGCAAATAAATAGCATGAAAATTCTCATTATCTGAACCACGCTGATTAATATAACACATTCATAGAAGTAACGAACAAGCACAAGGATACGCAATAATATAATTACGTAATTCAAAGCAATACTCTACTGAGTATTAACCTAAATTTTTATTAACTTACTTTACGAAAGTTGGCTACGCATTTCTCTACTACGGCTGTAAAAAATAATTAAAAAATTGTAAATAATATTATTTAACATCGATATTCCAATCGAGTTAAAACGGTTGACTAATTTAAAAATAAACTCTAAACAATATTTTATTCATCAGGCGACTTCATTGTATATCGATAACCTACGTTAGTGGATTTGCACATGAACATCACTAACTCACGGCAAGAACCAGCGGCCGCATCACGCGATTCTTTCGTTTAGTTAAGTATCGTTTTGTGATCTTTACATTGCTTGTCTCGTCACTGAGTGGCAAACTTACGTAGTTGTGAAGGAGCAATGTATATATAGCAAAACAGTGCAGTCGCTGTTTTGTTTTGAAACGAAATGACAAGAAATATTTCACGATTTTTTGTTTTCTATGATTTTAAAGACAAATATAGAAAAATACTTGTACTTACAGATGGTATGTGATTCCATTATTTACGTAGTTGTGGCACCTGCTTTGGTTTTTGCAAGAAATCACTGCACAATACGGCATTTTAATATGTTTTTACCATAACGTTCAAAAGCAGACTAGTTCGCGGAGACGGCCATTTACGATTATATGTATTACGATTGCATGTCGAGCGGACAGCGACACGCCCACTTGCCACTTCTCCTGTTATTTATATTTCTGTGATGCCAGCCTTCTGATCACGTGAAGTGTCGACTAAACGTTTCGCAATCTCTTTGTAAAGAGAACGGGCACTTGGGCCCGTGCCCGTTCTCTTTACAAAGAGATTGACATATAAATTGAATACAATTAGGTATCGAGTAATACAAATCGAACATACATACCCATTTAAATAACAACCTTTTTTTAAATAACCGCTTACAAACGCCAAAAGCAAAAAAATAACTTAAAAATTGAAAACCGGTGGTCCCCGTCCAGTTTATTGTTTTGCATTGCCACCGTACACGTACTTTTTTGTCCGTCTATCACCCCTTTTAGTGTCACCATAAAAATAATCTATATTTCTCCATTTTCCTTTCATTGTTACAACCAATAAATCAAATAGAAGCAAATGGTTATCACTTATCCAATTACTTGGAATTAATAAATTGGCCTTCAATTTCTTTAATTGTAACCTGAGGTTTCCGTAGTCTCAATAAGATTGACTTATTATTTGATTTGACGTAGATATACAACATGTCCTGGAATAAACGCACACCACCAGACACCCTAATTAGAATATTATGTTATAATCATAATACATACACTGAATTTTTATTATTATGTTTAAAACACTGTTTTTTTTTATAAATTAGTTGTACAGATTGTAGGAGAAAATTATAGTCACATTACAAATCTACGCATGCACACAGTCGCACTTGCATAAGTGTCATGCGTAGTAGGTATTTCATCACTTTTAGTTTGTTTTGACTGTACAGCGGAAGTGTGACAGCAGTTTACGTAGTTTTAATTATTTTTGGGATAAAATATTACCTATATTATAAATTACAAAAATCGATTCAGTAAACGATTCTGAACTAACTATTTTCTCAAAGTGCATTAATTCAGTTACACATTGTATAATAACATCTAGCTTGTTTTCTATTAGGGATAAGCAGAGAGTGGGGGTATGATAACCCACTAAGTGACTTTTGAATCGTGGGAATGTTGACAACATGAATGAATACTAGTTTTTTACATGGGGCGACTGTATATTAGATCTCCACAACCCAATTACTGGGTAGCACTCATTATTTCCGGGCTTAAATTGATTTTATCAGACTTTTTGGCTCTTGATTACACGTCCGATTTCAAACCCACAACATCATGGTTGAGAGACAGGCGCCTTATCCACTAAGCTATCATGACACTCCATATAAGTGTACAAATGTGAGAATAAATGAGCATGGCTATCAAATGTAGTACTATAGGGTTGTCTATTGTTTGCCCGAAGATTATATGCCATAATCATCATTTTCCCGAATTTCATTTACCCAAATTTCATTTGCCCGAATGTTTCATTTGCCCTAAAAGACATATGACATACTTTTAATTGCCCGAATTTTAGATACCATAAGATACGAATGCCATAAGTATTGTTTCCCATATTTTTATGTGCCATAATAATTATTAGACATAATATTTAAATGGCATAACAAGTATTAGACAAATATTTAAGCCCCGTAATGGTTTTTTTTCTGTGCATGGTTGATGGTGGGCTAGGTCGACGGAGCCCCGCTTCGCGGGGCTCCTACTTCTGGGTGGTTTATAAAAAAATAACCACGAAGGGGATGGCGGGGTCTATTCGCTCGCTTCGCTCGCTCACACGACCCCGCCATCCCCTTCTAACCTAACCTGTCCGAGTCGGGGTGCCCTAAAGTCCCAATTGCATCCAATTTCTCTTGATAAAACAACCGTTATACACCCGATGTCGATGGCAAATTATGTTATGGCATATCATAATTATGGCATGTGATAATTAGGACATGTGATAATTAGGGCTTACAATGATTATGGCAAATGATGTTATGGTAAGTGACTTTATGGGAAACAATGATTCTGGCACGTGACTAATATGGCAAATGAGAGTAGGGCAAATGAGTATTATGTCGTATGATATTATGGCTGTTGACTATTATGGCAAATGATATTAGGGCAAATAAAATTCGGGTAAACGGCGGTATACCGTACTATAGGCTATGTTTTACTGATTTTTTTTTTTTTTTTAAATAAAGGATATTTAAAAAAAAGAAAGAGATGGCGGGACGACTTGGTCGGCTTCCTTGAGGAATGGCAAGACGTAGCGCAAAGTCGCGACAGATGGAAGGAATGGAGGGAGGCCTTTGCCCAGCAGTGGGACAGTACGGGCTAGCTATAATAATAATAATAATAAACCCGCAGGGCAGCTTGTGGCGAGCTGTCGGGCAGTAGCGACCCCGTGGACCTGACCTCCTGGGAGACCCTTTGTTCTTCATCTCTGGCTTGCCTTAACTGGCCGGCCAGAGTGAGCACTGACGAGGAACAAGGCTCCCACCTCACTCTTGCCTTAATTGGCTGGTTTGAGTGGAGATTCGCAAGAGCAAATTTGCTCGGGGGAAGGAAGTATTCCAGTAAGATGCTGGTAGGGATCTTGACCGTACTTCCGGGATTGTCCTGATAGCCGTGGAATACCTCTCCACTCCTCTAGCACCTCGATATATGTTGCTCCCTTGTCGCTACGTCACTATGTGCTAGCGGCCGTTTTCGGGGGCCCATTTACTGAGTGTGCAAGTCACCCCCTGCCTTTTTATCCGTGTATACAAGCATTGGTTAGGTAGGGGCCATAGCCATTCAATAGTTTCAGATAAGTAATCCATCTTAGCAACCCAAACCCATAGTCCAATACTTTCTTAATTCCATGACCTGCAATAGACCACCACCAACCGGGGGTTGACCTTAGGTGCACTTGAGTGGTGCATATAGGGATAATCGCCGGTTGGTGTCCCACTTCATATAATAAAGCTTTATTTAAGGGGCCTCTGCGAGTTGGCTTCGGCCCCTCCTATGCCTTTCAAAGGTCCGGGACCCCAGGGTCCCGAGATACGAAAATGTATAAAAAATATAATAATAATAATAATAAAGGATATTTTACCCGGCAGACCTCGCCCTGCCATGCTGACATTTGTGTTTTCAAACCCCCTAAAAACCCATTAAAATACACACACAAAATTTCATCCAAATCAGTCCCGATGTTTAGGACTAGAGAGTTGTATAGTACTTGACATACGTACAGAAAATAAATACGAGTATGTATTAAAATGAAGTCATAAAAACTAATAAGAACATCTACTCGGCTACAGAATAAGGAAGTGTACTCACGGCACGACGCTAGCTAATTGTTAGATTATTAACTACCCACAAGTAATTATCCGACGCCATTGTTAAGTAAACTGATTGTTTTGACTGTTAGGCTGGGTGCTCACTTTATAAAAGGCTTTTGTCCCCTCTACAGATTTTTTTCTTTTTATCCGACTGCCGAAAACGTTAAGTATATTTTGCGAGCGTATGTATGTATGTCTCTTTCTATGGCACGCTCTACAGCCTAAACTGTTTAACGGATTTCGACATAATTATGAGGTGTCATTGAATTCGTTTCAGTTGTGGGAGTAACAAGTAAACAAAAGGGTATATTAACCAAGAAAATGTGAAATAAATAACAAAGAAATAATCAAAAACCCAACTCCCACTTCAGAAATTGGTAGGAATAGGCGAGACGATGAAAAAAAAGTAATTAGTCCGTCATTGAGATTATTAAAAAATGTTGGACACGTATTTTTTCTTTTTTCTCGTAAACGAAAAATGACGACGATGTGCGTTGAAGTTGTGCGTGACGTCACGATCAGATACAATTTAAATTTATGCATTACGGCGGCGTCAAAAGACCCCACTATGCCCCCACTCCAGAACTTTGTTGCTCTTTATCTTTGAATTTTTTTATTATTTTGATGAAACAAAAAATACGTGTCCCGTATTTTTGGCCGATCTACAAGACGGACTAAACAGAATGTCTTTTTTTTATGTTGTCGTCATCCCTATTACATGTAACAGAAACAATACCACCGACTTCCGAAATTTCAATTGAGTTTCTTAATAATTTAATTATAGGTATTTTTTTTATGTTTATTTTTGACCCAACATAGAGCAAAGACCTCTTTTTATGTAGAGAAGGTACAAACATTGATCAAACGGCAGTCGGGTAAAAAAAATGTTTTCAATAAAAAGTATTCATACACCTATTCGTCAGTTCGAATTGCAAGTGAGCACTGCCCCTAACCACAAGTTAATTAATGAAAATGTCCCCACAGTCACGGACGGATGGATTAGGGTTTATAATTGCAGATTAATTCTAAAATATGTCCATACTGAATATTTAGCAAGTCAACAAACATTACAATATTACAAGTTAACGTTTCCACGATTAAGCGACAGCCGGTTGTCGGGCTACTTGTCTGTCTATTGTGTCTCGAATCACGTGTGTTCGAAGGTTTATAAGACTTTTGACTTAATTTGATATAAATCAGTAGTATGTAGAATAAATTTTTAACCCCTGACGCAAGCAGAGAGGTGTGTATGTCTATCTGTCTGTGGCATCGGGTATACCGATTAAGATGTGATTTTTTTAAAAGTTATCTAACAATGGTTGATATATCAAAATTAGTTCAGCCGTTTCCAAGTTATCAATTACTGTTGTTAGTTGTGCAAGCCCGATCTTAATAACTTCAGTGGCTGTGTTTATTACATTTTTGTTTTACACTTGTTTTGTTTGATGATGACATGAAACGTGTAACTTAGGACTTTCTGTCTCTAAATAAATGTAATTGGGACAACTTACACACGGCCACGGATCCCAAACTAAGTAGAGCTTGTAATATGGTAACCTGCAGACATCTTATAACATTCTTTTGTAATTTATAAATACATACATACAACATATTATAGATAAATTATACCCTGGCCACCCCATATCAAACAATCGTGCTCATCACACGAGTTTGTCCTGCATGGAAATCGAATCCACGACCCCGGTTTAGCAGTCAGGGTCACTAACCACTGGACCAATAGGGCCGTCAACCCTTTGCCCTTAGAACTTACCTATAAATTTTCCATAACAAATAGTCACGGACAAACCACTTGATAACTACAAAGAAATCCTTAAGAAAGACCATCCATACTAATATTATAAATGGGAAAGTCTGTCTGTTTGTATGTTTGTCTTTCTTTCACGGCAAAATGGAGCGACCAATTGACGTGATTTTATAAGTGGAGATAGTTGAAGGGATGGAGAGTAACATAGGCTACTTTTTGTCTCTTTCTAACGCGAGCGAAGCCGCGGGCAAAAGCTAGTAAAAGATAAAACAAAAATGTCAGATAAACAAATAAGAATCACATTCCATTTCTCAAAATTCTTCTCAAAAGATAAGGTTAAGCTCAAAAGATAAGTTGGAATGAAAAAAAGTTGACACAATAAACAAGAATTTTACTTTTTAGATAAATACTTGACATACAGGGCTTGTTGGTCGTAAGTTCGATTCCCACCCAGGACTAATTATGTGATGATCATAATTGTTTGTTTCGTGTCTGGGTGTAATTTATCTGTAATATGGATGTATTGATAAAATACACTTATGTTTAGTATATTTATCAATTGTCTGGTTACCATAGTACAAGCTCTGCTTAGTTTGGGATCAGATGGCCGTGAGTTGACCTAGGATATTTATTATAATATTAATCTTCTTAGTGTTATGTTACCAGTAACTGGGTTACCGATGTTTGATAGGCAGTAAATCCTTGTAAACACTGGTATTCATTTGAATTCGGTTAGACTGAAAACCCGACCTCAATACAGTCGGAATAAGGCTAGGGATGATATTTTTTGCTCCTCAACCTTTTTTTCTCCCAATTAACAGATTCTTTTACTTTTTTAAGAACATGATTAATATAATAGTTAAGTAATCAATAACTTAGTAAAAAAAACCATCAGAAAAATAAAGTGTCATTGTCAATGACACTGACGAAAACCCATACAATAACAAATAGGTACTTTTATTTTTATTTAAGCGCAACATTATAAAAATAGCTACAGTCAGGTTAAAGACCTTTGGAGTCCCAACAAAATGTTCTACAGCCCGTGTATAAACAATAATAAAAAAAAATAAAAAAAAACTACGGTCTCGAACAAAGAGTAGTGAGATCGCGAGGCGACCGCACGCCACGGCCAAGGCGTTTGCAAGGACGAATGTGGCTTGCATTGACATTAAAAAAGAACTTTTTGAATTAAGAACCGAATTCAAATTCAAAAAAGAAATACACGTGCAAGAGACGTTATTAACTTTCGAATCGAAAAATAAAAGTGTTTTGAAATAGTGTTTAAAAATTCGAAATTTAAATTCAATTGTTTTCGAAGTTCTGTTAAAAAGTGCTGGCTGAATGCCACAGAGGTTGTTTAGAATAAGAATGTAAGAATAAAGATGTCATGGGATTACGAGGATGAAGTGCAATCGTGAACTGGATTTAAACGTTCGTGTTTCGAATTAAGTTTTCGTTTAAACAATTGAAATGTGTTTCTAGAACATTTAAATGTGAATTTTCGTAGTGAAAAAGTGATTTCAATATAGTTCCTTAAATCTGACTGATTAAATAAATTAATAAAATAAAAATACAGTTCGCAAAACTTAAAATTATTCTACGTTTTAAATTAATTTACATTAGAAACTGTGCAGTAACGTAATACGGTTTTTTAAATGTCAATTTATTGAGCAAAAAGTTTAATTAGGACTTCGATGTTTTATTGGCAAAAACAAGACCAATCCAATCCAGTTTTGTTTAAAAAAGTGAACTATTTTTGTCGTTAGTACCAAAGATTCAAGATTTAAAGTTTATATTTCGAACTCAAAAATAAAACTAAATATTTTTTTTTGCCGCACTAAATAATAGATTAAAACAAAATTTTATAGTGTTCTATTTTCAAATCTGTAATGCAGAAGAGTAAAAGATTTTTTAAGCTGTGCGGGCAGGAATAGATAATAATCTAAGATACAGAGTCTAATGACCTGGTTGTTACATAAATTAAGATTAATTTTATAGCCTAAGAAAAACATTTTTTTGACTAAGTAGTGGATCCCATTAATGCAGAAGCGACAACCGTCAATTAATAACAAATACATTTATGACTTAATTATTTAATCAAATTAAGTAAATATCGGACAGTTTCCCTCAAAACATAACAAATATATTTAACGTAATTAAAAAACAACAAGTTCAAAAAACACAAAAATCTACTAGTAACCGAATAAATAAAACTACTAAGATCCCAAAAAAAAACACCGCTTTAAAACCCAAATAAACAAACCCAATAAACAATTATTCCCACCCCAATAACTCCCAAACTCAACTCCAATAACTATTCCCGTCCCAATAAATGCAATAACCGCACAATGATACTCAACTCAACCCTATTGGTGCTCGCAGTGTGTGGCCGAAGACTGTGGCAGGCTCCTCAAGGCAGGATTGTCGGAGGAACGAAGTCCGGCTTCGGCCAGTGGCCGTGGCAGATATCCCTGAGGCAGTACCGGACTTCCACTTACTTGCATAAGTGTGGGGCTGCGCTGTTGAACGAAAACTGGGCCATCACAGCCGCGCATTGTGTTGAACAGTGAGTATATTTTTTTTTCTTAGTTTTAGTAAAAACTTGAAATTGTAATATAGCTGGTTCACGCTTTCCGTGATCTGTGATCCGGAAAGGTTTATTTTCTTGGCCAGAGGTTTGGCAATGCTTTCCAACTCTTGGGCACTTTTCACTTTTTTAAATCATGACTGATAATATATCAACGAACAGCCCAAACCACTCGTCCTAAAGACATAAACAAGAAGGTTCTTTGTGAGGAGTAGGTGTCCACTAAGAAAATATTTTTGAAAATCCGGCCCCATATTTGGGTTAAATTAGGGGAAGGAAGTTCGACTTCTACGCGGGCGAAACCACAGACGAAAGCTGGTTACTTATATTAACTATTGCAGAAATAACACGACCAAGACATAAATATTTACTGAAATATGGATTTTAATAAGTTTGATAAGCATTTTTTTTATCATTTATTACTTAAAAGAAGACTTACAGATTAAATTCAAATAATAGGTAACAATGATACATTGTCAAGGTGCTAATAATAAGCCTAAACAGTAATATATTTAAAAAAAACACAATATTTCTTAGATTTTTGAAATGTAGGCAAGAAAACATAGCGAATATTATAAATAACGCAGCGTATTATATGATGGCAATTCAAATGATACGAATAAGTAATAAACATCTTTTTCTATCCGTACACAACAATAATTATTGCATGTAATTACCATCCAACAGTATTTCTTTTGCATGGTGACGTAAATAAAATAATTATGTAAACTACCTATGTTGAAAATATCTTTTAAATACCATATTTAATGCGCTATAAAAATAATGGGTATTTAGTCTGAACGGCCCAAACCGAATGGCCCGCGGGCCATTCGACCGTAAACAAAAATCGCCTACGTTCGAAAGGACCGGTGATAAAAACTATCCAACACAATTTTTCAATTCGAATTTCCTGTGATTGGCGCGTTCGAACAAACATACAAACTCTTCAGCTTTATGATATTAGTACTTATATACAGGGTGTCCCACGGCTATGCCACATGGAGGGAAAGTACCTTAAATATTGTAGATAGAACATTTTACAGAAAGAAGACATTATATGAATTTTGAAAACATTTTAAACTGCATTCATAGATTTTTAAATAATTAAATGGTTAGGCCGGGAATCGAACTTGTTCCACGAGAAAAAATTATCATCCTGTAGTTTTATCATACCGATCGAAAGGTTTCATTATAAGGATTATTTTTTGCTAAATAACATAGTGTCACAAATAAAAGGAAGACCGTGAATTTTAACATTTGATGTAAAATTTGGTTCTGAAAAGTTAAAAGCTTACATTGCCGTAAGGACATACAATTGACAGTCACAACTACTTATTACTAATTAATCTACCCACTTGAGTTATACGCATCATTTAAATAAATAAATATCCACCAAAACAAGCCCAAAAAATCGTCAGGGAACGAAATAATCAAAAGTTATCACTTTGTATTCAAGAAGAAGGGACTCATTTTGAGCATTTGAAAAATTGACTAATTTTTTATTAAAAATGTTAAAACTCATGGTCTTTCTTTTATTTTTGACACTATGTTATTTAGCAAAAAATAATCCTTGCGATGAAGCCTTTAGATCGGTAGGATAAAACTACAGGCTAGTTAATTTCCTCGAGTAACAGGTTCGATTCCCGGTTCAACTATGTAATTATTTAAAAATCTATGAATGCAGTTTAAAATGTTTTCAAAATTCATATAATGTTTTCTTTCAGTAAAATGTTCGATCTACAATATTTAAGGTACTTTCCCTTCATGTGGCATAGCCGTGGGACACCCTGTATATTATCTGTCTGCCTGTTCAAGATAAATCCAAAAACTACAAAACGGATTTTCATACAGTTTTCTCAAATAGACAGAGGGTATCGGTTTTAGTTAGTTTTAATAGGGATATTATAAATTGCATATCAAATAAATAATCACCTATCAATACATACTCATCATTTATATTCTTTTTTACATCAAATAACTTACTTCACTACAAATAAACTAAATGTTTAACAAAACTCAAACTACAGATAATTCGAAATTATACATCAATATGACATTACTTTTTTTCTCATAATGCAATACAGTTAAATTTATTTTTGTACAAAAATACTACATACATAGCATAAATACTGACTGCACAGCAAAATTTCCATATTTCATAGCAAAATAACTATCCCAGTCGCATATTAACCAGTAAGTACAACCAAACCTGTTCATCATATTTGTCTTAATTTTCAAGAAGCCATGCTCAGCAAATTTTATTATTATTATAACAAAAAAATCCTGTCACATTGCATTATTTTCAAAAGCAGAACAAATTAACTGAAAAAGGTACGCGGCTTCGCGCGCTTTTTCGTCACTGGAGTGCAGAGTGGCGCGAGCGAGTAAGATAGAGATAGAAATGGTTGGTTAGGTTAGGTTAGAACTGTGACCACACAACGCGCGAAGGCGAGCGAGCGCAGCGAGCGTGCCGCGGCAGCGGCCGCCGAGCGCCAGATATCATCTTTTGCCAAGCAAATATTTTTGTTTCTTTGCTCTTTTTTAGAATAATTGGTGATCTATTTTAATTAGTTTGCCTAAATACTTATTAGGAAAAACCTATTATAGTACATACAAAAACATTTATTTGGTACTAGACCCTACCTATATCTTCATGATTTTAAGTGATTTATTGTGGAATTTTAAGTTCGTGGCGCCACCTGCAGAAGCTAAAAATGTGCCTATTGGGCAAAAAAGGAAGCGTGGACGCCCCGCGAAAGCAAGACCCGCTTTAATAATTCAATAAATTACAATTTTGTATCAAATTTTATATTTTTTTTGCTGATCTCATTATGTGGTAATTAATAAATAATAAGACGACTGTGACTAATAAAATGCTGTTTTATTTAGAAAAACTACTGTAAATAATATAAAAATAGAAGCTATATTTAAAAGAAAAAGAGTTAACATGTATAATGTGCATTAAGATTATTAGCTGTGCATTGATTAAAAAGCTTTTGCTTTAGGGAAAATCGCTGTACGCTGCGAAAATAAATTGTAGTGTAATTAGTGATATTTTGAGTCGAATATTTTGCTGTGCAATCAGTAATTTTGATGGGAATTCGGAATCTTATTGCCTAGAAAAGGGATATTTTTTGATTTGCGTTTAAATACCACCCGTTTTAATACATGCATATTACAGCTGAGAAAAGTCGAGAATTTCATTGATTTTTAGCCCGTGTGAGCTGGGGCGAGTAGCAAATTCCAAAATACAAATTATAATTACCTAACGAATTTTTGGAATTCCAAACCATCACAAAATCTCTTCATCTCACACACAATTCCAATATTACAAGGAAATATACAAAATAACTTGAGCTGACATTGAAGGTTGATGACAGCCTATAGGTCGTCTTGAGGAAAATGCTCATATGTGGCAGTTCACAGGTCTAATCAACACGATAATCAGATGAGTAAGCATGCGTTATGTGTAGGTACTGGTTGTGCCTGCGACTTGGCTTAGTAAAAGCCTGTCTAAAAAGGGGGGAGAGGGCATGGGCGTTGTGATTCTCTTCGGCTACGGTATAGGTCTATCTTTGATGGTTTTACACCGTGGCAAGTTAAACGAGGTACATATTCTAAAAGCCATAATGTGTGTTCACATTATGACTATTAAAAATAACAATAAAACCATATAAGTCGTATAGAAAAGCGTAATGAAATTATCGCAACACGGCTCTCAAAGTCTTTTAAAAAGACACTGTTGCACTGTAGGTAGGTATGATCTATTTTCTATAGATGGGTATCTAGCACGCGTATCAACAATTCATTTATTGTACGTGACATTTAGTCAAAAAATTAATTATCGTTTTTTTTTACATATTTCTAATGAGAATCGAATACTGGATAGCCTTCTTCAATGGTGCCGATTCTCTTATTCACAAACTAACCTAAATTAAAGATAAGTGTATCTTTCGCTTCGAAAAAGACAGAAGATAAAATATTAGTTAATTCCTGTCAAATTCAAACACTCCATAGATAATTTAGACGCTATTAATATAATATAATAATATAATATCTTAGGACAATTCACACACGGTCATCTGATCCCAAGCTAAGTAGAGCTTGTGTTATGGCAACCAGACAACTGATATACATACTTATATACTTTATACATACATACATATATACATATTATAGATAAATTACATTATTATTATTAATTATTATTGTATTAAAAACATGGCGACTAAATATACGCCAATTTTCTTCAGGCGCTATCTAATTTGACAGGATTAAACTAAAGTGTATCATCTGTTCTTTTCTTTAAGAAATTGAAAGAGAAAGATGCATTTTACTTAAATTTAGTTAAGTTTGTGAACAAGAGAATCAGCACCAATATGTCCCTCGTCTTGCCTAACAAGGTGTATAATTGGGAACCTCATGCGACTGGCCTTCTATTAATTATATGATACCCTTCTGACTGAAAAACTTTTACCACAGATTAATAAATAGCTTTTACTGCGACTAATGACCTAGGGCTGTTCGAGTTTGGTTTCAAACTCAAAATCAAATAATTTAATACTAATAAACCATTTAAAAGGTACTTTAGAACGTCAAACACAAAAAAAAATAACCTAATTGCCCTTTATACTATGAAGTGATGTTCTCTACCCAAACCCACCAAAACATCAATAAAGATCAATCAAATAAGTATCAATTTCCATGTTACTTCGGGTTTTCCCAAACGATGCGTCTGATATTAATCAGCTAAAACAAAGTGATAAAACAGAAGGCTTGCACCGTGTCTAATTCAAGTGCCTAAGAGGTTATAATATTGATTTAGAACTGTAGTGTTTGTGGTTTTAAAACCGGACACAATAACAAATAGAGGTCGAGGTGGACCTTTTTTTTTGGATGGGAAGTCATCAAAATGACTACTCCAGCCCATCGTGCCAGACTTTTACTGACTAAAACCCACCTTTGTTCCTTCGGTTGACGTAAGTTCCGCAGCCCTCGATGTGAACCTTGCCGTATGGTTTGGTAATACCTACCACTACAGTACAGTAAAACTTATTTGTTTTGTCGGGACTGGGTTTCTGGACATTCCCTGTCCGGACGAAACTGTGGGATTTCGGACAGTAGCTATCGGGATTACTTGCAGTACCTGACTGCGTTCGTAAGTTGTTTAGCCCGTGTAACAGTGGCTTTAACTAAAACGAATGATAAGAAAAAAATTAAAGTTGTCAATGGGTTTTTGTGGGGTTAACGGATTTCAAATAAATAAAACTTCGAAAGATTATGCCATATCCACATTACGAGAGGTAATTGACGTTTTAATATTGAACTCCTAGCAACTCGGCCCAGCTTTACACGGGTGTTACACTTCAAAACGTTCGGCTAATTCTTCTGTAATATGCATGTAAACACACTTAAACTCGGTTGTAAGTGTTTTCTTAGTGCTAACCAGGAATTTAAGATTGTATAAAAAGCACATCACTGCTTGAAGAATACTATTAAATAGAGATGTTAATATAGACTTAGACGATACACACTTGGTATATCCGGCTCTAAGGACCATTTGTTAGGGGTTGCGGAATGTTTATAGGGGTTGCGGAATGTTTATAATAGTTACCGTGACCCTGGAACATAAAGGGCAATCGAAGGAACATGAGTGGGTTTTAGTCAGTAACAGTCTGACACGCCCTCCCGCCGCACCCAGGACGGGAGCAGTCATTGAATGATTTCTCACTCACCAAAAAAAAAAAAAAAAGGACCATTTGTTAAGTACGGCTCAGAAGTAGTTAGTTGGTTACTTACAGTTGAGTTGGGTTATTTTGAGTTGACGAAAACCACAGACCACAAAATAATTAAGTTAAACGAAAAAAGTTACACGAAAGTTCAGTGTTAATCCGCAGTTATAGCGCTGCGGCAGCTCAATAAATTCATCTTTATCTTTAAGGATGTTCAAGGTAGCGCGAAATTAAAATTTCCTTACGTATTTTAGCAATTTACAGCTCAGTATCTGGATGTATGTTGATATAGAATGATTTGCGACTGTAATAGGTCATTCGTTACGGAATTATAATCATTTAAATCATTAAAACAACCCTCAAAGTGCATGTAGGTAACGCGATTGATTGCCTATTACATGAAAAAGTCATTCAACAGCGTTGTATGCACTCTGAGGGTTGTATTGATGAACTAATTATAATTAAAAACTTAAATAAATTGAGTATTTAAAAGTAGGTCGCAAACAATGATGTTATAAGTAAAAAAGTGTAGATAGGTTATATGCAGTCAAAAAGTGGCACATTAAAAGTTTGCCAATTGACAAACATGATACTGAGTATCGCGTTGACATTTGACGTTTATCTATTTTTCACTCGCACTACTTCAATCATGTCATCCTACTTTGACGTATAATGTATGTGTGCGTTAGTGTGCCGTTTTTGAAGATAGAATTTCGTTTGGGTAACCTATCTACACTTTTTAGGGTTCCGTACCTCAAAAGGTAAAAACGGAACCCTTATAGGATCACTTTGTTGTCCGTCTGTCCGTCCGTCCGGCTGTCAAGACCCTTTTTCTCAGAAACGCGTCGAGATATCAAGCTGAAATTAATATCACATACTCGGGTCTGCTATCTCTTAAAGCAGTGAAAAAATCAAGTTTTTAAATCAATGCAATAAAAAGATACGGCGGTTTATATTGCAAATTTGGACATTTGCAAGGAAATCAAAACCTATAGGGTACTTCCCATTGACCTAGAATCATGAAATTTGGCAAAAAGCAAGGTCATGTAGCACAAGTAAAGGGAAAACTCCGAAAACCGTAAATTTGTAGTTAGTTCACACCAGGCGTCCGTCTGTCCGTCTGTCTGTCAAGAACCTTTTTCTCATAAACGCGTCGAGATATCAAGCTGAAATTAATATCACATACTTAGGTCTGCTATCTCTCACAGCAGTGAAAAAATCAAGTTTCTAAATCAATGCAATAAAAAAATACGGCGGTTTATATTGCATATTTAGATATTTTCAAGAGAATCAAAACTCAAAACCTATAGGGTACTTCCCATTGACCTAGAATCATGAAATTTGGCAAACGGCAAGGTCATGTAGCACAAGTAAAGGGAAAACTCCGAAAACCGTAAATTTGTAGTTAGTTGACATCAGGCGTCCGTCTGTCTGTCTGTCTGTCAAGAACCTTTTTCTCAGAAACGCGTCGAGATATCAAGCTGATATTAATATCACATATTCAGGTCTGCTATCTCTCAAAGCAGTGAAAAAATCAAGTTTCTAAATCAACGCAATAAAAAGATACGGCGGTTTATATTGCATATTTAGACATTTTCAAGGGAATCAAAACTCAAAACCTACTTCCCATTGACCTAGAATTGTGAAATTTGGCAAGAAGCAAGGTCATGTAGCACAAGTAAAAGGAAAACTCTGAAAACCGTAAATTTGTAGTTATTTCACTAAAAAACAAATTAACGGAACCCTCGTTGCGCGAGTAGAACTCGCACTTGACCGGTTTTTTTTACTTATAACATCATTGGTCGCAAAAAAATCCATTTGCCTGTACGTCAACCTTACAAAAGTGGCCTCAAACAATCCATATTTCTTTTACCAGCGTCCCGCCATCAGAACTGCTAGTACGTCTGGGAGAGCACGACTTGGCACAAACTGATGAGCCCTACGGCTTCGAAGAACGCAGGGTCCAGATCGTCGCCAGCCATCCTCACTTCGATCCTGCTACCTTCGAATATGACCTTGCTTTACTACGGTAAGTTCTACAATTATATAAGTCCTGTGTAATATTAAGTTCCTTTCAACGACCAACCGACAGCCGGCTGTCGGGCTGCTATTGTCTTTCTATTGTGCCTCAAATCACGTAATTGTTGTCTATTTTTGTTGTGCCTATCGCTACTGTCCATGGAGCGTAGCTGCATAAATTCATCATTTTATGTCTGCTTGCAGCTTACATATAAAACTACATATGTTGGTGTTGGATTTGAAAAAGCTTACTTTTGTTAATTGTTTCATAATGACGGAATAATAAACCTGGGATTTTGGCGGTCCTGTTTGTTTAGTGGTTAGTAACCCTGACTGCTAATGCGTAGGTCGTGGGATCGATTACCACCCAAGAAAAACGTTGTGTGAATTTATCTATAATACTAGCTTATGCCCGCGACTTCGTCCGCGTGGAATAGTTCCCGGTATGAAAACTATCCTATGTCCTTTCTCGGGTCCCAGACTATATCTGTACCAAATTTCATTCAAATCGAGTCAGTAGTTTAGGCGTGAAGAAGAGAAACAGACAGACAGAAAGATAGACAGACAGACAGAGTTACTTTCGCATTTATAATATTAGTACGGATGTATGTATGTTTGTATGTATTTATAAATTATTTAAGTATGTTTATCAGTTGTCTGGTTACCATTTAACAAACTCTGCTTAGTTCGGGATCAGATGGCCGTGTTTTATTTATTTATTTTATGGGTTTGAGAAGCGAGTGACACCTAATCAGTATGAAGTTGAGGCCTAGTTACCCGACACGGCAATCAAACCAGTTTACCTATCAGTCACGCTCATAGAGGTCACGCTTGAGACCCCTAGACAACTGTTCTGTATCTGTTGCATATTTACAAGAGATTTTTAATAAACTTTAAATTATAGGTTCTACCATTGTTCCTCATTTTTAAGTTTTTTAGGCCGCAAAAAAAAGTTCAATAACAATGAAAATTGCAAATACAAAACCCACATGCCTTTACATAAAATATCAGAAACAGCCGCATACCAGAAATAATTCCATATGTATAAAATACTGTATCTACATTATGCAAATAAATAAAATTAAACCTTCGTACACACGTCATTCGAGACACAATCGAAAGACAATAGCAGCGCGACGGCCGGCTGTCGCTTGGTCGTTGAAAGGTTAAAGTGTATTTGGATCAAAATAAATGCTTAATTTAGAGTTTCGTACGTTCTAATGGTAAATAGGACCCTTACTGGATCTTTCATGTGTCTATCTGTCTGTCCTTAGCTCTCCCCTTTTATCTTCTAAACTATTGCGCAATTATTCTAATGCGAGCCTTATGCGTTTGAGTGGCGCCCTGGATGGTTTAGATTCACAAATCTACCCGGCAGATGGCGCTGATTGTTTGAAAAACCATGTGATCTCGAAAACGGCCCTAACGATTTCGCTGAAATTTGATATGTGGGGGTTTTCAGGGACGAGAAATCGATCTACATATGCAGGACAACGTCTGTTGGGTCCACTAGTTATCTATATTATATTAAATGGGGAACTGACAGACTGATTGACTGACTGTTGATATATCAACGCACAGCTCAAACCACTGGTCCTAGAGACATGAAACTTGCAGGGTGTGTTCTTTGTGAAGAGTAGGGAGCCACTTAGAAAGGAATTTTGGAAATTCCTACCAAAAGGGGTAAGATAGGAAAATTGAAGTACCGATATTCACGCGTGCGAAGCCGCGGGCGAAAGCTAGTTATTTCGTATTTTCCGTTATTTTTTTTCGCGTGAGTTAAATAAAGTTAAAATCTGACTTTTAGCAGTGTACCATAAAATTATTAATGAATACTAAACTGCTGATCTTCGTACAGATTGGCGTCGTTATAAAAACAGTTAGCACATCAGTGACCGTCGCGCTATGTAGTGTTAGGGTTCCGTTGTTGTAAGAAAAAAAACCCTGAAAATGTTGAACTGGTGAATGAATTAAATAAGAAACATGACAACCTTGGCTTAACTTTTCAACGACCAACCGTGGTTTTTGGTTCTTTGTCTGGTTTTTTTTTTGTGACGGCATCTCGCAGTTTAGCTCTCGTAGGCTGTTCACTGCTTAACCTTTCTATCTAGTGGGTGACAAGAGTGACTCTAGGCCTCCAGCCAGGGCAAACCTTCTGTGTCTAGTTGTACTTTATCTATACCTAATATGTGATTACTTGTATATAAATATCTATCCATACTATAATATTATAAATGCGAAAGAAACTCTATCTGTCTGTCTTTCTGTCTGTCTGCCTCGTCTTCACACCTAAACCACTAAACCGATTTGAATGAAATTTGATACAGATATAGTCTGGGACCCGAGAAAGGACATAGGATAGTTTTTATCCCGGAAATCCCCGGGAACGGGAACTATTATTCCACGCGGATGAAGTCGCGGGCGAAACTTAGTTGTTAATAAACGTCACTTAATTTTTTTTAAGACGCTTTCTCGGCCCTTTGTCTGTTGCCTAAAAATTATAGTACATAATGCCTAAAAATTATAGTAACATGCTTTGGGATCTGATACTTGTCCCAAGAGTTGAGTAATAAGAGAAAAAAATCCATGATAGATAATTAGGTCTAAAGATTAGTACGGAACCCAGTCTTCATATGCATTTTATAATCTGTGTCGGGTCGGTCACTCCTCAACGCACTCGACTTCTGAGGTTCAAAACTCCGCCATATTATTTTAAACTATATTTCATTTTGTGTTAGTGCAATTTTACAATGAATACCAAAATACAGCTTATGAATCTCAATTTTTTTTATTGGTTGTTCATGGTGCAATGTTATTTCAAGGAGGTTCGATAAAATCTATTGAGGAGGTTAATTTATAGTCGGTTTCTGATAGTTATTTTTTATATGAGATCAACATGGGTTAATTATTTAAAGTGAAATATTGGTTTATAGCGAATTCTTTTGCATTTTAGTTTGATTTTATTAACCCCCGATACAAAAAGAAGGGTGTTATAAGCTTAAAGCAGAAAAACCGATTTAAATGCGTTTTTTATTTAAAAGTAAAATCTAGAGATAGTTTTTAGACATGTTGCTTTAAAATCGGTTCAGGCGTTTCGAAGTTATTATTGACCTTAGATTATTTATTAACGTTAATGCCGCGGGCTTGCAGTCTATGCACGATCGGAATTCAATCAAGGGTTCTGATTCTCTTATTTACAAAGGAAACTAAATTAAAGTTAAGTGCATATTTCAAGAAAAGAATAAAAGATACATATTAGTTCAGTCCTGTCAAATTAGCCGGCGCTTGAAGTTTACGGCGCATTTTTAGTGGCCATCGATTTCCGCGCAGAATAAATACGGAGTTTTGTTATTTTTGTTTATAAATGTAAATATAATTTGTATGCGCTTAAATTACTAAATCTATTTATAATCTTTATGTCATTGGTATTTCTCTCTTTTATGATTTTTTTTTGTGATATTAGCGCTCCCCGTTATTGCATATTATTACTACTTATATTTTTTTATGTCATAGAGTATTCATTTCATTTTATTAGGATTTAATATTTTAAATACTCATTAGGTAAACTACTGGTTAAGATTTCGTATAAATTTATCATATTTATGAAATTCATAAATAACATATTAAATAGCTTCTGTATATACAATTATGCATGGGGAAACATCTTTATACATATCCATCATATGTCTGTCTTTTTGTATCAATATGTCTGTCTGTCTGTATGTCTATCTGTCAGTCTGACTTTGATAATAACATATCAGACAGATCTGATATGTTATTATCGAAGTTTCGAGCAAAAGCTGGTTTATTATCAAACTAGTTTTTCCCGCGGTTTCTTCCGTCACAATTATGTTAGGTCATCGATAAATTACTGCTTTGCTCCCGTGGTTCATATCGTGATGTTATGTAGCCTTGTATATTTATTCTGATACGCTATGTTACAGTAAAATTTCAACAATATCCGTCTTGTAGTTTTAGCGTGAAAGAGTAACCAATCCAAATAGAAACCAATTTATCCAAATAGATGGAGCAAACCTCCATCTATACATTACTAACTGTTCCCCGTGGCTTCTCCTAGCCATTTTATTTTTAAACCACTTTCCACCCCCTATTTTACTTCGTTAGGGGTGTAGTTTCCAAAGCCATATAATGCTTTCTGAGGCCGGGTATTTCAGTAACAACTTCCAAAGTTTAGGCTGCACGCTTTAGGCTAGCAACTATTAATTACATGACATGGAAATGAAACCCAAACACCTTATAAAAATTGTATGGTTTTTGTAAATTCCTTCTATTATGTACAATGCAGACGATCTGTTAGATTTTTCAAGTTTATGCTTAACTTATGTGAAGTATAACGTTTATTTAGCATAAAGTTCCCACATTTTTGTTATAATGCGAGTTTTTACATTTTATTGCATTTGCATTCTAATGCCCTTACTAATAATCACTGTGTAAAGTTATGCAATGAATAAAGCCTGTATAACCATACATTTTTTGACGTATAAACCTGTCATAACTTTATGCAGCGTTTATTAGTAAGGCGCTAAGTAAATATACTTTAAATATTTAGGTGTTGGCGAAGTTGTCTGATGACCATGTCCATTGCAAATGCTCTGTCTATAGTTTAGCATTAGATGGCCGTAGCCCGTACGTGAGGTTTCCCAAGATGTCTCTTTAGTCAACATTACTGACATTGTGAGGAAACTGAGTCAGAAACTTTTCTGGAGCGAAAAATATTTATTAATATTTACTTTATAAATAACTAAACTATTAACCTTTCGACGACCAAGTGTCAGCCGGCTGTCGCGCTGCTATTGTCTTTCTATTGTGTCTCGAATCAGGCGTGTTCGAAGGTTTAAGGTACAATAACTCGATTCTCTTCAATCCTCAGGTTCTACGAGCCAGTGGTGTTCCAGCCGAATATCCTGCCGGTGTGCGTGCCTGATGATGACGAGGACTTTGTTGGCAAGACCGCCTACGTCACCGGATGGGGGAGACTGTTCGACGGTAAGCACTGTCACTATGACTAACAAACTAGGATATCCATACTAATATTATAAAGAGGAAAGATTTGTATTTTTGGATGTAACGAATAAACTCAAAAATTACTGGACCGATTACAAAAATTTTTTTTTTCATTCTAAAGCTACATTATCCCGCGTGAGCAATACAGTCAGTAACAAAAACCTAACGTAACGCGGGTGAAAAGTGTTATATATACTAGCATTATTGTCACATATTTTCTTTAATTTGCCTTACAAAATACAATTAAACATAATAAAGGGAAAGTAAAAAAATAACCATTCAAGCCACAATATTGTTCAACAATTGGTTGTTACGAAAAATATTCATTTAAACTGCTCTTCTTCACAGAGGGACCCCTCCCAAGTGTACTACAAGAGGTCAAAGTCCCAGTGATCAACAACACAGCCTGTGAGGCTATGTACCAAGCGGCAGGCTATAATGAGCACATACCCAATATCTTCATTTGTGCTGGACGCAGCAGAGGCGGTGCTGACTCTTGTGAAGGTAATAGCTTTATAGACTTGGCCATAATTCTCAAAGACAGGCTATAATTAGCTCACACCGAATATCTTTAGTTGTGCCAGGCGAAGTAGAGGTAAGGCTAACTCTGATGAAGGTAAAACCTTTATAGAGTAGGCTATAGTTCTCAAAGATAGGCTATAACGAACACATTGCCAACATTATTGGAGGTGCTGAACGTAGCAGAGGTGGTGACGACTCTTGTGAAAGTAACTTCTTGTAGACTTGGCTATAGTTCTCAAATACAGGCTATATTTAGCTTACACCGAACATCTTAATTGTACCAGGGGAAGTAGAGGTAAGAGTGACTCTTATGAAGATAACACCTTTATAGACTTGGCCATAGTTCTCAAATACAGGCTATAACGAGTACATACCCAACAACTTATGTCCAAGACGCAGTAGAAGCGTCGCCGACTTTTGTTAATGTTTTAAAGATTAGGCTCAAGTTTCTCAAAGTCCGTCTTTGAGAAACTTAAGCCTAATCTTTAATTAGGATATGCTAAACATCTTTAGATGTGCCATGCGCTACAAAATAATGCTGACTCTTGTGAAGGAAACATCTTTATAGATAAAGCTTTAACTGAAGTTTTTGTAAAAGATCGCTAATTTATTTGATCACTAAAATTAAAATGGAGCCTACAGTACCTTTTAATAACAATATGAGTATTAAACCATATCCCTCCATCTACAGGCGACAGCGGCGGTCCAATGGTAGTACGTCGTGAGCGCGACAACAGGTTCGTTCTTGGCGGCATCATTTCCTGGGGCATCGGTTGCGCTGAACCTAACCAGCCAGGAGTTTACACCCGCATCTCTGAGTTCAGAGCCTGGATTAATCAAATACTAACGTTCTAAGGACTTGAGGAACCGGCTATAGTTTGCAAAGTTAATGTTTTGTTTGCAAATTGGTTATAGATAGCAAAGACTTGTTAAAAAACGGCTATAGTTAGCAAAATACGTGTTTCTTTTGCAAAGTTTGTGTTTTGTTTACAAATAGCCTATAGTTCGCAAAGTTTGTGTTTTGTTTGCAAATCGGCTATTGTTGGCTAAAGCAAAGCTAGCCTAGTTTGCAAAACGGTTATTTGAACAATAAAATATTTTTGTAAATTAGTAAAATGGCCATTTTTATTAAATTGTATTTGACATTATTCAAATCGGTCGAATACTGACGGCTATCGAATTTCATAATGGCCAAATTTTGAAAAATAGCACCATTTTTCAAAATTTGGCCATTTAGCCCAAAATCTAATATTAATTGTAAAAACAACATAATTTATTTATTTAAAGTGAAAGGGGAGCATTTATGACAATATGGTTTGTCTGTCATCGAATTTTTTTGGATAGTAGGTATTTCCTGTATCCAAATTATAGAGTAAAATAATAATAGAGATGGTTATTTATATTTACTCCTGAGGAAACTTAATTTAAAAATGTATTAATTGAGCATTTAAAAAAAAGTTTTTGTAAGGGGGCTAAAATAACTCATCTTTATTGACATAAAAAAATATTTTTATTTAGATAAAAAATATACGAATTTATTTATTAAGTATAAAATAATAACTTTTGTAAAAATGTCTTAGTAAATAAAACTGCCAATGGCTTTTAAAAAATAGAAAAAAATGTTCCAATTATTAAACTAAAATGATGAAAATATTTTTAATTTTAGAAAAAAATAATAATATTTAGTTGTAAGTAACGGTTTCCGTCCTTAATTTATTTTTAGCGAATTATTTGTAAATATTTTTCGATATATTTTTTTATATGGAATGCATTTATTAATTTTATTTAATTAGCCATAACAATGTCTCAGATTAATTTCTGAGTTCTGATTTTATGAATTTATTAAATCATTTTATAAGGTTTTATTGTATTTTTATTTAAAATTTTCCAAACATGTAACAATCTGAGATTATTTATGTCTTATCCTAATTTGTCCTCTAATTATATGAAAGTAATATGTATTCGAAATTAATGGAAACATTCAATAAAAATGTATATGCATGCAATAATTGTATGCAGTTTTGAATTTAACCCCGTAAGTGCCTTTTCTTAGTGAGGCCTAAAATGAAAAAAAAAAAAAACATTAAAAATGTGTTTTACGTAGGTACATTTTTCTCAATGAATAAGATACTAGACTGACCGTAGTCATAGTTAACAGTTGGTTTACAGTATATCCATAGATAATACATATGAGTATATCTGGGGGCCTACCGCAAGCCCTTTATAGCATTACCACAGATTACTAAATAGTTACTGGTATTACTTCAATATTACTTTCAGTGGGAAAGAGACGGCGCTAGACAACGTGTCTAACGCTGTCACTTGCACACTCTGGAACAGGAATAAAACAATCTTACTTTAAGGGTCAATTTATATTAGCGCAGAACCGAAGCGCATCGAAGCGTCAAATTTTTACAACTAAAGCGAAGCCGCACGAATGCGCGCGTATTCACCAGAATACGCGCGCACTTTTTTACGTGTAGTAATGGGCATCTGTTGACGCGCAGAGCTATTGAATCAGTTGACTCTCGTAACTGAAACGTGTGGAAAATGTTTGAACTTGATCTTGCTATGATATGACTTATATCGGAAGTTGAAGAAGAAGAAAACGAAGAAAAAGAAAGCGGAATTATAGTGTTCCTTATTTGTGTGACGCGTAGGTTTGCTAGTGGGCGCATGTATACGCGACAATGCGCGCGCACCAATCAGCGTTGTTCATGCGCAAACGCGCGAATTTGAAAGAATGCGCGCGACTTTTTAAACACTCAATGTGTAACACTTATGTATGCGTTACGCTGTGGAGTTAAGGTTTAATTTGTTATGTTCAGTTTTGGATAGACGCTTCGATGCGCTTCGACTCTGCGCTAGTATAAATTGACCCTAAACGTCATGGTAAGGGGGCTGTCCTAATTGTTGGGAATAATTTTAAGTTAGACGGCGCATTTTTTTTTATCAATAATGTAGGTATGAAAATTGGCGGATGGTCTTTACCGCCACTATGGTCGGGCTTATGTCAGTGTCGTATGTCAATGTCAGGTGTCAGTGGTACGCAACACTACTAGCGCCATGGAAATGAAAGAAACTATAATTCAAAAATAAATATCATGATGGCCGCCTAAAGCTTTAGTCGTGTGCAAGAGATAAAGAGGGTAGTCGCATGTAAGCAAAATAATTCAGTTTTTTTGAAGTGAAAACTTCTTTAGCGGCGTTGAGCACTTTTTCTGTAATGGGTATAAAATCTTAAACTCGCGTCAGGACACGTGACCTGATCGAAAAAGCGTAGGACGGATGGATAGTAGACAGCTATAATCAAGTTTTCACTTCTGCCGGCACTCCCGGAGTGCAACCCGTCTTTTTTTTTTATATTACCAACGCCTCTTTAACTAATTACTGACTGATATGCTCTTAACCCCTCTCAGATGTGATAATCAAAAGGACAGTGCCAGTGAGACAGAATTTGATTGGTGTAACAGTTTACCGGTGCTGGGCCCCGACGCTGCAGAATCGTCAATTCCTGTGTAATCCAGGTTAGTGTTTAACTTTTTTATGGCTGAGATACAAACGGTTTTTAATAACCATTAGGGCAATGCTGTAGCACCTATACCGAGGACTAAGCAGTCGGTACATATTATAATGCTATTGATAATATAATTTTTTATAGTTTTGATTCGAATACAATGTTATATTTTACATGAATTATAAATTATACGCGTCTTAGTGAAAACTCGTAAATTGACAATAAGGTTAATTAATACCTAGGTCGACAATAGATGGCGTTGTACACAATCTCCATTCAAGCACCACAAAATGTACGTTGCTCTATATCGCGCTATTAAAGTTTTCTTGCCGTGTATGAGATGTACCCAATTTATACCTAAACAGATGTACTTGCTTCGGCAGTACATATACTAAAATTGGAACGATACAGAGAAGATTAGCATGGCCCCTGCGCAAGGATGACACGCAAAATCGTGAAGCGTTCCACATTTTTTGAATAAGTTTAGGATCAGCAACCATATTCAATTAAGTTATATATTACTAGCTTTTGCCCGCGGCTTCGCTCGCGTTAGAAAGAGACAAAAAGTAGCCTATGTTACTCTCCATCCCTTCAACTATCTCCACTTAAAAAATCACGTCAATTCGTCGCTCCGTTTTACCGTGAAAGAAAGACAAACATACAGACAGACAGACACACTTTCCTATTTATAATATTAGTATGGATTTAATCTTTGACATTGACTTAAGAACGACTTCTTTATTGTTGCGTCGTTTCAAAAAGTACGTATGCGTTTTTATAAGTAACCGTTTTTACAATCTGGATAGTTTTTTTAGCACAAATCTTTTTAAATTTGAGCTAAAAAAAATTGTATTAGATAATTTTATTACCTCTAACTTGATACAAATATTACTGAGTTGTTGCCTATTATTTTTGTGGATATTAAACGACTTTTTATTACAAAATTCGCATTCGTGTGTCTCCGTACATTACTAATTTATAATATAATATAACTAGATTTCGCCCGCGGCGGCCCCTCGTGATTGTCGATACTTTCAACCCCTGTTTTACCTCTTTAAGGCTGGAATTCCAAAAAAAAAAACCTCTTTGGTTCTTTACAAGGGACATGCCCTGTATTAACATGTTTTAGGACCGGTGAATTGAGCAGTGCGTTAATAACAGTCAGTCTATCAGTCATTCAGATACTATTTTGTATAGATTAAGAGCCGATTTTTCAATCGTCTCAGATAACTTTTATCTGAAGAGTATGTTTGACGTTATGACAGCTTTTGTTTAGAAAATATGTCAAACCTTCTTATTTATTCCTCAGATAGAAGTTAACTGATGATTGAAAAATCAGCCCCAAGTTAATTATTTTACATTATTTAACATTTAATAATTATTCAAATGGAAATTCAAGGCATTTATTTCACTTACACCATTTATAGGCACTCATAAGTAGTCAAAGAGTGGGTCGGCCAGTCAGAAAAGTGACTCTCCTGTTACAAAACGTAGATCTGTACGAAGAAGTACAGGCAAGAAACTCCGCGGAAAAAAAACCGTTTTACAAAATCTTGGTTCTAAACCTTCGAACACACGTGATTCGTTAAAGGTTCGGTTGGTCGTTGAAATGAAAGGTTAAAGGCGAAAAGTTATTAGGTCAACAATAGATGGCGCTGTACACAATCTCCATTCAAACACCACATAATGTAGGGAGTTCTACATCGCGCTATCAAAGTTTTCTTGCCGTTTATGACATGTACCCAATTTATACCTAAACAGATGTACTTGCTTCGGCAGTACATATACTAAAATTGGAACGATACAGAAGATTAGCATGGCCCCTGCGCAAGGATGACACGCAAAATCGTGAAGCGTTCCACATTTTTTGGATAAATTGAGGACAGGATTTTAATTATTATGTATTTTTAATTAACTTGTAATTTTAATTACTTTCCTATTTTTGTAAAAGTAAGGGTTCACTAGTCTTGTCTTTTTATGGCTGTTTTCTAACTTTATTTTGTTTATTTCGATAAGCTCTATTTATGATAAGTTAATTATAACGTCTCCCTCTGTGGGGTCGGTCCCTGCATTTGAAGAACATTGTCAGCATCAGGGGTACGTTCATTTTTTTAGCTTTAGTCCATATAAATAACGATTGTGTATAAAAACGCGGACCTCTCTGTTCAACTTTCCGCGTCTGTTCAAATTTCGTACAAAATCATAGTTTTCTGTAGACATAAGCTAAATAAATGTGCTTCTGGAACGAATTATCTGTCTACATCGATTTCTGTCCAGAATCTCTTACGACTGTATAGAATTTGAGTTCATGAGTCACTTGATCGGCCTTCGTTGTTCCAAACTACGATATTTTCTCTTCCAAATTGTCTTCGCCTCTGCGCACTGTGGCCGAAATGAGAAATGATTTGTGTTGTTGGCATGTTTATTGGACAAGCGAATCTTTTTCAAAACTGGGTCAGTATTGACGCATTTATGCGTTTTGTAATTCAAAGGTGTTTTTAACCGACTTCAAAAAAAGGAGAAGGTTTCTCAATTCGACCGTATATATGCTTTTTTTTGCATTTAATTACGATGTAGGCTACGATTAAAGTGAGTCTTTTGTCAATTATTATTAATACTTAAGTACGGTCGCGGTCTGAAAAGGTTTACCAATTTTGAAAGTACATTCTATATCACACTTTTTTCATTAAAATCTAAAATGCCATATCATGTTACTTGTTACCTTTTAGAAGTTATTGTGCAAAATGACACAACGAGAACAACAAAGACGTTACTAAGCAACGGCTTCGGTTTAGCCATGTTTCGTCTCTATCGTGCACTTTACGTTTGGCAGTTGTGTAACAGTGACAGGTATAGTGCCAAAGTCAGTGCTTAGTAACGTCTATTTATCTCGCCATATTTGATGATGAAACTCTTTTCTTAATTTGTTGAATTGACATTTGTCAAAAAAATATCGTTTGAACGTCGTTTAGACAAGAGTAAAATTTTACGAAATATTTTTATTCATATCGAAATAAAATGGCAAGTTTAACCCTGGAGCAAGGGGCAATCTTTGAAAATGGACATAGTTTTATATCATTAGTGCCTTATCACGAAAATTCATTATAACTATTGTGATTTACTGTGAGGTTTGAATAAGATGTCACGGCGAAGAAGACCAAATAATAGATCATGGAAATGATTCAGGAAGAAGTGATGCTGTCTACTACGTAGTGTATCCTGCAACAGAATTCCCTCACGTTAATTACGTTCAAGATAATGCACGGATATAATCTAAGGCACGGATACACCCAGCTTGTGCTACTATGGTGTGGTTCATTCTGCACCGTGAAATTATTCGTCTCATTCAATAGCCAGCTCGGTCTGCTGATTTAAACTCAATAAAAAAATTATGAGGGCTTATGGTTCAGCGCTGGAACTGACAAAATGAAAGAAGTCCTCAAAGATCACGCTGTGCTCGAGTGATACCAGAAAATGATACCCGAAATACTGATCTATGCGCGTGTCTTGTTGCATCTATGCACTAGTCGTAACTGCGGAGTAATGTTATACTAGATATTGAATAAAGATTTTTTAAGATTTGATTTATTATTTCCTTATTCTTATTATAAAAAAAACTAATATACTACTATTATAATTGCGAAACTAACTATCTGTCTGTCTTGTTTTCGCGCCAAAACTACCGAAACGGGTACAGAGATAGTCAATAGCCTAAACAAGGGCATAGTAAAGTTTTTTATTTAATTCCAAGGGAACGGGAACTACGCGGGTAAAACCGCGGGGGACAGATAGTATTTAATAAAGATTTTGTTCAGTGTTTTTTTATTATTTCTTCATATTCATATTCAAAAAACTAAATTAGTCATAGCTGCAAAGTGATATTATACCAGATATTAAATAAAGATTTTTTAAACTTTTATTTATTACTAGCTTTTGCCCGCGACTTCGTCCGCGTGGAGTAATAATTCCCGTCCCCGGGGGATTTCCAGGATGAAAACTATCCTATGTCCTTTCTCGGGTCCCAGACTATATCTGTACCAAATTTCATTCAAATCGGTTCAGTGGTTTAGGCGTGAAGAAGAGACAGACAGACAGAAAGACAGACAGACAGACAGAGTTACTTTCGCATTTATAATATTAGTAAGGAAGTAAGGATAAGGATGTCTTTATATTCTTATTTAAAAAAATAATTGTTTTTCAAAGTAGGTTTTCTGTATATCAAACCTTTATAGTAGTCAGTCCATCACCTATAGCGATTGATTGCCATATCATTAGAAAAAATAATCTGTGATCAATCAAATTATCATGAAATAGACATTTAGAACTTCTGGCCTCAATGTGTATGCAATTGTGATCCTTATGGTGGTAAAAACTTTCAGACCGCGACCGTACGTCAATTTTTCAATCTTGTCGTCATGCCATTTTTTATTGTTTGAAATATTTGGTGTTATATTGGTGTTTAGTGTTCCTGTAAAATCAAATCTACAGACCAAACAATAAAACAAAAAGGGAGTGCTTCAAAAATTATTTATTTATTCGTATATATAATTTATATATCCATTTTATAATTAAAATCAACCGATGCACACAACATAATCATCATAATTATCGACCATTCACGCCGTCCGGACGAAAGACGCGCTTTTGACCGAACACGTTTTACACGAAAACCGACTTTATCTCCATGGCAGTAAGTCGCAATCACCAAAACGTGTTCCGGTCAAAGTTTAAGTATACATAGATTTAAAAACTAGATACACAATAATTTATTTTAAAAAGTCCTGTCTATGACGATCGCTTGTAGGACATCCGAGTAAAAATTAAAATTATAAAAAGCTGTAAGTAATAAGTATTATCTAAATTAATACTTTTGCTAAAATACTCTGTATTTATTAAAATAAAGTTTTCGACATAGTGTTGCAAATTTAAAAACACGGGCAAATATAAAGAAACTCTGCTAAATCTGCTTAAACTGCACATTAAAAAACGTAGAAAAAAAAACTGTGATTACAAAAATATGTCTACGCTATGTCCCGTAAAACGTCAAAAAAATACCGTATTTTTGCTGTTGAAATACATTTTAAAGGTTGGCAACACAACAGTATGTCGAAATAAATTGGAAAACAGACTAAAATCATCCAGCTACGAATTGTAAGTACTATCCTGCAATCGCCAATCCAATAATGTCATTTTGGCTAAAATTGAAAATAAATAATGCAAAAATAAATAGAAAAATGTCAACTAAACAACTAATATGACTGTAGTATTCGATTTTTTATTATACAGATAAAAACAAACTGACATTTTTAATGCTTGCATCACTGGAATATAACTCGGTTTTATCTTAAATTTATACTTTTGACTACAAGAAATTGATTTTTATTTGACACTAATTTTAATTTAACTTCGTTTTAAGTTTTATTTCAGTGATCAAGTTGAATAAAAACATGGATTCGAGTTTATGAAAAACGTGTTTCAATATGGCTATATTAAGCTTCTAATTTCTAGCACTGAAAAAATAATTCTTCTTAATTATTTAACCAGGTTTATTTTTTACTAGCAACATTTTGATTGGCAAAAAAACTCTGAAAGGTTGTCTATGTGCGTACAAAATTCTATTGTCATTATTTATCCTACCTTTTTAGGTTGGTGGAAACACCAATATGGCAACATTGAAACACGTTTTTAAAAAAAATACACAGTGAACCATAAATCACGTAGAGAACCTCCCTGCATCGTCTCTATAACGTAAACGGCCTCATATTTTATTACTTTGTTACAATTAACTTTGGGGGGACTTCACTTGAGAAAACATACAATTGTTTATCCATAATTCCACCCATTCAAAAATATATTAAAGCAAATCATCAAAATAAAGTGCAATGACTACATCATATTTTTTCAAAACAGCTAGTTTGAAAAATAAACAACTGAATTAAAAAAAAACGACGATCAAATAGATTAAACAATTCTGAAAATCAATTGAATCGTTCACAATCACCAAATATTAGCTAGAAATAATTTCAATGAATCAAAAATCTTATCCATTCCAATCCACCACGAAAATCTCTCAAATTTTTCCCTAAAGGCCATCGCCCACGGTTCTCCAGTCTTCAAAAATTTCAAGTAAAGTCCCCTCATACACAACACCGTCAGTGCGAGCAATACACCGTTCGCTACCTCGCCCTAAGCTACACTTTTCCTAAACTAATTCCGCCTAATGCACAAATTTAGACAGACAACTAGGTTTTTTTTACACAAATGACATTGTACAATTGAATCGACTACGAAACTGGCCACCGAATTGAAATTAAAGAGTATTTTAATCGAGCCGTGAGATGTCACATTTACTTTTGAATATTTGAGATGTTATAAATATTTTTTCCAGTGATATTTTGTTAATAATGTATATATATTTTAGATAATATAAACTTATAGACATTGTGTAACAGTTATGTTTTATTTTTAATATAATAAATTAATATTTTCACGTATATGAAAAGTCCAGCTCTATTATAATTTTACAAGCCATAACTTAATAATTGTGATTATTTTTATTAATTGTAAAATGTGAGAAAAAATCAATAATCTAACACAAAACGGAAACTTAAGCGTAAATTGACAATAATATTTAAAAGTAAACGCATTCACACAGGCTATAATCAACACGAAAAGAAAATGCGGAAATCTTTTAAAAATACTGCTTCGTTGCAAGCGCAAAATTACAAAAATAATATTCAAAATGTCTAAACTATACTTAGAAATATATCTCGTACTAATACTTTTTTTATTATTTAAATTATAGTTACAGCTACTATATACAGGTCATCTAGGTACATAAACAACGTTTCTGTGCGTTGTTTTACGAAATCTTTTTTTTTATTTATTTTTCTCCTCATAAATGAGATTCTCAAAATATTCGTCATATCCGGTGTCGAGTCATTGTTGGAATGTTTTTCTATTTCCCTTATTTCGTCGGTACTTATCACATTTATTTTAGAAAATGTTTTTTTTTTAATTTTCCATGTACGGAATGCAGGTTACATTAGTTTTGTCTGTCGATTGTTCTTTTTTTTTTGGTTTCAAAATCTTTTTCGGTCTGTAATAGGATACTTAGAAGATATAATTATATTAATATCATATTTTTGTTACTAAATCATTTGTATAAACAAGTGATTAATTAATTATTTTAAGTAGAATACGGCTTTTTCTTTATTTTTATCAGACATTATAGACAAGATGTGTACTAATTGAGATCATCTCAGAATTCTATATTATACTTAGATTATCGCAATGTCGAATTACATTGTTCTGTCTTTGTCTTTCATATACAACGATTTGTTGACATTTCTTTATAAATTTCTTTAAGAATATCAACGGAAAATGTTTGTACGTCAAACATGCGATCCATGTAATTTGTCGATTAACAAACAAGTAATAATTTAAGTTTTTTTACATCGTAGTAGTATTTATTAATTCCACAAAAATCACTTTGTATTTCAAATTGTCTCGTGGTTAATCTGTCATCACAAAGTGAGTTTTATAGAATAACACCACATATGAAGACAATCAATATTTCCGTATTTTTATAGATCCGAATACGTTAGTGACTGTTACTCGGAAAAGTTTGCGGTAGGCCACTGTTCTGAAATTAGCTTAATGATCAACCGTAAACTTCCTTGAGTGTACACTTAGAGAAAGATAAATATAATGTCACTTAGCACAGACTTTGGCTTAGCTATTCCCTGTCTCTATCTTACCATCGTAGTTTAGCCATTATGCGACGGTGACAGGTAATATTACTTAGCTAAAGTACGTGATAAGCATTCTTTTTTATCTTGGCCCTAGTCACAATAGTCCAAGACTATTACAAATTATTTTTTCTTATATTAAAGAAAGAGACTTTATGCTTTCTACATCCTATCTCGCTCGCCCATTCCTATCCATCTTAAAGATCAAAAATTAATTTATAATTACAACCATTGATATTACCACTCACCAGTGATAATTTATAATTCTTCTTTTACACTCTAAATTGAATTTGGACTTAAAACGTTTAAGATTTAAGTTCAAATTTCAACTAACTATTCCACGTTAATCCCTGCCTGTTTTCCCCTCCCTCACACATTACACATGAATTTTATATTTATAACTTGTAAATTTTCGTCACTTTACATAACGAAGCGTCAAAATCATTGCAGACTATACTTATTTTGTGTAAATCGACATCTATAGAGTGACTAGTGATACACGATACGTGAACACACAATTATACTCGTAAAAACAAGCAAGTTTTCTAACGAAACTTTCTTTATATTATTTAAAATACCTACCAAATTATGCTTAGTTTTTATTACAATGGATTTTTATTGAAAAAGCGAATTGGTTAATTATTAAACGTTAATTGAATTAAACTTTATACAATGTAGATATTTTCGGAAAATTTTAAGTTATCATGAGTATAATTGTGTTTCAAGTATCGTTCAATAATGTTACTAGTCACACTATATTATGAGTAAATTGCGCCAATTCTATCGTATTTTAAATGACATGTGAAATAGAACATATTTCTCGATTAAATCGTTAGCCAGGAAACATTTTAAAAATACGCGAAAAGAAACGGTGTGTTTTCATACAATCATTTTTTCAGAAAATTTTCACGTCTTCAATTCTTAGAAAAATCTGCAATAACGGCTGACGCCTTAACAAATTAGACCTTTATATTGGGCAAAGTTCTTCGTCCCACTTCGTCCCGTCAATTACGCAAATACTTTATTATAATATTTGTCATACATTTATGACAAAAGTCTGCAATAACGGCTAACGCCTTAAAAGATTAGACCTTTATAGTGGGCTGTGTTGTTCGTCCCACTGCTGGGCGTGGGATCAGATCTGTGCCCAGCGGTCGTCGAAGAACTGTCTCATGTTGTGTCCGGCCCTTCCTACTGGGCTGTCGTCCTCGTTGAAAACCTCGCAGTTACTGAAGATCAGTCGGACGTCGGACGCGAATTCTTCTTTGCATTTGTAGCTGTAAGGAAATTATGAGGCTAATTAGGTAAGTTATTGTTACGGTAGCGAATTGTATTCTTATGACTTGGGAATAACATACAATTTACTTTACTTGCAAGGATAAGTTTTATACACCGTGTTAGGTAAGTCGAGTATACAGCCATAGCCTCTCACAACATTAAGGTCATAGCTCATTACAGCCACCCGGCAGCCACTCCGCACCGACTCGCCTTATAACCGAGGCGATCCGGTGACGCTACGGAGTTGATATAGTGAGCGTATGCCCGCCCATACAAGTCCATATAAAGAATACTAGCCGCAGGAGGCGAGTCGGTGCGGAGTGGCTGCCGGGTGGCTCTAATGAGCTATGACCTTTAATCAATACAAAATCAATGGAGCCCAAATTTATTTTGTAATAGACTGGTATAATCAATGAATGGCGAAATGTGTATTTGCACTATTTATTATGTTATGTACGGTGGGCAAAGCAGATATGTTTCCAGGGCCGTCAGATACAGTTTAAGTTTTCTCAAAAACCCACGGATATTTTCTAATAAAAATTTAAACTATCGTAGAAAATGACTAGTTCTTCAATTAGGTTAAATTTCATTTGAATACATTCATTGGTATTCAAGAAAACCTCAATCGTATATGACGGGCCTGGATACTTATCTGCTTTGCCCACTGTACCATCTATATAGCTACCACATTTTAAGCGAATAAATGATTTTGATTTTAACAATTATAATTTTGTCAATTAGCTACATTTTAAGGTGCTGCCTGCCTCTAACCTATCTTCACCTTCCTACTTACAATATCATTGGGAACAATTATGTGATACGTACATATTATCCTGCAGTTTCCTCTTGATAGTGGAGAGGTCCATGGGACACTTGATGACCTTCTTGTACTGCGGGAACTGCTTCGTGTTGACTGGCAGCAGGAACGGCCACGCGTGCTCGTGACATTCCATCTCGTTGAGGAGGTTTCTGGGAGGACAGAGAGTAAATGTAGAACGGAGAATTTATTTTTGTAGGGATTTATATTCAGGGGTTGAGCGAATAATTAAAAAAAATATAGCCAAAAGCGAGTCGGGCTCAAAGCTCATAAGGAGATTCGTTTTTATAACTTTTTATGTAATTTGCATTGCCTGTGCCTTGGATATTCCTTCGTCCCTTTAAATTCCACAAGTACCAAGACTAACATTTTGAAAAAATAGCATAGTACTTTACTTATAAGTAAAGAAATAGTTACTACAATTATTTCAGTCTACAAGTATTTGTTTTGAGTTTGTATACCTGTAAACACTCACAAGACACAGAAATAATTTGCTAATTTATTTCTGTGTTGCCCAAACACTATATTGTTATGAATAAATTTAAACATTTACACAAGATTGACCATACAAATAATACACATGTCGTGATGGCCTAGTGGTTAAGGCGCCCGCCTCTCATGCAAGAGGTTGTGGGTTCGAATCCGGGCAAGTACCAATGTGACTTTTTCAATTCATATGTACTTTCTAAAAGTTTATCTTAGACATCACAGACGTCGGTGAAGGAAAACATCGTGAGGAAACCTGGACTTGTACATAATATGAGTCCGAAATCGCCAACCCGCCTTGAGCAAGCGTGGTGATCAGTGCTCGTGCCTTCTCTGTATGAGAAGAGGCCTTTGCCCTGCAGTGGGACAGTAATAGGCTGGTATTATTGACCATACAAATATTTGTAAGGGAATCGAAACCACCACAAGTAGCGCAATAGCCAATCTTTCAGCCACTGCGCTAACCTTGCGACTACATTTGGACTTACTTGCAGAACAGTAGTTCTTTCTGCAGTTTCTTGGCAGTGTTCTTCTCTTTCTTGGCGCGAGACAGCAGTGGCGCGTTCTCAGTCTCACGATCTTCACCTACAAATATAACATTTATAATGTTAATAAGATCCACTTGTCACTGCAAAAAATCGGTGGATAAAAATATAGTGAAGTTTGAACTTTTAAGTCTGAAACGACATTGAGCAAACGCGGTTTCTTTGTATTAAACTTCAAATAATGAACACATCCATACTAATACTTACTAATCCATACTAATATTATAAATGGGAAAGTGTGTCTGTCTGTCTGTCTGTCTGTCTGTTTGTCTTTCTTTCACGGCAAAACGGAGCGACGAATTGACGTGATTTTTTAAGTGGAAATAGTTGAAGGGATGGAGAGTAACATAGGCTACTTTTTGTCTCTTTCTAACGCGAGCGAAGCCGCGGGCAAAAGCTAGTATTATAAATGGGAAAGTGTGTCTGTCTGTTTGTCTTTCTTTCACGGCAGAACGGAGCGACGGATTGACGTGATTTTTTAAGTGGAGATAGTTGAAGGGATGGAGAGTAACATAGGCTACTTTTTATCTCTTTCTAACGCGAGCGAAGCCGCGGGCAGAAGCTAGTTATTATATAGATGTAAAGTGCTCTGATTTAAAGTACAGTAAATAATTTGTAAAAGTTATATCCTGGTATTATTGAATGCCTTTAACATGATTCCGGAATACAAATAGATATAATTATGCATAAACAGAAATTTATTCCACCTTATGCGATTTCCGTCGGGGTCCTTAATATTAACTAATAACCCTTTAAACCTTCGAACAGACGGGATTCGAGACACAATAGAATGACAATAGCAGCGCGACAGCAGGCTGTCGCTTGGTCGTTTAAAGGTTAAACCCTTCATCATCATATCATAGCCTTTTCCCAACTTGGTTGGGTCAGCTGCTAGCCTAACCGGATTCACCTAGATACCAGTGTCTTACGTGAAGCGACTGCCTATCAGACCTCCACAACCCAGTAACTGGGCGACACGATATCCCCTGATTAAACCGGTCAGACTTTCCGACTTCCTCTACTAATCCGTAACGACTGTCAAAATTCTACGAATGACAATCGGGACCAACGGCTTTACGAGTCACGAGGTGTCAGTGATGTCCAAGATAAACTTTGGAAAGTAGATATGAAATGAAAAAAATAACATTGGTATACGTACCGTCTATATGTGTGTCAGTTTCGTCATGTTGCAGGGCTCCGTTACCGCCCACGTACTGGAGCGCGCGGCGCTTCTCTGGCGGACCTTCTTCTGCGCTCAGCTCGCCTGGTGAGCAGATACATATTATTAGTATATACATAGATTAGCTGTTCCACGCGGTTCCACCCGCGTAATGACAGGGTTTTGGTCATAGCGTTACGTTGTATGGCCTATGTTACTCGGGGATAATGTAGCATTGTAATGGTGAAAGAATGATCGAAATCCGTCCAGTACTTTTTGACTTTATTCGTGACATACAAATATTTCCTCTTTATAATATTAGTATAGATAGTATTGTTAACGTTCATTAGAATCTATTTATCATAATCAACATCATCAGCCCATAAAGCGTCCACTGCTTGACATTTAGGCCTCACCCAACTTTTTCCAGCGCATGCGATTCTGCCTGCATATAACGGTTCCTTGCGACCTGAACAAGGTTATTCCTCCATCTGGCGAAAGGCCGTCCTAAGCTGAGCTTGTCAAAATTGTCAATACAGGGCCGCCATTCGAGAACTTTTTTTCCCATTGACCATCAAGCTATGTGCCCAGCCCACTGCCACTTTAGCTTTGTGACTCTTAGAGCCCTCACCCTTCGCTGCCTCACTCCACTCCACTAAACTTCTCATCCGTCTGTTTGAGTATCCGTTCAATGTCCTCTCCCCCCTTTTTCCATAAGTACTGAAAGGGTTAATATTTCTTTGCTTATAAATTGGAGATATTTATTCTTTTCCAGCAATGTATAAGCAAAGAAATTAGGCTTCGACTTGTCAATCAAAGGCAGCCAGGTTGTACCTCTCCAGCGTGGTTTTGTGGCCATCGTGGTCTTACCACTGTGGGACACTGATTAAAATTCTTCCAGGCTTACAGCTCATTCGGTAAACGGCAGTCATATACAGACCAGTCCAATTTTACCTGGGCCGCTTTCTGAACATATACAATACAAACTCACCCGTGTGATGGTTGAGTCCGTTCTCGCTGTCAGGCAGTGTGTCGTCCAACTTGTCGTCGTGTTTCTCTGGTGTGTGTAGCGCGCTGCCTGAACATTCTTCTGCTGTCGTTGATGTGGATGCGTGGGAAGGGGCTGGGCTGCAATAGGACATAGATTTTTATAGATATAAGCAAGAAGGATAATAGAGGTATTTATTTTTTCTTTAACTTAACTTAATTTAAACTTAACTTCCAAAATATAGACTTACCTAGGCACCATATTCTGGTCGATGTCGAGGCTACTCAGGTCTCGATGCTTGGCCTCCCGTTTCTTGGTGTTGCGAGGCTTCTTGGGCGGCGCGCGAGAGATGCACTGAGAACAATACCATTTGCCGCGCGGATTCTGTAGAGTGAGAATATTTTTATTGCATTGTACAGTAAAAACAATTAAAAGAGATTTTAGATTTACTGTAGAATTTTTGTGCAGTCGAGTCTGCTATGAATATTTTACGTGTCGTTCTATGACACGCTCTACAGCCAAAACCGTTTAACGAATTTTGACTTATGAGGTGTCATTGAATTCGTCTCTGTTTTGGGAGTGACATAGGGTTTTTTATGTAGACTTATCGGATTGTTGATAAACGTCCTGCTTGCGTTCAAGGGCCCTATTGAGTGTCATCGATTCTCTGAACTTTATAAAGATCATTTCTATAATTTTGGAATTTATCGCATTTGGACTCGATTTAAGGGCTTTTTTTGTAAAAATATAATGAAGAAAGCATAAACAAGTGCTAGTGACCTTAAGCAGCGGCGGGTAGTGACAGTCCTGGTGGTAGGCGCGCGCGCACAGCGCACAGGGGATGTGCGCGCACACGATGTTGTATATAATATATATAAGAAGTGCTAGTGACCTTGAGCAGCGGCGGGTAGTGACAGTCCTGGTGGTAGGCGCGCGCGCACAGCGCACAGGGGATGTGCGCGCACACGATGTTGTATATAATATATATAAGAAGTGCTAGTGACCTTGAGCAGCGGCGGGTAGTGACAGTCCTGGTGGTAGGCGCGCGCGCACAGCGCACAGGGGATGTGCGCGCACACGATGTTGTATATAATATATATAAGAAGTGCTAGTGACCTTGAGCAGCGGCGGGTAGTGACAGTCCTGGTGGTAGGCGCGCGCGCACAGCGCACAGGGGATGTGCGCGCACACGATGTTGTATATAATATATATAAGAAGTGCTAGTGACCTTGAGCAGCGGCGGGTAGTGACAGTCCTGGTGGTAGGCGCGCGCGCACAGCGCACAGGGATGTGCGCGCACACGATGTTGTATATAATATATATAAGAAGTGCTAGTGACCTTGAGCAGCGGCGGGTAGTGACAGTCCTGGTGGTAGGCGCGCGCGCACAGCGCACAGGGGATGTGCGCGCACACGATGTTGTATATAATATATATAAGAAGTGCTAGTGACCTTGAGCAGCGGCGGGTAGTGACAGTCCTGGTGGTAGGCGCGCGCGCACAGCGCACAGGGGATGTGCGCGCACACGATGTTGTATATAATATATATAAGAAGTGCTAGTGACCTTGAGCAGCGGCGGGTAGTGACAGTCCTGGTGGTAGGCGCGCGCGCACAGCGCACAGGGGATGTGCGCGCACACGATGTTGTATATAATATATATAAGAAGTGCTAGTGACCTTGAGCAGCGGCGGGTAGTGACAGTCCTGGTGGTAGGCGCGCGCGCACAGCGCACAGGGGATAGTACGCGAGTGTGCGTTGGCGCCGCCGCACACGATACAAACTCGCTCGCCACGGGCTTTGTTTACGCACTCCCAGCAGTACCTGTAAGAAATGTAAGATAAAATGGACCATAATTAACTTTGGAAGCTAATGGGCTTCCAAAGTTAATTTATAAATAAGGTTAGGTTGACTTGACTCCCAGGACACGGCTCTGTATACGCTCTCCCTGTGCCCTGCCTGAGAGACGCAGCTTCGTGTTCTGGTGACAGGAATTGGGTAAGATTTGTTTCTGCCGACTGTTGTCAAGTGTATTGTTTGGCAGTGAAAGAGTTTGGGAGGCAATTGCATCTTTCGCCGAGGACGTAATTTCGCAGAAAGAAGTAGCGAAGCGGGTTCGAAAAGCAGACTCTCTCGCTGAGCCGATTCATCGCAAGATTAATGCTGACTTGATGACGCCATAAGAAGGGCGAGTGGACGATAGATCGGATGATGTCCCAGTGTACCCGGACGTCGCTAAAAGTGTATGGGAGCCCGTATGCGGGCTGAGAGAGGGAGCCTAAGTGGGCATCGCTGGATGGGTGGCGAATGTCATGCGTAGCAGTTCTCGTGGCCTATCCACCAAGGCTAAAGTAGCGAGCGGAGTTTTTAGTGGGTGCAAGTCCCACATAGGTTGACTTGGCTCGGGAGGATACGCCACGGCATATGCTGGCAGTGTGCCCGGCATATGCCGTGGCGTAGTAGGTAGCGACCTGTCGCTGCCGGGGGTTATGGAACATCCCGCCCACAAAAAATCTACTCACTTTTTAAAATGTGCGTGTGTATATTCGCCCTAAAAATAATGTCCTCTGTCTCCCCGCCTTAAATGATACTGAGATGTCGGTATTTTGGCTAAATCGTATATATTTTTTTACTAAATATCTGATGAATGTGCTGCAAACCATAAAGTGCGAATATACCCATGCACAATTTAACATCTCGTCCAGGGGCGAGTATTTCCGTGGGCGGGATGTCCCATAACCCGCTGCCGGCCGTAGACAGCTCAACGCAGAGTCCTGGGACGCAGTGGTCTCTTTCTGCGAAAATGTTATCGCGCAGAAAGAAGCTGCAGAAAGGGAGAGAGATATATACTTCTCTCCCAACCCGCAGCAGACGCACCGGGCAGTACGCTGCCCTTTTTCGGCCCCCCTAAATGGGTGGCAGGGCGGCGGACTTGGGGAGGTGCGGCACGGGCCGACACTGGTGCTGATTCTCTATTCTCTTGTTCACAAACTTAACAATTTAAGTTAAATGCATCTTTCTCTTTCCATTTCTTAAAAAAAAACCGGTCAAGTGCGAGTTGGACTCGTGCAACGAGGGTTCCGTTAATGGAAAGTACCCTATAGGTTTTGAATCCCTCGCAAATATCTAAATGCAATATAAACCGCCCTATCTTTTTATTTCGTTGATTTAGAAACTTGAGTTTTTCACTGCTTTAAGAGATAGCAGACCTGAGTATGTGATATTAATTTCAGCTTGATATCTCGACGCATTCCTAAGAAAAACGTTCTTGACAGACGGACGAACAGACGGACGCCTGATGTAAACAAACTATAAATTTACGGTTTTCGGAGTTTTCCCTATACTTGTGCTACATGACCCTGCTTCTTGCCAAATTTCATGATTCTAAGTCAATGGGAAGTACCCTGTAGGTTTTGAGTTTTGGTTTCCTTGGAAATGTCTAAATATGCAACATAAACCGTCGTATCTTTTTCTTGCGTTGATTTAGAAACTTGAGTTTTTCACTGCTTTAAGAGATAGCAGACCTGAGTATGTGATATTAATTTCAGCTTGATATCTCGACGCATTCCTAAGAAAAACGTTCTTGACAGACGGACGAACAGACGGACGCCTGATGTAAACAAACTACAAATTTACGGTTTTCGGAGTTTTCCCTATACTTGTGCTACATGACCTTGCTTCTTGCCAAATTTCATGATTCTAGGTCAATTAGAAATACCCTGTAGGTTTTGAGTTTTGGTTCCCTTGGAAATGTCTAAATATGCAACATAAACCACCGTATCTTTTTATTGCGCTGATTTAGAATCTTGATTTTTTCATTGCTTTTAGGAATAACAGGCTTGAGTATGTGATATTAATTTCAGCTTGATATCTCGACGCGTTTCTGAGAAAAAGGATCTTGACAGACAGACGGACAGACGGACGCCTGATGTGAACAAACTACAAATTTACAGTTTTCGGAGTTTTTCCATTACTTGTGTTACATGACCTTGCTTCTTGCCAAATTTCATGATTCTTGGTCAATGGGAAGTACCCTATAGGTTTTGATTCTCTTGCAAATGACAATGAGCAGAAGTGGTCCAAATTTCCACCACTGTTGGGGGCTATGTAAGCTTAAAGTCGGCTTAATACCATACAATTTTGACTACTAGGCGAAAAAAAAATATTCACTCAAAAAAAAGTTATGACTGTTTTAAAAATACGACTTTTAATTATTTAACCGTTTATTCTTTTCGCACATAGCCATATTTAAAGTAGTAAAAACGCATTCCCTCTGACCTGTAATGCGTTCAAATCGTCTGCAAAGTGTACAATGATAACGTCAGCGTAGTGTGTATCAGATTGAAGTAGCAAGAGATGAAGCATTTTGTGAAATAGTTGATTTTGGCATTGAACCTGCCCCCTTATCATGACGTTTAAAGTAAGAATGTTTAAGTCCTGTTGCAGGAGTGTGCAAGTGACAGCGTTAGACACGTTGTCTAGCGCCGTCTCTTTCCCACTGAAAGTAATATCAAAGTAATACTGCTATAAGGGCTTGTGGTACGCCCCCTGAAAATGCTATGTTGCTACACGCAAGAATACAATCCCGACACACATGTGCAAGACTAGCATACTACGCGTATGTATAATCCGTAGTCGCGAAATCATTTCGTACTACTAACACAGATTAATAAATAGTTACTACGTAACAGATACTTCACTCCAATACAAAAACCAAAATACCTACGCTATAATAGCCTACAAAATCACAATAATAATACCAGTTGTTTGCAGCAAGGAGAAATGTACCATAAGTACGCACAAAGAGAGTTGAGATTCTTTTGCCCGCCGCGCGACTAACGTGTGTGCGTGTCGTCCAGCAAATCTGCTAGGGTTATACGTATGATGATAATGGTAATAAAACGAATGTTTTAGAAAATAAATTATTTTGATCAAATATTTTTTAGTTTGATAAAATGACTGATGCATATTTTTCGTTCCTTGAATTCCCGACTAATATATTTTAGTGTCGAGAAATATCCAAAACGGCGTGAATAATTTTAATAAATAATCAAAAGGGAAACAGAAGAATTGGGAAACAGGGGAATTGCACAATAATCACGCAATAATTACGTGGTTTCGGCATTTTGATAGTCAGCGATGTACCCGTGATGCGCGAGCACTCAGCCGGGCGCGCAACAGCCCGGTGTTCGTTGTATCGTCGACGATACGCGAAGCGGTAGGCATAAAACGCGTGGCCTTGAGCGAGTGACGGATGCCTGCTACTAAACAGTTCTTGTCTTTCTAGAATGCGAACAGTGGGTTGCTGGGGATGGGCTATTTTCAGCTGCGAATCTGGATAATGTTATTGTGGATGAAAACATTTGAGATGTACTCCTTTTAGGACCGACCTACACTGTGACACGTAAATAAATAAAACTATTGCGAAATATTTTATAGGTATAAGACCTTTCATTTGCTCATGATAGAGTTAGATTTTCTTTCACATGATAGGGTTTGATTTTTTCGACGTAGCGAAGTACCTAGTTTTTATTTTGACGTCATATACCTAGCTTACATTAACCAGAATAACGTGTGAATTACAACGAAATGTCACACATTTAAATCAAGAGAGTAGTTTAAAAGATATAGTGAAATGAAGAAGCGTAAGCGTAAGCGAAGGTTTTAAATTGCAAGTTTTCATGGGGTCATAACTTTTTACTGAGTAAATATTTTTGGTTGCGGTCTTCTTATAATGATTCAGTACGCAGTGTTCCATCATATGCCATAGTTCTTTTTGGTGGTGGAAATTTGGACCAAGCTCCATACATTTTTGCCCAATCCCCTTTCTAAATATGCAATATAAACCGCCGTATCTTTTTTTGCGTTGAATTAGAAACTTGATTTTTTCACGGCTTTGAGTGATAGCAGACCTGAGTATGTGATATTAATTTCAGCTTGATATCTCGACGCGTTTCTGAGAAAAAGGGTCTTGACAGCCGGACGGACGGACAGACGGACAACAAAGTGATCCTATAAGGGTTCCGTTTTTACCTTTTGAGGTACGGAACCCTAAAAAGGGCAGACGATGCATTTTAGTTTAATCCTGTCAAATTAGACAGCACATAAAGTAAAAAAAGTTTTTAATCGCGTCTCAATAATCTATGAAGTGTCTAAATTTGACAGGACTTAACTAATATTTTATCTTCTGTCCTTTTCTTAATGAAATGGGAAGAGAAGTATGCACTTTTTAGGTTAGTTTGTGAATAAGAGAATCGGCACCACTATCTGGAAATTACGAAAGTCGCAAGCAGTTCCCACGATCCTCGGCGTAGGTGGGACAAGGACCTTCGATGCGATCTCATGGCGACTTGAAGAGGGCGACTATTGCAACCCCCTGCAGGGCACGCCACGATAATAGCGACAGACGCCCGGTTTAGGTATCCGTCTATGATATATTTTACGTTTTTTGTTTTCGATTTTTGTATAAAATATATAGTGACCCAAGTTATTGATCATAACATCGGCTTGCCAGTAAAAACCTCATCAAATTGACAAACTATTTTATAGAGTACATACAAATAAAAATAATTTAAAGCAATTTTGGTGTTACATACAGACGCTTTAATTTTACCTAATTACTTTGAAGAAACTTCAAGAATATGCGCAAAGTATTACAGGTATAATATTCTACGTTTTAAAGCTGCCAAAAGTCAACTTGTGCAGTCGGCAACAAAAGTCTTAATCAATAAAATAAACACTAAATAATACGACTCATTATTTTTCACCATTTCCGGTAACAACTAAAAGGTTATTTTATTATTCTTTTACATTCCATATTTCTTGCAATATTGTATAATTGTCAAATACGGCCTTTGTTGCTAACAAAGCTGACAGTTTATTTTTATTTCCACTTTTACCCTGAAATTCTCACAAAATCTAACTCTTTATAATATTTCAATAACTCACCAGTCGCCATCAGGTATCTTATCCATGCGCGGCTTGAAGCAATAGGTATGATATCCCTTATCACATCCATCGCACAGCAACAACTGATCTTCGTTGTCTCCGCTCAAGCAAAACTGACAGTTCTGTTCACAGGAATAGTGTGTGTTATTGTTTGTTTTAGGGTTAAGAGACGAGGGTTATACCCAGCGGGAATACGGGTAGTGTAGAAAGTAGCTAATTTATGTCTGTTGACTAAACTTAAATGCAATCTGAGGGTGTTTTAGCACAGATTAATAAATAGTTACTACGTAACAGATACTTTACTCCAATACAAAAACTAAAATACCTACGCTATAATAGCCTACAAAATCTTAATAATACCAGCTGTTTGTTTGCAGCGAGGAGAAATGTACCATAAGTACGCACAAAGAGAGTTGAGATTCTTTTGCCCGCCGCGCGACTAATGTGTGTGTGTGTCTTCCAGCAAATGTGCTAGGGTTATACGTAAGATGATAATGGTAATAAAACGAATGTTTCAGAAAAACAATTATTTTTTTATTTGTTGATCAAATATTTTAAAGTTTAATAAAATGACTGATGCATATTTTTCGTTCCTTGAATTCCCGATTATTATATTTTAGTGTCGAAAATATCCAAAACCGCGTGAATAATTGTAATAAATAATCAAAAGGGAAACAGGGGAATTGCACTATAATCACGCAATAATTACGTGGTTTCGGCATTTTGATAGTCAGCGGTAGGCATAAAACGCGTGGCCTTGAGTGAGTGACGGACGCCTGGTTTTAGTAGCTGAAATCTTTCTTCTCAGGGAGATAGGCTTTTTTGATTGATAGTTATCTGATATGATATCACAGTAGTTTGTTTTATGATGTAGATACATTTTGGATATTCCGCCCCTATGGGGTAAACTAGTAAAATAATAAACTAACAAACTGAGACCAATTCTTAAGCAAATAACGACTTAAAGAGTCTAAACTTGCGCTGTTAATGAATTTACTATAAAATATAACAATATTTAAGTTTAGTCAATGAACATTAGATTCATATTCCTACGATTTATAATTCAACATGAATTTGGATGATAAATAAAAGATAACGGAGGTCAAGAAATAATTTAAATAATATTCTTATGTCCGGTACATTACTGTAAAATAATTAACAGTAGACATAAAGTACCGAAGTTTGGGGTGAAAAGAGATACAAGGAGTGAATCGAAATGTAATTTTAAAAGGGAAATTATTTAACTTAACAAAATAAATATGGATTTGCTGATATTTTTCATGTCCACTATAAAGCCTCTCCCACAGGTGAGTTATTATCGGTCGAAAAAGACGCATGCGTCATTATCGGTCGGCAATAACGCTTGCGTTATTGCGTCCCGATTTCTTACACAAAAATTCTTATCACAGTATGTAATAGAAGACCACACTACCGATTTGGGGTAACCTGTTATGATAGTTGTGTTGTGAAATAAATAAATAAATAAATGTAACGTAGCGGGCCTAATACATATTGTATTAAAAACAGATATCACAATAACGTATACGATTTTATCGACCGATAACACCGCACCTATATGGTAGAGTCTTAACCCCACAAGAATACTTTCACCCACAAAAAAAAACGACCTATATAAACACAAAGACAACTAACTACAGATACAACGCTGCTCCCGACGGGTATACGTACATGTCTCATACGTACCGCCTTCATGATGCTCTTGTCCCAGGCGACTGCTGCCTCTAGCGCTTGTAACAACATGGCGAGTTGTGCCGATGTATTGCAGCGAGCCACTGCCTCGCGCCATGTTGCTAGGCCGCGGGCTATGCCTTTGTTGTCTGCTTACAAAGAAAATATTTGTTTATTAAATGCGCAAACAAAATGTAAAAAACATTGGACAGAGAAGGGGTTATGCCTTGGGCTTGGGCATATTTGAAGTGTTGTCTCCAGACTTATGCCCTTACTAATAATAACTGTGTAAAGTTATGCAATGAATAAAGCCTGTGTAACCATACATTTTTTGACGTATAAACTTGTCATAACTTTATGCAGCGTTTATTAGTAAGACGCTTAATGAAAAAAATATGAATTAACGAATTTTTAACTAGTGGGTTGTCATGACGTTTAAAGTAAGACTGTTTTATTCCTGTTCCAGAGTGTGCAAGTGACAGCGTTAGACACGTTGTCTAGCGCCGTCTCTTTCCCACTGAAAGTAATATCTAAGTAATACTGCTATAAGGGCTTGTGGTAGGCCCCCTGAACCGTTACTAAAAGAAAGAGACGCTTGATGATTAAAAGTAAAAAAATAATCAAAAAGAAAATGAAGGGAGTCGGAAACAGTGATGTCACTTAAGATAATTAGATAGTCATATACTTCTATTCTCCGTCTGTATCTAGCCATTAACAGTTTGACGGTCGGGACGGTCCGAAGCACTTGATAAACAACGTTTGTTTATGTCGGCTCTAGTATGTAATAATGGTAATAATATTATATTCTCACCTTTCCCCTCGCTAGCGCTGTCAGTGTTCTGCGGTGACGGCGCGGAAGCGTTGCCGTGCTCAGCTTGTAGCACTGCGCCCAGCGTTGCTTCTGATGTACTGCACATACCAAAGAAGATACGTTAGTTTTGGGCACTGTTCCCAACTGTTTATAATTTTGGTAAATAAAAATAGGAACATTTGAATATTTTTAGTTTTCCATTCGTAGGATTGAAAAAAAATTTTTAGGATCATCATTATTGCTGTCGGATGTTTTATAATGAACAGTTTCAAGCCCAGTTTTCGGTAAATTAGACTTCTGAATTTTGAAAAGTACCTTAATAAATAGTTATTTAGATTTGCGTGCGAGTCCGACGGGCGCTTGACTAGTACTATTTTGATAAAAAAAAATTCTTTCTAAATTTTTTCCTGTATCTAGTATATTTACAAACAAACAGACTCCTATAAATACAAATATTTGTTACGTCCAGGAATCAAACCCGTGACACAGAGCAGCCAATTCGCCACTGCACAACGCAAATTATTTCTCAATAATAATAAACGTTTTTTTTTCTTTTTTAAATCAATAGTACTTTTTCTTCCATTTGTTTTTAGGGTTCCGTACCTCAAAAGGTAAAAACGGAACCCTTATAGGATCACTTTGTTGTCCGTCCGTCTGTCCGTCTGTCAAGACCCTTTTTCTCAGAAACGCGTCGTGATATCAAGCTGAAATTAATATCACATACTCAAGTCTGCTCTGTCCCAAAGCAGTGAAAAAAACAAGTTTCTAAATCAACGCAATAAAAAGATACAGCGGTTTATATCGCATATTTAGACATTTTCAAGGGAATCAAAACTCAAAACCTATAGGGTACTTCCCATTGACCTAGAATCATGAAATTTGGCAAGAAGCAAGGTCATGTAGCACAAGTAAAGGGAAAACTTTGAAAACCGTAAATTTGTAGTTAGTTCACATCAGGCGTCCGTCTGTCCGTCCGTCTGTCAAGAACCTTTTTCTCAGGAACGCGTCAAGATATCAAGCTGAAATTAATATCACATACTCATGTCTGCTCTTTCTCAAAGCAGTGAAAAAATCAAGTTTCGAAATCTACGCGATAAAAAGATACGGCGGTTTATATTGCATATTTAGACATTTTCAAGGGAATCAAAACTCAAAACCTATAGGGTACTTCCCATTGACCTAGAAACATGAAATTTGGCAAGAAGAAAGTTCATGTAGCACAAGTAAAGGGAAAACTCCGAAAACCGTAAATTTATAGTTAGTTCAGATCAGGCGTCCGTCTGTCCGTCCGTCTGTCAAGAACCTTTTTCTCAGGAACGCGTCGAGATATCAAGCTGAAATTAATATCACATACTCAGGTCTGCTATCTCCCGAAGCAGTGAAAAAATCAAGTTTCTAAATCCACGCAATAAAAAGACACGGCGGTTTATATTGTATATTTAGAAATTTTCAAGGTAATCAAAACTCAAAACTTATAGGGTACTTTCCATTGACCTAGAATCATGAAATTTGGCAAGAAGCAAGTTCATGTAGTAAAAGTAAAGAGAAAACTCCGAAAACCATAAATTTAAAGTTAATTCACATCCGTCTGTCCTCCCTGTCTGTCAAGACCCTTTTTGTCAGAAACGCGTCGAGATATCAAGCTGAAATTAATATCACATACTCAAGTCTGCTATCTCTCAAAGCAGTGAAAAAATCAAGTTTCTAAATCCACGCAATAAAAAGATACGGCGGTTTATATTGCATATTTAGACATTTGCAAAGGAATCAAAACTCAAAACCTATAGGGTACTTCCCATTGACCTAGAATCATGAAATTTGGCAAGAAGCAAGGTCATGTATCACAAGTAAAAGAAAAACTCCGAAAACCGTAAATTTGTAGTTATTTCATAAAAAAATTAACGGAACCCTCGTTGCGCGAGTCCAACTCGCACTTGACCGGTTTTTTATTTAAGGCAACACAAATAAATTAAATTTAGTCACATTTAGAAAATTTTGAAAATAATACAACAACAGCCAATTGCCAAAAAAAAACGAAAAGCAAAACATCCAATACATGCGTATAATGATTAAAACCTTCACCATTTTATGGAAATAATGAATATGAAACACGATACCGATTACCAAACTGTGTTATAGGATTATCTGTGCAACAATAATAAGTCGAGCCCCCCTAGACAAGTGGCATTGTAGAATAGATAGCGAAACGAAAACGATTGTCAAATGTATGGAGATGTCAAATTGTTAAAGTAAAGTAAAAATTCATTTATTGCGAATATAAGTATAAACAGGTGATATAAATACACTTTAAGTAGCAGCTATTTCAGCATGCAATAGTCATTGTAATTTTATTACTAAGTTTACAATATTGAAATTAGTATAATTTTTATTTATTTATGTCATACTTCATTGTTATTCAAATACTAATGTCAAAATAAAAACAGGAATGTCAGGAAATATTTAAATTTTGTAGTCAAGATACTCATTTACACTATAATAAGCCTTTTCAACGAGAAATTGCTTTAAAAGAAATTTAAATTTGTCAGAATTAGTGCAGCATACAAAAAACACTTTTACTAAATTGTGAAGATCTGCTCGACGATGGACAACCCACTTTTAGGTTATGACGTAAACGATTGAAATAAGTTTCTATTCGGGGCAACAAACACTGCTATCTCATAAATATAAATGCATGGCAGGGTTAACAATTTTAAATCTATGAAAAAAGGAAAAAAAGGTGTTTAGCGAAAGCTTATCTCAATTCCATACATTTGATAATCTATTCGTTTTCGTTTTCTATTCTACAATGCCAATTGGCTAAGCCCTCAGGTAGTATTACTAACATAATAAATAACTTTAAATAACTGTGGAAATAACAACATGAAAACAATGGAAAAGAAATATCAATATACGACTCGGCCGCCTACAAGTTAATGAAGAATTATCAAAATAAACAACTTTATTACTACCATGTTATTCTCAAACTCGACTTCCTTCTATGTAACTTTATATTTCTTTTTAAATCTATGTTATATCTCCGGTTCTAATTAAGATACCCTACGAGTTTAATGGTCTCCATATCTTGGGTACATTAATGAAATCGATCCAGAAAACTTAACCTTCGATGCTGAATAGAATCCTAATAAAAATGTGTTTCATGTAGATCTGCAATAAACCTTAGTGGCGTCACTTACTTTACATGAATGGAAAACGAACCAACACCCATAGCCTAAAAAAACTTACCGTCTATCCACAAACCGAACAAAAACATCCATTTACTGACACTCACACAGCTTTAACAGCCCAAAAAAACAAAAAAAAACCCTTACCCAAACAAAAACATCCATCTACGCACAGTGGTAATAAGTAGTTCGTACATTACCTAGCGTACCTTTGTACGAGCGGCGGCTTGAGGTACCTCCGCTCTATGTGCGCCTCTAGAGCTTAGAGCTTCATTGTTTTATTTATTTTCACCAAATAATTGCAGATTAGACAGTAATTTTAATAGAAAATGGGAGACAGGAGTCTGAACTAAGTAAAAATCTATGTTACGAATGTAATGGTCCCCGTATCTTAGGTACATTTCACGACTACAGTCTCAATAATACTTATTCTAGAATCTTCCTCAAGTGTTTTTATATAGAAAAAAAAAATCCTTAATAACGTCACCAAATCAAGTGTCAATGATCATGAATGATAAATAAACACAAACCAACACCAAACAGCCTAAAAGAAACAAAAAAAAACCCTTACCCAAACAAAAACATCCATCTACGCACAGTGGTAATAAGTAGTTCGTACATTACCTAGCGTACCTTTGTACGAGCGGCGGCTTGAGGTACCTCCGCTCTATGTGCGCCTCTAGAGCTTGGAGCTTCATTATTTTATTTATTTTCCCCAACTAATTGCATATTACAATGTTTCAAATATAAGAAGTGCAATTTGACGTTTCATACTTTTCATGACGACATAACTTTGTACATGCGTAACTCAAAAATTGACATTTATTTCTTCTGTAAAACCACGTAATTTTAAAGTTCTTTTTATTTTATCACAAACTGCACAATTCTTAATCACTTAATTTACATTAAAAAATTTCAAACAAAGCAATATAACCTTTTATTGTTGACAATAAATAATATTTTTTCACGACGTCGTGTCAAAGTCACGTAGTAAGGTACGATACCGTAGTGTTGTGACTCTTCAAATTCACTTGTATACCAATAATCGTTAAAAATTACCGAATAATCGAACTTACTAATAACGATCGTTTTCAATGAAAGCGACATTTATTATTTAAATATATTTTTGATGATTTCTAAATGTCAACGAGAAAGCATATTTAAAATTAAACACATAGTTATTATAATTTTAATAAGTTTTTGTAAGCAAAATCGCTCGTGCTCAAGTCTTGACAAAAAAATATTTTTTCTTTTAATTTGGCAACACTGGCAATTGAGAATTTGAGAATTTCTTTCATCTAAAATTCAGAAATTGACAGTCTTAAAATAAATAAATCTGTAACTTCAATCGATTATAAATTATAAAGAAATGAAATCAATATCTCGTATAAATCGGATATTGTAGTAATCGATTTTTTTAACCCAATCCCTATTCTTCAGTAGGTTAGAAGTGTCAAATTGCACTTCTTATATTTGAAACACTGTAGACAGTAATTTTAATAAAAAATGGGAGACAGGAGTCTGAACTAAGTAAAAATCTATGCTACGAATGTAATGGTCCCGTATCTTAGGTACATTTCACGATTAAAACGTCAATGACATTCTAGAATTTTCTCCAAGCGTTTTCATATAGAAAAGAATCCTAAATAACATCACCAAATCAAGTGTCAATGATCATGAATAAACACAAACCAACACCAAACAGCTTAAAAAAAACAAACAAAAAAACCCTTACCCAAACAAAAACATCCATCTACGCACAGTGGTAATAAGTAGTTCGTACATTACCTAGCGTACCTTTGTACGAGCGGCGGCTTGAGGTACCTCCGCTATATGTGCGCCTCTAGTGCTTGGAGCTTCATTGTTTTATTTATTCTCACCAAATAATTGCAGATTAGACAGTAATTTTAATAGAAAATGGGAGACAGGAGTCTGAACTAAGTAAAAATCTATGCTACGAATGTAATGGTCCCCGTATCTTAGGTACATTTCACGCTTAAAACGTCAACGACATTCTAGAATTTTCTCCAAGCAAACTCAAACTCAAAACTATTTTATTTAAATAAACCATTTACAGGTACTTTCGAATCGTCAAGGTGTCAGTCTGTCAGAAAATTGAAGCTAGTTGCTCATTCCAAATAGTAGGTCCCATGTGAAGCGTTTTCATATGGAAAAAAAATCCTAAATAACGTCACCAAATCAAGTGTGATAAACAAACACGATCATGAATGATAAACAAACACGAACCAACACCAAACAGCCTAAAAAAAAACAAAAAAAAACCCTTACCCAAACAAAAACATCCATCTACGCACAGTGGTAATAAGTAGTTCGTACATTACCTAGCGTACCTTTGTACGAGCCGCGGCTTGAGGTACCTCCGCTCTATGTGCGCCTCTAGAGCTTGGAGCTTCATTGTTTTATTTATTTTTACTCACAAGTTGCATTTTAATCAACATTTTAAAGGGTAAATTAGTGACAGGAGCCTACAGTAACTAAAAACCTATTGTATGAGTGTCTTGGTCCCCGTATCTTTGGTACTTTTCACGACTACAGTCTCAATGATATTCTAGAATCTTCTTCAAGCGTTTTTATATAGAAAAGAATCCTAAATAACATCACCAAATCAAGTGTCAATGATCATGAATGATAAATAAACACGAACCAACACCAAACAGCCTAAAAAAAAACAAAAAAAACCCTTACCCAAACAAAAACATCCATCTACGCACAGTGGTAATAAGTAGTTCGTACATTACCTAGCGTACCTTTGTACGAGCGGCGGCTTGAGGTACCTCCGCTCTATGTGCGCCTCTAGAGCTTGGAGCTTCATTATTTTATTTATTTTCCCCAACTAATTGCATATTAGACAGTAACTTGAATAGAAAATGGGAGACAGGAGTCTGAACTAAGTAAAAATCAATGCTACGAATGTAATGGTCCCCGTATCTTAGGTACATTTCACGACTACAGCCTCAATGATATTCTAGAATCTTCCTTAAGAGATTTTATATAGATAAAATCCTAAATAACGTCACCAAATCAAGTGTCAATGATCATGAATGATAAATAAACACGAACCAACACCCAAAACAGCCTAAAAAAAACAAAAAACCTTACCTTCTACCCTCAAACCAAACAAAAACATCCATCTACGCACAGTGGTAATAAGTAGTTCGTACATTACCTAGCGTACCTTTGTACGAGCGGCGGCTTGAGGTACCTCCGCTCTATGTGCGCTTCTAGAGCTTGGAGCTTGTGTCGGGCCCGAGCTACTGGTTCGGAGGGACTACTGTCTGAAGTGCCTCTGGCGGGCCTCCAGCCCTTTACTTGCATTGAGGCTGCGGCTACTCGTTCTTCTAGTTGTTCCACCTGCGGATTTTGTTATTATTGTACAACGGTTTCAGGCCTTTTTTTTGTGTTTCTTGAGCTAATCCGAGGCCTCGTAAATACGAAGCGATTCTAGAGATGTGTAATTACACTCACACGGAGCCGCTTTTTTGCGGCATAAATAAGTTCGGTTCGGTGGTAGTCATTCCCCGGAAGACTTTTTTACAAAGAGCTCTACTATCTAGTTCTATTAGGTACTATTGTCCATTTTACTACCTATTTGATGTGAATTATATTTATTGCAATATGTGAAATATACATATAAACATAATTAGCGACTTTTTTGAGATGTATTTAAAAACTAGCTTCTGCCCGCGGCTCCGCTCGCGTTAGAAAGAGACAAAAAGTAGCCTATGTTACTCTCCATCCCTTCAACTATCTCCACTTAAAAAATCACGTCAATCCGTCGCTCCGTTTTGCCGTGAAAGAAAGACAAACAGACAGACAGACACACTTTCCCATTTATAATATTAGTATGGATAACGACTTTTTAAAGGGCTACTGATATTGTGTAGTCAATTTATTTTGGTCAATTACAAAGTTATCAGTTATTTAGTGGTTTCAAAATAATGTTAAATAATCATATTTTTATTATGTTCAAACTTTTCATCGCTTTGCAAGACTCATCTACTTGAACTTATACTCTATTTATACAATCTATACTATACTACTCCAGTGTTAACATCATCAAAATTAAACAATTCCAAGAGTTTTTTTACCATATTAAGCAGCTGCATGTCCAGCCTCCTCTGCGTCAGCGAGGAGTGCGAGGTGTCTGGGGAGGGAAACCCTCCGTTCTGTGCGATGACGCGGTCGAGGTGAGACACACATAGCTCTGTGCCTAGGATGTCGCCTTTTTCTATGTACAGCTGTAAAAATAGAATAGAATATTGTTTATTTTTTTGTATTTATGGTTATAATATGGTTAATATAAAAAATAATTTTGAGCCAAAATGACTACAAATACTAAATGACTACAAATCATAAATGAAGTCGCTATTTTTAACTAAACAATAGCGACTTCATTTATGGATGTTACAATCTCGAGAATTTTCGTATCTCCGCAACTAGTATATGCAAATATTATGCGCCTATACCTTTGTCAAGAATCATTTCTGTCCATTGGCGAAAACTGCATGAAAATCTAACAGTCTAACGGATTCTGATTTTCGGATTGATATTAGACCTCCACGACCCAGTTACTGGGTGACACGATATATGTGCCTTGGTTAGACAGATGATCAGTGGCCCTAGTCTGCTATTACAATCGTGTCTCAATGACCAGTCATCGGCTGGATATTCCAGGAACCAACGAATTTACGTGGCACGGGATGACAGTAATGCCTTTACTGCGCTGTAACCACTAGGTAATTGCGGATAATTTCTAATAGTTACCACGACCCCGGTACATGGAAGGAACAAGGGTGGGTTTTAGTCAGCAAAAGTCGAGTCCCGCCAGGGCGAGAGAAGTCATTAGATGATTTACCATCCCCAAAATAAAAACCAACAGTGGTTTTCAAGTTTTTTTTTTTAGTCAGTTAAATAAATACAAACCATTATTATTACAAAAAGCATAATTATACAAACCTTATTATTAACAGTGGGCAGATGGCTGGTGAGTGAGGAGTGCAGTTCCCTCTCCCTCACACCTCGCGGATGGAGGCAATCCATCAGGTCCCGTAGCTGGTCAGTTTCGGTGATACGCCACCAGCCGTGTCTGAGAGAAATAGAATTAATCATATTTTAACATTTATTTGCATGAATTATTGTAGGCTTAAGGTGTTATACAGTACATAATATATTCCAACCTCAATGTGGGTTATTCATTTATCCTAATTCGAGTAAAGATATCGTGTAAGATTTTAAAATAAATAAATAATAACTTAGATTTAATTTAATGATTAGTAACAATCATGACTATGTTAGTAAAACACGATATTATTTGTTTATTTCGTGTACAATGCGCAATTTTTCACTTTCTTGTCTTATATTCGCGTCATTTGCGTGTGACAACGACTGGTTATCTGTATAGGCGGCGGATATAACTAGCCATATTGACATAATACTCACTTAAGTTCCCTCGGTAAAAAAATCTCCTCAACATTCTGCGAGAGTTTGACATTGACTTTGTATGACTTCAACTGGTCTATCTCCTACCTTATATAAGAAACCCCATGTATCATGTATCCCGTATCACCTTATATCTAAGTCAGCATCTGAGTAGAAAAATCTAGTAATTTCAACCTCAGACTTACCTAAGTTCCCTCGGTACAAAATTCCCTTCCACCTTCTTGGGCAGCCCATGGAGCTTGCAGTACTCGAGCTGGTCCATCTCCTCGGCGGACATCTGTATGGGCGGCGGACTGTCACACGTCACGTACGTGGACAACGCGTAACGGTTCAACCTATGCTCATTAACCTGTTGGTTTTACCACTCCCTCCCTCCTCGTTACAAACAGGAACACAGCGACGCTGCTTTATAGTAGAAAAATAAAGAAATTTGACTCACCAAATTCCCTCAGCACAAAATTTCCTTCAATCTTTGGTACCTCATGAACCTTGCAGCATTCGAGCTGGTCATCTCCTCAGCAGACATTTATATAGGCGGAGGAAATAACTACCCATAGTGACAGAAAACCTCAGACTTACCTAAGTTCCCTCGGTACAAAATTCCCTTCCACCTTCTTCGGCAGCCCATGGAGCTTGCAGTACTCGAGCTGGTCCACCTCCTCAGCGGACATCTGTATGGGCGGCGGACTGTCACACGTCACGTACGTGGACAACGCGTTGAAGTTCAACAGGCCGAGACTTGTGAGACTGTTGGCTTTGGCTTTCTGGGTCAATAAGTCGTGTTTTAGGGCGTCTGCTTGGAGTTCTTTTTCTAGGTCGTTGTCCTGTGAAAGTGGGGGATTCTTTAGATAATGATTGAATTGTTACTAATTGTTTTAAAGTTGTAAGTGTAAAATCAAATGTTTTGCCCAGCTGTGAATTTTTAACCGACTTCTAAAAAAAGGAGGAGGTTCTCAATTCGGATGTATGTATTTTTTTTTATGTTTGTTTGCGCATATCTCCGTCGTTTACCAACCGATTTGAACAATTCTTTTTTTGTTTGAAAGGGTAGACTTCCCAAATCTGATGATGGTATCATGCCGAAATCGAGGGAAGTCGGTTTTTTTTTTTGCAAAAAATTATTATGTTACCAATAAATGATGTAAATGTTTAATTTATTGAATAATTTACAGTATTTTCTTGACATTCGCAAAGTTATATTCGCACGACAAGTCACGTCACGACCAAAATTTTATTATTTTTATGAGAGTCAATACTAATGTAATTGAGCTAGAATTAATATTTGTGTTACTTGAAAAAAAAATAATTTAGCATCATCAAACATCTTTCATATTACGGTTACTTGTATTATTTCGAGTTTGGTTGTTGTTTATGTGTGGTTGTAAAAGCATCCCGAGCCTGAAAATACGCTATTCTAAAGTAGAACTTGTAATTTGTTATCGGATTTGTCAAAAGAGATTGTTTAAAACTAGGATAAACCAGTCAATCCATGCAGAGACTAAAAGCAATAAAAAACAATAATTACCTGCTCCTTACTATCCTCCTCCGTCTCCATCTCCTGCACACTACCATCCTTATTAAAACTATTATCAATGACTTCCTGATCCAACCCAGACATAGTCAAACTAGAGTCAGCATAAACATTATTCGACGGCACTTGTACACTAGTCACCATACTATTCAACGTAAACAAACTAGGGTCATTCAAAAGATGAAGGTTATTAGACACATCCCACTTATGACCTTGGCATAAAATGACCTCTGAACAAGTATGTTCATTATCGCAGAACTCGGGTAAATCTTGCTTCTCAATCTCATTGATGTTGTTCAAAAATGAGCTCTCATGCCTTAGGATAGAGAACCATTTGCCGTCTAGGATTTTGGAGTAGAGTTGTATGTGTGCGGAGGAAGAGTCTAGCGGTTCGTGCTTTACTTTCTCTTTCTCTTCTTTTATCTCTTGTTCCTTTTTAGCTGCGTCTAGTTGGATGGAGACAGCTTCAGCCATCTTGCGTAATTCTTCTAGATTATTGACTAGCGTGTCTTTCGTTTCTTCTGTGTCTTCTTGCTCTGTTTCGTTCTTCACCACGTTCTCAACTTTGACGATTTCCTGTGGTTTATCCATAGGTTCTGCTTGCGCTGCGAACATGGGTTTGTGGGTGGGTTTTTGAACTAAGAACGCGGTGGGGATAGAATCTTCTATGTCTAGCATGTCTTGTTCTTCGTTGTTTTTCTGTTGGATGTATTTTTCTTCCATTTTTATTGAGGAGCCTGGGGAAGAAAGGTATATATTATATGTATGTTACCAATTACATGTTTGTTAAGATTGTCAAGCTGATTGTGGTACATTAAAATGATATTATTTGTCCTGTACAGCAAAACAGTGTTGAAAGATATACTGAACCTTAGTAAAAATAACGGTTTCCTAGTATTACTTTAAAGTAATCATCAAAAAAATATAATATAATAATCAAAAACCCCAAAGGAAATTTCGGAAGTCTTTTTGATTTCGGAAGATTTTGATTATGTAATTATATTTTTTTATACCGCTTTTTTCAAATGAATATACCCTTTGTCACTCTCATAACTGTGACAAATTCAATAACACCTCATAGTCGAATTCGTTAAACGGTTTAGTCTGTAGAGCTGGTCATAGAATGAGACATACATAAACTCCTACATACAAACATACATAAGCTCGAAAAACATATCCTTTCGACAGTCGTAACCCTCCTTTCAACAATCAAGTAAAAAAGATCATATAAAATAAACATATATATATATATTTTATTTATTTATTTATTTATTTAAACTTTATGCACATATGTACAATGGCGGACTTAATGCCTTAGGCATTCTCTACCAGTCTACCCAGGGTGGTGCAGAGATTACATTTTTTTTGTGAGTGGGAAATCATTCAATGACTGCTCCCGTCCTGGGTGCGGCGGAGGGGCGTGTCAGACTCTTACTGACTAAAACCCACTCATGTTCCTTCGATTGCCCTTTATGTTCCAGGGTCACGGTAACTATTATATACATTCCGCAACCCCGTTTATTTTGACACGCTCTAGTTTTTATTACAGTACACACCTGCATAACCTACGTTTATCGATATAACATACGAAGCTCAAAATATAAAATGGCGACCTACCTTCAACCTTACAAGCGCCATGTTTAACATTGGGCTCGTATTTAATAATTTGTGTGTGGTCGCTAAGGTTGAGCTCGGACTTGATGCTCTTTAACTCCATCTCACTCTTGAGCGCTTCTTCTTTCTTCTGCGCTTCTGTCTCTTCTCGCTTCTCTGGTTCGGGTGGAGTGGGCTCTTTCTTCTCTCGAGGGGCTGGGGGAGGAAATATTCATTAAGTTAAGTTTTAAAAATACGGACCGATCTGGTAATTATTAAATTCGTCTAAACTATAATTCAATATTGTTGTCAACTGTCAAACGGCAATATCTCGGGAGTTTCTCTGACGGACGGAATTTGTAAGAAAGCCGCTCGAATCTGTACTCAGAAGTAGCAATAAATAAATATGTCGGAACAATCCAGAGACTGTTTTCTGATCCCAAACCAAGCAGAGCTTGTGTTATGGTAAAAAGACAACTGATATAATTATAATACAATACTTATTTAATTCATAAATATATATCTGTACTAATATTATAAAGAGGAAAGATTTGTTTGTTTGTTATTTTGTATGTAACGAATGAACTCAAAAACTACTGGACCAATTTCAAAAATGCTTTTCTTATTAGAAAGCTACAGAGTACATCCCTGAGTAACATAGGCTATACTAGGTGTATTTTGCATGATATTTTTTTCGAGACTACAGAATTGGTTCCATAATTAAAAAGTTGTTTGTTTTCATGGGTAGAATCATCTCCTAGCGGGTTTTGCAAGACTAAAAGTACACCTTGTTTATTTATACCTTTCTTCTTCTTCTTGGTGGAGTCAGGAGTGTTTCCGCTGAGGGAGTGTTGCTCCAGCTGCTGATGGTAGCCCATGATCTCAGGCTGGGCTGACTCCATACCTTCAACGAAGATGCCGCCGCATTTGCCCAGGGACCAGTAGCGGCGCCAGTACCTGAAAGAAATTGTGGGTTTGTGGTTATTTTATACATGTTTTTTGTAAGTTGCTCCAGGTGATTAATTATCAGTCGGGGATTGCGGAAGTCGTATCAGATCTCCGACTAGATTTTTCACCCCGGTACAAATAAAAAAAAAAGGTAAAAGGTAAGGCTGATAAGGTTTTGTGTCATTTGTTTATTTTGCAATAAATCGGTTGTTTTCCAACCAAAGTTTTTTTGGGTATTATTATTATTATATAGTCTTTTATTTTTATACTGGGTGAAAACTTTCAGCGGGGCAGTAAGGAGGCCTTCTTTAATCGTTGTAGTTTCCATAATCCGGTATTTGACACCATCATCAATTGACGTACTTTTTTTGAGCTGTCAAAACGCAATTCTCCTATAGACTTTGTATGGGGGTGTAAGTGGCCCTACCATCACCTCCAGGGTCAAAGCCAACCTCACCTGCACGTGGTACACCCTGCTGATTCACTGACGAGGCTCTGACGGACCAGGTCTCTTCACAAGGAGGAGACCATCGTAGTCATATTGCATATATTTTTGTTATATATCTTTCTTCGTTTGTGATTGTAAAATAAACATGGTCGTGGCAGAATTGTGGTGTGTTTTCCGCAAAAGCCATTAATAAAGAGTTGAAGTTGACTTTGTATGCCAATACCAGCTTGTGACGTCACAAGCTTGCAACCCTATTGACTAACTATTTATTGATTTTAAAGCAATTAAAATCCAATTTTACAGTAAATTCAAAATCCAATTTTACAGTTAATTAAAAACAAATCCGATGCTTAGGACTAATAAAAAGATAGGTTTTATAAAAAATGTCTTAGATTTATCGGTCAATAGTGTCAAATACCGTATTGTGCATAATTTAAGTAAACCATTATAAAATGTCGTGGTCATATCTCTCATAAAATGGTCGAACTTTGGTTGGACCGTTTATTGACAAATGATCTATTTTACGAACTGGAACTGTCATTCAAGATACTTTTATTTTATTTGTTTGGGACAAAAAACAGTTAAACATTACAGCATTAACAAAGAAAATAATAATATTATAATCGAGAATACGTATAACCCACACTATTGATACCTTTTATAATCAAGACTAACCTGTCTTGTCCATAGCAGGTGGCCCTCAAAGCATGGGATCCAGCAGTAAGCTGCAACAGCTGCTGTTCCGACTGCTTCAACAGCTTCTCCAGCTTACGAGCTAGTTCCTCTGAGGAGAGGTTTTTGTCTTCATCCTGGGAATAAAAGGGCTAGTTACATGGACTGTCTGGGACTGAGAGGCACACAGAATAGGGATGGCGACAACATTAAAAAAATGCCATTCTGTTTAGTCCGTCTGATAGATCGGCCAAAAATACGGGACACGTATTTTTGCTTGATCAAATTAATAAAAAAATACAAAGATAAAGAGCAATAAAGTTCCGGGTGGTTCCGGAGTGAGGGCTTTTGACGTCACCGTCCTGCAAAATATGTATCTGATCGTGACGTCATGCGCAACTTTAACGCACTGTATCTTCGTCATTCTTCGTTTACGAGAAAAAAGAAAAAATACGTGTCCAAAATTTTTTGATAATCTATCTGAAGGACTAATTACTTTTTTTTGTCATCTCGCCTATTGAGTGAACTTGCACTCATATATGTTAGCTCCTCTCAACACGAGAGCACCTTGGTTTTCTTTCATTACTAGTGAGTAATAACATTAAATAAACTGGCAAATCAAGAGTTTTGATTGTTTTTACACTCTTTTGTCTTAATCAAAGCTTTGTCCATCATATCATGAAAAAATACTTTATGAATTATTGATTTACACATTAAAAAACATTTTTTTTACGTTTTGTTTTTTTTCGAAACCTTAGATTTTGGTATTTGATTTCATGAAAATTATGATATGGCGGTACGGAGTTCTCCACACCGCCGTTTGCCACATAAAGACATGTATAAAGTTAATAACAATTTACTTAAATCAATCATTGTCTCAGCCTTTTCCCAACTATGTTGGGGTCGGCTTCCAGCCTACTCGATTTTAAATGAATATAAGTGTTTAACGTGAAGCGATTACTAATAACCCAGTTACTGATCGACACGATATCTTATAAAAATAGATAAATAAATTAAATCAAATCTCATCTCACCTCCTCAGGCTGCGTTCCTTCACTCTCCAAATCACTCAAATTGGCATCACAATCTCCTATGACGCTATCCTTATCAATCTTTGAGTTATCAGCTGGAGAACATTCGTCCTTATTGTTATTCAACATCTCCTTATTCTTCATACTGTTGGACAGGTCCTTTAAGGGTGAAAGTTCCTTGTCGCTTTCTTCGGCCGGCTGTGTTTCTTTGTATGGCGATGGTTCTGACTGCTTGTCGGTCTCGCTTTCTGGGTGTGGTGATGATTCCTTGTCTTTTTTCGGGGTTTCTGGCTTTTCTGGTGTTTGTTGATTTTCTGTAGGAGAAGATTTGCTTTGGTTATTATTCTTTATCTGGCCATTGGTATGGTTTGTCGACCAGGCCAGTTACCACAGATAAAACAATAAAATGACAGTGATAATAAGGGTCAATTTCGCGTGGCAGTAATACGATACCTGACATTAATGACAGCTGTCATTGACATTTGGCCAGACTACAAGATAATGAAGATGAAGAATAAAGAAAACCTATTATAGTAATAAAATATTCTGCACAAATTCAACTCAAAAGTACCTTTTCATACAGTGTAATAGGAAATAATTATTTGACTTCGACCCCAAAAACTGTATTGGAGCAGTAAATAACATACAACTTGCCACCCAAGTCTTTATTCTGTCAGAGGTGCCGATTCTCTTATCCACAAATTAACTAAAATTTAAGTTAGGTGCATCTTTATCTTTCCATTTCATTGAGAAAAGGATAGAAGTTAAATTTTACGTAAGTCCTGTCAATTTAAGACACTCCATATACAGAAGTTACATTTTAGTTTAATCCTGTGAAATTAGACAGCGCCTGAAGAAAATTGGCGTGTATTTAGTCGCCATGTTTTTAATCGCGTCTAAATTGTCTATGGAGTCTCTAAATTTCACAGAACTTAACTAATATTTTATCTTCTGTCCTTTTCTTAATTAAATGGAAAGAGAAAGATCCACTTAACTTAAATTTAGGTTAGTTTGTGAATAAGAAAATAGGCACCAATGTCTATAAAGACTATATTTTTGTAAGACTATGGTGCTGATTCTCTTGTTCACAAACTAAACTAAATTTATGTTAAGTGTATTCCATTCATAGCTGTTGTGTAGCTCTCCATTTCATTATGAAAAGGATAAGAAATGAAAGAGAAGATTAGTGCTGTCAAATTAGACAGCGCGCAGCGCCTGAAATAAATCGACGTATTTTTATGGCCATGTTTTTAGTCGCGTCTAAATTATCTATGAAGTGTCTTAATTTGACAGGACTAACTAAATATTTATTTTCTATCCTTTTCCTATATCTTCCTTTTTTAATTAAATGGAAAGAGAACTTAAATATAATAAACAAGGGAATAAACGCCACTATTTGAGATCATATTTGCTTAACAATTACGTTAATTTAAAGCTTAAAAGTAAAAAAAGACAAATTGTTTATTTCCATTAGACCATGGGGGCACTTTGGAACGTTAATAACATTTAAAAATTGTTGATTCTAGTCTAACTCACCGTCATCATGAAGTTGTGGCGATGTCCTCAGGTTGGCAGCGCTTTCCTCCACTAGACGCTGCATTCTCTCCAGCGCTAACGCTTGCTGCTTCTCCGTCTGTTCAGCGCGGACTTTACGTTGGTGGAGTACTCGCACCCTAAGGAGAGAAGAGAGGGATTATTACGTTTTTTTAATCGTATTTATTTAGAGGCACTTGCCTCTAAAGACATCACCCCAGTGTTACCTAAACTAAACATTACAACAACAATAAAAACAAAAAGAAACTGGAAGAAATCATTTTCTTATGTGAAATTATATTTTCCACAATATACTTTGCTGCATCGGATGTTGGTTCCGCTAATGTTAAGTATTAGCGGAAATACTCCAAAATCATATTTATGTTAAATTTCTGCATCAATGTCTAGTTAACGCAGAAGGTTTATATTCAGAACTTTTTATGCGCGCTGGTGGACGCGTTGATTGTATTAATAAATGCTTATGGCTCCAAAACCGATCATAGTTGACATTATTATCATGAGTTGTTAGCGATTTTTTTTATATTATATAGTAACGTCACATTTTAGGCAGCTCAATTGGCGACGATATTAAAGCCACAACCTAAATTTACTGTAAGAAAAAAATTACGGTATCCTAGTAATCTAAAAAATAAGACATGACGAGAATCTAACCTCCCCCGAAATAATTAATGAATCCCATTAAACACACTACAAAGCGAATAAAAACATTCCCGAGAAAGCGGACTTGTCGGAAAACTACAGAACACTTACTTCCTAATCTTCATGTCCATGAGATATCGTTCCTTCTTGAGCTGGTTGAGGTGTTCGAGGCTGGCGTCGACTTGTCGCAGCACGGCCTTGTTCTGCAGCAACTCGTCGCAGATAAACGCAAGGATGCGAGCTTTAAATGTCGCGCTTAGAGCTAGGAAGGATTTGTCGCGGAGGGCCTCTGTGGGAAGAAAAGGTATTTTATTTAATGTGATTTTATAAAAACTAGCTACTGCCCGCGACGTCGTCTGCGCGAAGGCTTCAGCTCCGCCCCCGTAGGTGATAGCGTGATAATAGCCTATGTTTTGACCCGATCTCTTAGTAATATCCCTGCAAAATTGGAACTAAATCCATGCAGTACTTTTTGAGTTTATCCCGGACATACATACAGACAAACAAACAGAAAATTCTAAAAACTATATTTTTACGATTTCATTATATGTATAGATAGACCTTATTACTAGTAACAGAGCTTACACTATAAATGACTTGTCACGGCTGGCCTTTGTGGGGGTAGGTAGAGATTTTATATAGCGCGGTTTTATTAGTGGTTGGCTGAATACTGTCTAGCACATCTTTAGAGATATTACAAAGTTAAAAAGTTATTAATTAATCAATCGTGAGTTCTTCATTTACCCAACACAGATTGTTTGTTCTGTGTCAAGTAATAATTTATTATTAATACTTATGTATTCAAAAATAAATGTGAGTAGTTTGTCTGATAGCCATGTGTGAGCTGCCCCAAGATATTTTTTTATTTTTATTATTTTTTGAAAATACTAACCAAAATACAAGTGTTTTTTAAACATTGGCCCTTATGTATATGTAAGCCAACCGCTCAACAGCCACAATTTTTCTGAGAATTTTACAAGGGGAAATACAATAACTATCTTATTTAAAAACCAACATACCGGACAGTTTATAAGTAGCATTATTATGTAAGCTCTCATAATAGACGTTGTTCTTTGAGTTGGCACAAGTGTGTTGCATCTCTGCTTCCGTCTGATGATGGTCGGCGACGCGACGCTCGCGTTCTCGTTCCGCTGTTAACCCTAGAACAATATAAAATATCGATTAGTATATCATAATAGGGTAGACGAGTAGAAAAACCATTTAGTCCGTACGTCAGTTAAATATTGTCAGTCAGTCAGTCAAAAAATATTGGACAAGTATTTTTTCTTTCGATCGAAATTATAGTTGTAATAAATGACCTAAAAAACTGTGTTTAGAAATGTTGGCTGTTATGGAGTACAATCATGTATTTATAGTTTCTAAAACTTCAATGCCCTCCCGACCATAATGTACGAAACAGCTGAATTTTTATTCGAGATTTCGAAGTACCATAATAAAAGTTGTTTGTTTTTATGAATAGAATCATCTCCTAGCGGGTTGTGCAAGACCAAAAATACACCTAGTATTATGACATAAACCCAAGTTGGCTAAGGTAAATAAAATAAAATGTTTCACTAGTAGAGGCGCTCGACGGTACACGCGCCGAGCGCGTTGTGTGGTCACAGTTCTAACCCATTTTGGTAGGCGAAAAGATATTTTGATAATTAATTCATTTGTTTCCATTACTTTATCTTCTTCTTTGTTATCATGAGCATAATCACGTGTTTAAGTATCGTACACTAATTACCATTCTTCCTATATATATTATTCTCTTACCAGTAAGCGCCTTGACTTCTCCAGTGGCGTTAGCGTACAGGTATATTCTGAGCACTTCGCTCAAGTTCTGCGGTGTGATGTCGCCCATCCTGATGGCGTGGCCGAGCAGTGTGGTGTGGCGGCCCGGGTGTGGGATGCCTGGGTCCTCTGTGACAGAATATATTAAATATTTAATAAAAAATATAAAATAAACATATGATTATTTCAGAAACTTGCACAACTTTTGCAGTAAATATTACTTTTAAGTGAAAGCTCTATTCTATACATACAAAAAAACGGACTATTAAATATTAATAATACAAAAGAAGGTTTTTCTTTTATAAAACATAGCTGTCCCCTGCGGTTTCACCCGCATTTTGCGTTACTGCTCCGCTCCCTTGGGTCGTAGCGTGATGGCATATAGCCTATAGCATTCCACGGATAAACGGGCTATCTAACACGGAAATATTTTTTTAAATCTGACCAGTAGTTCCAGAGACTACCCCCTACATACAAACCTACAAACTTACTTTTACCTCTTTATAATAGCAGTATAGATAATATCAAAAATACGAAATAAACTCTAAGTTTCATGCTTTTGCAGCTAAACCACTGAACTGATTTTGATGAAATTGTATCAAAACTTTTAATACCTTATCCTACCCAAGGTGTTTCTCTTAAGACGCGGTTGTATTCAAAAATATTACTCGCACACATACATACATAAACACTCAGAGCCGGTACAACTATAGGCAAAATAAATTTAATGAACAATAAATTTGACGAGAAAGCGAGACGGACGGAGTTAATTACGCATTTATAATATTAATAGTCTGGATAGGATTGGTCCCAAAAGTAAGAGATTCATCGTTTTCTACCTTAACCTTTTACGACCAAGCGCCAGCCGGCTGTCGCGCTGCTATTGTCTTTCTATTGTGTCTCGAATAACGTGTGTTCAAAGGTTAGAAAGACTGTTACGTTTACGGCTCATAAAGAGTCTTACCGATGGCAGTGATGAGAAGTTGTGTTAAAACTTGTAGCAGTTCTTCCTCCGCTTCCACGCTGCAGTCTGGCAGCAGCGCCATTTGGAACGTGTTCAGTGTTGGAATGGCGTCCATGTCTGAAGACAAGAAATTATATTAATGGCTAAAGTTGGCGAGAAGTTACTACATAATGTAAACAAAAGTAATTTCATGACGTAGCTATTTAACTGGGAGAAAAACAGTGGTGCCGATTCTCTTGTGCACAAACTAAAGTAAATTTAAGTTAAGTGCATCTTTCTCTTTCCGTTTAATTAAGAAAAGGACAGAAGATCAAATATTAGTTAAGTCCTGTCAAATTTAGACACTCCATAGATAATTTAAACGCAATTTAAAAACATGGCGTCTAAATATACGTCAGTTTTCATAAGGCGCTGTCTAATTTGACAGGATTAAACTAAAATGTATCTTCTGTCCTTTTCTTTAAGAAATGGAAAGAGAAAGATGCACTTAACTTAAATTTACGTTAGTTTGTGCATAAGAGAATCGGCACCAGTATCTCACTAATTCGGTAGTAAAAAACGCGTGAACCAATAAGCTTGCGCCGGTCCGACCCACGAATAAGAGGATAATTGGCATAATCATTTGATTATGGCAACAATTAATATAGGATTTAAATTAAATTGCGAATAGTCTAGGTAAGTAAGGCAAAACCGAATCTTTTTTTATGACGTAGGAGCGCACTAAACCGGTTTTTTTTATTCAACCCCTAGCTATTGCAGAAATACGTACCAAAACCGAGTGTCTGTCCAAAGTTGTGTATGAACTCGTAAACTTGTAGTATGTCGGCCATGGCCTGGCCGGGCAGCTTGAGTCCTGGGATCCTATTCAAGGTCGGCAGGGGCTTTTGGTCGGACAGCGACGAGTCTTCTTGAGGTCGTCTGTGGGCAGAATATTATGGTATTTATTAGATGAGATTGGCTTGAGTTCCTGTTCCTAGGCTGTTCTTGGGAATACGGTAGTTTCCACCATTATCAATTGACGTACGTTTTATGAGCTGTCAAAACGCAATTCTCCAATAGATTTTGTATGGCAATGACAACTTATGGCGTCACTAAAATAACAACTCAGTTGACTATCTATTTATTTATTGATTTCAAAGCAACTAAAAATCAAATTTTATAGCAAACTGAAAATGAACCGAATTTGTTGGGCTGAAATTAATAGAGGTTTTATAGACATTCCGCGTTATTACAAAACAAGGATTTTCTCTAAACCAGGTTTAAACTATTGAGCCAGGTTTTGTAATTTGAATCTTATTCTGATACAATCAAGATTCGTAATACAAAACCTAGCTCAATGGTTTAAACCTGGTTTAGAGAAAAACCATGTTTTGTAATAAGGCGTATTGTGTCTAACATTTATTGGTTAATGGTGTAAACTACCCAATTCATGCCACGATACGCTCGATAACAAGAATCACCGAAGTGGGCTATAGTCTACTAAGCTGAAGTGGGATCTGGCGGGCCCACGACCCTCTCTTTCTTACCTAAGTTCAGACAGTAGTTCCATCTCCTTCCGTCTCTGCTGCAGCTTCTTCTCTTTCACGAGGAGCCTGTCCAGTAGGTTCTGGTGCTTCCTCCTCTCTCTCTCCTCCCATCGTCTGCGGGAGTCCAGTTGGCGGATGAAGGTAGTGTGTTGGCGTCTTCGCTCTCTTTCCTGGGTAAGAAAGAGAGAGATGATAAAAATGGTAAACTTTTACGCAGACGATATTTTAGGCTTTGTCCTAATAGAACGCGAGTACGCGTTTGCACGCACTCTGTTCGTACGAACGCGCGATCATACATAATATAGGTTTCGATACGTGTCCTAATTGACATTCGCGCGATCGGATCGCGCTCCATAATACTAAGTGTATTTTTGGTCTTGCACAAACTGCTAGGAGATGATTCTTCCTAAAAAAACAGAAAGTTCAATGTCCTCCCCACCACAATGTATGAAACAGCTGATATTTTTTTGTGAATTGTGAGTGGGTTCAAAAAGAGATTGTGTGTTGTGAGTGGGTTCCATAATAAATGTTGTTTGTTTTTGAAAATAGAATTATCTCCTAGCGGGTAGTGCAAGGCTAAAAATACACCTAGTATAATAACTCAACCGCGCGATGATCGCTGATTCACTGTTCATTGGGACACCTAGTTTTTGGAATCCGAATAAGCGATGATCGCATCGCTTACTCGCGCGATCAACGCGTATTCGCGTTCTATTAGGACAACGCCTTATAGTGGGCCTATAGGTTGCTAATATCTGTTTAGTCTTGTATGTAATAAATATTAATTTCTTTTCAATATATACCAACTTTAAAACACCGGTATCCAGTTGAATCCGGTTAGCCTAGCAGCCGACCCCAACACGATTGGGAAAAGGCTAGGGAGATGATATACCAACTTTAAATAAAATTGGTTTTATATTGACAAGTAATATTAGAAAAAAATATTAATTGGTATTAAAGATCCTTTTCCAAGTACATATATTTCTGACACAATTTCAGATGTTTGTGATTGAGCATTAAGTTGTTGTGAGAAAAGCGGGCCAAAGAAATTAGTAAAAGAACTACAAATGACTACAAATTACTACAAAACTACTGGAAGCAGATAAGTTACAAGCGAATACTGACGAAGAATATTTACGGAAAACTAAGCTATAGTTACTCTCCCACCTAACCATTCAGACATTCCATTATTTCCCGAAGCAAAATGTAGTGCGCCTAAATTATAGTGTGTGTAAACTTAGATTACAATGTTTCAAATATAAGAAGTAATTTGACGTTTCATACTTTTCATGACGACACAACTTTGTACATGCGTAACTCAAAAATTGACATTTATTTCTTCCGTAAAACCACGTAATTTTAAAGTTATTTTCATTTTATCACAAACTGCATAATCACTTAATTTACATTAAAATTTTTCAAACAAAGCCATTTAACCATTGCTGACAATAAATAATATTTTTTCTTGACGTCGTGTTAAAGTCACGTAGTAAGGTACTATACCGTAGTGTTGTGACTCTTCAAATTCACTTGATATACAAGTGAATTTGAAGAGTCACAACACAACACAACAATAATCGTTAAGAATGACCGAATAATCGAACTTACTAATAACGATCGTTTTCAATGAAAGCGACATTTATTGTTTAATTATATTTTTGCTGATTTCTAAATGTCAACGAAAAAGCATATTTAAAATTAAACATATAGTTATTATAATTTTAATAAGTTTTTGTAAGCAAAATCACTCGTGTACAAGTCTTGACAAAAAAAATTTTTTTTTTATATTTTGGTAACACTGTCAAGTGAGAGTTTGAGAATTTCTTTCATCTAAAATTTAGACATTTACAATCATAAAATAAATAAATTTGTAACTTAAATCGATTATAAATTACAAAGAAATGAAATCAATATCTCGTATAAATCGGATGTAGTAGTAATCGATTTTTTTAACCCAATCCCTATTCTTCAGTAGGTTAGAAGTGTCAAATTGCACTTCTTATATTTGAAACACTGTAATTGCAGAAGCTTACGCCTTCTTGACAATTTCACAAATTAAATTTATTTCGAGAAAGTTCTACGATGTTCTTTTGTTTATCATAAATGCAAGCCAATAAGCAATTTTCTCGTACTTTCTATAGTAATATGACACTGTGACGTCACTTTGAAAATAAATCGAAAGGAATGACTTTGAAATTAATCGTTAATGATATCAAAAACTCAACTATACGCATGATACAAACACAGCGAGGATTTATATTATTCATACAATTTTGAACTCTATGCACAAAATAAAAATGTAAATTTGATCTCTATTCACATTATAGTTCTTAATTTGGCTGACCACCCACCACTATAACTCCCGAACCCCTAATGTTATCTACATAAGCACTATTTCATCTACTGTGTATATTATTACCTCGGTTATATACTTTTGCTGTACGTCCGCGATGTTCCACGAGGGTTGTAAATAAAAGAGAAACATAGGGTTACACACAAACACACAAAAACATAAAGAGGTTGTATATTTGAGCTCAAGTGAGAGACATGCTACTTCTATTTTTTTTTATAGCCTAAAGTACTGACAAGATTATGTTACTTTACTCTTAAAATAATATCCGAGATCGGAATAAGCTCAGTATTTTCCTAAACGTTTTGAAATGCGGGCTAAAAACGTCTTGATGATTTTCGAGGTGATATTATCTACTCTATGTTTATATCCTCTTAGCCTACCTATTTAGCCTCACATATACACTCAAAATCTCTCTCTCTCTCACACACACTCACACACACACACATACATACATACACACATACATACATACACACAATACAATTTTATCGTGTCTTTTTTCCTTATCTTTTTAGTATTGTTAATTTTTTTTGTATACAGATTTGCACGTCTTTAATATAATGTAAAATAAGAGCGGAGACTTCAACTACAGGCATTTTCTATGCCTAAATGGAGACTCCTCGTCATGCAATGTATGCCAAATATGATATGAAATAAATATATTTTATTTTATTTTATCCTCTCAAAGCTTAAATAAATGTACCAACACGAATCTCTGTATTAAACCAAATTTCTATTCCATTTTATAATGTAAGGAAGGCTTAATTCAATTTACTGAAAATCCGACTGGAATACATTCAAAAAATCAACACCATTATGAACAAATTTTACTTAGAAGCCCCGAAATCGCAAAAGAACATTAAATCTTCGTGTGACCAGATATTAAAGTAGTCATAATCTCACTTGAGTTCAAACAATAGTTAATAACACACACATAGAACAAAAAGTAATAATAATAATAATAACCTGTTCTTTAAGAAGTATGGCCTGTTGCCGTTTCAGTTCCCTCTCCTGAAACAATGCGAATAAATTTTTACTTACTCTGTGAAGAATAGCTGGAATGTTGCTAACTTGAGGCTAGATAAATATAGGGAACCAGAAAACTATAGGGGTAGATGAAACTGCTAAGAAATATTGTCATTCTACTATAGATTTATTTGACTGACACGCCACCACTTAACTTTCGCGCGGCGAGAATAAATGTATGAAGCTGTTTAGAGAGTGCCACGACCCCAAAAGGTGATACTTGCGAGAAGGCAATAAAAAACTAAATCTTTGCATGGGTTCCCGGCGAGCGCAGTGGATTAATTCAGAATGGGGCATGGTAATCCAGGCATATAAACCATCGGAGAATCTTTATAAATGTGTAGCAAAAATGTAAGTTACAACTGACAGCCCCTTTTATGACTCAATCCGCTCTGGTCAGTGGAGAAGGAAGTGTCAGACTTTTACTGACTAAAACCTGGCCGTGTCCCTTTTCATTCTACGGCCGCGGTAATTATTTCGATCAAACTGGCTCATCTAACAGCTATAGATAATTATCTACTTTGTTGAGTGTACGTAGTCAAGCGAAAGTATGTTCTATATATATTTCGGATAATAAATATAAATTTTAATAAAGATATATTTCGGCTTTAGTTTCAAATATTATTATGTTATTCCTGTCAATATTCTAACAAACCTGCTGTCTTTTCGCCTGTTCTTCTATCTTCTGCTTCTCAATCTCCTCGTGCTTTCTCCTCTTAGCCTTCAATACGAACGTGCGAACAACATCGAAAGCGGTACAGCAAATTATAAGAATACAGCGTTACATGGAACAAAAAAATAAAAACGTCTAACTTAGTATACTGGCTGGAAATGTTTGATTTCTGCATTTGTTTATTTGAATTTTCTTGTTGCAATTTTAAAATTGGTATCACAGAAGAATGAACTTAAGCGTCATTTGGACAAGCGGTAGTGGTTGTAATCACTTCTCAATTTGACATATGTCAGTGAAGTTGAGATAAGTTTGATTGGAATTTAAAAAATACTGCATGAACGACGCATTTTGTACAAGAGGGACAAACATGATGTTTTAAAGAAACATCACATCAACCAATTGCTTCTTTGCATTATTTTTGAAAGTCTTGCCAATATATCGTTATTCTTAGTTCGGGTATTTTAACAATAGACAGGCAAAAACTTTGAAAAAGAAATCAAACACAAGAAGTATTTAAAGTAAAAAATAATTAATAGTAAAATAAAAAAATAATGATTATAAATAAGGCATACAAAGGTGAACAGCGTGCAGTATCCAAATAGGGTTAAAGGAAAATATAAATAGGTAAGTACACACGATTAAAATATCTCGCTATACATTTCGAATAAAAACTGACCTCTTATTCTATAAGAATTCTATACAATTCGAGATCAGCCTATATTGGAAACGTGTAACTCGACTTGTAACCGTGTGTAAAGTTAATAAAATAGTATAATACAAGTTTTTTTGGAGGCATTAGATGTGAGACTTTAGCGTTTTTTGAGGTTGTAAATTCCCGTTTCTAAATTATATTTTAATTTTCCCTTTAACCTACGTTAAGTTTCATTTCTTCAACTTTATCTTGACGTCGGTGAAGGAATACATCGTGAAGAAACCTGGACTTGTGTAATGTGGTGTATCTTGGCCTTCGGCATACAAAAAGAAATTTTAACCCTGCACTGACTACTACTACAGCTTGGTTTAAAATCCCAACAGCGTAAGAGTTTCTCACGAATAAAATGTAAATGTGTACATAGATAATTTTAAAAGAGTAAGTATGGAGTTTCTTGCCCATTCTTCTCCATACGAAACTACATTTTGGAATGGGCAACTAGAATCACTTTTGTATATGACGTTTCAAAGTGCCTTTTTTGGTCTAATGAAAATAAACGATTTGACTATTGGCTATTGATATGATTCATTTATTTTAAATATCTATCAGATTTCCACAATTCAGTTACTTGGGTAACACGAAAGCTTTTTTTAACAGAATGTTTAACTTCTTCATCTAACGACCGTTAAAGATCTATCAATGACAACCGGGACCAACGGCTTTACATACGACTAACAAACTCTCGGGTACTGACGAGAAATAACGAATGAAAAAAAGCTTTTTCCAAAAAAAAAAATAACCGACTTCAAAAACTAAAAGCGCAAAAATAACTATTTTGGAAGTCGGTGGCAACACATCAAAAAGACCGGCAGAAGAAAAGCCACCGACTTCCGAAATAGTTATTTTTGCGCTTTTAGTTTTTGAAGTCGGTTATTTTTTTTTTTTGGAAAAAGCTTTTTATTTTTGACTTTTTAGTTAGTCTCAATGTCTGACTACGTTTTAGAGTATATTTAAAAAAAAAAGTACGATTTTCTATAAAAATTGAGGAGTTCCCTCGATTTCGGCATAATACCATCATCAGATCCTGGACCTGATGACAACGGGACCATTTGGGAAGTCTACCCTTTCAAACAAGAAAAGAATTGTTCAAATCGGTTGGTAAACGACGGAGATATGCGCGAACAAACATAAAAAAAAAAAAACAAAAAAAAAATACAAACATCCGAATTGAGAACCTCCTCCTTTTTGTAGAAGTCGGTTAAAAATAGCATAAGGCCGTATACAGAAAGAAAGCTGGAAACTTATAAGCGCTTGCCAGCGCTTGCCGGCGCTTGTCAGCGCTGGTAATGCGCGCAGGAAAATATATGAACAAGCCGACAAGCTTCAACACGCGCTTGTCAGCGCTGGGCGTTGCCATAACAACTGCAAGCAAATCATTCCGACATTTTGCTTAGTCTGCTTCAACCTGCTTCCTTTGTGTAGAACGGACCAGCGCTGACAAGCGCCGGTAAGCGCTTATAAGTTTCCAGCTTTCTTTCTGTATACGGCCTAACACGTTACCTGACTTAATAATGTAACCCAGTACTTTACGTTCATTAAACTAGTGGTCTAGCGGTTATCACATGACTGTTAGCTAGAGGTTATGGCTTCGATTCCCACCCACGACAAATCGTTGTGCGATGAGTATGTTTTTTTTCTGTCTGGGTGTCATTTATTTATAAATTATAAAAGTATGTATATCAACTGTTTGGTTACCAAACAGGCAGTGCAAATTTTAGTTTAGCCGTGTGTAAGTGATCCCAAGATATTTGCACTAATTTAAATATCCGTAACACCTTCCTTCACCATAAATCCGCCCTGCCTGACATTAACAAACTCCATACCTCTAAATTAGGCGTGCAATGTTAGTGAAACCTTTCGAAAGTTAGTGACATTTTAGTTTAGATCACGTACCGACGTGGGTTCCTTGCCTAGGGGATGAACAGATATAGACAGAGCACCATCTTTGCCCACATTAAATGTCCCTTTATTAATCTTCTTGGCCATAATATCTGTCAGAATATCATCGTCTTCACTCAGGTCAATAACCTCTTTTAACACAGACTTAGTCGTATCTTTCGGCATCAACATTAAGTTTTGGGACATAAACTCATTTTTCGCGTCCAAATATTTCTGTTCTATCGATTTCGGGTCTTCCGTTTTCTTATCCTCTTGCAATTTCGACCAGTCACAGCCGTTTATGAATTCTGTTATTCTAGAGTATGATTCTATTAGTTTTTCTAGATTGTTCTCTTTGTCGGGCGCTTTCAAGCGCTTTTCGGCTGACTTGATTAGTGTGAAATCGTATTGTTTGTCTTTCCGTTTTGGGAGATCAAAAGCCGCTTTTTCAGCGAAGTCTTTCATTTTGTCTAAAGCGTTGTATTCCTCTATTTCTTCCTTCCATCCTGATTGGTCGAATTTTATTGTTTTTATTGGAGAATTCTGCGAGTCTTTGGGGCCTGACACCGGTATTAGAGAGAGACTGATTGGAGGCATAATGCGTTCCTTATTCGTCTTAGTGGCTGGTCCCATCACAATTTCCGGTGTTTTCCATTCGTCGATACCGGTTTTCGGTACTGTAGGGAGGGGCTCGATCGTCAACTGCGTTCGATTCTTGTTGATATGCTGTTTCAATATTGCTTCGTTATTATTTTTTTACGTTTTTTGTCGCATTTTCTTGTCTTTATTATCAATTTGGATTATGACAACATTGTCAAGGTCCCTTTGGTGGTTCGGTTATGTGTTATTATACTCTTAACCCAAGTAGACAGATTTTTACATAAATATTATAGAGAAGTATATAAGTATGTATATACCATATCTAATGCTAACACACAGCTCAGCTACCAACTACAAAAGCTAAGAAATCCAACGCTTTCTACAAAAAAGCAAAAAGAAACCAATTTTTATTAACGTTGGTAACCCCAAAAGGCCCTTTTTGCTTTTGAATATAGAACAAAATCTACAGAATACGATTGGTGAGCACAATGTTGCCAAGCATCAAATTGATAATAAAAAATAAAAAACAAACACAAGCACATGGTTTTAAAACATAAATACAAACTCGACACATTTGATAGTTCCCATATTATTGAAAACAAAACTTAAAATGATCGTTATAACATCAGAGATAATTATTAGGTGATAATTTTTATTATTTTTTACAAGATTCAATCACAGAATAATATTATAAAGGTTATGGTATATATTTTATTATTAATTAAAACATAAAAATAAGGTTTATATAGGTAGTAATAAAAACAAAAGATTAGCAAGTTTATTTGTAATCATTTAAATATAAATTTTAAAAAACTTACGACTATTGTAACATTAAAAACGCGTGTTAAACTGCGATGAAAGAGTTATTTCAAAATCATTATTTTTAAAATATTTTTATTAAAATATTTACGTAAAGCAAAATAATATGAGAACAATCAAAAACACAGATAGAACAAAATAAAATAATATCCCACAAAACTAGAACATTGAACAAACTTGTATCCCATGCCAATATAAACTCAAATGTCATTTTTGACATTAACTTACGTCACTTTGAGCACGACACAAATTGAAGGTTACATCGACAAAATAATTATGCTGGCGCAGTTTTCATTTATTTATTTGTTATGCGGCTTTACCCGTCGACTTTTATACAAATTACTGATTCATTTTTTACAGGTTGGGTGTTGAATTTCCATTAATCGTTTTTTAGTGCGCCTAAGTCAAAAAAGAAAGTACTACACAAAGTTAATGTTTCTGGATACAGAAGTTTCGGCTGTGCGTTGATTAATTGGTGCCGATTCTCTTGTGCACAAACTAACGTAAATTTAAGTTAAGTGCATCTTTCTCTTTCCATTTCTTAAAGAAAAGGACAGAAGATACATTTTAATTTAATCCTGTCAAATTAGACAGCGCCTGATGAAAATTGACGTAGATGCCATGTTTTTAAAACGCGTCTAAATTACCTATAGAGTGTCTAAATTTGACAGGACTTAACTAATATTTTATCTTCTGTCCTTTTCTTAATTAACGGAAAGAGAAAGATGCACTTAACTTAAATTTACGTTAGTTTGTGCACAAGAGAATCGGCACCATTATCAAAAATAAGCCTTTCTCTAGCACAGGGTTTCATAATAATGTTTTATATTATAAGGCGACATTGTTACCCAAGCTTGTTTTTTTTTCTAAAATTTTATTTACCATTATATAATTTAGTACAGTAGCAGCGATTGTTGTAAGCATCACTTAAAGATACTATTCTATTACTTAGTTTCGCTTAAATAAATCGATGTACCCTTTAACTTGTATCGCGCTATACCTGCATATAAAGTGCTTACATACATACAATAATTATTTAAAGAGTACAAACTGTACTATCAAAGTAACCTATTATACAAAAGCTCTATTTATTTTGATCATAAATTTAATTTTACTATAAAAAACTAAAATAATTTTACTATCCTTAGAAAAACTTTGAGTATGTATATCAACACCATACATACATCGTCCCTATAATTCGTAGCACTGTATATACGCCCATGTAATATCGGTCTGGTATATAAAAGAGTGGTACCTCTAGTAGTTGTTGACTTCTAGCCTCCTTCTCGCGTTTCGCTAACTCGGCTTTCTCTGATCTGTCTAGACGGGCCTGTTGATGAAAATGTAGTTATTAGGCACACTTCTACACCATATTTGTTTCTTATATTAAAAATAACTGATTTGATTACAGATTTCTGTTCGCACAATTGGAAAGAAGAGTGTCACAAAACATTAAGGGAGGAAGGGTGGAATTCTCAAAGCTCAATAAAAAAAATATTTTCGTTTACGACGAATTGGCGTGAATTTTTGGTTACTTTCTAAACAAGTGAAGCCGGGGGTAACCACTAGTAATCATTACACAGTATTAAACAACAAAGTTGCTTTTCTCAGTCTGTATTTTTCTATATATACTTAGATCTGCTTTTTTAACTATATAATATAACTAGCTTTTGCCCGCGACTTCGTCCGCGTGGAATAATAGTTCCCGTTTCCGGGGCATTTCCGGGATGAAAACTATCCTATGTCCTTTCTCGGGTCCCAGACTATGTCGAGCGTACACAAAAAGATTATTGGGGTTGTATAAGCGTGAAAGAGCTACATTGTAAACCATGGTAAAAGCATCCAAAACATATCCAATGGCGTTTTTTTTTATGGATAGGAAATCATCAAAAGACTTCTCCCGCCCCTGAAGAGGGAAGGAGGGTCAGACTTTTACTGACTAAAATCCAATAATGTCCCTTCGGTTACCCTTATAAATTCCGGGGCCGCGGTAACTATTAGAAGCATCGACACGCCGTCAACACGGGTCTGGTCCTAGTCGGGCGGCGAGCTACCTACCGCTCGCCTTCGGCAGGTCCACGCCTCCAGTGGCCATCATCTTGTGTCTCTCGACAACTAAGCCTGGGTCTCTGTCCGGAGCGTGAAGCTTGACGCTGCCTCACCGCTTTCGTCTCCATCGTGTCTGCTTCGCAGGAGGCGACGGCTTCCTATTCAGTCTCGCCCCGAAGCATGGCCTGAACCAGCGCCGATCGCCTCTGCAACGACACGGTGGTGGTTCGCCCTAGCGGGGCCTACCTCCACCGTATGCTACACCGTGTCACGCAGGCGTCACTTCCGCCCGAATCCGACATAGGAACCTCCCGAAATGTCCGTGTGCGGTGAGGAGGATCATCATCTCCCTAGCCTTTTCCCAACTATGTTGGGGTCGGCTTACAGCCGAACCGGGTTCAGCTGGATACCAGTGTTTAACGTGAAGCGTCTGCCTATCAGACCTCCACAACCCAGTAACTGGGCGACGATACCCTTTGGTTCGACTGGTTAGATTTTCTGGCTTCTGAATACCCCTAACGTCAAAGTTCTACGAATGACAACCGGGGCTTAACATGCTTTCCGAGGCACGGGATGTCAGTGATGTCCAAGATAAACTATAGAAAGTACATATGAATTAAAAAAGTTATATTGGTACTTGCCCGGATTCGAACCCGTAACCTCTTACACGCGCCTATATTTTTTTTTTTGGGAGTGGGAAATCATCAAATGACTTCTCCCGCCGTAAAGGCGGCGGGAGGGCGTGTCAGACTTTTACTGACTAAATCCCACTCATGTTCCTTCGGTTGCCCCTTATGTTCCGGGGTCACGGTAGACGACCCAGATGTGTTATTGATGTAGGTATAAGCTACGAATATCTTGCAAAGCCATCAGCCAATATTCTTTATTGCACACCAATTGGACAAAAACAGTAAAGGACAATACAAACAAATAATATGCAAGAGTACAATAGGCGGCCTTTTTTCGCTAAAAAGCAGTGTTACGTATGTAAAATAAATATGTGTTTTTGTAAAGAAAAATAAATGACATCGAGAAATATTGTATGTTGAATCGCTGGCATTGCCACGGCGAAGTTTCAACGTCGCAACCTCCGGCTACAACACCGCAATTATCCCTACATTATTTATTCAACTGCACAGGAGTGCAAGTCAGTCGTCTTTAAGAACTCTTTGGGAGCGGTCGCGCGCGATTCGACGTACAAGGCTCTCGAAACTGATCTATATATCGTCTTTCACTTTTTAATATATTCCCAACTAAACGCGCAACGCGTGCTGTGCGCAACATTAGTGGTCCTTCAACCGGATTTTTGGGTCACGACCCACGCGCGTATTTAGCGGGAAATAGAACTGTTGTGTTACAGGATGTCACTGCTTCGCACACCCCCGGGGGTTGCTACGCGCAGTAAAACGCGCACCGCGGAGCAGTTGACAAACAAAAGTGAACAGTTAAATATAAAGTCAGTGAAAAGTGATAAAACCACGTGCTCGTCGGCGGCGGCGCGCAAGAGGATAGAATACGAAGCGGCTCAACAACAAGCTCAAATTGACCTCGACTTAATTGAAAAAAGAGTACAAATAGAGGTAGAGGTAGAGGAAAAAAGAGCACAAATAGAGAAAGAATTACTTCGAAAAAAGTTAGAAGTCGATTTAGCCGAACTGGAAGACGATCGCGGTTCGACATCGAAAAGTTCGAGAATAGTCGAATCGTGGTTTGAAAGACAAGACAGCATCGCGTCCTGTACTCAAAAAAATGGCGCACAAGATGTCTGCTGTCCTCCATACTCGATACCAGAAAATAAACTTCGACAGGGCAACATGTGCACTGAATTCACGAACCACATCGAGAAGGAACAAGAGTTCGTCAGCGAACGCCCACCGCACACCGACAGCATTACACAGCTGACCGAGGCGTTGCACCAGGTAATTAATAGAAGTAATACCCGTGATAATAATAAGGAACTCCTCACACGCCTAGCGACATCCAAAGATTTGCCAGTATTCGACGGAGATCCTATGCAGTGGCTACAATTCAAGGAATCATACAGAGAGTCGTCCCAGTTATGTAATTATAGCGATGCTGAGAACATCTGGCGGTTACGAAAGTGTCTTCGTGGTGACGCGAAAGAATCTGTGTCATCACTCCTAATAGGCAACACGACACCGCAAACCATAATAGATACCTTAGAATTACGATTCGGCAGACCGGAATGTATAATAAATAAAATATTCACGCAACTAAAGAAGATTCCACCACTTCCAACGTCATACCACACGGACATCGTGAACTTCGCAATAAAAATAAAAAACTACGTCACTACTGTAAAAGCCATCCAACAACCTGAATACCTACACAGCCCGGACACGACGGCAATAATACTCGCAAAACTCCCGCCTACCCTTATAAATAAATGGGCCGAATATAACTACGAAAAACGGGACAGTTGCGATATACCTAAACTGGAACTATTGTCCGAATTCTTATACAGAGAAGCTACCATAGTTGCGACGTCGGGAGTCAGTTACATCCAAGGTCAGATCGATCGAAAGAAAGAATCTTACAATAACAAACATCAATCAGTGTTTACATTTACCGACAACCCTGATAATAATAATAGATGCATATTTTGCCGAGCCTCTCCATCGCATACACTAATAAAATGTGGTAAATTCCGACGCGCTATGAGACGCGACCGATGGAGATTCGTACGAGCTAAACATCTGTGTTACAAGTGCCTAGGCGAGCGGCACAAAGAACCCGCCATGTGCGGCGCTCCTAACTGCAGTGAGTGCGGACATCCACACCACTTCCTTCTGCACTGGACAAAACCAGTCGCCCCTGCGACGGCGCCAGTAGCCATCGCGCAGCCCGACATTGCGCACCCTCCAGCGGATGCAGCCTGCATGATCCAGTCGACGGCCAGTGAACAGCAGACCGACCACACGGTCGGCCACACCCACACCGGACCGCCCAATAGTGTCAGTGTATCAGTGCCTAAAGTGTTGTTAAAAGTAGTGCCGGTTACTATCCATGGACCTAAAGACAATATCCACACGCACGCATTGCTTGACGACGGCGCCACCGTGACGCTCATCGCAGCCGACGTCGCCGACCAAGTCGGGCTCCACGGTAAGACCACAACAATGCGCGCGCGCAGCGCCTGGGACTCCGGCGAGCTCGTATGTCAAACGGAAAATGTAAGTTTTTCAATTTCTAATAAAGTAGGAGAACGTTTTAATTTGAGTGCTCGCAAAATGAAAGAACTTAATTTACCTACTCAACGTGTA